>JAKSZU010000003.1:153409054-154609054 GCA_026018925.1 Tupaia tana
CACACACACAAATTAAACCAGACATTGGCCTTTTATGTTTGTGTCTTTGAAATTAGCTGATTTTCTTTGCTTCTACCAAAAGATATAATTATAGAATTAGTCATAATCCTATTAGTATATGTGGATGGTTTTTATGCAATGAACAGTTCTCTTCTCTACAGTATTCAATTACAGGGTTTCCAAAGAAGATTTGGTCTTACCTGTGAGTGACATCTTCCATGTGATACACAACCGCATGGTAGCCTATTGAGTCCACGAGGTCAAAACAACAAAAAGAATAAACAGTCCATTGTATTTCTCAAAAGAGATGAAAAGGCCAGCTCTAGGGACTGTTGGTAGAAGTAACTGGATGCCACATGGCCAACTACGTGGCTTGAGTCCCAGACCTAGCGGCTGGAGAAACAGACTGATTGCATGAGCACGCCCCAAATTATGCAAGGACAGAGAAATGGAGAAGGGATTGCAGCATGATGGTTCCTCATGGGGTGTCCTTTCTCCCTCTTCTTCTCTTGTCTGTCTGTGGGAGCACATGTGCACTCTACCAATACTAATTAATTAGGATAAAAAGGAGATAATATTTCCTGGATATTTTAGCTTGTATTTGGAATTCTGTACAGAATAGGAGTGTATTACTGTAGAGGTCAAGAAACAGAAATTATAATAAACTAATATAAAAATTCAAATAGCTAGATTTGCAGTAGTCATCCCTTTCCCCAAGAGAGAGCAAACATATCAAATTAAGAGAAATTGTTAATCCCTAGAATTGAAAAATAAATTTACATTGGAAAAGATAAGGTAAAATAATGTACTAAGAAACTAAGCTGTGGTCATTATAATGATATTATCTTTTCTATTTCTTCCAAGGTATTTGCAGAGCAACTTGTAGTCCTAGGCTTGCCCTTTTTGTAATTTTAATTTTAATTAATGTATTTTTTGATGTTGATCAGAGAGAAGGAAAGTGAGAAAGCAAGCTGCTAGGTCCGGGACTCAAACCGTGGTCAGCAATATGGGAGTCTAGCTGTTTTAACCACTATGCCACCTCCTGGCCTCACTTAGGCTTACCTTTTTAAGGAGCTGCAGAATCTTCAAATACAGGAAATGTCAACAAACTTCTGAAGTCTGTGAATAACCTGAAAGCCCTAGGTTATAGAGCTGCACTTGAAGACTGATTGATGAGTTCTATCTTTTTTTTTTCCTATTATTTTCTTAAGTTTAAAAAAAAATAATATTTTTAACATGAAAAATCTTTCCTTAAATTGACACAGAATTAGTTTGTTAAATATCTTTATTTATGGGACCACCAGTTAGTGTAATGGCTATGTCGCTGAACTCCCATGTAGTCAACCGCAGTTCAAGTCCCAGACCCGGTGGCTTAAACACACCGGGCTAGTGTGAGTGCGTGTCCAAGATCCCGAGAGGAGAATGGAGGAGAAGGAATTGCGACGTGGCTATCCCTCCTGTTGCGTGATTTCTCACTTTCTGCCTCTCTGTCTCTCTCTTTCTGGCGAGCGCACACGCCCTATAACAAACAAACAAAAAATAATCTTTACTTACATTATTTTAGATAAAATGAACCACCTAAAATCCAACTGACTTTGATACATAGTTGCACATATATTTGCTAATTTAGTTGATGTGACTACTTTCCCAAAGTAAGTATAGGCTACAGAGATAAATCTTGAGATTTATACTGTGTAATGTTCTGCAATGGTCTCAGTCTTTCCACATCCTCTGATTGGTCATCCCAATAACTTTAATCCCTTGGAAATTCACTTCTCACATATGTCAAGTGGGAATGATCATTGTATTATATAGAATATACACTAGTATCTCTATCTATAGGAATAATATTGTGATTTTTTTATCTTTCCCTAAATTAAAGTATCTTAGTTTGAGAAAACAGTTATGCCTTTTGGAAATCTCCAGAATCTTTCAGCATGACCATACCATCTCATGTACTTTCCCCCCGCTACTTAAACCTACCACATTTCCTTATTCTTTCCTGTAGCTGATCTGACCTTTCATTTGAATCTTTTAGCCACTGAGTAGAAGAAAATTATATTTGGGACCAGCAGTTAGCATAATGGCTATGTCGCTGGACTCCCATGTAGTCGACCACAGTTCGTGTCCCAGACCCAGTGGCTGAAAACTCATGCCGGGCGCGTGTGTGTGTGCATGCCCAAGATCCCAAGAGGAGAATGGAGGAGAAGGGATTGCAGCGTGGCCATCCCCCCTAGGGGGTGATTTCTCGCTTTCTGTCTTTCTGTCTCTCTCTGTCTGTCTGGCAAGCGCACACGCCCTATAGCAAAAACCTCTCCAAAAAAAAGAAGAAGAACAAAGAAAATTATTTTCCTCAAAAAAAAAAAAATCTCATTACCATCCAGTTTACATATTCTCCATCACTTTCAACATTTAGTATATTTATTGAAAGTTTTATCTCCTATATAAAGAGCCTAAGTAATCTTATGATTGATTCATTCAGTGTAGTTAAGGGGAAAAAAGTAACTTCTGAGTTTCATCTCTGCCCTTTTTTAGCCCCCTTCATGGATTCCATATATATATATATATTTTGTAGTTGTGGAAAGAAAGAAAGGATTCTTAATTGATTTCCAGATCTTCACTGTGCTCTTGTGTGTTGGCTAATTTGGTCCTTCTCTCTAAGGTGATGGTGAAGTCACCCTGCTAGATGATGTGTGGGAAATTTCTCTGGGAATACCTAGCGTCAGCAATTTCTCAGACTTCCTAAACCACAGGTACCCTGGCCTTGGGACCAGCAGCTGAGCCTATTCCACACACCTGCCGATGATGTGGGGGCCACTGCTGCTGCATCCCACAGGCAGCCAATGAAAAGCCAGGAGTAAGGCATCAGTCTCATTTATGTATTTCACAATTAGGGCACTATGCTTGGCCCCTCACGTCTTTCAGGCTCAAGACCATGGTCTGCAGAGGTCTTAGGTCTTATAGCCCACAGTCATCTGCATCTTCCTCTCCTCTTATCTACCACCAGAGAGAAAGGTGGCAGTGATGGGAGGTGTCTGCTAATATGTGCCAGTCTCTCTCCCCCACTCAATTATCTGACCTGCTAGGGGCAGATTCCTCGTGCATGCCATGTTTTCTCCTGGGCTTATTTTTTCTTCTTCTTCTCCTCCTCCCCCTCCCTTTCACCTTCCCACCTCCTCCTCCTCCTTTCTTCGTAACTTCTTTTTCCTTCCTTCTTCTTTCCTTTATTCTTTCTTTAATTTGTTATAGGGCACATGTGCTTGCTAAATACAGGCACAGAGAAAGAGATAGAGAAAGAGGGAAAGTGAGAAAGCATCCTCCCAAGAGGGGATGGCCACACTGTATGACTTCGTCTTTTCAGAATTTTGGGCACAAATGCACTCCCCTGGTATATTATTCAGGCTGCAGGGTTTGAGTCACATAGTTCACCACGTGATATCCAGCTGCCTTAACCTCCACGTCAGTTGCTGGCCCTGGGGCTTTTTTTTTTTTTTTCTTTTCTGTAGTAAATACATATTTTTGTATCTATTAAATATATTGCATACATAAGTAATAAAAATTATAATCAACAGTCCTGAAACTTCTCTTCCATTTGAAAACTATCTTTTTTTTAAATATATTTTATTTTAATTTCTTTTATGCGTTCAGTCACTATACATCACTTAGCTTGTAATGTGAATTTTCACAACTTACACCTCACACCAGTTTAATTGGGGATACTATATATATTATCAACAGATAATAATCCATTTCTGTGTTTTTCTCTGGCATGTGTACACTCTAAGACCTAATATGGCCTGGATTTTGTGGTATTAATTAGGTTTCAAATTTAGTATTCCTTCTCTTATTGTAAAATACTGGCTTAAAAATGACCCAAAGATCACCATCTTCAAAGCAGTAAACTAAGTTAACTAAGAAGAGATCTCTGTTCTAGAGGAACCTACCTTTTTCTTTTTGGGTGATGCTGTCATTGTTGAGCCTTGGGGCACAGACTCTAAGAGAAAAACGATTCAATTACAAAATGAAGAGCGTTTACAACATGAAGATCCATGTGCTGTTTTCAAGATACTAACCACTTCTGCATATGGCAATGATCTCAATTCACTTACTTAACTTTTTGTAATTATAATTCAATGCACAGTTTAAAAGTCTAAAATTATCCTTATAGCTAATAAATTAGTACATATATTAGATATGCATGATTGATGTGATAGAGAGTATATAGAAGAACTATACATCAGAACATATGCAAGCTGTTTCCTTGCTTTGTTTCTGTTTGGCACTTAGGTTGAAGCCAACCTCTGCTAAACTTACTAGTTGAATATTCCATACAACACTGTTTGCAAAATTTTAATATGGGCTTCTGGGAATAAAATTGCTTCTTTCCCATTTATCAGAACATCTTTTCTCATAATTCTAATGGTGTACCAGTTCTGTCGGATGTAGTATTCAATCCATGTGGCAACACATTGGCAGCTAATCGGACTTAACTGCCTTTTACTTTCAATGCCATGGTCCTGTACATCCCAAAAGACGTTATTCTATATCTGAAAATCAACGTGAAATTGGTGTCTGTTGACAGAAATCTTTTAAGGCCAGATTGGAAAGGGACTGAATAATGAATTCTGACAAATTCCAATGCAAGGGACAGAGGAAAGCATGCTAGTTATATGCCGCATGGCAAGTCAGCAACTTTGTCCCCACTCAAGTTGCATTACTTTTTTACATAAAGTGATTGAAACAGGGATCTGTCCTTAACTAGCACATATGTGGATGCTGAAAAAAAAAAATTAAAAAAAAGCATAGTCTGCTTGCCACTGATCATTACCTAGAAAGACAGCACAATATCTAGCACACCATTTTAAGTGATTAAATCGGATCTTCATTGACCAGCATACTGGATCTCTGGAAGAGATTCAATTCCATTGGTACGTGTCACAGAAGAAGGGCAAACACATTTCTCTGACCTCTGAAACTGCAGGGCACAGTCTCCTAATGTTAGTGGCACCATTTCATAATGGAAAAAGCATTGTGGTCATTATGGAGCATTATCTATCAAAAGCTGTTGAACCAAAGCAAATCACTTGACTTGAACTTCTGGGATTTTTTGGTCAATTTTTTTTTTTTTTTTTTTTTTTTTGCCTTGAGTTCTTATTTGTGCCAGTCAGTTATGTTGCACATGGATTATTTTTCCAAGAATTGTAAAACATAGGTGTGTGGTTTTCTTATCTTATAGATTGGAAAACTGAGGCAATGAATACATGTTTGGGGTGGTAAAATCATCTGGATCCTGAATGACCAACTGTGAGGTTTGAGTCCTGGATGCAGTGGCTTGAAAAACACTCTGGGCGGGAACCAGCAATTAGTGTATAGGCTATGTCGCTGGATTCCCACATAGTCAACTGCGGTTCGCATCCTGGACCCGGTGGCTTAAAACTCACACCGGGCATGTGTGTGTATGTGCCCAAGATCCCGAGAGGAGAATTAAGGAGAAGGGATTGCGGCATGACCATCCCCCCTGGGGGGTGATTTCTCGCTTTCTGTCTCTATGTCTCTGTCTGTCTGTCTGTCTGGCGAGCGCATGTGGCCTATAGAGAAAACCTCCCCAAAACAAAAAAAAGAAAGAAAAACACTCTGGACGTGTGTATATACATGCCCAAAATCCTAAAAGGAGAAATAGAGAAGGGTTTGTGGTGCGAGCATCTGCTGGGGAGGGTCATTCTTACCTTCTCTCACGCTCTCTCTCTCTCTGGGAAGTACACATGCCCTCTGGAAAATTAAAAACAAACAAACAAAAGTTTGTCAGCCAAGAGCACAGAGAATGTAGTTACTCTGCATATAAATTCAGTCTAACTTTAGAATTCATGTTTCTACAACCACTACTTTAGGCCAAAGACTACTATTTGTTCCAGTATTCATTTGGATTATTAATGCCAATATTTTGAAAATACATCTTGTCATAATACCAGAACTACTCGAGTATGATGGAAAAAAAAACAAAAACAAAAACAAAAACAAAAAACACCTCTTCCATTATAGGATAGACAAAGTAAAGACCCTGGGGCCAAGTTTGTCCACCATCTGTTTTGTTAATAAAGTTTTATCAGAACATAAACATACCTGATTTTTTACATAGTATCTAGTACAGCTTTGTGAGTACAATTGTAAAATTAGTACTTGTAATAAAAATTTGACCACAAACTAAGATATTTACTATAGAAATTCTATGACCCTCGGTATCCTAAGGATTTTATTGCAGTCTTTTGAATAACTTGATAGTTTAAATGCCTCACACTTTAGAATGAATAAACTATCCCATTCTAGCTTTCAAATGTAACAGAGAATTTTCCAATTCTAGGTGGGAGTGAGGCATTAGACGTCTCCAGCAGGTATCCCAGCTGCTGTGGTGCAGCAGTAATGCCAGTACCCTGCAATGTTTATGGCTAACTATGGGCTTGAATACCTGGGTTGGCTGAAAAACACATAGGGTGCATGCACACATGTGCCAAGGATCCTTAGGAAATGGAGTGCTAGGAAAAGAGAATCATGTGGAAATGAGACCCTGTCACCAGTGCTACTCTTTCTTATGTAGGTGCGTGCTCTCACTCTCATCTACAAGAGAAGTATCTAGCAGGTGATATACATATCACAGTGATATTAGGGATATCACCCAGAATGCAGAGGTATAAAGAGACAGAACAAGGAATCAGTGAAGGTGGGTTCATTTACACATGGCCCCACATTTTAAGGAGTTCCAATTTGTGACATGGTTTATAGTAAGCATTTAGAGTGGTGATGACAAAAATGTCTCTCAAGGTACTTCCCCTAATCATTGTTCCTATGTCTTTTGCCTGCTTTCCACTCACTGCCCCCCCATGTATGAGCCCAAGATTTCCCAGGGTGTGTAAGTGAAGATGGAGGAATATGAGGAGTTTGATATCATGTGAGTCAAGCTCACAGAGATAGAATCGAAAGATTAGGGGCTGAGAGTGTGCAGTGGGTGTTGTATATTTGGGCTGAAGCAGAAATTGTGATGAAGTGCTTCATGAGTTTTAGCATTTAAAATTGGTTCAAATCAGTTGGGATAAGAACACTCAAACTGAAAACTGGCAAGGGCCAGGGAAGTAGAAACCAAGGGCTTCAGTCTGAGATGGGTAGGGTTTACAGATATCTGCATTTGTGTAAATCAATGGAGGATGAGATTCTAATAATTTTTACCAGCGATTTATGGGGAAAATGTAAAATATATTTATTGCATATCAAGATTTCGAGGAATAAAATGGTTCTGCCAATTTCTCTCCAATTCTGCTCCTTCCTTATTAGAAAAACATAATGCTTTTATTCATGCAGACCAATTCCAAAACCACTGAAACTCATGAGGCACATAGATAAAATTAGACCCCATCCAGGATGTAAATAAAGCTGTTTTTCTTTTCTTTCTATTTCCCCACCCTTTAGATACTTTCTTCTGCCAAATGCTCCATGTTCTAATTATAATAGTTTGCTATTACATATCTCTAAAACTCCTTTCCCCCTCTGAATTGTCCCTCTGCATCACCCTGTATTTCTTTATGTGCTTTCTAGTTTTGAATATTTGGTTATCCAACCAGATTCAGGGTCAGCTTCTCCTTTCTCACAAACTGCCCACATCTGTTCACTCAGCTAAACTTTAAACTCAGAACTATTTTGTTTTTTTTTTATTTTATCTTTTAAAGAATCACTTATTTAATACATTTATTATTATTTTCAAATTTGCTATAGGGCACATGTACTCAATAGATAGAGAAGGAAAGTAACAAAACAAGCGGCCAGGTCCAGGATTCAGACCTTAGTCAATCATGTGGGAGTGCAACTCCCTACCCACCTTGTCCCTGATGGCCCTAGGACTATTTTCTATGCTTGTTATTCCTTTCTGTTAAAGCAAACTACATGGGCCTGAGAAAGCCTCCATGCTTACATACTTGAGTTCATGCATAGAAACTACAACCTAACTTAGGAGTCTGTTTTTCTGAGTCACAAATGGCTCACTGCTTAAACTACATTCAAATAGGCAAACACTAACCTATAACCAATCCAGTTCTCCAGTTGTCACCTCTGTGGGTCACTTTCCTTTTCCTGTCTATAAAGATTTGACCATGAGACAACGTGGAGTTTCTCAGAACCCATTCTGGGAGCTACCTGATTGGAATTATTGCTTGGTCAATTGAACTCTGTTAAATTTTGTTTTCTTTTAACATTCTCTGTATTCACTCTGCTGGAAGAAAACGGCACCAAAGTCTACCAAGACTAAGATGACAACTTCATCTGACATTAGTTCTCAAGCACTAGTAAATGTCTGATTAATTCAGAGAGCATGTTCTAACACTACTGACTGGTACTCATACCAGAGTTTATGATTCAGGATTTCAGGAATGGGGATGAAAACGAAAATATGTGTCTTGAACAAGTTTCCAGGTTATGCTGACATTGCTGCTCTGGGAAGGACAGTTGCGGAGAGCTATTGCAGTTATCCAGGCTGCATTCTTTGCCCTTTTCCATACTCCTTTCTCTTTACTTTCAGAAAAAAAACTTCTGAATTCTGATCCTATCAGCAACTTGATTACATTTCTCAGGAAGAATTAAGAACAGACTGCTACCCATGTGAGATCTCTAATAATAAGTCCCAATTGCTAGTTCTAACCTTTCCTTCTGCTAATGCCTGATT
This sequence comes from Tupaia tana, assembly GCA_026018925.1. Lineage (NCBI taxonomy): Eukaryota > Metazoa > Chordata > Mammalia > Scandentia > Tupaiidae > Tupaia > Tupaia tana. Next base: position 153,417,759 of record JAKSZU010000003.1, read on the forward strand.
CTGACCACCCTATACAATAAATTAGTTCCGCTGAACTACTTTAAAATCTCTGAAGGCTCTTGCCTTTCCTTCTCCTTGGCTCTGCATATGTTGATTCCTTTTGTCTGCCTGTCAAACTGGCTCTCAAGTATTGGTTTGGAAGACAAAGTTGCCCTTTTTTTATCCCCCTTTTTTTTCTTTTTTTAGAATTGTATTTATTATTTTAAAATTTGTAATAGGACATGTGCACTCACCAGAGAAAGAGAGAGAGGGAGAAAGTGAGAAAGCAAGCCCCAAGATCCGGGACTGGAACCACGGTCAGCCATGTGGGAGTCCAGTGCCACAACAGCACCACTCGCTGGCCCCAAAGTCACCCTTCTTATAAAGCATTTTCCCTCTCCCTGAAAGTATTAGATACTTCGCTCTCTACGGTTTTTGTATTAACCTTTGTTAGTGCACTGACCCCACATTGTGTTGAGACTGATTTCTTGCTGTCTTTCTGAGGAAAGAAATATGTTCCTTGGGTGTGCCATCATAGATAGCTTAATTATCAATATACATCTATCTACCCAGCTGCTTACCTGGCATAATTTAGGTGCTATCACATAAATTATTACTCTATTACTACACTTTATCCTAGATCTTTCTGTGAGCCAGCTTGCTCCTTTCTTTTGAATATTTCTACTACAAAACTTAAACTAGCCAAAGTATTATATTAACACTAGTTATAACAACGAGGTTTTTTTTCATCCCGTTCTAAGCCCTGTAAGAAGCAGTGTCTTTGTGGAAACTTGGATGGTGCTAAGCTTAGAATATTTTATAACAACAATAAACTTAGCATCTAATATTCATTCTATTGAGCACTTTGTATGTTTAGAGATATCACTTTTTCAATATCCATCTCACGAGTGTTGAAAACAATTTTATCACAGGAATACTATTATTAGTTTTATACTACAGATGGGAAAACAGAGAAATTAAGTATTTCAGTATCATACAGATTGTTAATGGTGGTGGGTGACTTTAGCTGAGGCAGTCTCATTACAGTACCTGGGATTTTAGTACTACTATCTTCTATACACATGTTCACAAGCTATCTCTCCAGATGTTTTTCAATATTTGCAAGATTCAAAGACAATGTATTCTTGAATTTAAAGTACACTTCTCTCAATAAGTAATTTTTCTATACCTTTTAGGAAAGGGATAAATTATTAAGATTGTACATCATGGGGCTTTTCAGTATTAAGAAATGTGAGTGTTGCTCTAGTATGACATACCTGCAAGGCAAGAAAATGTCCATGATTTCTGGTTCTTGAGAATTTCTAGTCTGGTTGGACACAGGAAGAAGGCAACTTCTCTGCTATCAGAACCCTAGATCAAATTAAGATGATTCTGAAGGACTTCAAACAAATTTTATTATTTAGAGGATACTAGAAGTTATAAGCAATATGGAGTAGCTGCAATGGGACACAGAATAAGATATTGGCCATATAGAATATAGGATATTCAGATGGAGGCTATCCTGCTATAATGATGGCCTTGATTTAGACATAGGCTCATTAATTTATCAAATTGTACTTCTTTACAACAAAATTAAAAATGGGACTTATTTTATGTATTTGTGATCATTTTGATATGTCACTGGATATCTGTTATATGTAGTTTTCTTTTACACCATCTAACAACAGATTCGTTCTCTCACTCACTAATCTGTCAGTACTCAAAATGTAGAAATGGTATTGTCATTTAATTACGTAATCAAACTTATCTTTTAAAAAAGTTCCATTTTAGGGTGCCTGCAGGTGGTGTGGTGGTAAGGCACTGGACTCCCACATGGCCCAGACCTGGTGGCCAGCCCTCTCACTTTCTCTCTGTCTCTCTCTGGTAAAATTTTAAAAATAAAGAAATAATAACAAATACAATTAAATATTCTTTCAAAAAATTCTCCTTAGTTCAGTGAGCTCATTTCTAGAAATATTTGTATAGTGAGTACTATGTGTACTAAGAACAGGGATCAAGTACCTAGTTGTGCAGAACAAAGAAACTCAATGATCTTAAAATCTAACAAAGTGGACACTAGGTGTTTTGATGTACTTGAACAGAGTTTCAAATTGAGACTGTTGTTTCCAGAGCCCAGAGTCATATCAGTTCTGTAACCCACTGAGAAAATGGGAACGATCCTTGAGATGCGGACTAACATGCTTTAAGATGCCTATCAGGAAGATGAAAAGTGTTGAAAAAATATAGATTAAAAGACATCTGCAGGAAGTGTGACCTGGGAAAAGATGGAGCTGGGCTCAAAGACTCAGGCTTGTCTTGTTTTAAATCCTAACCTATTTTATTTTCTTTCTTTTTAAAAATTTTTTAAAATCTCTTTTTTTAAGAATTATTTCATTTAACTTTTATTTATTTATTTATTTATTTATTTATTTATTTATTTATTTAAATTTGACCAGACAGGGAGAGAGCAAGAGAATGAGAGAGAGAGTTAAGAGAAGGAAAGTGAGAAAGCAAGTCACCAGGTCTGGGACTCGAACCACAGTTGGCCATGTGGAAGTCCAATGCCCTTAAGCACTGGGCCACTTGCTGTCCCCCTAACCTACTTTCTAACTGTGTAATATGGATCAATGTATGTTTTTGTTTTGAGCATTATTTTTCTTACTGAGAAAATGGAGAAGCTACCGTTCCCCCTCGCATGCATTGTAATAATGCATGTGAATTACATAGCAAGGTGCCTGAGACTTAAGATACTAAGTAATGTTAATTACTAACATGATTGCATCATTATTACATATTCTATTATTTAGAGTGGAGGAAAGATAGGCATGAATATGAGAGGTATTATAGACTAAAACAAAACATAAAACTTGCTGGGATGTGGGGAAAGGAGATAAAGAAGTGTCAAGGCGATTCTGAAATATTGATTCAGGATGGAGGTGGGGAAGACAGTATTATAAATAAACACAAAAACCACAGTAATTTTTGCTCCTTAAACCATCTCCTGGCAACAGAACTAACAATAACAAAATGCAAAGAAAGTGATTTGCGCTCAGTCTTTTATCATCGTCTTTTAGGTATACTGATGCCCCTAACAGAAAAATAAGAACTCACCTGACTTGGGGACAGAGTGACAGCAGACCCACAAAATGATGCTGAGTGACCATATTTTGGAGTCAAAGTCTTGGCTACGAAGGAGGCCAGCAAAACTCATTTTAAATAATTAATTTCTGTGAATTTGTTTTACTCATAAAATTTCTACTTTGTGCCTTTTTTATTATTCATTTCTAACATGTTATATTCCTAGGCTCTGCAATATTATTTTTAAAATGTTTCCCCAAAATTATTGTGATTAATATATTCTGAAAAAATTGAAAATCATGTATTCCTGATCATAACTTATTTTAAGTCGATGATAATTTAGAAAATGCTTTGGGAAAAAAAAAATAGGGTAACCATGGCAACAGTTTCTACAGTCTTGAGGGGAAAACTATGAAATCTGTATTCCAATGATTTTGTGACTAATTAAAAAAAGCAAATGATTTTCAGACATTGAATAGCGGGCCAAAGGAAGGGAGTCAGTGTTAGCCAACATTATAATTTTCCTTTTTTAGACCATGGGCTTGTTAAAAACATAGGCAGACTTACTGACAAAGATTAAGCTTTCTCCCATATGAAATGATATAAAGTTGATGGTAAAAGCTACAAATTAACAGATCAATAAAAGCTATAATTACTCTCACTACACAGAGGGACACTGCGCATTATAATAACAAGTATATAAAGAAAAATGGCTTATAGGAGTGGTGAAAAGATGTCAGTATAAAGTAACACAAAGAACATAAATTCTTGTGTTGGGCTTGATCCACCTGCTTCTATTCAATGGGCACCCAGACCCCTGCAGACTACCTTTCCACTGCAGGGAACAGGAGTGATAATTAGCCCACAGAGTAATAGCGTTTGATTAGAAAGTCCGACTGGAAAGTTGCATTGAACAACTCAAGAAATGTCTGCTGGAGGTCCTTCCAAGAATTTTATGCTAAGGCAAAATGTTATACTGGCTCTGTGTACACTTGTGTTGCTTAGACGCCTAGGTTCTCTTGTCTGTTTCCTCCCACTCTGTAAGTTAGTACTGTAGAGATGCTCTCCTCTATACCCAGCAAAGTAGCTACATGGTACCTGATCTATTCCCTGAGCTTCTTTCCTATAGACTGGGCTCTCTATTATTATAGAGAGATAATTTGCTTTGCTTTCTTTTCTAAGGATTTGCTTTCTAAGGATTTTCTTGAGTTGGACCTTGATATACTCACCAGCTTTTAATTATATTTTTTATATATCTAAAAACTTCGTTTTTCTTTGCATACTTTCTTTTCCTAGATTGCATAGTTATTAGATTTGGAGCGTTTACTAGGTTCGAGTTGTCTAGGCTTTTATGTGGACATGGAAACATTTTTAAGTACTTAAGGCTACTTTTCTCAGTCCCTATGGTACCCGCTTCTACCCCTATACACATTAGCCCCCTCTCCTGTTCAGTTTGGTCCTCTTTTAGGCTGCTCTTTAAGGCTTATTGAGTATAATTGTGTTGTCAGCTTTCACGCTGGAAAATAAAGTTAAATAAAGAAGACTTAAAACTATTTTATGTAAATGAACAGTTTACAATACTACTACGCTGATGCTCTATTTCCGAGAAACAAACTTGCATTAAATTGCAGCAGGTCGCAAAAGGAAACAAATGATTCAATATAAGGCTTTCCAGATACACTAATTGAAAATGAAGACTAAATCTCCATTTTGGGTAAAGTGAGTTTTTTTTTTTTTTTTTTTTTTTTTGTTGTTGTTTTGTGGGCTAAAACTACTTGGCAGCCTATTTTATGTGCCCCATGAGCTAAACATGGGTTTCTACATTTAAAACAATTTTTTTGTTTTCTAATTTTCATCAATCAAAATGACTATTTTTCTTCTCTAATTTGCATGTAATCACTTTATATCTTTACAATGTACAATACTGCTTTTTCTAGCATGAATATGGTGCATAACAGTCAGGACATTTCCATATACATTATCATCAGCAAATAACTTTCATTTTTGTGTTGATTAAATGTATTTTTCCCTGTTACCCTTCCTCCCTTCCTCCATTACCCACCCCCTTCTTACCTCCATCCTTACTAAGTCTAGTATCTGTAGTTGCCCTCCCTACTAGTATCCAAATTTTCCGTTCCTACTATGTAGTGCAAACATTTGTTATATATTGAGTAGGGACATACAAAGTCTGTCTTTCATACTCTGGCTTGCTTCACTTAACATTAAGTCTTCCATATCCATCCACTTTGTATCAACTGTCAGGATCTTATTGTTTTTTTATGGTCAAGTAGAATTCCATAGAGTATATATGCCACATTTTTCAATCCACTTGTCTATTTTTGGACATATGGATTGATTCCATGTCCTAGCAATTGTAAATAATGCTACAATAAACATGGATGTGCAAGTGTTTTTCAACTTAGGATTTTATTATTCTTTGCGTAGATACCCAGGAGTGAAATTTCTGGGTTGTATGGTAGTTCTGTTTGTAGGTTTCTGAGGAATCTACATATCATTTTCCACAGTGGTTATACTAATTTATATTCCCACTGACATTGTAGGAGTGTTCCCTTTTCACCACAACCTCACCAGCACTCACTTTTATTTATTTATTTATTTATAGCTATTCTGACTGGGGTTAGGTAGTTCTGTGGTTTTGATTTCCATTCCCCTTATGATAGAGATGTTGAGCATGTTTTCATATGCTTTTTTGTTCATTTGTATGTCTTCTTTGGAGAGTTGTCTGTTTAGCTCATTTTTTTTATCTTTTAATTCGATTAATTTTTATAGGTAAGATGCTTGAATTCCCTGTATATTCTGGTTATCAGTCCCTTATCTGAGATATAGTTTATGTTCTCCCATTCTGAGAGTTGTCTTCTCACTCTAATTATTGTTTCTTCTGCTGTGCAGAAGCTTCTCAGACTAATATATCCCATATGTCCATTTTTGGAACTACTGCCTGTACTTTAGTGTCTCCAAGAGTTTTTCCTGTGTTTTTCACCAGCATTTTTATAATTTGAGGTTTTATGTTTAGATCCTCAGTCCATTTTGAGTTAATTTCCATTAGTGGTGAGAGATAAGGGTACAGTTTCATTCTTCTACATGTTGATATACACTTCTCCCAGCACTATTTGCTGAAGAAATTTTCTTTTTTCCACTAAATTGTCTTGTGCCCTTTGTAAAGGATCAATAGGCTGTATGTTTTGGGGATTATTTCTGGGTTCTCTGTTCCATTGGTTTACCCATCTGTTTTTGTGCCAATATCATGGTATTTTAATTATTACAGTTTGGTAATATGTTTTGAGGTCCGAAAGTGAGATACTCCTACTTTATTCCCCTTGCATAGTATTGCATTGACAATATGGGGCATTTTATTGTTCCAGACAATTTTTTTTTTTTTTTAGAGATTTTCGCTATAGGGCACGTGCACTCGCCAGACAGACAGAGAGAGACATAGAGACAGAAAGCGAGAAATCACCTCCGAGGGGGGATGGTCACGCTGCAATCCCTTCTCCTCCATTCTCATCTCGGGATCTTGGACACGCACGCACACGCGCCAGTGTGAGTTTTAAGCCATCGGGTCCGGGACGTGGAACCACGGTCGACTACGTGGGAGTCCAGTGACATAGCCATTACGCTAACTGCTGGTTCCCTGTTCCAGACAAATTTTATGATTTTATTTTATTTCTGTGAGGAATATCTCTGGTAGTTTAACTGGAATTGCATTGAATTTGTAGATTAATTTGGGTAGAACTGACATTTTGATTATATTAATTCTTCCAATTCAGGAACATGGGATGCTTTTCTTCTTTTTTTGTATCATTTTTAATTTATTTTTAAGTGTTTTATAGCTTTCCTTCTAGAGATCTTTTATGTCATTGGTAAGGTTTATTCCTAGATATCATGTTGGTTTTGTGGCTATTATAAATGGGATTGCTTACTTTAATTCTGTCTCCATCTGTCCATTATTTGATGTATAAAAATGCTATAGATTTTTGTATATTGATTTTTTATCCTGCCACTTTACTTTGTTCATTCATCACTTCCAGGAGTTTTTTTGTGGATTCTTTTTGGATTTCTACATATGCCATAATATTATCTGCAAATAGAGATAATTTCACTTCTTCTTTTTCTATTTGGATGCCTTTTATTTGACTCTCTTGACTAAATGAATTGGCTGGAACTTCCAGTATTATGTTAAAAAGGAGTGGAGAAAGTGAGCAGTCTATTCTTGTTTCAGTTGAGCTTTTCCCCATTAAGTATGATCTTAGCAATGTTTTTTTTTTTTTATAGATGACTTTTATTGTGTTGAGAAATGTCGCTTCTATGCCGATTTTGCTGAGTCTTAAACATTAAAGGATGTTGTATTTTATCGAGGCTTTTTCTGCATTGATTGATAGGTTCCTATGGTTTTTAACTTCCCTTTTTGTTAATGTAATGCATTATATTTATTGTTTTGATTATGCTGAAGTATACTTGCATCTCTGGAATAAAGTCTACTTGGTCATGATGTAAAATCAAATTATAATTTGCTAATATCTTGTTGAGAATTTTTGCATCCACATTCATTAGGAATATTGCCTGAAATTTTCTTTTTTTTTGTCATGTGCCTGTCTGGTTTTGGAATTAAGTTGATCGAGGATCCATATAATGAATTTGGGAGAGTCACTTCCTTTTGAATCCTTAGCAATAGTTTGAGAATAATTAAGTTTAGGTCTTCTTTAAAAGTTTCATAGAATTCAGAATTAAAGTCATCAGGATCTGGGCTTTTCTTTGTTAGGAAATTAGTTATTACTGATTCAATATCACTGCTTGTTATAGGTCTGTTAACATTTTCTATTTCTTCCTGTTCTATGTTGGCAAGTTATACATGTCCAGAAATTTGCCCATCTCATCCTTGTTTTCTTGTTTGTTGGTATATAATGGCTCATAGTATTCTCTGATGATATTTTGTATATCTGTTATACTGTTGTAATAAAGACTGTTTCCTTGCTGATTTGATTTATCTGGTTCCTTTCTCTGTTCTTCTTGATTAATCTAGCTAATAGTGTGTCAATTTTGTTTGTTTATCTACTCACAGAACCAGCTTTTGTTTTACTTTTCTGTATAGTTTTATTATCTATTTCATTTATTTCTATTAGACTCTTTATTATTTCTTTTCTCCTGGAATTTGTTGTTGTTTTACCAGTTCCCTGAGTTCTGTCATTAGGTTGTTTATTTGACACCTTTGTGCTTTTATTTGGTGGTCACTAATCGCTATGAACATCCCTCTTATGCTTTTCCTGCAGGTTTAAACAATTCTTTGTTCATTATAATTGGTTTCTATGAACCTTTTTATTTCAGTCTTAATTTCTTCTGTAGTTCTAAAGTCAATAAGGAGTGGATAGTTTCCATGTGTTCATGTATTTTTGATGTTTTTTTTCTGTAGTTGATTTTAAGTTTGATTCCATCATGGTAAGAAAAGATGCTCGATAGAGTTTCTTTACATTTGAATTTGTAAAGGCTGGCTTTGTGCCCTATCATGTGGTCAATCTTCAAAAATGTTCTATGTGGGGGTGAGAAAAAAATGTATATTTTATGGTAGTTGAATTAAACATTCTGTAGATGTCTGGCAAGTCCATTTCATGTAGAATATCATTAAGATCTTATATATCTTTGTTTATTTTTGTCTATATGATCTGTCTAGTGAAGACAGTAGGAGTTAATATTCTGGAATTATTGTATTGCAGTATATCTCTACCTTGAGATCTAACAGTATATCTTTGATGTATTTAGGTGCTCCCATGTTCGATGCAAAGATATTTACAAGTGTTATATCTTCTTATTGAACAAGTTCTTTAGTATTATATAATGTCCTTCTTTGTCTCATCTTAAAGTCTGTTTTGTCTGATACCAGTATCACAATTCCAGCCCTTTTCTGGTTTCCATTTGCATGGAGTATCTTTTGCAGACCTTCCCTTTCAATCTATGTATGTCCTTATCAGTGAGCTGTGTTTCTTGTAAGCAACATATAGATGGGTTCTGTTTTTTGTGTTTGTCCAGCCATTCTGTCTTTTAGTGGGAGAATTTAAGCCATTAACATACAACATTATTATTAATGTTTGCACATGTGTCCTTGTCATTTTGTTAGTCATTTCTCAGATGTTATTTGTTCTTTTATTTCTGTTTGTCTCACTTTAGCTATCCTGATACAGTACTCCCGGCAGTACTTCCTATAGAGTGGGTCTAGTATTGGCGAATTCTTTCATTTTTTGTTTATCTGGGAATACTTGTACTTGTTCTTCTCATTTGAAGGATAACTTTGCTGGATATAGTCCTTTTGGCTGAAGTAGTTTTTCTTTTAATATTTTGAATACATCTTCCCATTCTTCCCTTGTCTGCATTGTTTCAATTGTGAAGTCTAAAGTTAAGCTATGGGATGACCTTTCTAAGTAACTTGACATTTATCCTTTGCCATTTTTAGAATATTGTCTTTGTATTTGATTTTTATCAATCTGGCTATGATGTGCTGGGTGAAGGATCATTTCGTTTTGATTCTGTTTGGCGTCCTTTTTATTTCTTTGGTCTGAATTTCTCCATGTTTTTATTTGAAAAATTTATCAGATAGTATTTCATGATAGAGATTTTTCATGCTATTAGCAGATTCTTCACCTTCTGGGATGCCCATAATATGGATATTTGGACATTTCATGGTGTCTAGAATTTCCCACATGTTGCCCACAATTTTTTTTTTTAATTCTTTTTGGTGGTTTGGTCTATGTAGAGACGTTGTCCTCAAGATCATCAGAAATGATTTCTTTTGCAATGAACAAATCTGGTGTTTCGGGGGCCAGCAGATAGCGTAATGGCTACATCACTGGACTCCCGTGTAGTGACCGCGATTTGAGTCCCAGACCCAGTGGCTTAAACTCACGCCAGGTGCGTGTGCATGCGTGCCCAAGATCCCAAGAGCAGAATGGAGGAGAAAGGATTGCTGTGTGGCCATCCCCCCTGGGGGGTGATTTCTCGCTTTCTTTCTCTTTGTCTTTCTGGCAAGTATACGTGCCCTGTAGCAAAAACCTCTCAAAAAAAAAAAAAAAAAAAAAATCTGCTGTTAATGCTTTCTCGGAAGATTTTAATTTCTTGTATTGTATTCTTCATTTCCAGACATTCTGTTTGAATATTTTTATGGTGTCTATTGTTTGTGAAATTCTTCTTTCATGTCCCGAAATGATTTTCTCATTTCCTGGAACTGATGATCTTTTTTCTCTTGCATCTCATTGAGTTTTGTCACTATGAATATTCAGAATCCTTTTTCTGACATTTCTGTGTATTCCTCTGTGCTCTCCATTGCTGGTGAGGGGCTACTGCACTCACTTGGGGGAGAGTTAATTCCATGTTTTCTCATCTTTGAGATATGTACTGATTTTTGGTCATCTGATGCAGTACTCAATTTTTCCTACTTATTGGAATAGATTCCATTATTCTGGGTGAGGAAATTTCACCTTTAGTTTTCAGGTGTGTTCCTATTGGAGGACCATGTTTACCAGATTACAACAGTTATGGGTAACTTCAGGTGCTTGGCGCCTCTACCAAACTTTCAGTTCTTGATGAGGTGGTAGCAAGTTAAGAAGACATAAGTTAGTAAGACGATCAAGTTGGATGCTCCCCACAAGAGGAGGTCTGCCAGCACCAGGTCTGAGAGTGAGCGCTGGGTGAAGAAGGTCAAGGTGCGTGCTGTGCTGGCCTGGTGTGCTGAAAATTCCAAAGTTACTCCCAGGGCCTAGGGCTGTGCTCACTGAGAGGAGGCTGCTAAGACCAAGCCCGAGTCTTCCCGGGTAAAGTGAATTTTTTACCATAACTCAAACCTTTCTGTTCAAAAGATGTGAATTTATGGTATATACTAACACCTAAAGAAGTCCTAAAATTTAGAAGCATGCCCTCACAAGGACAGATACAAATTAATTGTGGATAAATCTGAAAAACTAGGATTATGTTTCCATTTTTAATGTGACCTATGCTTTACTTCTGGGCATTCAGGTTACTTTGATGGGTTCATTCTCAAGAATGAGGCCAGAAACTTTAGCATTATTTTATCTTCATTTTGTGTGAAAACTATCTCCATATTGGCTAAAATGCAGATGTTTTAAAAGAACTTTATTATCAAATTTAATTCCAAATTATTTTAAGAACATGGGGTTTACTGCAAGAGCCAGCAGAGACATGATGATCAAGTTGAAGACACGTGCTATTTTAAAATTTGGAGAAAGAGCCAGAGGAATATAGGTGCAAAAATGAGGTTCATAGCATTATGTGTGGTTTTAAAAAGACCTATTTCCTCCTACATCTTGACTTTTCCAAAAGACGAGCTGATCTTGGGAAAAAGAAATTACCAAATATTGCTCTTCAGTTCTTTTCCACTCAGCATTTTCATCCTTTCCACATCCTAATGCTAAGATTCCAGGGTCAGTTTGACATTCATAATAGACTGCTTACCCTTTGAATCAGTTTATTTTATTTTTGAACTACTCTAACCTTGGAATATTACTTCTTAAATTAATCCAAAATTTGACTGTCTTTAGTCCTTTATTTTGAAGCAATTCTAGATAAATCAAATACCTGTAATTATGAGTTGTTCAAATAAATGATGAAACTATCTTATTTTCCCCTAAGTCTTATCTAGATATTTATTATTATTATTATTATTATTATTATTATTATTATTTTCCTGGGTTTAATATAACATAAATCTAGGTAGGCAGGTCTTCCCTCTTCCCCGACATTGATTAAATCAATGTACTGTTTTTGACATCATGTGGCTATAACCCTATAGGTTCTTGAGATAAGTATGTTTCTTCTTAAGACCTCCCACCTGGAAGAAAATATTAGAAAATGAGAAGGCTTTCAAAATATGAGTGCAGCCTTACCCACCATGGGTTCATAAAGAGAAGTGGTAAATTGAAATTTTCAAAGATGTTGGAGTTTGTGGAGTTGCTAAAATAGAACACATGATTAAAAAATACTAACAGAGGGACCAGCAGTTAGCGTAATGGCTATGTCGCTGGACTCCCATGTAGTCGAACGCAGTTCGCGTCGTGGATCTGGTGGCTTAAAACTCAAGCTGGGCACACCTGCGTGCGTGGCCCCCCAAGATTCCTAGAGGAGAAGGGAGGAGAAGTGATTGCAGCCTAACCATCCTCCCTGTGGGGTGATTTCTCACTTTTTGTCTGTCTCTCTCTGTCTGGTGAGTGCACACGCCCTATAGCAAAAACTTCTCAAAAAAAAAAAAAACATTTTAACAGATAACTTTGGTTATTGGCTATAGAAAAACAAATTTCAAGGATAAAGTTAAAACCCTTTAACTTCTCTTCTGAGTTCTACAAATAAATTAATCAACTACGTTTTCTGAGAAAAACTTTTTTTAGCAATAAGATGACATTGTTTTGGCTTAGATTATCCTTCTGTATCTCATAAATTTTCATATTTCTGATTATAATTCAGTTTTATTTTATAAAATTTTGAATTATTCATAGAATAAATAATGAAAAAGTAGAAGCTATAACAAATATTAAACCATCAGGAAGCAATGCAATAGATTGTTCAAGAAATGGACAAATGAGTATGAACCAAACAATCAACCATCAAAACAAAGAAAACTAGTCTATTTATCTCTTTTAAACACTATCTTCATACATGACAAAAACATGCAATGTGTAGAATAAAATATAACTGATAATGTCAAAAAACAGTAAGAAACTAATATCTAACTTATTTCAACAAACTTTAAAAATTAATAATTAAATTAGAACATCAAACATGAGGGAAGAGGGGCATAGTGGTTAAGGTGCTGAACTCCCATGTGGTTAACCACAGTTCAAATCCCGGACGTGGTGGTTTGAAACTCTAGCTGGGTGTATGTGCATGCAGGGCCAAAATTCTGAGAGGAAACTGGAGTAGAAGGAATGCAGCATGGAAATTCCCCCCTCTTCCCCTCCGGAGAAGGTGATTTCTCACTTTCTGTTTATCTCTATCTCTCCAGTGAGTGCACATGCCCTATACGACTATGAACAGGGAATTCAAAGAAGGAGAAATAAACACTCCTCACAGTGTTAGTTACCTTGACTAAAAATGTCATCCCTGGTTGAAGAATGTAAAATTTTTACTTAATTTACCATACTATCCAGGCTTAAAAATAAAAACAATAACTAGGATGAGCAGGTGGCTTAATGGTTATGTAGCTGACCTCCCATGTAGTTGACCATGGTTCAAGTCCCAGAGCCGGTGGCTTAAACCTCATGCTGGGTGCGTGTGCTTGCGTGCCCGAGATCCCAAGAGTAGAATGAAAAGAAGGGATTATGGCATGGCCATTTTCCCAGGAGGTGATTTCTCTCATTCTGTCTGTCTGTCTGTCTCTGTCTCTCCAGCAAGTGCACATGCCCTATAGCAAAATCCTCTCTAAAAATAAAAAAAAAAAAATGGAAACAATAACTTAAAAAAGCAGAAAAATTTATAGCCACATATTATAAAAGATATGCAATCTAAAAATTAATCCAGAAAAATCTTTAAACAAATAATAATAACAAGGTAAAATGTAACAACAATGAAGATGGGGAAAACCTTCAGGAGTTATATTATCTAAAGTGTTCATCTTTTAAAAAAATCATTAGACATGAAAAAATAAAAATATACACCATATACGTAGGAAAACAAGAAATCTGCAGAATATCTAATTGGAAGGGCCTAGATTTTAGATATAATACAGACATTAAATCAGCTATTAACTCATGTTAAAGAAGTGAAGGAAATAACATTTAAAGAATTAAAGGAAAGTACAGTTGTGTCTCACCAAATATAGAAAATCAATAAAGAAATAGAAAATCTAAAAGTGAACCAAAAATAATTTCTGAAGCTGAAAAATAAATAACTGCAATTTAAAAATTCACTAGAGGGGCTCAGATAAAGATTTGAGGTGGTAGATTAAAAATAATCAGCAATCGCAAAGAAAGGTCTTCAGGGATGATGCAATGTTTAAGGACATACTAACTATGCTAAAAATAGAAGAATGAAGAAAAATGAATGAAGTCTCAGAGACTTATGGGATACCATGAAATATACCAATATATCCAAAATGCAAATCCCAGAAGAAAATAAGAAAGTGGCAAAATTAATTTATAGAAATAATGGCCCAATACTCCCATTTTGATGAAAAATGTTGATCTACATATTTAAGAAATGCAACAAAGTCCAAGTAAAATAAACTCAAAGTGATCTACATTAGATTTAACATAGTGATATGAACATAAAGCAAGGATAAAGAAAAAATCTTGAAAGAAGTAGCTCACATATACAAGTGATCCTCAACAGATTTAATAGCTGACTCCTCATCACAAAACATGGAGACCCGAAAAGAGTAGAATGCCATCTCCAAAGTGATGAAAGAAAGACTATCATTCGAGAATTCTATATCTAGTAGAAGAATCTTTCATGCATAAAAGAGAAATTAGGACACTTACAGAAAAAGAAAAACCTAAGAGAATTTTGAGTGCCACCTCTCCTCTATAAGAAATGTTAAAGGGTGTTCTTCTAACTGAAATGGAAAGGACACTAGATGAAAATTCAAAACCACACAAAGAACTAAAAAGCACCAATAAAGATGGCTTTATAGGTATTATAAAAACAGTGGAAACATGGAACCAGCGTATGGCGTAATAGTTACATCACTGGACTCCCACATAGTCAACTGCAGTTCAAGTTCCTGACCCAACAGCTTGAAACTCACGCTGGGTGCATGCCCAAGATTCCAAGAGGAGAATGGAGGAGAAGGGATTGCGGCAAGGCCATCCCCCTTTGGGGGTGATTTCTCCCCGTCCATCTCTCTGTTTCCAGTGAGCACATGTGCCCTATAGCAAAAATTTCTGTCTTCCTTTCAGTCTCCAGCGAGTACTTCTGCCCTATAGCAGAAATCTCTCTCTCAAAAAAAACAAAGTGGAAATGTATTTTTGTTAGTAACTATTATTTTTCTCTTTTATTAGACTACTGCATAAATTAATAAAAACTGCTATGATAGACTTAATAAAGATATATATGACTTTATGAACAGAGTTATATTAGGATGATATTTTTTGTATACTATTATAATTGACTAAGTCTTATTGGATGAGGCCTAATCCCCATTTCCCCCTTCACCATGTGATGACTAATTGTATTTTATGTCTACAAACTTGTTTCGTCTGGATTATTTACATTAATAAAATTATACTTTTTCGTTCATAAATTTCTTACTAAAGATCAGGTACTTAAAATAAACACTTGGTACATATTATCACATTTTGTTTATTTAATGATCATAGTAACCTGATGAGACAATTTATTTTTAACCTTAGTTTCATTCAGGAGAAAACATGTAGGGACCTTAAGAAACTTTTCCAAAGCCCTGCAGGAATTAGTGGAAGCTTTTTTGTTGAACCCTATTTTCTTACAGGCCAGCCTTGTAGCCTAATGGCTAATGGAACTGATCCCACATGGCTAACTGTGGTTCAAATCCCAGCCCTAGCATCTTGAATAACATATCAGGCATGTGTGCATGGATGTCCAAAATCTCGACAGAGTGGAGAAATGGACAGGAAGAGACTGCTGTGTGATCACACCCCTTCGGGGATGCTTTCTCTTCCTCTCTCTCTCTCTTTCTCTGTCCTCCTCTGGTAAGGAGACATGCCATCTAGCAATTTAAATTAAAAACAGAAAGCTTGTGTTCTTAACTTCTGCCTGCTAAGAAAGGAGCTTGTTATGCTGGGACAAAGTTACAGATCTGCCAATGAAAGAGAGGTCCCCTAAGGGGACCTGTGGGGGATCATCTGGACATGGACTGTTCCCCCCTCTCCCCCTATTTGGCTTCTCTCTTTCCACTCCCTGAGGGAGCAGCCCCTGCCTAAGGGTGTTCTCTGAAAAATGTGCATGCCCTCAGCAATGAGCTACAGAATGCATGCAGCTGAGCAAATATAATTAAGCTGATTATAAAACTCTGTAAGGGTCTAAGGAGACTAAATTCCTACTCATGCCCAAGCATCTATAAAATTACTGCCCCTCATTAAGGGATGGATTCTTTACCGACTGGCTACCTTTGGTTCCTCCTGTAAGTTAAATAAACTAACATCTGCCTGCTTGACCTATGGGTGACTTCTTTGGGATAGGTAAACATTACATGCATGCCTCTCAGATTTGAGGTTTATCACATAGCAGAACTCCAGTGATTCTATACCTCATCCAGGAAAGGGAAGTACATAAAAACACCTGAAAGTAAAAGTATGCAGCTATGGTGGGATCAGACACAGATCAACACAGAGAAACCAGAAGGGATTTCACTGTTACACTGCACTCACAGTGCTCAGGGGAGAATACAGTCACATAGGCCTTTGGGGAATCACAGAGGTAGGTCTTGAGGCAAAGAAGGAGGGAAAGTATGATAAGCAACTTTGTCGTGGTTTCCACGGGAAGGAATGTGTGAGTCTGGGTAAGCAAGTTTGCTCCAATCCAAGTGAAACTGAAAGTTCACTTGCAAAGGCAAAGGCAGTCATGGGTGATTAGGATGGCATGTCACCTGTGGAAAGTACTTAGCATAGTCATTAACTCCCCTGGCAAATGAGAGCAGTATTGGCTAACTGGACTTTGCTCTTTTTCTTTCACGAACTCCTGACTGCTTGCCTCTATTTATTTGTGTCCTTTTTGTTTTTAGTTTATAAGGCAAGTTCATGATTGAAGAGGCCAGAAAGGTTCTAATTATGCTATAAGTTTATTAATTAGGGCTCAAAGATGAGTTTTTTCTTCGGATGTGATGTAGTAGAAGAAAGCATTGGACAGGGAGATTGGAGATCTGATTTGAAGCTAAAAATTGCCACCTTGCAAATTACTGTTTTCCTAGGCCTCAGTTTGTTTTGCATCTTCTACTACTGATGAGTAATATTTTTGAGTACTCAAAATATTAATGTTAATATACCTAAATAATTAGAAAAATTCATGAAATACTGACAACTCCATAAAGAGAAGAAATACTACTCTAGATAAAAATAAACAAACAAACAAACAAAAACTTAAGAAACTAAGAACCAATGAAGTTAACATCTTTAAGAAACAAAGAACCAATGAAGTTAACATCTTTAAGATTATTCAGGTGGAATCAATTCAAGTCTGTCTGAATCCAGAGCAGGAAATATTGTCTTACTGCTTAATTTATTATAATTTCATTGATTGTCACTGTATATACCCACAAAATGACAACAGAATTCAAAATAAATCATTGTTAATTATGTGATTTCCTTAACTAAAAAGCACATGATAAAAATCATTTCTTATTGCAGATAAAACATCTTTCTAACAAGATTGGTGTTGGACTAATTTGAGGTAGTTGTTTTCTTCATGTGAGAAGAAACATCTGACTGTCTCTCACAGGGGCTTTTTCTCAATTTCTTTGATGATACGTCATCCCCCCCAAGGGTTTTATATGAGTGAATTCATGTGACTTTTTTCATTTCCATAAGCTATTTGTAAGTGTTCAGTGTCTTATGCTCCTGCAGTATGTCCTCACCTGCAAATTCTCTAAGTGAATGAATTTTGTGTTCTCCATGAAAGCAGTATAAAATATTTAACCACATTTAGTTGTCCAAGGATAATACATTTAGCTGAGATAAGTGTCGAGCTCTAAATCATAAATAATCTTAACCTGAAATTTTCCTCATTCTAAATGAGCTACTGGAACCGATAAATTTCGTTCCTAAACTACGATCACCTAATTCATTGTATCAAGTAGCCTTGCGTAATTTTCACTCCAAATATACCCTTCATGTCAAGTTATACTTGCAGAATAATAGCTATTTGACCTTATGTATTTGGACTCTCAAACAACCAAAATGAAAGTGTACTTAACCCAAGCAAATGACCACTCTCCTTTACTGGCATAAATTGTAGTACTTGAAAGTTATTGCTAAGACCTTTGGAATTTTTATTGAGAATTCCAGGAAGGCAGAATTTTCTGGGTAATATGATAATCACTGAGAAGAAATCATCCCCTTTGGTACCAAAAGCAAACTTCTAATTCCATAAAATGTTGAAAAGCCATGAGAGTTCATTTTTTTTTCTTATATGATCTCTTTTCTTGATGCAGCATAAGAAAATAAAAGAAATTTTAGCATCGTCCAGGGACTAATGTGCTGCTTCCTTTTGTTTATGTATTATTAGTCAAATCACATACTATCTGAGTGTGTGTATATATATATATATATACATTTTCTTTTTTTTTTTATGGAAAGGAATTCAGTCTCTTTAGAATGTTAGTCTTTAGGCTCTCTCTAGATAGGCTACTTGGGACCCAAGAAAACATGTTCAATACTGTATATTATGCATCAGAATCAATAAACTAGTACAGTACATAACAGAAATATTGGGTGTGTTGTTATTTCCATTCTAAAGAGTGTTGAATCTTCTGTAAAGTTTTCTTGGAAATAAAGTTCTATATATCTTACAATGTTTCTTAGATAATTACCTCTTTATCTCTTTGGGTTTAAACTTTAAAGATTATAATCCATATCTTAGCATTTTAAATATTAAACAATCTCCAATCAATTCATCTTTTTTTCTACTTTCCATTCTGGTACAGACACACAGGCCAACCCATGTTTCTCATCAACCACAGTGAGAGCCAGAATGGGGACCAGTTTGATAGGGTGGCCATTCTAGGTCATTGGAACCTAATTTCTAAGGTACTATCTTCCTCTTGATCAGTGCATGTGATTTTTCTACTATTAGACTTGCCTATTTTGCCACCCCCATAACCTGTTCTTATCGTGCTTTCTGTGTAAAGAAAACATCAAGAAAAGCAATTATATATTCACAAAGAAACTCATTAGAGGTTGAGCATTTCTAATAGCAAAATATGAAATCCAAAATGTTTCAAAATTTGAAATTTTTGAGCACCGACATGATGCTACAAATGAGAAATTGTACATCTAGCCACATGGGATGGTCAAAATACTGCAATGCAAAAATATTGCATAGAATTGCCTTCAGTTTATATGCATAGGTTTAATTTCATGTTTAGGCTTCGGTCCCTTCTTTCTGCTTATGTGGCTATACCCAAAACAAAACCAAGCAAAATCCCAAATCTGAAATTCTTCTGGTCTCAAGCATTTTGGGTAAGGGTTGTGAAACCTGTATCTTAATTTTAATTTACTTTAAAATATATCACCTAGTGCTTCAGAAGTCTTCAAAAGTACCTTTCAAATTGTTATTCTGGCCCAGCTGCAGTAGCACACACTGCTAAGAAGCTGTGGCCATAGGCAGACTGAGACCATATGGGAGGCTCAGGCTTAATTTCTGTTCTGATATAAAGGTTAGATGCAGTGAAATATGCCTGTAACCCTAGCAGTGACAAGGCTGAGGAAGGAAGATCACAAGTTGAGACTGGCCTGGGTAACACAGCATAGCACTGTCTCAAAATAAGTGTGGTGTGGTGGTACATACTTGGAGGCCAGCGAAGAGGCTGAGGCAGGAGGATGGTGACTTCCAATATCATGAAAAAGAAAAAAAAATATATCCTATTGGTGCTTCCCCACTACATTACATATTTGAGTTCAAACTTCTTTGAAAACAGAAGTAACTGTACATAAATTTTAATAGACAGATTTTCTGTATATTAGGAGTATGTAAAACTTGTGCTACTGCTGGACTATGTTAAGATATGTGGCCCCGGGACCAGGAGTTAGTGTAATGGCTATGTTACTGGACTCCCACATAGACGACCACGGTTCGCGTCCCGGACCCAGTGGCTTAAAACTCACGCCAGGCGCGTGTGCGTCCGTGCCCAAGATCCTGAGAGGAGAATGGAGGAGAAGGTATTGCGGCATGGCCATCCCCCCTGCGGGGGTGATTTCTCTCTTTTTGTCTCTCTGTCTCTCTCTGTCTGGCAAGTACATGTGCCCTAGAGCGAAAAACCTCTCCAAAAAAAAATAAATAAATAAATAAATAAAAAGAGATGTGGCCCCATATGTGGATAGTAAGAGGCATCAAAAAGGCCTCCTACTCTAAGAGCAGCCTCATATAATTAGCACAGGTTTTGAAAGTCCCATCATCTGGCAATACCAGTTTAGTAGCAGTCAGCTATGACTAGGAAGGTAGGAAGGAGAAAAGAAAGAAAAAGAAAGAAACAAAAGAAAAAAAGAAAAATACTCCCTGTGAATTCCATGGAAATGTCCTTGGATCTTCTAAAAACTATCTTGTTCCAATTACTCATTAAGTCTTTGGGAGAAAGAAGGCTATAGTAAATAGAGAATTTATTTTTTATTTTTTATTTTATTTTATTTTTTTAAATTTATTCATTCATTTATTTTAATTTGACCAGAGAGAGAGGGAAAGTGAGAAAGTAAGCTACCAGATCCGGGACTGGAACCATGGTCAGCCATGTGGGAATGTCTAGAACCTTAACCACCACACCACCTACTGGCCCAGAAATGCTAGCGTTAAGTATGGTATGTCTGTCTGTCTGCCTTCTTCTAACCTCCTTGTCACCTACATAGGTGTGGAGGTTGAAATACCCCTAGCTAAAACTTGGCTTTGTTGTTATGGAGTAAATGTGATTAGCATTAGTTCCTGACTTTGTTGCAACCACCAGACACCAAATCCTGACTCTGTCCCAAAGGAATTACCCCAGTAGAGAAAACCAATGAAAATGTTGCTGAGTTGGGACCAGCAGTTAGTGTAATGGCTATGTTGCTGGACTCCCATGTAGTCGACCGCGGTTCGCGTCCCAGACCCAGTGGCTTAAAAGCTCACGTCGGGCGCATGTGCATGCGTGCCCAAGATCCTGAGAGGAGAATGGAGGAGAAGGGATTGCAGTGTGGTCATCTCCCCTGAGGGGCGATTTCTCGCTTTCTGTCTCTCTACCTCTGTCTGTCTGACGAGTGCACGCTCCCTATAGGAAAAAAAGAAAAGAAAAGAAAAGAAAAGAAAAGAAAAGAAAAGAAAAGAAAAGAAAAGAAAAGAGAAAAGAGAAGAGAAGAGAAGAGAAGAGAAGAGAAGAGAAGAGAAGAGAAGAGAAAAGAAAAGAAAAGAAAAGAAAAGAAAAGAAAAGAAAAGAAAAGAAAAAATGTTGCTGGGTGGGAGCATGAATAATTTGAAAGAAGCCAAAAATTCCCTGTGGATTTTTTTCTTATTCCCCATTTTCATTCTAAACTCTGAAAAATCAGATATATATTTTAAACTAGTTCATCAAAAATTTTCTTCACTGACAACTAGGTACTAATTTAAGAAATGATGCCTTTTGCTGTTCTTGTTGTCGTTGTCTAGAACATCCTTTCTGACATGAAAGCCTAGAAGTCTAATTTCCAGATGGATCCATATGGCTCCTTTCCAAATAGATAGAATATTTCTTTTTTATCTTTCCTTCTTCCTCCCTTACTTTCTTTCAATTTTTCTATATTCTGAGAAAGAGAAAGGGATAGAGACACCCCAGCAGGGTTTGTATACTGATCTATGCCTAGTTTTAACCGGCCCCTGATCATGAGCTCTCAAGCTTCCGAAGTGTTCAGAGAAGTCTCTGAAAACCAGGGCACTTCTCTCCAAGGTCAGCTTTGCAGAGAGTTCAGTTACTTACTGCTGTACTATCAGGTACGCTCCCTCCGTCTTTCCCTCCTTCCTTTCCTTTTCTTCCCTCCTTCTTTTCTTTTCTGTTTTGTTTTTGTTTTTGTTTTAGAGAGAGATTTTTGCTATACATCATGTGTGCTTGCCGGAGAGACAGAGATAGACAGAGAGACAAAAAGTGAGAAATTACCCCCAAAGGAATGGTCATGTCATGATCCCTTCTTCTCCATTCTCCTCTTAGGATTTTTGGCACACACATATGCACAGCCACTGTGAGTTTCAAGTGTCCAGGTCCAGGACTTGGACTGTGGTTGGCCATGTGGGAGTCCAGTGACATAACCATTAAGCCATCTGCTTTTATTCTTTTTTTTTACCTGTGTTCCTTGGCTTTACTATAACATTTATACTACTAGATAGTTAATTTTATTTATTTTTTCCCTCCTATTATCTTACATTCCACTTCAGAGTTTTCTTATTTCCTTTTTCCTTCAGTCATTATTTATCTTTACTATTTGAAAATTTCCCATAGTGATAAGAATTAAATCATCCTTCTTTTTTATTCTTTGTGCAGCTGTTCTGCTAGTGTGTTTTATGTAGTCACAAACTTCCATGGGGTTATTTATCTTCTTGTTATTTACAGATGTAGGACTCAAGTATTTCGTGAAAAGCTGGCAAACTACTGGTGAAATATTTTAGTATTTGATTTTCTGGGAATGATTTTACTTCTTCTTCCATTCTCAAAGACAGTTTTGCTGGACATAGTATTCCTAGTTATTTTTCTTTTAGAATTTGAAGTATATTGCCCTATTCCTTTTTGGACTATAAGGTTTTTGCTGAGAAGTCTGATGTTGGTCTGGTGGGATAACATTTATATGTAAAGTGGTGCTTACCTTTGGACATTTTTAGTATTTTATCTTTGTCTTTGACCTAATGTTTTGACTATAATATACCTCAGAGGAGACTTATTTTGTGTTAAGTCTGTATGATGTAATTTAAATTTCTTGATTCTATATTTCTACATCTGACCCTCACTTTGGGAATTTTTTGTTTAATATTAACTAAATTGATTTTCTATGCCTTTTCTTGTTTCTTCTGGAAAACCCATTGTGTGGATGTTCAATCTCTTGAAGTAATTCCTGAATTCCATTATATATACATATACATTATATATACACAATACATGCACGTACACACACACACACATACACACACACACACACACACACACACACACATATATATATATATATATATATATAGCATATTTGACTTTTTCGAAGATTACATCTTTTAGTTCAGAAATTACTTCTTCTGGATGGTGTAATGTGTTGTGGACATTCTTTGCTGAACTTTTTAATTCTTGTATTAAATTATTTATCTGCAAAATTGCTTTCTGATTTTTTTTTAAGAGAAATGTTTGCTATAGAGTACATGTGCTGCTGGCAAGAGCGACAGAGAGACAGAAAGAGATAAATTGACCCTCCCCTCATGGGGGTTGGCCACACCGCAATCCCTTGGTATTCTTTCTTTCTTCCTTCCTTCCTTTCTTCCTTCCTTCTTCCTTCCTTCCTTCCTTTCTTCCTTCGGTAGCTGACTGCTACTAAAATCATAGATTCTGTGTTTCTAGCCCATCAACACCATCCACCAGCACTTCCTGCTGGAACCACCTCCTGGTGCCACCTACCAGCTTTTCTATATACCTTAGCAATATCAGAAGCTGATGTAGGAAGAGGAACTGGTTTCGATTTTCCTACCAAAGGAGAGGTTTAAGAAAGCAGAATTGTTTCTTTTGCTTTTGGTATAAACCAATTCCAGAAGATCCTTTGTAAGGAATGAGAGGAATTCAACTTGCTTAAGGAAACATTACATAGAACTTCCAGAAGAGCTTTAGAAGTTCCATACTATAGTTGGCTAAATTGTTGCTTTTCATCATTCTGTAGGGAGAGATCATCTACTAACCAATTGCAGACTACTGAACCTGTATTCAAATACCAGTTTTATACTTTACTAGGTAGGTGATCATAGGCAAGTTCTACAACTTATAAAAATTTAATATCAGCTTTCTTATGTGTGGAGATAATATGAACTGAACTTAGGTTTGTCATACAGATTACATAGTAGGCATTTAGTAATATAATTGCTATTAAAATAGGAGGGTAAGTTCCACAAAGTTTGTCAGAAAGGGTTCCGAATGCGTTTGTAGTAGGCAAGGAGGGAAACAAGGATAATAAGATAAATTCTTTAACACAGAGAGGTCTAGAACTAAAACGTGTAGAGGTCTAGGATTGAGTACATTTCAAACTTTGTGTTTATTGCTAAGCTGGTCACTGAAGCTCCTGTAAATGTCAGCAACTTTTGTGGTATATAAGAGCAATGTTGTAAGGCCTCTGGAGTGATACTTTGATAAAAACATATATTTTATTTATTTCTTCAGAGAGAGAGAGGGAGAGGCAGAAGAGAAAGCACCATAGACAGTCTTGATGCTTAAATTTACTCCCAGCCTTCAGCCAGCCCCAGGTCATAGGCACACTGTCCCTGGAATACACATTCAAGGAAATCTCTGGAACTGAACTGAGAGCCTTCTGATGAGGTCAGCCTTGCAAAATGTGGCATGGCATTTTACTGCTACACCATTGCCTGGCTCTGGCCTCTTAATTTTTTAATTTTTATTTATTTATTTATTTTTTGCTAGTATTTCTTCTTGATTTATAACGGAATAGGTTGAGATCTTAAAAGTTTATAGAGAAGAAAAGGAAGGTTCCCAGCCCTGTGATGTCCCTCAGGTATCTGGAGAGCTTTCTCTACAAGATACATCATACGAGCTTTCTCCATTGGTCTCTCATTCACCCATACACTGGCTCAATATGCAAATGCAAGTCCACTCTCATGGCCAGGCATCTGTAAAATGTGAACTTGGTAAAATTCATCTTCTTAATTCTCCATCTCCCAGTTTTATTCCTCATTTTCTTATGAGAAGCACAGTGTTCCCTTATTTGTCTCTTTACTTATTCATTTATCGATTAACTTACCTAATAAATATAATATGCCTACTTGTGAAGGACACTCTGATAAGTCCTCAGGATATATAAACTAGACAGGTAAGGCCTCTCTCCCCTCTCATTAAAAAAAGTATACAGTTATTAATTCATTGGAAAAATGGACAAGATTATTAGTAAATCTGCAATTATTGTGATGGGATGATGAGGTAGTAGAGATTAAGGCGAAGCCTGTTTGAATAGACCTATGGGGTGTGCTCCAAGAAGGGGGCATTAGAAATGATTGCTAATGGATGAGCTTGCTGTGAAAAGAGTTAGTGAAAAGAGCTTGACAGGAAGAAATAGCAATATGTTTAATTATCTGGAAGCAGAAAAGGTAATTGATGCTTTGAAGAAACAGTGAAAGTGAATGGAGCTAGATTGTCGAGAGACAGGTTAAGTGGAGAGCTAGAGAAATGGAATCATGATGGATGTTCTGGGCCATAGTGAAATTTAAGAGAAAGTGAGAAGCACTGAGGACTTTTAATCAGGGGAGTGGAATATACTGATTTATAGTTAAAAAATCACTCATGAACCAGCAGGTGGTGTAGTGGTTACAGGGCTAGACTCCCACGTGGTTAACCTCAGTTCAAGTCCTGGAGCTGGCAGCTCAAAATTCACATTGGGTGTGTTTGTGTGCTGAGAGGAGAATGCAGGAGAAGGGGTTGTGGCATAGCCTTCCCTCCTAGGAGATGACTTCTCACTGTCCTGTTTCTGTGGCGAGTGTACACACCCTACAGCAAAAATCTCTGTATATGTAAATGAATACTCATTCCTATGAATGCAGACTAGAAAGTTGCAAAACTGGAAACAAAGAGGTCACCAGTCATTTATGTAGCAGATGTTAATTTGGAAGAGTGGTGAAAGGAGATGAAGATAAACAGATTCAAGAAATGTTTGTGAGGTAGAACTCACCTAACATGGTGCTATAATGTATGTAAGGATAAGGGAAAAGGGATAATTCAAGGTTATAAGCTGTATGTTTAGTTTGAGCAAGTAAAAAAAAAAAAAAAAAAAAAAAAAAACAATAAAATGGTGGAACCAGCAGTTAGCGTAATGACTATGTCGCTGGACTCCCATGGAGTCGACTGTGGTTTAAGTCCCGGACCCGGTGGCTTAAAACTCACACCGGGCGCATGTGCGTGCGCGTCCAAGATCCCGAGAGGAGAATGGAGGAGAAGGGATTGTGGCGTGGCCATCCCCCCTGGGGGGTGGTTTCTCGCTTTCTATCTCTCTGTCTCTCTCTGTCTGTCTGGCGAGCACACACACACGCCCCCTGGGGGGTGGTTTCTCGCTTTCTATCTCTCTGTCTCTCTCTGTTTGTCTGGCGAGCACACACACCCTATAGCAAAAACCTGTCAAAAAAAAATAAAATGGTATTATCAATATTCTATAAAATGTTCTCTCAAAAAGAGTTGATTAAAGTTAAATTTATTTCACATAGTTGTTTTGGTATTTTTGAGGCTTCTGTCACTAGGCATTTTATGAGTGCTAGATCCACATTTGTGAATGGGATTGAGAACAGTTAAGTGTGCTCTTTCTCTGAGAGCCTTATGTTGTAACAAGCGATGGAGAACTAAGATAAAACAATACAGTATTCTATAAGGAAGATCTTTGGACATTCATGCAACTTTTTATATTTATTTTCCATGAGTTCATATCCCATGGGCTCCCAGCTGTGCTGCTCTTCATTTATTAGTCTTCTCACCACACTTTTCTCTGTCCCTGTTGGTCCTGCTCATCCAGTGGCCCCAACCCAGGACAGATCTGAAATACATAATGAAAGCCAGTTCGATGGAGCTGTGGATAAGGATGTAGAAGGTGGCCTTTCTTCTTGAAATTAAGTGTTGTGCCTGTTTGTCTTTGTGGAACAACATTTCTTACTAGTTCCATCAGGATACCAATACAGTCACGATATCACAAGATGTTATATGAGATCAAACTTTAATTCTACAAAACATTCAGTCACTCAAGGTGGTTACATTGAATTTGAGCCCATATTTTTTTCTGTTTTTCTTTTAGTTGTGACATAGTTTCTTTCAAAGTCTATTTTGTTGGACATTTTCCCTCTGTTTTCACCTAACCTTGTACTGTTTCTATCCACAGCCACTTCATTTTTTACTATTTGTTCTCCCTGGATAATTCTATCTACTTGCTGAATTTTAATGATAAGCTGAACATTGACTAATCACAAACCTTTTCTTCAAAAGTCAACTTGGGCTGTAAACATAGCCCAACCATTTTACAAGTTATCTAACTACACTTCAAATAAAACATTTTAGACTGAGCTTTTAATAATTTATTTATAAATATTTATAAAAATTATTTCTGTAGGTTTTATTTTAATAAATATTTATTTGTTTTTTAGAGGTTTTTGCCTTAGGGCATGTACACTCACTGGAGAAATAGACAGACACAGTGATAGGGAAAGCAAGGAAACACCCATGGAGGGAATGGCTATGCCTCAATCCTGTCTCCTCCATTTTCCTCCTGGGCTCTTGGGCGTGCACACACACGTATTTTGAAGCTACTGGGTCCAGAACTTTGAATCATGGTCGATCATGTGGGAGTCCAACAAGAAAGTCGCTACACCATCTGCCGCTCCCATCAATAAATATTTTTAAATATTTACCATTTCTCTGATCAAGATATCAACATACTCATTTTCCAAATGTCAGAATTGTCAAATTTTGTGTATGACTTTTTCAGCTAAAGCTTTGAGAAGTTTCATTTCATACAAATGCCATTTTCTCTTTTCTTTCTACTGTGCAATAGGTATTCTTCAGATAGAGCACATACCTGTGGCATGAGGAAGATACAGAGGTTGAGAGTCATAAACTACTATGACAAAAAATATAAGCAACAAACAAAATTTTGTAACACATGGAGACTTTGCTGTGATCGTTGCATATACTATTTTGAGAGTTTATTCTTAAAATCATCTATTCATTTACTTGGGAAAAATCAAAACAGTTCATTTATCTAGTTTTTAACAGTTAGCAAAAATTAGCCCAAATACTCTACAATATTTCTTGGCATATTTGAGTATTTACGGTAATTTTGGGACAATTTTGATATTTAAGATACTTTTTTTTTTTTAGAGGTTTTTGCTATAGGGCACATGCACTCTCCAGAAAAACGGAGAGACAGAGAGACAGAAAGCAAGAAATCACCCCCCAGGGGCAATGGCCACATCGCAATCTCTTCTCCTCCATTCTCCTCTTGGGATCTTGGGCATGCATGCACACATGCCTGGTGTGAGTTTAAGCCAGCGGGTCTGGGACTCAAACTGCTGTCGACTACATGGGAGTTCAGTAAAATAGCCATTACGCTAACTGCTGGTCTCAAGATACTTTTGATATATCACTAAGAAGTAATAAAGAAAAGGACAAGTTAGAAAGCTGTGGGCAGTTTGTCAAAAATTCTCAGTATCCCGAGTTCATGTATTTACCCCAAAAGCATCATGATGATTAAGTGAAATTAATTATATAAAAAGCTTGTCAGAATTCCTGACACACAGTAAGTGCTTAATACATTTTAGCTGTGGCGGGGGTAACACCTTGGTTTATGGAGGGATCCTTCCTTAATAATTTTTCATTCTGAGAATGGTAGAGGGTGGAAGCTAAAACTTAAACCCATTCTCCATACCTTTGCCATGAGAGTTTGAAATCTTTATGCATTTTAAGTAGCATATTTTATTTTAGCTTTACTGAAAACATGAACCATTAGATTCTGAATGCTGGCTAATACAGTAGTGCTTTGCCACTGGCTGGAAAGATTTCTTGTACCTACTTGATAGCCTCAGAGATAATCAGGGAGAATGAGGGCACTGGGTGATTATGTGGCTTTTTCCTTTCCCTTTGCCTGACGAGAGGTTATATTTTACCAAAAGTAAATTAAACCACTGCTTAATGCATATATTGGAAACTTACCTCCATGAGTATTTACCATTTCTAGATTAGGAGAAATGCTAAAAGACATTACGTAGTAGTGTTATTTATTTTTAAAATAATATTTAGGTTAACAATGAACACTATTGCTTTGTATTTTAGAATTTAGAATATCAGCATACTAATAATTAATGGACTTCCAGAAAGTGGAGCTGAAAATTCTCTTCACTTACTGCTACTGGCCCCTTCATTTTGAATATGTTGGCCCAATGCTGATCCTTTATTTGATTCATGGTGCATTCTGGAGATGATTCATTGAAAGGCAGCAGGGCCTATTAATATCTTGCCTTGCCACAGTGAGAATGATTCCACAACACCACCATTTCTCATGAAGGATGGGTTTTAAATATGTATAGAGTGAGCTACTGTTTGATGAATCACAGCAATGGCTCTTTCAATGAGAGAACAAGCCTGTCCCAAAGCCTGACATTCCCCTACAGATGACACTCCAGAATTCTGCTGTCAATACATTTTTACTTAAAATAAAACTTGATTGATGACCACTCTAGTATAAAAAATGGAGTTATACCCTCTGCTAAACTGTGTTGTTGGTAGAGATTCAGCTTACAAAAGTCCATCCCTTTTTTCTGCCCAACCCTGACTGATAGAAGAAACCAAATCTGTACTAAATGGTAACTGTACTAAATTGAGGTTAATGATGTGTTGCCTCATATTATGGAACCACACCCCCACCACACACACTCACGTATACACACACTATAATTGATTAAGCACAGCAATATCTTTTTTTAAAAAATGAATATAACAGTTCCTGGTGTAGAATTATGTGAGCCAGGAAGATATTTTTCTCTGCCTTTTTACCCCATTAGAAATGGGAGCAGTGTGGGACCAGCAGTTAGCGTAATGGCTATGTTGCTGAACTCCCATGTAGTTAACTGCGGTTCAAGTCCCAGACCCAGTGGCTTAAATGCACACCAGGTGCGTGTGCGTGCATGCCCAAGATCCTGGAGAGGAGAATGGAGGAGAAGGGATTGTGGTGTGGCCATCTCCTCTGGGGGATGATTTCTTGCTTTCTATCTCTCTGTCTCTCTCTGTCTTTCTGGCAAGCGTACATGCCCTATAGCAGAAACCTCTCAAGAAAAAAAAAAAAAAGGAACACTTTCTTGCCATAGATTAAGACAATTTTTACATAGGGAAGATAAGAGAGAAGGCTCTAATAGAGTTCTTTTTACCTTGTCAGGTGCTGATATTCCACTCCCCTGCGAACTAGGACTCTCCAGACATTTATTTGAGCTCTTGTTTGTGTGTGTGGGTATGTCCTTCTCCACCTCCCACCTTCCCCCACCCTCTTCTTCCCACCCACCTCTTCCCACCCACATCCAAGATATCCTGAAACCATAAACTTTAGTACCTCAGAATGCAACCTTATTTGGAAATAGGATCATTAAAAATGTAATTCCTTAAGATTATAGTGGAGAAGGGTTACCCTTAGTCCAATGTACAATAACTGATGCCTTTATAAGAAAAGGAGAGACCAAAATCTCACGTTTACCCATGCACTTTCTACCCCCAGCCTTTAGAAACCACAAATCTACTCTGTCCTTTGAGTTTGATTCTATTTATGCATTGTGATTATAGTTAATAATAATGTAATATATATTTCAGAATAGCTAAATGAATCAAATTTAAATGTTCTCACCACAGAGAAATTATAAGTATTTGAGGTGGTGGATATGTATGTATGTGTATGTGTATATATATATATATATATATATATATATATGAATTATTTTATTTAACTTTATTTTTCAAATTTGACCAGAGAGGGACAGTATGTGTGTGTGTGTGTGTGTGTGTGTGTGTGTGTGAGAGAGAGAGAGAGATAGCAAGTGTACAGGTCTGGGACTTGAACCTCAGTCGGCCATGTGGGAGTCCAGCACCCTTAACCACCATGCTGCCTGCCGGCCCCAGTGGTGGATATATTAATTAGCTGGATTTGATCATTCCATAATGTGTAATGTATTAAAAAATCATTTTACTACATACATACATATACTTAGTATTTGTCAATGAAACATACAATACAACTTTAAAAAAAGCGAGAAGAGAGAGACACAGAGGTGGAAAGGCTACAAGAAGATGGAAGCAGAGATTACAGATGTGCTTCCATGAACCAAAGGATGTCTGGGACCACCACAAGCTCAAAGAGACAAAAAAGGATTATGCCCTAAAGGCTTCAGAGAGCCTCTGACCCACTTGACACCTTGATTTAGGATTTTGCTTCTAGCATTCAGAAGTATGAGAGAGTAAATTTGTGTTGTTTTCTGCCATGCAGTTTGTAGTAGTTTGCACTAGGAAACTAGTACAAGCCCATTGTACAGACTCCGTCAACTTCTTTGGCTCTTTGGGAGCATCACACTCTAAACAATGCACAATTAGTCTCCACCAATTTGTCAGATACGTGCAGTTGAACTTTTGTTTTCCTTTTTTTTTTTTTTTTTTAAATTTTCCTCCAATTTGCTGAAGGGCACATATGTACACCAGGGAGAGAGAAAGAAAAAGCTAGTGAATACCCCCTGAGGGGTTGGTCATACCATAATCCTTTCTCCTCCATTCTCCTCTTGGAAATTTGGGCATGCAAGTCCATACGCCCACTATGATTCTCAAGCTGCTGGGTTTGGGCCTCGAACTGCACAGTTAGCCATGTAAAATCCAGCTGCCCCAATCGATGTGTCACCAGCTGACCTAAGCTTAGCTCTTCAACTTTCTCTTCATTCTATTGTCTGCTTAGATCTACTTTAGATAAGCCAGTACTTACATCTCATGCTTTCCTACAGGTGCCTGTCTTTATTTACATTTGGACTAGATTTTTGCCCTGTGACCTAAGATCTCTTCTGGACCAAGAAAATGAATGAGTATGCAGTTTGGTTGCTGTGTTTGTTCATTTGTATGTTATTAAGGTGGAGGTTATACTCTTCTCTCATATACTCTGATGCAGAAACTAGAAGCAATGATTTTGTTTTGTTTTTGTTTTCCTTCCATTGAAAATGTGTCAATGTTTTTAAACATCTTTGCGTATTTTTTCTTTGATCGTGGTTACTTAGGAGTGTGTTGAAATTTCTATATGTTTGGAAGATTTAAAATATATGTACTTTACTGATACCTAGTTTAATTTTAAAATCATTTAATTTACTTCAGTTTTTTTCCATTTGATTTTATAACACTAATATGATTCATCATAGCAAGGGTTACATGTGTACCTGAAAGGTGATTTTTTTCTGTTGCTGATCGGAGTGTTCTTAGATCTGTGAGTATATAGTTTTTATCAAATTAGTAGCTTTTGTTGGCTAGTATTCTTCAAGTATATTTTTCTGTCTCTCCCCTTCCTATAATACAATTAAGTGTATTTGCTAGTTGTCTGTAATCATCAGATTCTGTTTACTTGATTTCTAATATTTATCATTTTCAATTTTTTCTCTTTGTACCTCAGCTGTGTCTTCAAGGTCATTGATCATTTCTTCTGTAGTGACTAATTACCATTAATAAAATCTAATGAATTCTTAAAATAAAAAGTTCCATTTGATTTCTTTTTATTCCTTGATGATTCTCCTAATTATGTTAATCTTTTCCTTTAAGTCCCTGGACATATTTATAAAGGCTGTTTAAAATTCTCATTAAAATTCTATTTAAAGACCTTATTAAAGTCATTCCATCATGTCTGTCATTTCTGGTTTGTTTCTATCACCTGATTTTTCTCCTAGTTGTAGGTCACATTTCTTGCTTTGGGGAATTTTTCATTGAATGCTGGATGTCATGAGTCTTCTGTTTGAAAACTGTTGTGCTGCTTTCCTTTAAGAATGTTCACCTCTGGGGACCAGCAGTTAGCGTAATGACTATGTCGCTGAACTGCCATGTAGCCGACCATGGTTTGAGTCCTGGACCCAGTGGCATAAACTCATGCAGGACGCGTGTGTACGTGCCCAAATCCCGAGAGGAGAATGGAGGAGAAGGGATTGTGGCATGGCCATTCCCCCTGAGGTATGATTTCTCACTTTCTCTCTCTCTGTCTTTCTGGTGAGCACCATGCGCCCTATAGCAAAAACCTCTCAACAAAAAAAAAAAAAAAAAAAAAAAAAATCACCTTTGTTCAGAAGGGTAAGTTTTTTGCCAATCAGCTTGATCTTTTTGAGTCTTTCAGCTTTGTTAGGGCACATGTAGAGTAGTAGCCTTTAACGTACGGCAACATTTCTTAACCTCAGCACTACTGCCATTGGTTCCAGATAATTATTGAGGGCAGGGGATTGTTCTGAGAATTGTAGGATATTTAGCAGCCTCCCTGGCCTCCATACACAATACCAGTAGCATCCTTCTTCCTCCACAATTGAGATGATCCAAGATGTCTTTAGACAGTACTAAATGTCTGCAGGTTGGCAAAGCTACCTCTGTTAAAAACCACTGGCCTAGAGTTTGTTTAGCCCTACAACTGTGGTGTGATGATTTTAGGTTCTCTGAAGAATTCCCTGGTTGTTCAACAAGTATTCTTCACTTTGGTTATATAACATGAATGTTTTCTATCCTTGTATGAATTATGGCAAATGTT
This sequence comes from Tupaia tana, assembly GCA_026018925.1. Taxonomy (NCBI): domain Eukaryota; kingdom Metazoa; phylum Chordata; class Mammalia; order Scandentia; family Tupaiidae; genus Tupaia; species Tupaia tana. The sequence continues at coordinate 153,450,968 of JAKSZU010000003.1, forward strand.
CTGGTTCTAGCATTTGGTTTTTCTGTCTCTTCTCTTGGAGTTTCCCTTTGAATAAAAATAACAGTGATATTTAAAGCATGAGGGTTTGTATGTAAACCCTAATGAATAATTTACTTTATTGCAAAACAATGGGAAATAGGGTGATATTAAAATGAATACTTTCTGCAGAATATTAAAACACTAAAGTAATATAAAAAGAGGTACAGCTCTTAGTTTTATTCACTAATTTGTTTGACAAATATTTATTAAAAAGTAAGATGTAGGAAATACATAGGTACACACACACAAAAGATGTTTATCTCATAAAAGACAGTAAAGCAAGAAAAAAATCAATTATTACAAAACAATGTGTTATGCTAACAACAATAACTTTAAAATGAGAAGATAGAAAACAAGCAGAGAAAAGCAATACTTAACTAGTGCTGTCACTATTTGTAAACACCTCCATGATAAAGAGACCATTGAACTGAGTCTTAAAATGGGCACAGGTGGGGCCACCTGGTGTTGTAGTGGTTACAATGCTAGACTTCCACATGGCTGACTGTTGTTTGAGTCTCAGACCCAGTAGCTTGAAACTCATGCCAGGTATGTGTGTGCACATGCCCAAAATCTCAGGAGAAGGATGGAGAAGAAAGGATTGCAGCATGGCCATCCTCCCATAGGGTATTTTCTCACATCCCTTTTCTGTCTCTCTCTCTCTCCACTTGGGCAAGTACATATGCTCTATGGCAAAAATATTCAAATAAATAAAATAAAATGGGAAAATGGGATGGATATCCAATTGAGAAAGAACAAAAAGAGCAAAATAGAGAAAACGGTTTGGCTGGGAAAATGTAAGCAGAGTAGCATGGCTAAAAATTAAGGAATTGTAAAAGGGAGGTACTGAGGCTGCAAATGTAATCTGGAACGATGTTTGTATTTTCTTCTATGTTATTCTAATATGCATAAAGTTTCTTCTGAAGGCCATAGGTAACTCTGAATACCTCGTGGAACTCACAATTATGTTTGAATTTTAGTAAAAATTGTTTCAGACTGATCATTAGGATAATTAAGAAGGAAGCCTTTTGGTATATCGTCAAAAAGTTCCTGTTTTCTAGCTTCAATCATGCCTAAATGTTATTGTAGGCCTGTCCAGCTGTCTTACTGGACTTTACTCTCCTTGCTTTTATGGATGGAATTTGCTATTTCGTAGAGCACACAATTTCCTCTTGCTTGAGACTGTTTCCATTTTCTGCATATTTTAAGTGTGCTGAGAACACAAAGCTAGTTTTATTTTTGTTTCTTTTAAAAAATTATATTTTAAAAAGTTTTGTCCGACTCTGAATTCTTGTCAGATTTAATTTTATAAAATAATAATTTCTTTTATCAGTATGTGCCTTTCTCTGTGTCTTTTCCTATTGTCCTATTCCATTAAATTTCTTGGCATATGAATTGAGCTCTATCTTCGACCAGTTAATAACTTCTTCTAATTTATATCTAGGTATTACCTTAAAGTCTTTTCTTTTATTCTCAGTTTCTAAAACCATCTATTCCAATGTTATATTTTTATTTTTCTAAATCAATTATATTTTCTGTATTTCTTTTTTATATTTTCTCAAATTTACTCCTTCTTAGGCTATTTTTCTGTGCTACAACTGGGTAATTTTAAAAAGAATAAAAATGTACTCACCTCATGGTTTTGAAGATCCAAGTCAAGAGGCCACATGTGTGAGGTCCTTCTTGCAGGTATGCATCCTCTGTGGTATCCTGAGTTGGCATGGGCAACACATGGTAAGAGGTCCAGCGTCTGTGGTGAACTCATCAATAAGCGAACTTAAACATGAAGTCAATCATGGGGTGCCACACGGATACCCTTATGTATTAGTCCATCATCATGTTGCCGAATGGAAATATCTGAGACTGGATGACTTATAAAAAAATGGAGGTTGATTTCACTCATGATTCTTTGGAAAAGTCCAAAGACATGTGGCCAGCACCTGGTACCACATCCCAATGTAGCTAAGAGAAGCAGGTAGGTAATAAGACTCTTGCAGAGAGGAAGAGAAAGCAGATTTTGCTACTTCCTTTGTTTGCCTCTCCCATGCTTACTCAATTGGATGTCCTCACTGAGGACAAATTCTTTTCTTTCAGCTTATTGTTTTACATGCCAATCTTATCTGGCAAGTTGCTTGAACTCATTGAAGGAGTGTATACTTTCTTGAAAAAATCAATAAGGATAGATTACGATTCTATCCCTATAATAGTCCATAATGGGGATTAAATTACATAATGAATTTTGGTGTGGGCATCCAAAACATAACAAGCTTTAAGAATTCTAGTGTTGGAACCAGCAGTTAGCGTAATGGCTATGTCGCTGGACTCCCACGTAGTCAACCGCTGTTCGCGTCCCAGACCCGGTGGCTTAAAACTCATGCATGGCGCGTGTGCGTGCGTGCCCAAGATCCCGAGAGGAGAATGGAGGAAAAGGGATTACGGTGTGGCCATCCCCCCTGGGGGGTGATTTCTCACTTTCTGTCTCTCTGTCTCTCTCTGTCAGGTGAGTGCACACGCCCTATAGCAAAAACCTCTCAAAAAAAAAAAAAATAATTCTAGTCTTCTGAAAGATTTCCTATCTTTTTTTTTTTTTTTAGATAATTATTTAATTTAACTTTTTCTTTATTTTAATTTGGTCAGAGAGGGACAGAGTGAGAGAGTGAGAGAGACAGAAAGTGAGAAAACAAGCTGCCAAGTTCAGAACTCAAACTGCGGTCGATCATGTGGGAGTCCAATGCCCTTTACCACCATGCCACCTGCAGACCTCAAATTTTCCTATCTTATCTTACTTTTTTTCTTCTTCTGGTCAACCAGTTTGTTAAAAACACATGTATATGTAGGAATGCATTCACATTCATACACATACAACTTCATAGAACTGAAATTGACATACAGTAAATTGCACATGGTTAAAACTTATAATTCTGACATATGTATGCACTGATTAAACAATAACCACAGTTAAGGTCATGCATGTATCTATTACTCTGAGAATTTCTTGATGTCCCTTTGTAATCTACTTTTCTCCTGGACACTTTTCTTCTCTCCATAATTAGGCAATTGCTGATCTGATTTCTCCCATTATAGATTAGTTTGCATTTATAGAATTTCATATTAATCATTCATGTAACATGTACTCTTCTTTTTCCCTTTGTTGTTTTTTGTTCATTTGTCATACTGATTTTGAGATTCATTTATGTTATTGATGAGTATTCTCTTGCATAGACATACCACAATTTCTTTGTATATTCACCCCTTGAAAAACATTTGGGTTGCTTCTTATATTTGGCTACTACAAATAAAGATGTTATAAACACTTTTGTAAAAGAATGTGTGGACACATTTTTTTTCTCTTGAGGAGAAAACTATGAGTGGGTTGGCTAAGTCATACGTGTGAAAATTAATCACAAACTGCCAGCTAGTCAGAGTGGTGGCATAATTTTACATTCCTACCAGCCATGCATGAAACTAAGTTGCTCCATGTACTTGATAATGCAATTGGCCCTCCATATCCATGGGTTTTGCATTCATGGCCCACATCCAAGGATTCAATCAGCTTCTGATATAATCATGCCATTCCAACCATTAGGGAGTGGGTTCCCTCATAGGAAGATGCTGAACAAGTTTATATGTTTTCCTTTTCACTTATATTTAATTTTAAAATTACTTATAAATAATCTAGAGATTATTTGAAGTATATGGGAAGTCTATGTGTGTAGGTTACATACACATATTGTCATTTTATTATAATAAATATAATAAAGGTATAGTATTATTACTATGATTTCTTTCTCTCTGTCTCTTTGTTACTGTCTTTCATGTTACTTTTTAGTTTCCTTGTTTTTACTTTTATTTACTTAATGAAAGGTATCTTTGACAAGATTTCATCATACAATGATTCCTCATGCCCTTTGGACTCCCAGGTTTTCAGGCCAGCCAGGATCATTGGAATGTATATCCCTAGCAAGTCCAGGTCAATCTGGTATCTGAAACTGGCTTTCCACAAGGCTTCCAGCATTGTAGAGCAGCGCCCTACTACTACTAGTGCCTGTGCTACAGTGACTGGTCCTTGATTTTCAAGTTTTATAAAGTAGAAGCTGAGGTTATTGATTGAGACTTTTCTTCTCTCCTAATATGAGATTTAGTGATATTATTTTCCCACTAAGTACTGCTTTAGTAATATCCTATAGATGAAAATAGCCTTTTTATTTTCATCTAAGTTCAGACATGTTTTTCTTATTTCACTTTTTGTTTTATCCTTGACCAATTTATTATTTAAAATTGTGGTAGTTTCCAGATTTGTGCTTTAATTTTTTTTTTGTTGTTAATGACTTTCATTTTCATTGCATGCAATCAGAAAACATTCTTTGCATGGCTTGACTTCTTTTAGATATTGAAAAAGATTTTGCAATTCAGAATATGGCTTATCTTAGCAAATATTCTTTGTGCACCTGGAAAGAATGTATATTCTGCTGCTCTTATTTAGAATATTCTATAAATATGAATTAGGTCAAGTTGGTGGATTGGTTTTCAAATATTTTATATCTATATTGATTTTCTATCTCTACTTGTATTATTATGAATTAGTATTGAGACCTCTAACTATAATTGAGAATTTTGTCTACAACAGAATTTCTTCTTGGAGTTATATGGGCTTTTATTTCAAATATTTTAAAACTCTTATTAAGTGTATACACAGTTAGGATTATTAAATCATCTTGATGAATTGGTTCCTCTACCATTATGACATTATGAAATGATCTTATCATAGGTAAGAGACTTTGCTCTGAAGTCTACTTAATCTGATATTAATATAGCAACTCCAGCTTGCTATTGATCAATGTTAGCATGATATTTTTTTCCAAACTCTTACCTGAGGGATGTGTGTGTGTGTGTGTGTGTGTCTGTGTGTGTAAATTTCTCCAGATATGGAAATAACGCCTACATGTGGCATATCAGATAAAGTGAAAATTTTATGTATAAATTTCAGAGTTCTCTATAATCTAGCTCCACTTAAAATATCTATTACTCCAATCTGCTGTCAGACTCCTGTGGAAGAAAGAATTAACATAAGCTTTGCACTGTAACCATCCTGGTAATGAATTATGGCAGTCTTCTATACTTCAGCCAAGATCTCAGTGACAGTGAGTGTCAGGCTTTTATCTTTAATGCGGGGATAATGATGGATGACCGTAGGTTCCCATCAGTGAGTGAGATGAGTCATCTTCCACCAAGCCAGAGGGGAAAGGCAGGATCTCTTTTCCTGGGATAAGACAATTAGTATAAACTGGGATGATCTTGAAGAGTAACTGAGAGAAGATTGTGTGACTGAAGTGAAGTAAAGGTCAGCTGATTACAATAGGAACAGCTCAGCATGATGTCGTGGGGGACATCCAAGGGGTTGAAGGCTGAGGATCTCAATCTACTTAGGAAATGTGAGATCAAATGTGAATCAAATATGACCACTGTAAGTTGATCTTGAGCATTTGTGTAGTAGAGTAGATGGGAGCCAATGATATGTGAAGGATTTAGCTAGGTCCCTACAGATATTTTGGAATCATTCCCTGTGCGTAGCTAACAGGTTTACCATTAGTGGGGCAGAATCTAATGATGAGCATACCTGAGGTTACTGAAAATCAAACTGCTTTCTTTGATTTTGGCTTTCAAACTAGAATATATTGGAAACTTGTAGTTTGCTTGGGAATATAGATCTGAAAAATTAGTCAAGAGAAAATAAGGTTATAGATAATACCCACACAGTTTTGAACAGATGACAGATACTCAAAACCTACCAACTAATGTATTAATCAGATAATTTAGAAAACTATTTGGGCTTTATTTGAGTACTGACAAATTCTATTGACCATAGGTATTTTAAACCTAACTGCTGATTCACTGACTTGCTATTATCAACTCAGTTAAGCACTTATTTATGATAAAAGATGTATAGATTTAGTCAGACTCTTACCTTGTCAGGCACCTTAAGGTTGGATCCTACTCCCTTCCAACTAATCTATGAATGTTGATTATGCTCAAGTCTTACACAGAGTTGGAAAATTGGCTTGAATTTTTATTGACTTTGTATGGAATAGCGAGTTGTAGTAATTAAAATGACAGAAGTTTCACTCTGTGATTTCTCTTTTCTATGTGTTATAAATTACCTACATTAATACTTCTGCAGTTTTTTAGTATTACATTTGTATTATATTGCATTTCCTTACAAAGCCATTACTAAAGACCCATCCTTCCAAACACTTCTGTGTTTGGAAGGATGGGTCTTTTATTCTCAGTGTATAGCTTTTAAATATTTTCTAATATAAATATAAAATTGACATTGTTTTAAAGTTTTGTTCTCTGATTTTCTTTGTCCTAATTTTTAATTGATACCCTCTAGATAATGCATTAAAATTGAAAGTTCTTGTCCATTATTAACTTAAGCTAACTAAATATTTACCATACATCAGTTGGAAAGTTGTTATGATTGTTTCAGAACAAGAAATGGAGTTAGAATAGGTGGATTACTCATTGAACTAATGAAAATAGAATATTTAACCATTCTAAAAATACACTAGATACTATGAAGCATTGGGCATCTAAAAATGGAAAACTGAGGGCAGGGAAGTTGGAGATGTTGAGATTTGTTCTCTGTCCCTATCTGTTTGAAACTTAATTTGTCTTTCAAATACCCTGTCCTTGGCATTTATATTTTGCTTTATTATAGTCCCACATTACCAAATAAATTTCCAAATACACATCCTCTTTGACTTATGATTGTTTGACTTACGACTTTTTTGAATTTTATTATGGCAAAAAATGATATACCTTCAGTAGAAACTGTACTTCATGTACCCATACAACCATTCTGTTTTTTCACATTCAGTACAGTATTAAATAAATTGGATGAGATATTAAACACTCTATTGTTAAAAAAAAAAAAAAAAAGAAAGAAAGATTTGTTGTTAGGTGACTACCCAACTGTAAACTAATGTGAGTATTACAAGCACATTTAAGGTTGGCTAGGATCATCTGCTATGACGTTCAATAGATTTGGTATATGAAATGTGTTTGACTTAGGGTATTGTTGATTTAATTAGGTTTATCAGGATATTACTCCATTATAAGTTGATGAGCATTTGTACTCCTTATTTGGATGTTCCATACATTGCATTTTTAGGCTAATCTTTGTCTTTTTAATACTGCATTATTTCTACATGAAATTACAAACCTCTTCTAATAACAATGTTTACTATATATATTTTTATACTTTAAAATGTTTTCATTGTCACTAGATAGGAGCCAATCTGATATTCAAACAACATTATAAAGTCCTCAGGGCAATTATTATATAAGTGAAGTAGATTCACACATAAAATCAATGACTTGATCAAGTTTATTCAACTACTATAAGACAGAGTCAGAACTCAAACATGGAGCACAACAAGGTGTCATAACTGCCTGAATTAGTAATTTACCTCTAGGGAGCCAGCAAATGATATGGTGATTAAGGTGCTGGATTCTCACATGTCTGACCATGGTTCGAGTCATGGACCCAGCAGCTTGAAAATCACAACAAATAAATTGATAAATAAATAAATGTTAATCAAACATGAATATACGAATATTCTTTATATTTGAAAATCAACACCAAATAAGTAGCAACTAAAGTGCATAGGAAACAAAGCATAACAAATAAAAAATAATGTTGTGCTGAGAAGCAGTCCATTGGAGATTGGAGTGGAGAAGATTTCTTGAACATGGGTCTTTTTTTTTTTTTTTTTTTTTTTTTTTTTTTTTTTTTTGGAGAGGTTTCTTTTTTTTTTTTGCTATAGGGCACGTGCGCTCACCAGACAGACAGAGAGGTAGAAAACGAGAAATCACCCCCAAGAGGGGATGGCCACGCTGCAATCCCTTCTCCATTCTCCTCTCGGGTTCTTGGGCACGCACGCACACGCACCCGGTGTGAGTTTAAGCTCTGGGACGCGAACCGCAGTCGACTACGTGGGAGTCCAGCGACATAGCCATTACGCTAACTGCTGGTCCCAACATGGGTCCTTTCTTTGACACCAGCTCAGTTACTAAGCTACTTTAGACATCAAACATTTCTGAGAGGGGTGTAAAATTCTAACTTCATAATATTATTTTGATAATTAAAAGAAACAGTCATATAAAGTGTTTAAGGGGTTAACACTGGTAAATACTAAATGAATTAGCTTTTATTGAAGTTTAAATATGTTATAAATGGGTATGTTGCTAAAATTTGCTGTTGATTATGGATAGACAAAGATATGGGTTTTTCTTTTTCTTTCCTGAAATCCCCTTACCTTGGAATACTGTTTTCTCAGATAATTTATCTTCAAGTTTCATTTTATTTTTTAATTGATGCATAATAATTGCACATATTTATGGGGTACAGCATGAATTCTTAATGAACATATATTGTGTAATGATGAAATCAGGATTTTAACATACTGGTCACCTTAAACATCTATTATTTATTTGGGTAAGAACACTTACATTGTTCTTTCCTAGTTATTTTGAAATACACAGCAAATCATTGCTACTTAACTGTACTAGAACATGCTAGAATTATTTCTCCCATCTAACTGTAATTTTATACTGATTGACCAGTCTGTCCCAATTCTCCTCTCCCTTACCCTTTCCAACTTCTGGTAACTGCTATTCTGTTCCATACTTTTATGAGACCAGCTTATATAGATGATGAGTACGATCCTATGGAATTTATCTTTCTGTGCCTGGCTTATTTCACTTTATGTGAAATCTTCCGGGTTTATTTATGTTGCTGCAAATGATGGGATTTCATTATTTTTTATGACTGAATAGTATTTCATTGCATATATATATTCCATATTTTTTATCTATTCATGTTTTGATGGACACATAGTTTGATTCTGTATCTGCTTTTTTGTAGATAACTCTGTAATAAACAAGAAAGTACAAACATCTCTTTAACATACTGACTTCATTTTCTTTGGATAAATAGCAGTGGCACTGCTGGATCATATCATAATTTTATTGTTGCAGAACCTCTAAACTGACTGTAATAATTACATAAACACCAACAGTGTTTATGGTACATTTTTTATTTGTTTGTTTTTCTACTAGAGTGCATGTGTGTTTGCCAGAAAGAAACAGACAGACAGACAGACAGACAGAAGAAAGCATCCCTTCACAGGAAGTGGTCATACTGCAATCCCTTCTCTTCCTTTTGGGATTTTAGGTATGCATGCACACACACCCAGCATGTTTCTAAAGCTAATGGATGTGGAACTCAAACTGCATCATCAGCAAAATGGGATCTAGCTGCCTTAACTACCAAACTGTGGAGCTGACTCATGAGTACAAATTTCTATATATCTATGTCAACATTTATTACTTTCTTGTCTTTTTGATTATAGTCATTGTAATTGGTGCAAGGTGATATCTTATTTTAATTTGTACTTCCTTGAATATTAGTGTTTAAGTATTCCTATTGGTCTTTCATATGTCCTTTTTTGAAAAAAAAAAGTTTGTAAAAATCATTTGCTAATATTTAATTGGATTATCTGTTTTGCTATTGAGTTATTTGATTTCCTCATATTTTATGAATGTTAACTCCTTATCAGATATGGGGATATGTGTATCTAGTTTGTAAATATTTTATCTCATTCTGTATGTTGTCTCCTCACTCTTATTTGTTTCCTTTGTTGCCCAGAAACTTTGAGATGTTCATAATCCCATATGTCTATACTTGCATTTGTTGCCAATACTTTTGAATTCTTATCTAAAAATCCTTTCACAGGCCAAATGTCATTAAGCATTTTTCCCTTTATTTTTTTCTAATAGTTTTATGGTTCAGCAAATATTCTACCACTTTCTGTTCAGTCATTCTTTTGGTACTTTCTGTAAACTGTGTGTTATCTTTTCATGTATTACTATCTTGTCTCTCAAGTTTTGTTTCATAGACCATGAACAGTCAGTTATAGTACAGAAGAAAGCTCTTGCCTTCCTGCCACTGTACCCCTTATGGTGCTATACAGAGAACAAAGTTGTAGATGATGAATAAACACCTAGACTGTATGTACCCAGAAATTAAGTGTCAAATACATGCTTCCATGATTACATACCACCTATCTCTGATTGTCTTTCTTCACAAAAGTCAAATATGCTAATTTGAGTCAGTTTAAATCTCTAATAAGAAAGAATAACTAAGAAAATCTGCAAGTGATTAAGTTTACCTATAATTAGTTGTGTTTCCATTCTTATTTTTCATTTTTTGCTGTATGGCAAAAATGGAAACTCTAGATAGATATGCAGGTCAATAAAGAAAAAGAAAATTGTGTTTTTCATACTCAAGCATGTGTTCCTAGCATACATAATGTGATATTAAACTAATTAAGTCATAATAGAGAAAATTATTTATGCTGTTTGATAAGTATTTCCAAATGTCAGGCTTGTGAAAATCTGATAGGATTGTATCTCCTTGTCTCTTAGTGGTGAAGTGAAACTAAACCTCATAATTGGAAGTGACATAGATCCTTTCTGAAACAGAATAGTGTATTCTTTGTGTAAGATTTCTCCAAGTTCCTTTTCTCTTTCTCCCATGTCAGCCACCAACTCTTAAGTAATAGTTTCTTCTTACCTGAGTTTCTTGGAGTCCTAATCAATCTGGTATAACCTGGCCTAGTTCTAGCAATACACAAACATTGAATGTTAGAATTAAACTCACTTCAAAGTAAAGTGTTAATGTGTATAGTCCAGAGCATTCTGCCTACATTCTCTAACAGAGGACTTAAAGATGCTGAGAATCGATCCTTCTAAGATATGCATGACTGACCAATTCTTCCCTGAGGACAAGTGAAAGCAGAAGTGTTATGTATGAATTGAGAGGAAGAAAATGCACTACTGACACTTGGGGGAAAAAAAACAAAAACATTGTTCTTCAAAAATTACAAGTGTTGTCTTTTTTTTTTTTTTTTTGGAGAGATTTTTGCTATAGGGCATGTGCGCTCGCCAGACAGACAGAGACAGACAGAGAGATAGAAAGCGAGAAATCACCCCCCAGGGGGGATGGCCACGCCGCAATCCCTTCTCCATTCTCCTCTCGGGATCTTGGGCACGCACACACACGCGCCCGGCGTGAGTTTAAGCTGCCGGGTCCAGGACTCGAACCGCGGTCGACTACATGGGAGTCCAGCGACATAGCCATTATGCTAACTGCTGGTCCCACAAGTGTTGTCTTTAGTAGAAAAATAATGAGACACACAGCTAGTATTTGTGGGCTCCTACTGTTAGGCTATTCATATTATTCTGTCATTATATCTTGATCACAAACTTACAGAATATGTTATCGTTATTTCACAAATTAATATTCTCTCAATCTCAAATATGTTAAAACTTTTGTTCTAACTGTAGGAGAACATAAACTTAATGGAAAGGAGGTATGATTAAAAAATTGAATACATAAGTGTGTCACTGAGTTCCACTCTAAGTCCCAAGGCTTATGATATTTTCTTAATTTATTGACTTAGATTTTTCATTTATTGAATCTAGTTCATTAAATTTCCCATTGCACTATGGTAGTGTTAGAGATGAGATAAGGATCTCTAATTTAAACTTGTGTTGTTTATTTTTGATAAACCTGTTCATGCATAGATCAACTGTGAGTATTTTTTGTTATATTTGCTCATAATTGCAAACTAAACTTACCCTGTTGTTGTATGTTTTCTAGTTTACATATTGATACATATATACTCTTTGAAAAATAATACATATTCTTCAGAAATGGAGACCTATGTGGTCTTCTGAGCATCTAACGCTCAGAAACATTTTGACTCTCTTGAACTAACAAATAAACTATGTCACAGTTATTGAGTAGAAATAATTTTTTGTTTCTTGTAATTATCCAGATCAGTTACTCTTACTTAAGTTTTCCATATTTGCAGTGTTTTACAAAATCCTAAATGTATAGATGCTATAGGGCATGATTCATGAAAAGTGAATTTATGATAGAATTGTGTTAATGGGAAATCATTGAGAGGTTTTAAAGACTTAATCATTGCTGCCCAAATCTCAACATAAAGCCTTCACATTCAAAGTCCATACCAACATGCTTATGATTTTCTCGATCAAGGAATAACATTTGCTTACATGACAAGAAGTACAGAGGCACAGCAGAAAGCTCCAGAAAACAAACAAAAGAGCTGGCTACAGTGACAGACCTCTCCTGCTAAATATTCATAACAAGGCCCCATGATGAAAGTAACACCAAACACCCTTCCCAGCACAGTTGTCCTTAGACAGATGCCTGCCCAAATGTCTTTCTGGCGTGGGGTATTTTGCTGTTCAAATCTTCACTTTTTATGAAAAATTTATCTTTTTATAAAAATAAAATTAAAAAATAAACCTTTCCACCTAGGTGTCCCTCCTCCAGCTTCTCTTCAGATAGAATTACATTGTCTTTCCATCTCAACTATGTCTGTTCTTACATTTTCTATAACAGAGAGTGATATATCAAGGCCATTCTTAGGATTTCATCTAATCTATTCCTTTCACTTAAATTTTTCCATATATGAAAAATTACTAAGCTCTATTTCTGTTGTTATTTTTCTCATACTTTTAAAGAGTATCCCTACTTTTTATTTCTTAAATTATGTTCATAGTTAGACCTTCTGTCTTGCCATGGTTTCTAGAGCAGCCTTCCAATTGGCCTGTTCACTTTACTCCCTATCATGCCACACAAAATGAATTCATTGACTGTATTCAAGTGTTAGAATACTAAAGCTCATGCTCATTGTTCATTTCTAATGTTTCTCTAAACTACATGTGATAAACTATCAGATATGTTGTTAGTCATGTGTCTTACTATCCCTTGTGAAAATAAGAGCTATCTAAGTTTTAATAGCTTTGGCAATATCAATTACTCTTTTGCATTCATAGAAATCCAAGTGATGACAAGTTCAACTTTTCAACACAATTATGTGTCTTCTTTATTTGTCCTAAAGAATTTCAGTATGGACCAATAGAATCCAAATGAACTAGATCTTAACTTGATGTTAAGAATTAAAGTATTTCTTCTATTCATCTCAAATATAGTTCAGTTCACAGAAATCAGTAGAAAATTCTATGGATTCAGTATGAATTGACAGTATAGATTAGAAAGGTCATGACTTCAAAGAAATTTCAAATGTCTGACTATTTCATCCTTTCTCCTGAAGCAGTAAAGCCAGGCAATATTTCATCTAATAATGTTTTTAATTTCTCTCTGGGATTATCCTACATTTTTATGCAAGTTTAACTAGATTTTTGAAAAAAAAAACCTCCCCCCTTAAATCAGTTTTACTTATTATTTTCTATTATGTACCTGACTTGGTTTGCTAGATCAGTATCTTCCACATACACATCCCTCTTTCTTTCTTTCCAGTGCTATCTATCAGGGCGATGGAAGGTTATAATGTATTTTTTGGTTTTTCTATGCAAACATGTGTCATGACTTTCCTGGTTACCTAATACTTTATATTATTTAAAGAGTTTTACTATGGGGCATGTGCACTTGCCAGAGAGACAGAAAATGAGAAATTACCTTTTGGGGATGGGGGAGGGAGAAATGGCCATGTGCAGTCCTTTCTCCTTCATTCTCCTCTTGGAATTTTGGGTATACACACACATAAACACACACACACACACACACACACACACACACAGTGTAAGGCTTTTTAAATTTTTATTTAATACATGTTCAATTGAAATATATTTAAAATGTTAATAAAAACAAAATGTTTGACCCCCTGCTTAGATAACTATATTTTTACTAAAGTATAGAGTCTTTTTTAAAAATTTCATTTATTATTATTATTATTATTATTATTATTTAATCATTTGATCGCTGTACATCATTCACCCTGTAAAGAGAATTTACCCGCTATGAAATATACCTCAGACCAGACCAGTTGAGAATACTATACACATCATCATCAACCATTTCTATGTCCTACCAATGTATTATTATTATTAGTAGTAGTAGTAGTAGTAGTAGTAGTAGTATTAAGTTGCTCTAAAGCATTTACACTAACCAGAGAAAGACCGGATCAGAGAGTCAGAAAGTGAACAAGCAAGCTGCCATATCTGGGACTCACACTGTGGTCAGCCATGTGGGAGTTCAGCGCCTTAAATATCATGCCCACCTACTGATCCCACTTCATTACCTTTCCAATTCACGCATAAAAGTTTATTTATTACTTTCTCTCAGAGAATTGAGTCTTTAATATTAAGACTATTCCTGCCATAGGACACTGTTACTTGTTTCATGGTCCTAGAATTTATAAGTTTACCATGCTGTATTTTTGTTTGTTTTTCTTCACATACCAAAAAATGTTAACCTTTACAATTACATTGCCAGACTTTCATTATATGTGATCAACATTTACTCAAAATGTGAAAATAAGTCAAGTCCTTAATCTTTCAATTGTTTGCTTTCTTTGTCTGAAAAGCAGGAGTAATACTGTTATTTATCTTACAGATTTATTATGGATTATGTGATCTCCTTAGCCTTCATAGAGGTAATAGGAGGGTACAAGAAAGGAAAGATAAGGTGGGCTAGGAAATAATTTAAGGCATATTCCATAAGAGAGCTACTTGTTTAGTTTTTAGAGTAAATTGTTAGATTACCTTACTGGGTAATTGTTTTGAGTGTTATGGTTTAAATAGCAAATTCCTTTCTATACATGTTTTTATATATTATTTATAAAGTACTTAGAAATATATATTTCTATATATGAATTTATTGATAAATGAGTTAAGTACCATCTTACAAGATACCAGCTTTTGTTTTGTTTTATTTTTCTTCTAAAAATTTCTTTTATTTTTTTAAATATTTTTTATTTTAATTTCTTTTATAAATTCAATCACATTTGTCACTTACCTTATAAAGTGGATGCTCCTGCATGAATACATTTCTCACCAGTCTATTTAGAAATACTATACACATTATCATCAACAGATAATTTCCCATTTCTTTGTCCCATAAATGTCTTGACTCTCTATTTTTCTCCTTCATGTCTTTCCTCAGACTCTTCTCATTCTCCCACACTCTTCCCACACTGTATCTGGTATCTATATCCATTTTCTATGTTTCTATATCCTCTAGTCATTCAGTTTGGGCCATAGAGTGCAGGGAGTCAGTATATATTGAGTGGAGACATACATTGTCTCTGCTTCAGAGCCAGGCTTGCTCCACTCAGCCGTAAATCTTCCATATTCATCCACTTTCTGTCAAAAGCCAGGGTCTTGTTTTTTTTTTTTTTTTTTTTTAATAGCTGAGTAGTATTTTATAGAGCGTATGTGCCACACTTTTTCAATTGATTCTTCTTTTGATGGACATTTGGATTGATTCCATGTCTTAGCAATTGTGAACAATGCCACAATAAACATTGATTTGGAAGCACTTTTCTGACTAATAATTCTGTACTTTGAGTAGATACCAAGGAGTGTGATTGCTGGATCTTACAGTAGTTCTATTTGTAGATCTTTGAGGAATCTCCATATTGTTGTCCACAGTGGCTGGACCAATTTACATTCTCACCAGCAGTGTAGGAGAGTTCCACTTTCACCACACCCCTGCCAGCATTTATCTTTTTTTTTTTTTATTTATTTAAGCCATTCTGACTGGAGTTAGGTGGTATCTCATTTTGGTTTTGATCTGCATCTCCTTTATGATGAGGGATGTTGAGCATTTTTTCATATGCCTTTTGGCTGCTTGTATGTCTTCCTTAGAGAGTTATTTTCTCAGCGCATTCTCTCATCTTTTAATTGGGTTGATCATCCTTGTTTTGGGTAAGTCACTTGAGTTCCCTGTGTATTGTGGTTATCAACCCCTCATCTGAAGCATAGTTTACAAAAATATTCTCCCATTCTGAGGGTTGCCTATTTGCACTAATTATGGTGTCTTTTGCCCTGCAGAAATTTCTTAATCTGATATAATCCCACTTGTCTATTTTGGGGATTATTGTCTGTGTTTTGGGGGTTTTATTTAAGAAGTCTTTGCCTATCCCAATGTATCCCAGTTTTTCCAGTGTTTCCAGCAGAAGTTTTATAGTTTGAGGTCTTAGGTTCAGATCTTTGATTCACTTTGAGTTGATATTTGTCAATGGTAAGAGGAAGGGATTCAGATTCATTTTTCTGCAGGTGGATATCCAGTTTTCCCAGTAATTTGCTAAAGAGATTTTCCTTTTCTCACTGGATTGACTGGTATCCTTTGTTAAAAAGTTGACTATATGTTTAGGAGTTTATTTCTGGGGTCTCTATTTTGTTCCATTGGTTCACATGTCTGTTTTTGTGCCAAAACCATGCTGTTTTGATTATCACAGCTTTATAGTATATTTTCAGATCAGGGAAGGAGTTGCTGTCCACTCCACTCTTCTTGCACAGGATTGCTTTGGCAATATGATGTTTTTTTATGATTCCAGAGAGCTTCCATGACTGTTTTTTCTAAATCTCTGAAGAATGTCTCTGGTACTTTGATTAGGATCGCATTAAATATGTAGATTAATTTAGGCAGAATTGCCATTTTGATTATATTAATTCTTCCAATCCAGGAACATGGGAGACTTGTCCACTTTTTTGTATCATTTTCAATTTCTTTTTTTAGCTTCTCATAGTTTTCCTTGTGGAGGTCTTTAACTTGTTTGGTTAGATTTATTCCTAGGTATCATACTTTTTGTGGCAATTGCAAATGGAATTATGCCATTCAGTTCTATCTCAGTCTGCTTGGTGTTCATATAGAAATCCTATATATTTCTGTATGTTAATTTTGTATCCTGCAACTTTACTGTATTCATTTACTACTTCCAAGTATTGTTTTTTGTGGATACCATTGGGTGTTCTATGTATACAATTATGTCATCTGCAGATAGAGAGGGTTTCACCTCTTCTTTTCCTTTTTGAATGTGTTTTATGTTATTCTCTTTTCTGATTGCATTGGCAAGATCTTCTAGTGCTATATTGAAAAGGGGTGGAAAATTGGCCATCCCTGTCTTGTACCAGTTTTTAGCGGAAAAGCTTTCCACTTTTTCCATTCAGGATGATGTTAGCTATGAGTTTTTCATAGGTAGCTTTTATTGTGTTGAGGAATGACCCTTCTATGCTGATTTTGCCAGAGTCTTAATCATAAAGGGATGTTATATTTTATAAAATGTTTTTCTGCATCAATTGATATGAGCATATGTTTTTTGTCTTTCTTTCTGATAATATGGTGTATTATGTCTATGATTTTGCATATGTCGAACTTTCCTTGCATCCCTGGAATAAAGTGTTTCTGGTCATGATGTATAATATTTTTTTTTTTTAGAGAGGTTTTTGCTATAGAGCGCATTCGCTTGCCAGACAGACAGAGACAGACAGAGAGATAGAAAGCGAGAAATCACCCCCCAGAGGGGATAGCCATGCTGCAATCCCTTCTCCTCCATTCTCCTCTAGGGATCAATCTTGGGCACGCACGTACACGCGCCCAGCATGAGTTTAAGCCACCGGGTCCGGGACTCGAACCTCGGTCGACTACGTGGGAGTCCAGCGACATAGCCATTACACTAACTGCTGGTCCCTGTATAATCTTTTTTATATGTTGATGGATATTATTTACTAGTATCTTGTTGAGAATTTTTGTGTCTATATCCATCAGATATTGATCTATAGTTGTTCTTCCTTGTTATATCCTTGTCTGTTTTAAGAATAAGGGTAATAGAGGTTTTGTAGAATGAATTTGGTAGAGTTCCCTCCTTTAGTATCTTTATAAATAACTTGAGTAGAGAGCTGGCAGGTGGCGTTGTGGTTAAGGTGCTTGAATTCCCACATGACTGACCATGGTTTGAGTCCCAGATCTGGCAGTTTTCTTTCTCTCTCTCCCTTTTATTTCTCTGGCAAAACTCATGTGAAAAAATAATAATAAATTAATTAATAAATAAAATAAATAATTCCCTAAATCTTGTTTTATATATATATATATATATATATATATATATATATATATATATATATATATAAATTACCTGAGTAGAATAGGGGTTAACTCTTCTTTAAAAGTTTTTTAGAATTCGAGGCTAGCAGGTGGCATGGTGGTTAAGGTGCTGGACACTCCCACATGGTCTCTGGTCAAATTAAAATAAATGAATAAATAAGTAAAATGAAATAAAAAATAATTTAAAAAATGTTTTGTAGAATTCAGAGGTGAAGTCATCAGGACCAGAGCTATTCTTTGTTGGGAGGTTATATATTACTGATTCAATATCATGTCTTGTTATGGACCTGTTCAGACTCTCTATGTTCTCCTGACTCAATCTTGGTAGATTATATTTGTCCAGGAATTTGCCCATCTCATCCAGGTTTTCATTTTGTTCACATATAGTTGTTCATAGTATCCTCTAATGATATTTTGTATTTCTATTATGTCTGTTGTTATATTGCCTGCTTAGTTGCAAATTTGATTTACCTGGTTCCTTTGTCTCTTTTTCTTAATTAGTCTAGCTAGTGGTGTGTTGATTTGTTCATGTTTTCATAGAACCAGCTTTTACTTTCATTTATTTTCTGTATATTTCATTTATTTTGTATTTCATTTATCTCTGTTCAGATCTTTATTATTTCTTTTCTCCTGGAGTTTTTTTTAGATATTTTTGTTGTTGCTTTTCCAATCTCTCAGGCATGATGTTAGGTTATTAATTTGCCAAATTTCCATCTTCTTCTTATGCGCACTAATGGCTATGAACTTCCCTCTTATTACTGGTTGTACAGTGTCCCAAAGATTATGTAAACTCATGTACTCATTATCATTGGCTTCCATGAATCTTTTGATTTCAGTCTTTATTTCTTCAGTAGTTGTGAAGTCATTCAAGAGTACGATAGTTTCCATGTATTTGTGTATTTTCCAGGGTTTTCCCTGAAATTAATATCAAGTTTAATTCCATCATGGTTAGAGAAGATGCTAGATATAGTTTCTATGCCTTGGAATTTGTAAAGGCTTGCTTGGTGCCCTATCATGTGGTCAATCTTTGAAAAGGTTCCATGTGTGGGAGATAAAAAATATACCACATGGTTTGGGGGTAGAATGTCCTATAGTTAGTTAAGTTCATCTAAATGGTATCATTTAGACCCGGTATCTTAGTGCTTATTTTTTGTCTAGATGGTCTATCCAAAGGAAATGGTTGGGTATTGAGGTCCCCAACAATTAGTGTCTTCCAGTCTATCTCCTTTTAGATCTAACGGTTTTAGCTTCATGTATTTGGGTGCTACTGAGTTAGGAGGATTGATATTTATCAGCTTTATATCTTTTTGATGGATTAGCCCTTTTACTAGTATATAATGCCCTTCTTTGGCTCTTTATACAGTTTTTGTTTTAAAGCCTACTTTGTGGGAAATTAGTATCTAAACTCAAGCTCTTTTTTGGTTCCCATTTTCATGAAATGCCTTTTTCCAGCCCTTAACTTTTAGTCTATGTATGTCTTTACCCATGAGATACATTTTTTGAAGGCAACAGATAGAGAGTTTTTGTTTTTGTTTTCTTTTTAATCCATTTAGTCAGTCTGTGCCTCTTAATTGGAGAATTTAATCCATTAGCATTCAACATTATTATTGATATTTCTGGACTTGTCCCTACCTTTAAGTTGGTCATTGTCTTGGTTGTCTTTTATTCTCTGATTTTTGTCTGTTCATTCTTTAGTTTTCCTGGAACAGGACTTTCTTCAGAGTTTCTTGAAGATCTGTCTGGTGTTGGAAAATTCTTTTATGTTTTGTTTGAGAAGATTTTAATCTTTTTTTTTTTCCCATATGAAGGATAATCTTGCTGGATATAGTAGTCTAGGTTGAAATTGTTTCTCTGTTAACACTTTCAATATGTCTTCCCATTCTTTCCTTGCTTACATTGTTTCTATTAAAAGGTGCAATGGGGAACCAGCAGTTAGCGTAATGGCTATGTCGCTGGACTCCCATGTAGTCGACCGCGGTTTGCGTCCTGGACCCGGTGGCTTAAAACTCACGCCGGGCGCGTGTGCGTGTGTGCCCAAGATCCCGAGAGGAGAATGGAGGAGAAGGGATTGCGGCGTGACCATCCCCCCTGGGGGGTGATTTTTCGCTTTCTGTCTCTATGTCTCTCTCTCTCTGTCTGGCGAGCGCACGCGCCCTATAGCAAAAAAAAAACCTCTCCAAAAAAAAAAAAAAAAAAAAAAAAAAAGGTGCAATGTTAGCCTGAGATGATCTTTGTAAGTAACTGGATGTTTCTCTCTTGTGAGTTTTAGTATCTTGTCTTTTTCTGTGGTTTGGCCACTCTGGCTAAGATGTACCATGGAGAGGATCTTCTTGGTTTGATTCTAATGGTGTCCTTGTATTTCTTGGGTCTGAATATTTGAATGCTTCTCTAGACTTGGAAAGTGTTCTTCCAGGAGTTCATGGAATAGATTTTCAATGCCCTTATTAGTTTCTTCACTAATTATTTGGATGTTTGGATGTTTAATGGAATCTAATATTTATAGTGTATTATCCTAATTTTGTTGTTGTTGTTGTTGTTGTTGTTGTTTTCCTATCTTTTTGGTAATTTTTTCTAGGTCAAAATTTTGTCTTCTATGTCTAAGACTTGATCTTCAGCAAGGTCTAATTGGTTTTTAATACTTTTGAGAGAGGTTTTGATTTCCTATATTACAGGTTTCATCTCTAATAGCTCTATTCGCTTCTTTCTTATGGTGTCCATTTCTTCTTTCAAATCGTGGAAGGACTTCCTCATCTCCTGGAGTTCATTGCTTCTTTTCTGTTCCAATTCATAAGATTTTGTCACTATGAATGTTCTGAATTCTTTCTCTGACATTTTGGTAACTACTTTTGTTTTTTAAAGAGAACGAGGAGAGTTATTGTGTACTCTTGATAGAGACATATTTCCTGTTATTTTCCAACTTGAGGCTCTTCTGGACTTCAAGTCATTGGGTGACATATTTACTTTTGGATACCATTTTGGAGAATGTTTCTGCCACTGGGAACTAGTTTGCCTCACTTTTGCTGTGGATTGCTCCTGTGCCAAAGTCTCTCTCCTGCTGTGTTTAGCAATGTGGATCATATGGGAGGTATTTTTTATTCAAGTTTCTGAAGAGCAGTTTCTCCTTTTTGCAGGTGGTTCTGTATAGAGTGAAGATCTCTGGAAGCCTCAAGATACTAAGATGTTTTAGAGCTATGTTTCTAGAGCTGTCTTGTCCCTCTGGAGGGGGTGGAGGATGAGGAGAAGATGACAATGTAAGAGAAAAGAAAAAAGAATATGAAAGAGGAAAAAGGAAAAAGTTGCAGAGGACCACAGATGGAAGTTGGCTTTGCTTGAGAGCTGAGAGTTGCCCTATGGAGTGAGGAGAAGTAAAGAATTAGCAAAAGAGGGACCAGCAGGTGGCACAATGGCTATGTTGCCGGACTCCCATGTAGTCAACCAACCACAGTTTGAGTTCTGGATCTGGTGGCATAAACTTATGCCTGGTAGGTGTGCGTGCATGCTGAAGATCCCAAGAGGAGAATGGAGAAGGGATTGTGGTGTGGCTCTCCCTCCTGGGGGATGATTTCTCACTTTCTGTCTCTCTGTCTCTCTCTGTCTCTCTGGTGAGAGCACGTGCCTTATAGAAAAAAACTCTTCAAAAAAAATTAGCAAAAAAAGAAGGAAAAAAAAAATAAGCCTACCTTTCTGGCAGGGAGGGCGGGGGACTCTGAGATTGGGAGCTGGGGCTTGAGTTGGAGCTGGAGCCGGGGCTGGGGCTGGGGCAAATAGATAGCCCCGCTTCAGTTTCCTGACTGGGCAGAGGGCTGCAGGTGGAAGTAGGCTCAGCTCATCAGCTTTGCTTTTAAGAACAGCATTATTCATATTACATTTTAGGCAACTAACTGATATTTATCATTAGATTAAACAAAATTAACTATTATCTTCACCTGGTGCAAACATATTAATATTTAATTTGCTCTATTTGTTGGAATACTTTCCCCTTAATATGACACTTACACAACAATTAATGTTTTAATCCTAAGGAAGTTATCCTATCGATCCTGAAGCAATCTTCTACTCAATCCATCACTGACACCTTTGCTGTAACTATTCTTTGTTCTTCAAATTGTGTTTATAATGGTAAAATCATAACACTCAAGAAATTGACCCACTATTGAACCCTGTAAACTTCAGCTTTAATAATATCCTTGAAGAAGTAAATATTTGGAAACCATCATGTTCTCATAATAACCACAGAATTTGGAGGACAAAAGGGTGTCAGGATCACTAAAACAATTTAGGAATCACTCAGAATGTAATATTTCAAATAAGTTAGAAAAATAGTTTGAAATATATCATGTGTAAATTATGTAGAAAAGAAGTTTAAACCTATGTATCATATTTTATTTGTTTTAGTTGGGGTTTCATGTATTGCACTCCTTTTTCAGCCTCTCAAATATCTGGGACTACAGGCCTGTGCTTCCAAAGCAGAGCTCTAAACCTGATTGTGCCAAACACTGTACTTTATTTTATTTTTTTTCCCTTTCACATACAGTAAAATTTAATCTATAAACATACTAAATGTATCATAAATACATTTTCATAATGGTCTTGTATATAAGTGAAAAGACATGTGACGTATTCTTGTCATTGTCTTCATTCTACATCTAATTAGTTGAAACTCCAGAAATGAGATAGAGGTGATTCCTTTACTAGAGAAGTGACAATGTATGTCATGTGATTGTAGGGTGAGCATGTTTATAAAAGTGGAAATATTATATAAAACATTGAACTTAACTCTTCCATGTAGAGAAATAATATGAGTTTCGTTAGTACCTCTGTTCAGTCTCAATCATCTAGTTGAATAACTTTTCTATAGGATTTAGGTTCCAAGATGAGGGTAGTAAGCAATGTTTACCAACTTCTGGGATCAATAACACACTCTCTATCCCCTCACATATATCTTATCGGCAGAGGGAGTGGCATTGCATTATTCTCTAAGGAGTGATATGAATCTTGTTCTCGTAGCCTACAGAAGGACCCAGTGACGAACTAAACTCATTCACAGGCTAGCTCTGCTACTTTACAAGTCATATGCTCTTAAGAAAGTAGCATACCTTTTTTTGTTTTTGTTTGTTTGTTTGTTTTTTGTTGTTGCTGGTTTTTTTTTGTTTTTTTGTTTTGTTTTGTTTTTACCATAGGGCTCATGCACTCAACAGAGAGAGACAGAGAGGGAAAGTGAGAAATCACTCCCTTGCGGGGATCATCATACAATCCATTCTTCTACTGATATTTGGGGCACACATGAATATGTGCCCCATATTATTTTCAAACTGCTAGGTCTGGGACTCAAACTGTTTGCCATGTGGGAGCCAGTCCCTTAACTACCATTCCACTTGCTGGTCCCAATAACATGACCTCTTTAAAATTTTCTTTCAATTTATTAACCAAAAAATGAACTGATTTCAAGGAATAAATTAAAAATAAATATATGTATAAAATACTTCTTAGTACCTAAAATAATAGTAGCTACTCATCAATATTAAATGCCATTCTACCTTCTTTGTTGTTATTGATCTATAGAAAAAAATAATTCCTTTTTCTACATAATGCTGCTTCATCATAATCCTTTTTATATTTAAAGACATTATTTCAAATTTTTCTAGATCAATTGTGTCATCTTTTTTAATTGTACTTTTTTTTTCTTTCATTTTGCTATAGAGCACATATGCTCACCAGAGAGAGACAGAGAGACAGATAAAAAGTGAAAAACCCCCAAGGAGGGATGAACACACTTCAATCCTTCTCTTCCATTTTCCTCTCAGGATTTTGGGTCTGTATTCACATAGGTCTTGCCTGTTTATTCAACCTACCATATCTGGGACTAGAACCAGAGTTGGCCATGTGGAATCCAACCACCTTAACCACCACTCCACTGACTGGTCCTCAAGTGTGCTTTTAATAAACCAAAATTATGTAATTTATATGATGGTTTTCCTCAAATTTGTGTTTTTTAAGCATTTGACTATATTTGATTTCATTATCTAAATATAAGAGGGACATTTTTATTTGCCCTTCAATTTATTTGCAATGCATTCCTCATACTCTTAAACCTATTGCTCCTTTCTTAAAATTCTTGAAATCTCATGCTTTATTTTGTCCTGTTCTGGAATCTTCAGGTTACTTAGTTGTTAATAGAATTCTCTTCAGTTCTCAGTTGTTCTCATTTGATTATTGTAAAATATGTACATCATAAGCAAAATACTTATATTCTTTATATGTAGAAGATGAGTATCTTATACGTTTTTCACATATTTTATTCCTTTAACTTAGAAGCTAATATTTTCTATCCATTTATGACTGTTTATTAGAAAATGAATTACCACTGTCTGAACTATGCCTGTAGTACCTCACTTATGTTATGGGATGTCCTTTATTTACTTGGAGGGTATACTTAGATCACATGGTTTTGAGTCCATAATCATTTTGAATAAACTACATAAATCATTTATCAGTTGAGATATCAAGTTCTCTGTGTCATATGCAGCTTTGATAAGTGACACCTCTGTTATTCCTAACATGGTATAAAAATAGATTAGGCAGAATAACCTCTATATAGGATACCAAGATAACCAGTAGCAATCACTCATCCAATTGACTACAATCCTATTAACATTTAGGTAAAATAATTCAGCTGATTTCTGATTCAATAATTTCTGATGCTGTGGCATCTCACCTTTACTTTTCATATACCTACTATAAATAGATATCTTACCAGAAACATCAGATGCCTCACTTATACTTATGTCTACCTGGGTTTTCTATCAACCTATTATATTCTCAAGGAAATGAATGAGATTAATATGATATTGTACATTTAAGTCAATTCAATATTATATCTAGTGGTTCTTAATTCTAGAATCTTTTTCCAGGATCAGCACCAAGTGATTCAGTCCATAGTTTTATTCTAGTTTTAGTCTGTATTAAGAAAATTAATAAGTTTGCCAATTTTACTTACATTATTTTCCTATTCTTTTTTATATTTTTTGAGAAATTTTTGCGTTAGTGTGTGTGCTTGTCAGAGAGAGAGAGAGGCAGAGACAATGAAAGGGAGAGGGAAACTGAGAAATCCCCCACAGGGGGGATGGCCACACCAAAATCCCTTCTCTTGGCATCTTGGGCATGCATACACATGATTTTCAAGCCAGTGGGGTCCAGAACTTGAACACCAGTCACTGATATGGGAGTCCAGCAAAGTAACCACTGCACCATCTGCTAGACCCTGTCCTATTCTTAATAATACTCAGTTATCACCAATGGTCATTCAGAGATTTTGCTTTTTTATTCTTTTACTATAACATATTTGCATATTGAGATCCTTGAAATGTTTTCAGTTGATCACCTAACATCTTCTGACTACTCTTGAGCATAATCTTTGGAAACTGCTTGCTATATTAATGTTCATGCTGCTGTTTCAGTCCAGTGGGTATTTTACTTGACAGTAGAGACAAAGGCAAAATATAAAATGTCCTGATTTTCAGTTCAATCCATCATTTAGTCACTTCTACCCCTCTTTGTAAAAAACTTGGATATGCATAAAATAAAAAATTAATCGCTGCTTACATCAAGTTGAAGATCTATGCTTTTCCTGGATTTTCTTTGTGATGAAAATAACAATAACAAAGAACATTTTGTTTAATTCTAGCAATTTTGTCACCAATTTTGGGGTATTAGCATTAATGCTACTTTTTTCAAGATTATTTTTGTTTTGTTTTGTTTCTTTTTAATTACCAGAGGATTCATGCACTCACATGAGAGATAAGGAAGAGAGAGAGCACTCACCAATGAGGCATGGTCATGCTGCACTCCTTTTTTCTCCATTTTCCTCCATTTTCCTTTTATCTTGTCAGGATTTTGGGCATGTCCACACACATGCACTGTATATTTTTCAAAGCACTGGGCTGGGATTTGAACCACAGTTGCCAATGTGGGGTCTGGCTCCCAATGCATAGGACTAAACCACTGCACCGCTGGCTGGATCTTTGACTACCTTTAGTTTACAATCCCTGGTTTTACTTTTTATTTTTTTATTATCCGTCAACTTATTATATACCCTTTTAAAATGTAAATGAATTAATATCAAAAGGTACTTGCAGATTAAAAAGCTCATTGGTAGGAACAGCAGACGGTGTAGTGGTTAAGGTGTTGGACTCCCTCATGGCAGACTGCAGTTTGAATCCTGGACTTGGCAGCTTGAAACTCATGCTGGACATGTGTGCAGCTGAACCAAAAATCCCAAGAGAAGAATGGAGGAAAGATGACTGTGGCGTAGTAATCCCCCTGGTTGGTGATTTCTCACTTTTTTTGTCACATTGTCTCTCTGATAAATGCATATGCCCTATAGCAAAAAAAATTTCCTCTCTAAAATCACATTAGGTCTCAAGAGTACATTCAAATTTCATTCATCCTAATTAATTGATTACTCTTGGAAAAGAGAGTAATTATCTCAAACCTTAGAGTTATCATCTGTTAAATTATTGTAAAAGAAACTCCTATCTCAACTTTTGATTTAAAATGGTATCTAGGGCTTTCTTTCAAAGACAAACAGAGATCATAAAAAGTCATTTTTTCCAGTTTCTGTGGGTAAAATATAATTTTTACATATAGATATAAACATGGAATCTAGAAACGTAAGTCTTTGATTTTCAGAAAATAAGATCTAAAATCGTGTACTGAGACTTTTTCAAAACTGTCAATATTACAACAGTATCAAAACTCAATCACTTGGTTTTGTACCGGTAGTATAAAGAGTAGGAAGGAAAAGAAAAGAACCATTCACTAATTTTTGTTTGTATTTTTTGTGATTTTGTTGTTGTTGTTGTTGTTTAAATCATTGTTCTTGAGACCAGCAGTTGGCGTAATGGCTATGTTGTGGACTCCCATGTAGTCTACCACAGTTCAAGTCCCTGACCCAGTGGCTTGAACTCATGCCGGGCATGTGTGTATGTGTGTGTGTGTGTGTGTGTGTGTGTGTGTGTGCCCAAAATCCCGAGAGAAGAATGGAGGAGAAGGGAGTGCTGCGTGGCCCCTGGGGGGAGTGATTTCTCGCTTTCTGTCTCTGTCTCTCTCTGTCTTTCTGGTGAGCACGTGCGCCCTATAGCAAAAACCTCTAAAAAAAAAAATCATTGTTCTTATTTGCCAAAGTGAGTGTATACTCACCAAAAAGAGCTAGAGAGACAAAGAGAGTGAAGACAAGAAAACATCCCTTCATGGGGTATGGTCATATTGTGGTCCCATCTTCTCCCTTTCTCCATCCTTTCAGTATTTTAGACACACATACATGCACCTGATATGTTTTCCAAGATGCCAGAGGACTTCAGTCATGTGAACTGGGATCTGCCTCCCTTAACTACCAGGCCATCAGACCAGCCCTCTTTCTTGTATTTTTTTTTTATTGTTTTTATTTTCTCTACATTCAACTACTATACATCACTATACTTTGTAAACTAAAATTTGCCAGCATAAATGCACTGTATAGTAGTACAGTTAAAGGTATTATCATACACATTATATAATCAACAGATAATTTTCTATTTTTGTGTCCCTTAAATGTATCATTCTTCTTCCCCTTGATTCCCTTCCTCTCACCCTTCCCCATTTCCCATCCTTCTTTCACACTACCTTTAGTGTCCACAGTTGTTCTCTATGTTTTTATATCTCCCAATATTTCAGTTTGTGCCATAGAATGCAGACATTCTGCATATATTTACTGGGGAAATACAATGTCTCTCTTTCAAAGTCTGGCTTACTTTAACAGTAAATCTTCCATGTTTGTCCACTTCCTATCAAATGCCAGGGTCCTGTTTTTTCATATGGATATGTAGTATTCCATAGTATACATGTGCCACACCTTTCAGTTCACCCATCTGTTCATGGACATTTGAGTTGGTTCCCTGACTTAGCAATTATGAATAATGCTATAATAAACATGGATCTGCAAGTATTTTTCTGATGGAGTGCATTGCTATCCTTTGGGCAAATACAGAGAAGTGAAATTGCTGAATCATATGGTAGTTCTATTTGAAAGTGTTTGAAGAACCTTTTTATTGTTCTACACAGTGGCTTTACTAATTTACAATCCCACCAACAGTATAGGAGAGTTCCCTTTTCACCACAGCCTTTCCAGCACTTACCATTTTTACTATTTTAATCTTAGCCATTCTGATTGGGGTTAGGTGGTATCTCATTGTGGTTTTGGTTTGCATTTCCCTTATAAGATATGTTGAGCAGTTTTCATTTGCTTTTTGGATATTCATAGGCCTTCCTTAGAGAGTTATTTGTTCAATTCATTCATCCATCTTTTAATTGGATTGATCTTTTTTATTTTTTATCAGATAAAATTGTTTGAGTTTCCTGTATATTCTGGTTATCAGTTTATTCTCTGAAACATAGTTTGCAAAAATATTCTCCCATTCTGAAGGTTGCTGGTTTATTCTAATTTTCATTTCTTTTGCTGAGCAGAAGCTTTTTAGCCTGATGTAATCCCACTTGTCTATTTTGGGATTTATTGCCTGTGCTTTAGGGGGCCTTATTTAAATTATTATTTATTTAATTGTATTTATTCATCCATTTACTTTAATTTGACCAGAGAGAGACAGAGAATAAGAGAGAGAAAGAGAGAACGAGAGAGAGAAAGCAAGCTGCTGGGTCCAGCCATGTGGGAGTGTCAAGCGTCTTAAACACCTCACCACCTGCTAGTCCCAGGGGGCATTATTTAAAAGGTCTTTGCTTGTTCAGTGTCTCCCAGAGTTTCCCCTGCATTATCCACTGGTATTTTCATAGTTTGAGGGCTTAGATTTAGATTTTTTTTTCTCTTTTTTTGGAGAGGTTTTTCTTTTTTTCTCTATAGGGTGCATGCACTCGCCAAAACAGAGAGAGACAGAGAGACAGAAAGTGAGAAATCACCCCCCCAGGAGGGATGGCCACACCACAATCCCTTCTCCTCCATTCTCCTTTTGGAATTTTGGGCACGCATGCACATGTACCCAGTGTGAATTTAAGCCACCCGGTCCAGAACTTGAACCGCGGTAAACTACATGGGAGTCCAGCATCATAGCCATTACGCTAACTGCTGGTCCCTAGATTTAGATTTTTGATTCTTGTTCTTTATTAAGCATGGCAAAGAGATTAGATGTATGTTATTAATTTAAGCATAGCAATTTCGTTTTATGTACAAGAAAGCATTTTTTTCTTCAAGTCAGTTTGGGCATTTTATTTCACTTGATTATCCAATCTCTTTTTCTTTTATTTTAATTTCGTAATATTTCAATAACAATAATATATTTAGTATATAAAATTACATGTGCACAGATGAAATTGTTAAATTGCTATAATCTCGTATATGTTTTTCCATCTGTCCTTATAGGCAAGATAAGTTTATGCTATTATTACTGAGGGTTGTCTTTGTCAGAGAATGTTAAAGTGCTTATGACAGATTTGGAAAATAATTTTGGCTTTCAAAGTTTCATCTGATGACATCTGTATACATAGCATTGAGATAATCTGTTCCTGAAAAGTTAAAACAAAAAAGATAATCATATTAGCTTTCTGATGTGCTGTGATCTAAGTTTCTGATGGGCATACCAGAGTGATGGCTGTGATCTAAGTTTTAGGGTGATTCCTAATAGCAGTGAATGAAGTATCTTTTAAAGAGTCATACAGCTATAATTTGGAGCTAGAATACAAACCTGATTGTAAATTATTTCAAATGCTTTGCTCCTGACAAAAAGGCCAAAGAGTATACAAAAATCTGTACTGAGAAAACAGAATGCATAAATGGAATATAGAAGATAAATACTACTGAAGTTGGACCTAAAAGACATAGGGACTAATTAAATGTGATGGCATACAAGCAATTTGTAAATTATTGATGCTTGAGAAATTATTTGTTATAAACATGGAGGCATTCAGAAATCTGATAAGTCATCCCAGATTATTAAAAAAGAAATTTGAGGAAAGTGTGACTGAGGTAGAAGGGTGCAGATTAGTGGCAAAATACATTCATATTTTGTCAATATTTTGTCCTGCAGTTGGCTTTTTGGAAAGAAGTCTTTATTCAATCTTTCAAAATAAAAAAAAAAAAAGTAGATGTGATCTACCCTTCAATTCCCATTGAAAAATTATTTTATCTAGTCTTTAGTAACTAAGACTCCTCCCACCCCTACTACATAAGTTGACTATTAAGATTTAATAGTGTCCAGTCTGAGAGACAGAACCTGGATGTAATCTTATACAATATTTTGTGTTGTAATATTGGACTACAACCTTGAGATTGTAGTCACTGAGGTCAGGGATAGGATTTTCCACTTGCAATGACATGGAAGCACTGAAAAAGTTCAGATTTTGGATTTCAGATCTTCAAAATAGAGATACTCAGCTAGCTGCATGTGTGTACATGCCCAAAATTCCAGGAGGAGAATGGAAGAGAAGGGATTGTGGTATGGTCATCCCCCCTAGAGGATGAGACTTTCCCTTTCACTGTCTCTCTCTGGCAAGCGCACATGTTCTATAGCAGAAACCTTTAAAAAAATAAGTTAGGAAGAATTTTATGAGATGTTCTAATTTATTACTTCTCTCCAAACTGCATAAGCACTCTTGTCCAAATAACTGACTCCTGATTGACTTTAGAGAAGATAAATTATAAACTTTCACATTAATGCTAACAGTGAAGACTAAGAATGATGGGTACTACTCAAATAGCCAAAAGGGAAAAGATTTACCTGAAATAAATCTGAAAAATTAACAGAAATTTTGAAATATTCTCTAAAAGTAATTCTCTTAGCTGCTAAAATAATAATAAAAAGAATTACTTAGAACTTTGATGCTTTAGCCTTGAAAATTGACAAGAAATAAATTTAAAGTTTAAAGTCTATTTAGCTTCATAGGTTGTACAGTTAGACCGTGCTTGAAATAGTTAGGACTAGAAGTTGTTTTAAATCTTAGATTTTTTTTTTAAATCTTGGAATATTTGCATATATATTATGAGTTATCTTGGGGATGGGACCCAGGTCTAAACATGAAATTCATTTATGGTTTATATAAACCTTATGCATACAGACTGGATGTAATCTTGTATAATATTTTGTATTGTAATATTTGACTACAACTTTGAGATTGTAGTCACTGAGGTCAGGTATAGGATTTTCCACTTGCAATGACATGGAAACACTGAAAAAGTTTGGATTTTGGATTTCAGATCTTCAAAATAGAGATACTCAGCCTGTATTTAATTTACTTATTCTATATTTTGAAGTAAAATAGAAAATAATTGTGTGAGGAAAATATTTTCAAGGATGTATAAAATACATGAAAAAATTAC
The DNA here is from genome assembly GCA_026018925.1 of Tupaia tana. Classification (NCBI taxonomy): domain Eukaryota; kingdom Metazoa; phylum Chordata; class Mammalia; order Scandentia; family Tupaiidae; genus Tupaia; species Tupaia tana. The sequence goes on from JAKSZU010000003.1 coordinate 153,482,365, forward strand.
CTGAAATATACTTTGAAAAATAGTAAAGCTGTATTATATGAAATTTGTCATAATTCCAGAGACGAGAACCTTACTCAATCAGAAGAAGATTCAGTAGGCAAAATAAGAAATAGTGAGTTGGAGAAGACAGAGCTTGAGTATAAACTAAAGGATAAGTGAGGATAAATAATAATAATAATAATAATAATCATAGCAATGTATCAGAGTCTGCAAAGGTGAACTATGTCTATTTTTCTCTTTCTTTTTTTCTTTCTTTCTTTCTTTGTTTCTTTGTTTCTTTCTTTCTTTCCTTCCTTCCTTCCTTCCTTCCTTCTTCCTTTTTTTTTTTCTAAATTGCAAGTGAATGTGCACTCACCTGAGAGAGACATAAGGAACCTCCCAAGGACGTGAGATCACACCTTTCCACCCTATCAGGATTTTGGCCATTCTTACATATGAACTCAGTGTGTTTTTTAAACCACTGGGGCTGGGATTTGAACCTCAGTTGGCCATGTGGGAACAAGCCACTTTATAATAGACATTCGAATGCAAAATCATTGCCTTTATAATTTATTCAAAGCTTCATTACATGTCTCTTCTGAAATATATACTTACTTAATCTGACTCTTAACCACTTGACATGGAGTTGACCCAGTAATATATTAAAATTAATGGGGGATTATAGGCAATAAGGTGAGATGTGGTCAGAGGCTGGTAACCGATACCAAAGATTTTAGACTTTATCCTGAAGATGCTGTGAGGTCAATGAAAAGTGTAGAAAAAGAGGATGCAATTTGAATGTTTCATAGGTTTCTATGGAAACAGTAGAAAATAAACAGGTAGGTTGGGATTTAGGAGGAAGACTGAAATAAAGAGATCCATCAGGAGGCAGTTACGAAGAAGTGATGTTAGCCTACATTAAATGACAGACACTCCCTGAATAGAAAGTAAGAAAGCATACATTTCAGAATAAACATGTAATGAATGTATGTATTCCATCCAACCAAAGAACCATGTAAATGGTGTTCAATAAATTGCCTGGAGTTTTGAATAAAGGCAATGACTTTGCATTAGAATGTTTATTTTTTTTTCTTTGCATTAGAATGTTTATTTTTTTTTCTTTTTTCTTTTTTTTTTTTTGGAGAGATTTTTGCTATAGGGCGCGTGCGCTCGCCAGACAGACAGAGAGAGACAGAGAGATAGAAAGTGAGAAATCACCCCTCAGGGGGGATGGCCACGCCGCAATCCCTTCTCCTCCATTCTCCTCTTGGGATCTTGGGCACGCACGCACACGCGCCCGGCGTGAGTTTTAAGCCACCGGGTCCGGGACACGAACCGCGGTCGACTACATGGGAGTCCAGCGACATAGCCATTACGCTAACTGCTGGTCCCTAGAATGTTTATTTTAAAGTGACTTGTTCTAGGCATATGCTACTGAAAAAAAAAAAAAAAAAAAAAAAAAAAAAAACTAACATTCATACAAACAAAAAAAGTTTTGATTATTTAATTTTATTATTATTGTTATTTTTTTAATTTGACCAGAGAGAGACAGAGAGAGAGAAGGAAAGTGAGCTAGCAAGTTTCCAGGCCCAGGGCTTGAACTGTGGTCAGCCATGTGAGAGTTCAGTGCCTTAACCACCACGCCACCTGTTGGCACTGGAAATTTTTTTTTTAAATTGTAGTACAGGGGGTTGGCAGGTGCTGTGGTAGTTGAGGCGCTGGACTCCCTTGTGGCCTACCACGGTTCAAGTCCTGAACCAGGCGGCTTACTTTCTCAGTCTCCCTTCCTTTCTGTCTCTCTTTGATCAAAATTGAAGAATAATGATAATAATTAAAAATTAAAAATAAATTGATTTAAAGATTGTTGTACATATAAAAATTCATGTAAAGAAAAGGAAACCTTTGTTCATTTTTGATGTGAATATAAATTAGTATAGCCACTTTGGAAAAATGTATGAAAGTTTCTCAAGAACTAAAAATAGAATTACTATATGAATTACTGATTTCAAAGATTTGAAATCAGTATGTTGACTAGATACCTGCAATTGCATGTTCATTGCAGTATTATTCATATTAGCCAAATTATAGCATCAATCTATTTAATAGATAAAGAAAATGTGGTTTATATACACAATGGAATACTATTCATGCCTCAAAAAAAAAAAAAAAAAAAAACACAAATATTTCTGTCATTTGAAACAATATGGATGGAATTGAAGAGCATTATACGAAGTGGAAGAAACCAGGCCCAGAAAGGCAAGTACCTCATGTTCTCTTTCATGCATGGAATCTAAGACAATGGAAGTCATAGAAGATGAGAGTGGTATGGTAATTACCAGATGCTGGTGGGGGCAGAGGCAGGGGAGCCAAACAGGAAGATGATGGTCAAGGCTTCAAACCCTCAGTTAGACAGAAAGAATACCTTTATTTTCTTTGAGATCTGTTGCACAGAGTGATGGATATAGTTACAAACAATGTGTTGTAGATTTCAAAATCAGAGAAAATTTGAAGTGTTCTCATGATAAAAATAGTATTTGAGTTGATTGAAGTATTAGCTAGATTGAGTTCTAGTTTTTTTTTTCTTTTTTAAAGTTTTTATTTTTATTTTTTTCTAGTTTGTATTAATAAATCATGCATAGCATACTTTTGTCATACACACATACACAACTATAATTTGTCCATTTACAATAAAATAAGTTAATTATTTTTTAAAGAATTCAGCATACACTATCAGGAGCACTGTAAATATATGAGAAAGGGATGCATAGTTTAATAAAAATGTTAAGAAAATTAGCAACTTGGGAAAAATTTAAAGCTGAAGATTTTATTACAAATATATCCTCCCCCCAAAAAATCCTTATGAGTACAGCATTTAATATAAAAAGTTGAAAATCTAAGACTTTATGAAGCACTAATATACTTATTTAAAATATCAAAAAATTTATTTTTTAAATTATTTTTTTATTATCATCATAATCTTGTTTATATTACATTGGATTACATATAACTTTACAGTGTATGACATTGCTTTTTCAAAAGGGAAAGTCATGCATGTCAGTCAATACAGACACATTAATCTCCCCACTTCGTCATTCAATATCTTTTCACATCCCCCCAAAAAAGGCTGTTGCTATTTGTAGTGTTAACCCAATCTCCCTTTTTCAGTCAGCCCTTCAACCTTACTAACCTTAGATTGTATTTTCTACAGTCTTCCTAATGAATTTTCTATCCAAGACATTCCTTATAAATGAAATTATGCAATCTGCATAATATTTTTAAGGTTTGCCTACCATCATAGGTTGTCATTCTTTTTATAGCCGAATCATGTCCCATTGTATGAATGGACCACACATTGTTTAATTCAAATGAGAAACATTAAGGTTGACCATTTTGGGGTCATTATGAATAGTGCTTTTTCAAGCATTTGTGTTTTTAGCTTCTTTTTTTAAAAAAAAAAAATATTTATTTAGTACAATTTGTGCTTAATATTTTTTAATTTGACCAGACGGAGATGGAAAGTGAAAGTGAGAAAGCAAGCTGCCAGGTCTGAGACTTGAACTGTGGTTGGTCATGTGAGAATCCAGCATGTTTAGTCACCTCACCTCCTGCCAGTCCTGGTTCTTCTTATTTTTAAAAAAGACTTCATTTTTACAGCATTGATATGCTCACAGCAAAGCTGAGTGGGAGATGCACATTCCCCACATACTCCCTGCCCTCACACGTCTGATCTATGCCATAATGAACATTCCCCACCCCCCAGAGTGGTACATTTGTTACAATTGATGAACCTACCCTGCCAGAGTTACTCAAAGTCCATTGTTTATATTAGGGTTCACTCTTGGTGTTTCACATTCTAAGGATTTAAGCAAATATATAATGACTTTTATTATCCATTAATAAAATACCATGAAGAATAATATCACTACCTTAAAAATCCTCTGTCAATATTTAACTCATCATGTGTTTTCTTACACTTCATTGCAATAGAATGTTGGAATAAAATTGAAGAACAAATAAATATCTTCCCTTTGCAAGTTTAGAAGGTATTTTAAGTTCTTCTGAGACACAACTATATCAAAATATGAATTATTAATCTTTGGATTCCCCATAGCATCTAACAAAGTATTTATATGCTGTCAATATTTAATAAAACTTTTATTGTCATAGTAAGGCTAATGTGAGTAAATGTATTAACAAGGATAGGACTTGTAAGATCTTAAATAAAAGCCTCTTGTGAGTGAGGGCCATTCCATTTTTTGTTGTTTATTTTATGTATATACCTTAAAATGTATAATCTAGCAAGTATTTTACTAAAGTTAATTATTTTATTTGGAATTTACCAGATATATATTATTTGTTGAAAATAAAATATCATCCTAAACAGATTTAAAAGCTGGGACTAATGATCTTTCATAAAACATTTATTTTTTTGAGAGTTTTTTGCTATAGGGCACGTGCCCTTGCCAGAAAGACAGAGACAGAGAGATAGAAAGCAAGAAATCACCCCACCAGGGGGGATGGCCACGCCGCAATCCCTTCTACTCCACTCTCCTCCTGGGGTCTTGGGCACACACGCACACATACCCAGCGTGAGTCCAAGCCACTGGGTCCGGGATTCGAACACCATGGTCGACTACATGGGAGTTCAGTGACATAGCCATTACGCTAACTGCGTAATGCTTTATGCTAACATAAAGCATTTCTGAAAGCTGAGATTTACAGATTTGGCTAATTCAACCTCTCAGCCATGTAAAAATACTTAAGAATCTCCTTGTTTTCCTTTCAGTTCTCTTCTCACAGCCACATCACTTCTGCTAAAGCTCCAAATCAATGTCGGCACACAACATCCAAAAATAATAAGGAATGACTTATCTTAATCATCAGAGAGTAATTCAGGCCCAGAAGCTCCCAGCTGCCTTCTTTCTATGTCTTGTTGGTCACATGCAGACTCCTATCATTCACTGGCCTTGGTAAATATGATTTAACATAAGGAAGAGTTCATCTCACTTGGGTTGAGATACTGGAACAAGGAAATTCTTTACCAGTAAAAACGAATAAAATTGCTTTAGTTAGGATAGGTAGAAAGTTAATAGTTTCTGCCAAATGGAGTTCTCTGTCTTAAAGTTATTATGCAGACAGCATAGCAAATATACTGAAAAGAGGTCTTAATTAAGGTATTTCTTATTCCAGTTCATCTGCTGAGCTTGTAAAATGAAATGGTTGAGGATTGCTTTTAATAGCCTTAAATTTATTTTTTTTAAGAATTATTTTGTTTAGGGGCGAGCGGGTGGCTTGGTGGTTGAGGTACTAGATTTTCATATGGCTGGTTGGGGTTCAAGCCCCAGACCTCCTGGGGGCTTGCTTTCTCACTTTGCTTCTCTCTCTCTCTCTCTGTTGAGTGCACATGTCCTATAACAAATTAAAAATAATAATAAATAAAACTAACTAAATAATTATTTGGGAACCAGCAGTTAGCGTAATGGCTATGTCGCTGGATTCCCACGTAGTCGACCGCGGTTCGTGTCCCGGACCCAGTGGCTTAAAACTCACGCCGGGTGCGTGTGCGTGCGTGCCCAAGATCCCGAGAGGAGAATGGAGGAGAAGGGATTGTGGCGTGACCATCCCCTCTGGGGGGTGATTTCTCGCTTTCTGTCTCTATGTCTCTCTCTGTCTGTCTGGCGAGCGCATGCGCCCTATAGCAAAAACCTCTCCAAAAAAAAAAAAAAAAAAAAGAGAATTATTTTGTTTATTATTATATTTTTAAAATTTGACCAAAGGCAGACAGACCTATGGAGAAGGAAACTGAGAAAGCAAGTCACCAGGTCTGGGACTCTAACTGTGGATGGCCATGTTGGAGTCCAGTACCTTACACCACACCACCTGCCAGCCCAATATCCTTAAATTTCTATAACTTAAACTAATTTTTTGGAGGAGTTGCTCTTAATTAGTAATAGAACTAACATTTTTTTTTCCACCAGAGATATCTTGTCTATTTAAAACTGCTATTTTTTAATCACTTCATAGGTTTTTTGGAGCATAAAAGTGATGGGTTCCACAAAATGTCCTACATCATAGGGTTCCCAACAAGGAAATATATGTGTACAGTAATAAAACTTAATTTTCCATGAAGTACAATTTATATATCCAAAACAACAATTTCTTTATCAAAACAAACATGTATGATATAAAATCTATTAATAGCATTTTATTGTGCAAATCTCTTCCAGTATTTCTCTACAGAAATTCCCCTTTGCTTCTATGCCATCTCTTTTACCTTCTTTGAATTATTTGGGGGGACATGAAATAAAGTTCCTAAGATCATGATTTAATTTATTTCCATTGTTATTTTTTCACACCTAGTAGTTAGTTATGGACTAATATTTTAGTAAGATTTACAGGGTTAAATAAAGAGCCTCATGACTCCTCTCTTGTAAGTTTTCTAAACTACCCTCAATACAGTTTTTTTTAAAAGTAGTTCCAGTAAGTTTTTTGAGTAATAATATTATTGGAGTAAATCTGGAACTTTAAAGATTACAAAGTAAAAGTACTTACTTTTACTTTTAAAAAGTAGAAGTACATACACACATTTCAACTATCTGAAGTGTCCTTGCATTGATATTGTGGTAATTCAAATTCAAGGTTGATAAGTGATCCTTAATGATCACTGATTTTTTTTTTTTTTTCTCCACAACTAAAACTTTCCTGACAATTGGAATCAATCCAGTATTGTCTTTCTGATGCGCGTGGCAATCCTAGGATATGAACGAAATATGTGATGGACAATTTCTCTAACTATCCTTGCTGGCTTCGTAAAATAGGTATCTGGGAATGTGCTGAGCTTATGAAATAGGTAACCAAAGTAGGAAACGGATACGATTTCTAACATAAATTGGCCATTATGTGAAACGAACAAAAGTAGCTTCCATTTCCTGAATAAGGAATGATTTCTTCCCTTCTGTGAATTGGATAGCAATCGATAGGAAAGGGGAGGGGAAATCTAATAGTAAACCTTGGCTCATGAAAAGGGGCACTTCCAAGATGAGTTTGAGCTGTTGCAGTGATGGTACTAGGAGAAAAAAGTTGCTCTAATTTTACTGAAAATCTACCTCAACACAATTATGTGTTGCATCCCCTTATTCCTAGGAGGTGATCTGTAATCTGATGTGAGGTTTGTAGTGGGTAAATCAAAATGGAAAAGGCAATGGGATAGAGAATGAAGAAAGATGGATACATACGTGGATCTCCTGTTTCTTACTTGCCGTTGTCTAATATGTGCATGAACTGTTCAAGTACTTATGCACGTGTGCACTTGTGCATGTCATTTTTTAATTTTTTTTAATCTCCATTTGTTTTATGCTGACTTTATTTTTATTCCCATTTCCATAAATTTTTGTTTCTTCGGTTTCTTTTTTCTTTTTTTTTTTACATTTTTAAAATATATTCAGTCACATTTTTTAGCTTACAAGGTTATCATTTCAATATGTGAACATTTCTCCCCGGTCCAGTTGATCAAAATATAAAAATACTACCTCCCTGTCTCAACAATGCTGTCTCCGTATCCCTCCTCCAAATGTTTTTCCCCAGGCCCTACTCTTCCACACACACCACATCTGGCATTCACACCCATCTCTTGTGTTTGTACATCCTTTAGCCCGTCAGTTTCAATTACAGAGTGCAGACACTCGGTATATATTAAGTGGGGACATACAGTGTCTCTCCTTCATGGCCTGGCTTGCTTCACTCAGCAGTAAATCTTACATATTCTTCCACTTTCTGTCAAAAACCAGGGTTTTGTTGGTTTTTATGGCTGAATAGTATTCCATAGAATATATGTGCCATAGTTTTTCAATCCATTCATCTGTACGGGGGCATTTGGGTTGGTTCCATGTCTTAGCAATCGTGAAAAGTGCCACAATAAACATTGATGTGCAAGCATTTTTCCAATGAAGAGTTCTTCTGTCCTTTGGATAGATGCCAAGGAATGGGATTGCTGGATCATATGGTAGTTCTATTTATAGACTTTTGAGGAATCTCCAAATTGTTCTCCACATTGGTTGGACCAATTTACATTCCCACCAGCAGTGTAAGAGAGTTCCCCTTTCACCACACCCCCGCCAACAATTATCATTTTTTGTTTTTTTAATCTTAGCCATTCTGACTGGGGTTAGGTGGTATCTCATTGTTGTTTTGATCTGTATTTCTCTTACAATGAGGGATGTTGAGCATTTTTTCACAGTAATTAGTGTGAATCAACAGCCCTCAGAATGGGAAAATATTTTTGTAAATGATGCATCAGATAAGGACTGATAACCAAAATACACAAGGAACTAAAGAAGCTGATTGGAAAGAAGATGATCAACCCTATTAAAAGATGGGAGAAGGATTTGAAAAAAACACTCTCTAAAGATGACATACGAATAGCCAAAAGGCATATGAAAAAATGTTTCTTCAGTTTCTACTGGGATATCTTTTTCTTCCATGTGACTTCCTCTTCCGGTTTAGGAACAATTTGCCCCTTTTCAGTGAGGGTCATCTGGATGTGGCAGGGGGAGCTCATGTATGGGTTAATCCACCCATGAGCTTTGTACCTATGAACACACATCTTGGGTGCTTTGTTCACTTGAGTGTGCTCTATGACCAGAGAATCTACGTCTAACCCCTTAAATTCAGCATTACTCTCCACATTTTTAAGCATGTGCAGCAACAATTCAGCATTCTTTTTGGGCCACCGACTTTGTGTCCAGCCCCACTGTTTAGCCTGGGCACATCTACCAACTCCACCATTGTAACGACAGAATGGCACACCCTGCTTCTGTAAAGTGACATCTTTCAGATACTTGGTGACTATTCAGATTATGCATACTCTTGATGGCCTGGGCAGTTTCACAAGTGCTCTTTAAGTGAACAGGAAAGACTTGAACCTCTTGATTTGCTTGTCTTTGTGAGGTTCTCTGCATCAAGTGAATAACAAACCATTTTCAATGATCACCTCAGGTCGCTTACAAGAAGAGCTGCATGTCTTTAATCTGGAGTTCCCTGTGTGTTTTGGCTAAATTAAATTCATCTACTTTCTATCTAATTAAATTCTTTTTTCCTAGTATTATGTCAATAATACCAGTGTATTTGCTGCCTTAATAATATATTCTCCTATGAACCCTTGTTTCTTTGTACTTCTACTCCCATTATGATTAAAATATTAATTACATTTTGTCTTACACTGCTCACTACTTTGTTTATAAAAGTTAAATTTATCTTCTGTATTAACCCATAAGCTTACCGTGGGCATCTGTCACATTTAATTTCTTTTTTTTTTTTGGAGAGGTTTTTCGCTATAGGGCACGTGCGCTCGCCAGAAAGACAGAGAGAGACATAGAGACAGAAAGCGAGAAATCACCCCCCAGGGGGGATGGTCACGCCGCAATCCCTTCTCCTCCATTCTCCTCTCGGGATCTTGGGCACGCATGCACACGCGCCCGGTGTGAGTTGTAAGCCACCGGGTCCAGGACGCGAACCGCGGTCGACTACGTGGGAGTCCAGCGACATAGCCATTACGCTAACTGCTGGTTCCCATGTCACATTTAATTTCTTAGAACTTTCCAGGGATCAGCAGATAGCTTAGTGGTTATGTAGCTGGACTCCCACATAGTTGATCATAGTTTGAGTCCCAGACCCTGCAGCTGGAAACTCACTCTGGGCAAGTATGCAGACATGCCTAAAATCCTAAGAGGAGAATGGAGGAGAAGAGATTGCAGCATGGCCATTCTCCCTGGAGAGTGATATCTTGTTTTCTGTTTCTCTGTCTCTCTGGCAAGAGCACACATCCTAAAGCAAAAAAAAAAGAAGAAATTTTCAAATTGCTTGACATAGAGTGGACATTCAAGGATACAGTATTTCTGTTTTGAATGAGTTAAAATATCTTTCAGTAATGAACACATTGAAACTATGTAAATTATCATAACTTGATTGTTCTATTATAATCATAATACAAGTTTTTCTCTAAAGTTAGCAAAACTACAGGTTGAAAAATTATATAAATTTATACATGCCAATTCAATGAAGGAATAATTTAAGTTTTTGTAAAGTTGGTTTAAAACTTCAACTCATTGGGACCAGCACTTGGCATAATGGCTATGTCGCTGGACTCCCATGTAGTCAACCACAGTTAGAGTACTGGACCCAGTGGCTTAAACTCACTCTGGGCACGTGTGCGTGCCTCCCCAAGATCCCAGGAGGAGAATGAAGGACTTCTCCATTGCAGCATGGCCATCCCCCTGGGGGGTGATTTCTCGCTTTCTGTCTCTCTGTCTCTCTGTCTTTCTGGCAAGTGCATGCGCCCTATAGCAAAAAACCTCTCCAAAATCAAACAAACAAACCGAAAAACCAAAAACAAAACCAAATAAAACTTCAAGTCATATATACTCACTATATCTTTTGCAGTTCTTTAAAAACATTCCAAAAGTATAAATAAATTTTTTTGTTATTCCTAAACAAAATATTTCCTCTTTCATGCATCTCTACACACACACATACATACACACACACACACACACACACACACGCACACACACTTGATATTTGAACTATTTTGCCTTTAGGATAACTACCACATGCCTAGACAGAATAGGATTATAATTATTATCGACCATTTTAAATGATTTAAAATTATTTCTGCTTATTTGCACTGTTTTGTTTTCATATTAACCCTCTAATTCTGAATATTAATAGTGGTTTATTTTTTATTTTTTTTTCCTTCCTCCATAAGGGTTAAATGAATAGTTGCATCTCAATTCTGGATTTTATTTAATCATATATTGGGTTGTCAGAAGAGTCACGATACATTTTTGCCTAGACAAACTTAGGAAAAATACATCATGACTTTTCTGACAATCCAATGTAAACCCATTTGTTTATTCAACAGATATCGACATAGTGCCCCCCACCCCCCCAAATGGGGGTAGTATTCTAGACAGTGGGAAGAACGACAGGCACTGATCAAAGCAGAAAAGCTTCCTATCCCCTTAGAGCTTCAGTGTACTCAAGAAACAAGAAATGAATATAAAAAGCAAGCAAATATCAAATACTGTTAATACTAAGAATAAAGTTTAGTTAAGTGTTGTTTAGACTGTAAGTATTTCAGATGAGTCAATGTGAAGGCCCTAAGGCAGAAAACAGCTTGGGTTATTGTTTGAAGAGGAAGAAAGCCACAGACTGGCACTTAGGGAGTGAATGAAAGAGTGGTGGTTGATGTGATCAAAGAAGTAGGTAGGTGTCAGCTCATGTGAAGCAGTAAAGGTCAAATAAAGAGTTTGAATGTTATTTAAAATTCTATCAGAACCCATTGAGGTTTCCAGGCAGAGAGGTGACATGTTCAGATTTGCATTTTAGAAAAGATTACTTAGACTACTGTGTGTAAATGCATATCATGGGGCTAAGAGGGCAATCGGGAAATTAGTTGGGAAGCTCCTGTAGAGTATGTCGAGAGATCATTCAGCAAAATCTAGCAATTTCTAAGTAGAGATGGGGAAAAATAGTTCCAGAACATATCATCCAGGAATTGAATTCTAAAGTGAGTGGGAAGGTTAAATGTGAGTAATTATGGTATGGATATACAATGTGTCACACATGTTTAGCGTTCTTGTTGAGATTATATACATCAACACCAGGAAGACTATGGCTTGTCTTGAAGCAATTTAGAAGAGCAGTAGCGACAAATAATCTAGATGTTGGATGGTGCCTTAGCTTTCTAATCAGCGAAATGGAGAATAACAATACTACATAATAATACAGACAGATGGTAGTAGGATAAACATAAGTAAAGTGCTAACAATAGTGCCTGATAGAAGTAGGTGCCATATTATGCAAAATAATAATATTTATTTTTGAATGCCTGCTATGTGGAATCAATATAATTTAATGGAAAGACTGATGTTTTGGGAACTGAATAGACATGAACCTGAACTTTTCTTCCATAATGTATCATTTATTTTTGATTTTAATGAGCTACTAAATTTCTGTCTCAATTTCCTATCTATAACAATATTAAGTGTGCATCATAGTTGTAATATAATTACTAAATGGGACATTTATAAATAACCTAACACTGTGATTAGCACTTGCAAGAAATATGAATGTCAGTTACTGGGATGAGTAAATGTTTTTAATTTTTTTTCTTTACCAATAAAAAGTTATTTGACTTAAAATATAGAATGCCTAGCAGAATATACACCTAGAATATTTATAGAAAAGTTCTGTTCCATAAAAATGTATATGTGTTGAAACTTTTCCAACATCCATAACTTTAGAGGTGTTTTTCTTAAAAAAATTATTTTTTAAGAATTTTAAGATATTTAATTGACAAAAATTGTGTATTTCCAAGATGGGTAGCATGAAATTGTATATATATATATATATATATATATATATATATATATATATACACACACACACACACACACACACACACATTGTGTAATTATTATCACAGTCGAATTAACAAATATGTCCCCAGCCATAGTTTTCATTTATGGAGTGCTGGGAACCCTTTGTTGATTGTTTGCTCTGCTCTGTTATCAGATTTCAAATATACAGCAGTATTAACTATAGTCACCATGCTGTATATTAGTTGTCAAGAACTTAATAATCTTACAACTGAAAGTTTATATCCTTTGACCAACATTCTTTCATTTACCTCCCCTTCAGCCCAGACAGCAAACATTTTATTCTGTGGTTCTATGAATTCATGTAACCGAGGTCATATAGTATTTACTTTGTTTTTTATATCTGGCTTATATCACTTGGCATAATGTCTTCCAGGATCATGCATATTGTCACAAATGGAAAGATTTACTTCTTTTTCTATAGCTTGTTAATATTCCCTTTAAATTTATACCACAGTTTCTTGAGTCATCATTCATTGTATGGAACCACAAAAGGTTAGGCACTTAAGTTGTTTCTACATCTTGACTATTGTGGTTATGCTACAGTGAAAGTAGAGGAAATAAGGTCAGTGGGCCTGCCTGCAGAGACATGAATGGCCATGTGTCCCTTTGGGTCTCTGGGCAGTCAGGACAGGTTTTCAACTATAGCTGAGGGAGACCGAAGCTGTTACAAGGCCATTTCAGGATCTTCTATGGGACTGAAGTTGAAAAGCCTGCCACAGGAACATGGAAGGCGGTATCTCTCAGCTGGTCCCTGTGAAAGTAAGACTGCTCTTAGACCGTAGCTGAGAGGTGCTAGAGTTAAATTATAGGGCCATTTCAGAGTCTATAGTTGGGACCAAACCTGGCAATCCTGTCATCTGAGGTATGTATAGGCATGCCTCCTGGTTTTCTTAGCTGACAGTTCTGGTAGCAGAATTATGACCAAGTGAGGCTATAATCAAATCCCCGTGGACCCTGCAGCTGGGACTGCTGTTGGAGACCATGCCAACTGAAAACATGGCTGCCTTTTCTAAAAGGACTTACTAGGTGTTGGGCACAACTGTGCTTCACAACATTCTTCCCGAATCCCAAGTTTCCACAAAGACACTTTGTGCATGTAAGGCTGAGAAATTCTTGATGCTGTTGAGGGACAGAAGCAGGGGACCTACTGTTCTGCCATCTTACAGACATCCAGTTTGTTCCTAATTCTTTATTCCCTCCCTCTTGTAAAAATTGAACACTCACATGTTCTGCCTTGTAAATGCAGTTTCTCTCACCACTGGTAGTTTTGAATCTTACCATCTTCCTGATGTTGATCTTAGCCATGTGAATTTCTCAGCCAGGTATACATTCCAGTACTGTCTTTTTTTTTATTTAGAGGTTTTTGCTATAGGGTGTGTGTGCTCGCCAGACAGACAGAGAGAGACAGAGAGACAGAAAGCGAGAAATCACCCCCCAGGGGGTATGGCCACGTCGCAATCCCTTCTCCTCCATTCCCCTCTCGGGATCTTGGGCACACACGCACATGCGCCCAGCGTGAGTTTTTAAGCCACCGGGTCCGGGATGCGAACTGCAGTGGACTACGTGGGAGTCCAGTGACATAGACATTACGCTAACTGCTGGTCCCTCCAGTACTATCTTTATATATGCAAGTTTTGGCTTGCCCTTTCGTGCTCCTGTGATCCGTGGTGAGAAGGACATGGTCCAGGTAGCTCTTGGCCAAAGGAATTAAGGGAAATACAAATCAGATCTGAAACAAGTCTGAAACCTGGACCCAAACTCAGCAAAGGTACAGCTAACCCAAAGAACCGTGAGAAAGAAAAGAGACTTTTATAAGACTCCCAAGTGTTTAATAGATGTTTGTTGCATAGTTTTATTATAGTAAACATTGAATACATTAACTTTTTCCTTTCTTCATTTAAATCATGCCAATTTCCAGCACTTTACATTGCATCTGAAACACAATGGTTTCATGTGATTTGAAGGATTCCCAAGAATAGTTCTCAAGAATAGTTCTCTAGGATATTGAACTGTGGTTAATATTATTGATTAATAGTTAATAAGCTAGTTTTATTAAATAATAATCATGTGTCTGGCATTGTGGTAGATTACCTTGGAGAGAAAAAGGAAAGAAAAAAATAAAACTTGAAATTTGATAAACTTAAAAATCTATCACTGGGAACATGTGAGTTCTTTTTTTGAAGTCCTATTTCCCAGGTATACTCCAGAACTCGGAGGCAAGACTGACTTGGATAAGTAATAAAGAGATAAGAAACACTGACGTAGGTAGAAAAGATTTCAAAAAGAAGGCATGTGTTTAGGTAGACATGAAGGGTAGGTGTATTTCAACGGTGCCACTTGAATTCTAGAGCACTTTAGTCGTATAGACACTGGCTGTAAAAAGTAGTCATTACTCACTGAGGGCCGTGCTGTGTCCTAGGTCCAAGTACAGGCAGAGTCTTACCCAGCCCAGAGAAGTACCTCCCTGACTGCATACCCATCTTCCCGCCTAATGGTTCCTGTTTCCCTCAGAGGCTACAGCAAAACAACCTTCAGAGTTTGATCAAATTCATCTTCTGAATACTGCTTTGTCTTCAATGAGTCAAAATGACACTTTACATTGAAAGTTAAACGGGAAGAGAAAGGCAAAATCCACTGATATACTGTTTTATTAGATTTCTGATTGGAAACAGGAATGAGCTGTGGCCTTACATGTAAAATTGCCCATCTTTCAACTCTGCAGTTTTCAGACGTGAGGCTGGTGACTTATTTATCCTAACTCTGTCAGGTTCTGTGTTTGCCAAGACAGCACATCTTGGGGAAATAGGAGGCAATTGCTGGGAGGGAAATTCTGAGTCCATGAAATTGAGGTATTATCTTTCCCAACCTTTCACTCAACAGTAAAGGAAATAAGGAAGGAATAGAAGGAATATTTTTTGTAAAAAATAAATAGTGGGGTGGGGGGAGGGAGGACAGTAAGGGAAAAAAAAAAGAGGAAATGTTATCTCTTAAACAATTACTATATGCCAAACTCATATATCAGAGATGACTTCACATATAAATATAAATAGAATGTATATTTTTATTCTCATTCTCTATCTGAAACCTATATGTTATTAGACACATTCTACTATGTGATAGATCTATATAGTTGACTAACATCCGACAGCTACAGAGAAGCTATACTTAAATATAAATAAAGTACATGATACAGTGATTTTAAAAATAATAATCTCTTTTAAGCTTTCTAACAACTATTTGAAGGTATCTTATTATTACCCAGTTGTAGAGGAAACAGGTTAATGAAGGTTTAGCAACATGCAGTCATACAGAGTATAAATGGGAGAGCCCGGTTCACACGGGCTCATCTAATTACAAAGCTCTAGCTTTCCTCTTTCTAATTAATGCATATATTTAGATTCAATAAGATTATAATGACAAAACTCACTTAGTTCCCCAATATGTTTTGCAAGAATAGTACACTTGGTGATTAGGATGGACCTTAGTGCAGTTCCTGTGCTGGTTCATACATTTTGCCTAATATAATTTCCCAATTCTCGTGTTTTAATCCAGTTGCTACAAAGAAAACCCTCTCTTTCCCAACTCTCAACTCACCACTAATTGCATTTCTCCTATATAGCAGATACACACTTTTTGTCAACTAAACTGGTTTCTTCTGTCTGCTAAAGAAGCAGTTTCAGTGGCAATTAGAAATAATTGTTGTGATAGCTCCGCCTACCTAACTCTGGCTTCAAACAGAGTAGTGCATCCCATTAGCCTTTGAAGACAAGACTGTTGAAAGAAAAATGTCTTTTGAAAACCAAACACCATTGAGTTTAGGATCCAGTAATGTTTATTAAGCTCCTTCTGCCAAAACAAAATTGACTATGTGAAAAAGCACAGAAAAGGTGGAAAACAATGTTGTTTTTCTTAGACAAGTTTCTGACATTAGAGGAATCAGGTGAGGAGGGCAAAATAACAACTATAATTTATAAACATAGATGTGTGCCTAATGGTTTCTCCATGATTTTAACTTAAAATTCCAAGATGGAGTTATTCTTTTCTGTTACTAGCTCATAATCAAGAGACCCCATTTAAAATAAAAATTTCAAACTATGTTCATTCTACTCACTGCGCTTTATGCCTAAAGTCAGACTTGTGTTCATGAATATATATATATATATATATATATATATCAGCTGTTCTTGCTATTGAAAATATTTAGATTAATTAAGATCTTTAGTGAATCAATGAAATATGGGATGAAAAAGGCATAGAAAGCAACCATGGATACCAGAGACAATGTGGGAGGAGGGTGGGGAATGGCAGAGAGTTAGAGATAGGGAATCAAGGATGGGAAGAAAAGCAAAATATACAGGAAGCAAGAAATGGAAAATTATTTGTTGATGATAACACATATGTTGATGTGCTTGGTTGAGCCAATATACAGTGTATTCTGAAAATCTCATTTTGTATGCTATAATGATGTATAGTAAATGAATGCAAATGAATAAATTTAAGTTAAAAAATAAAAAAAATAAAATAAAAATTAAAAGTTTTCTAAGAAGTGATGAATTGTTTCAGTTGTGTGCATGTGTTTGTGTGAGACTTGGAATAGTGGAGTAGGATCCATTTCTATTTATGGTGAGGAGAAGATGGTAATCTTATAAAGACATTTATTTCCTTTACAACTGTAGCATGTGTCCACCTAGGAAAAAGTGCTTTGGAGAGATGTCTCAAAGTAATGAGGTTTTTATTTGTTTGTTTGTTTGTTTGTTTTGTTTAAGTTTTTGTGATAAGGCATGTGCATTTGCTGGAGAGAGACAGAGAAAGAGAAAGTGAGAAATCACTACCTCCCACCCCCCACCACCACAGGGAGGTGGCCATGCTACAATCCTTTCTCCTCCATTTTCTCTCGAGTTTGGGCACACATGCACACATGCCCAACATGTTTCAAACCTCTAAGTCTCGGACTCGAATCATGGTCAGTCATGTGGAAACCCAGTACCTTAACCACCATGCAATCTGCTGGCCCTGCAATGTGATCTTTTAATTGATTAAGTCATAGGTTTCCTGACTCTTTGGATGACTTTTACCCAATTTATCACCTGGGCTCTGAAATTATAGAACACTTTTTGGTTCAAGATTTCTCTAAATCAGTTTCCATCTAATTGCACTGGACTAATAATGTTGCAAGGGATCAAAAAACTATTACTCAAAACCTCAGATTAAAAAAAAAAAAACCACAAACCAACAACAAAAATCTTGTCCTGAAGTTTCAAAATAAAATCTAGAAATAAAAACAATTTATTTACTCTGTCAACATGTTATCCTGATGTTTCATTCATCACCTATAAAAATAGAAATAGAAAATATGTATAGCTGATTTTTAATTCCATAAATATATATTATAAATTATAAATTTATATTTAGTCATAAATATAAACACTGGCAATGAAGAGTTGCCTCAATGATTAGCACAGGTTGTGTTCTCAAATACTTCCTAACCTCCCTTTATATGTCCCCACCATTCAAGCTACCAGGTCACTAGAAAAGATAAGGACTTTGTCTCTTGCTAAAATAAGTCATTGTTACAGACCTGATTAACTTTTGATTATGGATTAATTTAATTTGATCATGAAATAAGGTGCTCATTTCATGGCCCTAATCAAATAAAAATAGTATGAGGGTGAGGGTCATGGTCCTACAGCTGCCTAGGACTGTGAATCTGACCTTATGAGAAGCATATTCTTAGATACATTATCTGCATGGCTTAACACCAGAGGAAATTTTATGAAGGGTCAGATCCAAGGATATGGCATCCAGACCTTTATATTTTTGTGCAGTTACCAAAGAAGTCTTTTTTTATTCCCCCTTTGTGATAACGATTTCAAGAATTAGCAATGCCACCCTTCCTTTCCCATCCCATTCTAAATTTCTTAGTAACATAATATGAATATTAAAAATGTCAGCAAAGGTTCAGCCTGTGGCATGGTAGTTAAGGTATCAGAATCTCACCTGGCCAACTACACAGTTCAAGTCCCAGACCTGGAGTCTTGAAAAACACACTGGGCATGTGTGTTGCATGCCCAAAATCCTGAAAGGAGAAATGGAGAAGGGATTACAGCCTGACCATTCCCCATAGAGGATGATTTCTGGATTGCTGTCTCTCTCCCTCTCTCCTGAGGATACATGCCCTATGGCAAAATTTTAAAATAGGAAGAATTGTCAATACAATTTTCCTGTTGGAATAAAGTTATTTCATTTTAAGTTGTCTCAAACTTTAGTGACAGACTTCCAGCCTCTGTGATCAGGAATTTTGTTTCTCATCTTGTCATCTTTTCTATTCTTTTACTTCAATCATAACTTCAAAATTTAGTTTCAGGTTCTCTTCTCCTAGACCCAAATCTTACCAGTTATCTTCATGTAAAAACTTTTGGTACATTGGTCAACCTCATCTGCATCCTAAGGTTCTAGACTTAAACACAAGTGACTCTGGGAGCAGTTTTTCACAAGCAGAGGAAGAAAACTGTTCAAGTGATGGAATGAAAGCCAGGATATTTACCTTGGGCCATTCTATCAGGGTTTTCTCCAGCAGTAAAATGTGTTGAATGATACTGTTTTCAACTTGAGTTTGGGGCTGCTGGATTTTAAAAAGAAGAGAGAGTAGGGAATAGAATCAAAATGAGTTTTCATTGAGGTGTGCTTCAGTCTTCCCTGGCAATTACCTCAAAAATAAGTTTTTACAAATGGGTCCCCAAGTGCCTCCTCAGAGAACATAGCTACGCCAGAAGTAAGCACAGATATTATGTGTGCAGGTGAAGAATCAACTTCCCATGGCAGTCTCTCTTGCCCTAATTAAAGGAAAATGTTAGAACAGGGCAGGAAAACACACGCTTTCACGGCTGGATCTGGCTCCAGTGATCAAAGCGTTCCTCTTGGGGGAAGCTGTAATCATTTTTAAGCCAATGGCTGTTGACTGGTTAAACTTAAAGCACAGTGATTTTTCAGGAAGAGTAGATTGAATAAGATAAGCAGAAGCTTAAGCCAGGATAAAAAAGAAAAAGAGGTGGTTTTGTCAGGGAGAGTACTAGGGGTACGACATTCAAAAATAAAGGAGACTAGGAAGATGCCTTTGAGAGTTGGGCCAGTATTGACTCTTTTGGGGATCATTAGAGGAGTTAAAATAGATGGACTAGTGTCTATCTAGCATGTCTAATTAATACCTAATGTACATAATACCTAAGGGATTATGTAGTATTTGGTAAGACTTCTTCATGGGGTGGTTCTAAGTATCAGAAATTTGCTTTCCAAAGCAGCTTATATCTATTAAATTCCCAGTTATCAGTGTTCTTATTAGATAAGACTTAAACAAGATTTAGTATTTCACTTGGAAAAGATTCCAAAGATGCCATGCTTGCTATCCTACACTCGTTTCTGCTACCATCCAGTTTCTACCTTGCTCTATTCCCTGGGCACTTGGACCTCTCACAAATGAAGGAAACCCTATGAAATCATCCCATTAGGCAATGGTATCCTCTAGTTTCAAGCTGGACCAATAGGGGGCGTTGGCATAGATTGTAAACCAGAATGTGATTGGAGTATTTATTTTCCTCACTTGCTCCGGCCTCAGCCCTGTGATTCTGCCAGTAGCTGTTTTAGATGTCTGTCATGTGGTCCTTCTTTGGTGGCTCCCAAATCTCTCCAAGTAGCAGGACTAAAGGTGGCAAGACTTCCCACACCTAGGTCAAGATCCCTATTATTAAGTTATCTTTGCTTCACCCTTTTGAGTATGAATTTAGTTCTTCTTGTGACTATGATGATTTTTTTTTCCCTCAGTGGGATTATATTAATAAAATCTGGCAGTTACATGGTATTCTCAGAGAGAGCAACGCATAGGACATCATTGGCTTCTACCTCAGCTGTGTAAGCATTGGTTCTCATTGAGTGCCCTTACACGCCTGTTTGCAGCTGTACATGAAGTCCTCACCATGGATATTTGGTCTGTGTTATTACCAAGGCTGCTGTTAAACTACAACTCCACAAAGTGCAGCAAAATAAGCGAAGGTAGCTTTGGCTTTGCTTAATTTATTAAAGTGGCTTCTGTAATTTATAATTGAGGAGGGATTACTCATTCACTTATTCATCTATTTCATTGTTCCTGAACCTGAAGGTTCAAGAAGAAAAAACATAACCCAAGACCAGGGGTTCCTAGTACTGTAGGTTCAGTTTCTCAGGAAGAAGCTGTTGTAATACAAGAATATAGCTACTGCCAGAAGAGTAGTACACAGGTAGAGAGGGAATGAGAGTAATGGTTTCTATCCTTTAAGAGGTCAGTTTTCATAAATCGGCTAAGGACCAATCATAGAAAGAGGACTTTCTTGGGAAAGCGCAAGGTTTGAGCAAACCAAGTCCAGAGTTAGCTCTTTCTCACATGTGTATAGCATAATTGGTTTTCTGATACTTTTCTTGCATGAGCAGCATTTATAGAAATATAATACTAAGTAGCCCATGTCCACACCTTCTATAATTTGCAACTAGTCACCAGCAAAATCCTGAGACTACTCACTGGTGCCTGCAGGTTCTCCTTTGTATCTTTTCTCCAACTTCAGAGTTCACTCAATTTCTTATTATAAGTTTTTTGCTATTCTTGAGTTCTTTCCTCTTTCAACACCCCTTTCAGAAATACTTGAAGATTGCCCTTACCACTTACCACAAGGCTAAATCTCCCCTTTGCTTCTCTTATAGAGAGTTTATATCTCAAAGTCCAGTACGTTCTGTCAAATAACAAATTGGACCTCTCATGAATGAAGGAAAACCCCATGAAAGTATTGCATTGCGGTGTCACTAATCTCACCTTTCAGACTGAGCTATTAA
Source organism: Tupaia tana (assembly GCA_026018925.1). Taxonomy (NCBI): domain Eukaryota; kingdom Metazoa; phylum Chordata; class Mammalia; order Scandentia; family Tupaiidae; genus Tupaia; species Tupaia tana. Next base: position 153,503,640 of record JAKSZU010000003.1, read on the forward strand.
GACATTTCACTATTGGGAACCATTTTATGTCTTATAGACATTTGCAACTTTAACACTAAACGATTTCAGTATTGTTTATCAGCCCACTACTAGTAACATTTACAAGATGATTAAAGTAAGCAAGCTACCTCTCACTGATATTTCTGACCAATTTATTGACTGCAATATATCCGTCTACCTTCTCTGTTACAAAACACTTATTTGGATAATAACTTAAAGTATGGTTCGGCCCACTATGTATCTACAAATAACATAGTATAATAAATTTATCCAATTTGTGAATTAATATATTATTTTTTGGAGAGTTTTTTGCTATAGGGCATGTGCGCTCGCCAGACAGACAGAGAGAAACAGAGAGACAGAAAGTGAGAAATCACCCCCCAGGGGGGGTGGCCACGCCACAATCTCTTCTCCTCCATTCTTCTCTCACGATCTTGGGCACGCACCCACATGCGCCCGGAGTGAGTTTTAAGCCACCGGGTCCGGGATGTGAACCGTGGTCGACTACATGGGAGTCCAGCAACATAACCATTATGCTAACTGCTGGTCCCAATTTGTGAATTAATATTTCTCAGATATTCATCTTTAGTTGACAAATAGTCTTTTTGAAATAAAAATATCACAAAAAAAGTAGAATAAAAGAAATTTCACGTTTTACTCTTTCCTTTAGCCTCATTCCTTTTGGCTGAATTTCCACAACAAAAAAATGTTGAGACCTCAAAGTGACAAGACTAGAAGCAGGGTGGAAACCACCCATGACATTTCAGTAGTTTGCTTCATATCATGCCTTTTTTTTTTTTTTTTTTTTTTTTTTTTTTTTCTCTCCTACAGATTCTCTGGAATAAAACACAAAACAATTTGCTCTTTGGAGGTAAGCAATGGTGTTTGGGGCAATGTATTTATTAATAACACACTCTCTACTCGAGGCAAAGAAATGTGCATGTGAATATTTTTATAAATGTACGTGTCTTCTACTGGAGTGTATGCTGCAGTATATGTTTTTGGCTCTGAGTAAGGCCATTTAGCATTTGTTTTTATCGGTATCAGTGGTCTTTTGTTTCTATAGATAATATGTAGAAAACACACAAGAATGCAGAATATAAATCTAGTTCCACAACAATTCCTCCTATAGCCTGGAAGGTTATACTATAGTTCTGCCCTCAGTTGAGCATATATTGTTCTCATGATGAATAAAAAAGGAAAGTAAGATCCTTTAAGCCATTCCTAGCCTTGGAAGCTTTGTAGACATAGGGAAAGACATAGAGAAGGCGTTGGATTTGCTGAAACCAAGGTAAGTATTCCCTCATTGTCACAGCTCACAACTTTTATTTTTTATTTCCCTGATTAAACCAACAGATTAAGAGAAAGTTACAGATTAAAATGCATTGCTTCTGGTGCATGGTAAAGACAATTAAAAATAGAAATGTTTACAATATGGCTCAGCATAGCAAAATAAATACAATGGATATTTGTAATAAAACAGGTTGAGTAATCTCCCTGACCTCAGGGGACCATAGTATTAATTTAGAAAAAGAGGAAAATTATAGTTTCTTTTACCAATTTTCAATCACTTTGCTGTAACCCATACCCAGGATTTTCCCCCTCAAGTGCACTCTACACAAAGCCAGAGTGACCTTTACAAAACAAAAATTGAATCATGCCGTCTCTGCTTAAAATGCTCCAATGGCTTCCCATTGTGTTTAAAAATCCAACATAATACTATAACTTTCAAAGTTCTCAGAGATCTGACCCATAGCCTTAATTTTCAACCTCTTTTCCTGCCACTGCTTTTATTCCTCACCAAATTTTAGGCTATAGCACACGTGCAGGTCCCTTGTCTACCACTGGACCTTTTACAATCACTGCACCTCTGCCTGGAATGTTCTTTGTTTTTCTGGCCATGGCTAGTCTCTTCTCTTTCTTCAGGTTGGGACTGAAAGGTCAGTACATTAAAGAAGGCTTTCCTAATTCTCATTTATTTCTCAACTTAGCACCTAGGCTGTTTTCCTTATATTGCAATTTGTAATTCAACGTGATTTTTAAATACACACATATAAAATGACACAAACAGACATATCTCCCATATTCACTAATGCTCTTTCTTTCTCTTCTATTGCAATTACTGTCAGAACCCCACTGTTCCTTCTCCGACGGCCTCAGTTCCATAGTTCTTAGAGTCACGTCCTTGTCTCAGTGACACAGCGATAAGCACCATCCCGGCTTCCCAATAACTACCAAATTTGTTGTTCTTTTTTCTTCTTAACTCATTCACATTATGCATTAAAATTTGTGCTAGATCCTTGGGTGCATATTTGAATTAAACAGGTAAATTTCAGATTTTATAGAGAGTTTATTTAAAAATAACATTAAAAAAATTGTGTAAGTTATTCATGAGTTATTCTCCTTCTTCTTTGTTTGCTAAAGAATACATGCACTCACCAGAGAGAGACAGAGAGAAAGAGGGAAAGTGAGAAGGTGCCCTCCATGGAGGATGGAGGGCATAATCCTTTTCCTTTATTTCTCCTTTTGGGATTTTGGACACACAGGGACACATACTTGGTATGTTTTAAAAGCCGCTAGGTCCAGGACTTGAGTCACACTATTGGCCATGTGGGATCAAGCTGCCTTTACCACCATGCCGCTGACTGGCTTATAGATTCTTATTTAAGTTCTTTTAAAAGTCAAGGTTTTAGGACTGCATATAAACACATTCTAGCCCTAAAAGTTGAGAAGAATGTGGCTAAAAAGAGACTATTCTAGAACAGATTCTCTATGGTTATGTTTTTTTCTATACATTGCCCTTTGAAAGAGGGAGATGTAGTGTTTTCAGAGGCAGGAAGAGAGCTGTGGGGTTAAAAAAACTGATTGACTAACAGTTGAACAAACACAAGAGATGGGTGTGAATGTCAGATGAGGTGTATGTGGAGGAGTGGGGCCCAACGAAAGACATTTAGAGAAGGGATACAGAGGTAGAGCATTGACGGGATGGGGAGGTGTGGTGTTATCTGTTGAAGATATTTCGATCAACGGGTCTGGGGAGAAATGTTCACATATCGAAATGGTCTCATTGTAAGCCAAACAATATGATTGAAAGTATATACAAAAATAAATAAAGTAATTAATAAAAAAAAATTATATATATATATATATATATATATATATATATATATATATACAATCTTACTCTAACATATTTGAAATAATGCTGCTAATAAATTAGGTAAGTTTTGTTTTACTTAATTTTATAGGTCCCACATTTTTCATTAATATTTAAGACTGTAAAACTTTTTGTAAAATCCTAAAAACATTGAGTATTTAGAGTAAACATTTACATATTCACAAAGGTATTACAGCCACATCAGTACCATGTTTTAATAATTACATATTTTTAAAACTTATTAATTTAATTCTTTCATGAGAGAGAGAGAGAGATGGAGAAACAGAGAGAGTGACAAAGTCAGGTACCTTCAACTGGGACATCACACCGTGATCCTTCATCTCAACAGGCCTAAATCATAGGAAGGCATGCAGATCACAAGAAAAGCCCAGGTTGCAAGCAGGACCTTTACCACGTGGGTCCAGTTGTATTATCACTGCACCACTGCCTGGCCCCACAATTGTGATTTTAATCCCCATCCCCTTCATCAAAATACAAGGAGAATTAATAAGGTTCATGAAAAAAACTGAAATTAAAGTATTAATTTATTTCATTGTAAAAAAATTTTAAAATCCATGCTTTTTTAAATAATATTCATTTTTCACGAACTTTCCAAAAACTCATACTTGGGACAAATTCTATATATTTGCTGTATTAACAAAATATCAGAAAACACATCAATTAAAATGTGTATGCTTGAAAGTATTTAGATTAATTAAGATATTTTGTGGATCAATAAAATGTGGGAAAAAGTGAAAAAGGAATGGAAAGCAACTACAGATACTAGAGACAGTGTGAGAGGAGGGTGGTAAATGGCAGAGGGTGAGAAATGGGAAAAATATATATATATAAGAAACAAGAAATAGAAAATGATCTGTTGACAATAACATGTATGATTAAGACACTATACGGTGTATTCTGGATGGGAAATCACATTTTGTATGTATGATGATGTTCAGTGAAAGAATGTAAACTAAATTAATTAATAAAAAAAGAATACTAGCAACATACCATTTCTAAAAAAAAAATAAAAAATAAAAAAACAAGGGCCGGGGAAGTATTGTACAAATAGGCTGGAGAGAAAGCAAGGGCTAGATTCTGTGCATTGGAGGAGGCTAACTTGCAAAATTGGAATATACTATAAAGTCCAGAAAGTAAAATATTATAAAAACTGATCAACCAGATTTGCATTTAAAAGATCACCTAAGGCCAAGCCATGATAGCACAGGTGGTAGTACACCACTGTGTGATACTGGATCCAGATGGAAAGACCTGGGTTTCAAATCCCAGGTCAGCCTTAATACTGTGGGCATGCCATTGGGTGCATTTGTGGTCATGGCCGGCTAAAAGGTTAAAGGGAGGATTGTGGCAGCCTTTGGCCAGCCATGAGTACAGATACGCCATCCATGATCATTATGGGTGGTCCCTATTTTATTTTCTCTCTCTCAGAATAAATAAATGAACATTTAGACAATACCTATAAATAAGTAAAAGAATTTAAGTTGATTTTCTTTATTTTAGGGTCAATTAAGGCAAGATCCAAAATCTTAAGCATTTCTGCATCTTGCTCAGCAGTACCTGACATGTGGAACAAACATTATTTGTTTAATAAATGACTAAACAATAAAGGAGAAACTATGCTTTCTATTAAGTCTATGATATTTGAATATAAGAAGATGTATTTATTTGGGGCTGGCACTGTGGCCTAGTTGTTAAGACAGCCAGATCCCACAGGCTGACTACCTGGTTCAGGTTTCAGATCTGGCACCTTAAGAAACTAGATAGGTAGGACTAGCAGATGACATGGTGGGTAAAGGTGCCGGACTCCCACATGGCCACCTATGGTTCAAGCCTTGGACCCAGCAGCTTGAATCTCAAGCCAGCAGGAGGAGAATGGAGGAGAAAGGATTGTGGCATGGCCATCCCTCTGGTGGGTGATCTCTCATTTTCATCCTCATTGTCTCTCTCTCTCGCTCTTCAGCTATGCTTGTGCCCTACGACAAAACAAACAAACAAACATTAAAAAAAAAAAAAAAGGGTATGAGTGTGCATGTGTGGCCAAAATCCTGAAAGGGAGAGATGAAAGAGAAAGGATTGTGAGATGACCATGCCTCACGAGAGTTGCTGTCTCTTCTCGCTCTCTCTTTCAGGTAAGCTCATGCTCATCTATTCAAAAAAAAAGAAAGAAAGAAGAGAAAAAAAACAGTTTGTTTATTTGGTATGTTTTATTTTCCTCCTCTTGATGTCTGACACAATACATGGAACATACGACATAGCAGGTTTTTAGTATGTATTTCTATATTATATACACTTACACCCTTTTCATCTCTAAACTGTGCCAAATTCTCTCCAAATCACTAGGCCACAAAAGTAGCTCCCACTCTCTGTGTTCCATACTACTCCTACTGCTCCTGAAATTTGGAGAGAATTAGTAGGAGGACCTTCTAAGAGCAGAGAAAATAATCCTTCCTCCCTCAAAGCCATACCAATGCACTGATAAATACTCTTGGATTCGTATGCAAATTAGAAAAGGGAAGAATAAGGATGTATTACTGTATCTATTCTATGCCTTTTGCCTGGTTTTGAGGGGCCCTATGATTATTTGCTATAATTATTAGAATTTGCACATTTGTTTAAGTGTGTTTGTGTGATGGCAAGTGATGGGTGGGTAGAGATGGCATTTGGTTATTTCAACTTTAATCTGTGTTTCTTTCCATTCAATTAGCATGTGTTCTATGGCTTTAAGGCACACTTCATGGTTTTGTCACTTTACTATAAAACTTAAGTGTTGCTTTTTAAAACAGCACCATAGTCACTTTATTAGTGATTAAAATAATGTGTACAATGTTGAGGGAATGTCTTTGCAGAAAGCCCTGTGTGAGACTCATCTAATAAGCCATTCTAACCCTTGTAAGCTTAAGGACCACTATGCCTTTGCTTCACATACTAAAATATTCTTTAACCATAGATAATAATTAACTGAATGTTTTAAAAAATATATTCTCAGCTTCCGTATTCAATATTTGTCTTTATGCTTCTGTATGATTTGGTTCAGTTTTTTCCTCTCTTTCTCATTTTTTTTTGTGTGTGTGTGCTTTTTTTTTTTTTTTTTTTTTTTTGGCTTCTTTTTCTTCTCTTTTCCTCTCATTTTATTACTATCTTCTTGTTACCTCAAAGGTCCATAATAGTGTCTGGAGTGTTTTATTATTATTATTATTGAAAAATGCTATGCTACCCACTATTTCAAAGTACCTCAACTAACTAGGTATGTAATGGTAGTGCATTTATATGAGGGGACAAAGAAAATTATTTTAGCATTTTGCATCCTACAAGAAACACTTAAGCCATAAGTTTTTGTTTTACTAAGATTGTCTTGGGTTGGCACAAAACCTTTCTCTATAGCTCCTGATGTTAACCTCCACTAGGTAACTAAACGCCTTAACTTTGTGCCCTGTGTCTTGTAGACTATTTTGTAATCTTGAATTGAGAATCGATCAGTTATCTTCTCTATACCTTGGGCACCTGATCATTCTTGTAGCCACTAATGTTTATAAGACAGTGCTTCTTACCTTAATTGTATTGCAAATTCTCTTACTGGTCTGTTAAAAAAAGAAGGCCTTTCTATTATCATTTTTCACAGTTATTTATTTTTTAAAAATGGCATCCTTATCTAAATTTGGGCAAGCTGAGTGATACTATATGGTTATGCATGCTGTCATTTTTTCTCTACCAAGAACCTGCTTGTGGAAGTGTTTAACCTAGAAAGGTTAAAGACAATGTATTCTCTTCTACCTGGAGTACCCTCTGCAGAGTGGAGATGGAGCTTCTCTGGCGGCTTCCATTGGATACTTTCACAAGCTCCTTTAGGATCTTGTGATTTTCTTAAGAAGACCCAACATTCAGCTTGAAAACTGAAACTGTAGAAGCCCTTTCTGGTTTGCAAAGAGCAAATGGAGCACATAAAGAACACAGGTTAGGTACTTCTATGAGATCCTTATAATAAAAATCTCACAGACTCAGGATTAGTAGATGGCATAGTGGTTAAGGCACTGGACTCTCACAGAGTCAATCAGGGTTTGAGTCCCAGACCTGACAGCTTGAAACTCACACTGGCATGTGTGCATGCATGGGCACAAAGCCCTAAGAGGAGACTGGAAGAGAAGGGATTGTGGGGTGGCCATCTCTTCTGGGGGGTGATTTTTCACTTTCTCTCTCTCTCTGTCTCTGTCTCTCAGGACAACGCACACACCCTGTAGCAAAAATCTTTCAAAAAAAAAAAAAAGTCTCACAATCTCTTACCTAAAAGAATAAAATAGGAATGCTTAACTGATTGTATTTGTAATTCCAAAAACAAAAATCTCCCTACTTACATTGGTTTGTTTTCTTTGTTGAACATTAATCTGTATCATTGAGTTAGAAGTTTTTAAGAGAATTCATAGGAGAAAATAGTTACCCTAGGATTATGTTAAAGGATTCCTGTCCTCTTGTATTTTAGTGCTTAGTGAAAATCAACCACCACATGAAAAGATAAACTGAGGAAAGAGAACACCTATAATTGAAGTGAAATTGTACATTTCTATAAATAGGGTGAATTTACTGGATTTTCAGAATGCTTTGTTCCCTGTTTTGAAAGGACATAAAGAGACCAAAGCATGTACGCTTGTGTTTGTAAATTTGTGTTTGATTTTTGTCTATATTTTCATCCAAATATTTTTCTGCTAGACTTACAAATCATCCACTTTAATTGTAAATAGCATGTCCAAATACAAGGAAGGCCCCAAGGAAAATGTTGGAAAACCCGATGATTAGATATATTAAATAAGGCAGTAGAAGTAAGTAGAAGTATTTACAGTAAAACAGTTTTGTTCCAATTTATGGACTTCTTTACATCCACTCTTTTTCCACAAAGTAATAACACAGGGCATAAACTAGAGGAAAACAAGAAAAAAGCAAATAAAGTATGGGAAATATATCTTGGTTTCATTTGTGTCAAAACAGCAATAAACTGGAAAAATATATTCAGCGAAGGTGCTATTTGGATTTTATTTATACAGGCTACAGTCTCCAGCCTAATGTTCATTAGCTTTGTCCTTGTTGCCTAGTTACAGATTTATAATTTTTGTCTCTCTTGTTATTGATGGCTATAATGGAGAGAGCAGTGACAAGGGCCTGATGAAAACACTTTAAATCTCTATTCAGAAATGTTGTTAACATCATGCGAGTGTGTCTGGTGCTGTCAGTTACAATGATCTGAGAAGAGGTGGTCTTAAAAAAAAAAAATCAGCGAGAAGCCATCTCCAAGGTGGTCGGAGACAGCTTTTGTTTGCTCTGTTAGCTAAATGCATTATTTAAGATTATTTATTTTATAAACAGGACTTGTAAAAAGGTTATTGAACTAGGCTAGTCATTTTCCCTCACATTACACCACAGATACTTGAGATGTGGTAATCATGTTATTAAAGAGGTCCCTACCAGAAACATGCCGAGAATGACCTGCCAAGCATGTACATACAATCATAAATGCTTTATCGGGGTAAGTAAAGTATTTTAAGATCAAAATTATGGCCTTCTATGATAGGTAAATACTGATGGTGACAAAAAAGAAGGGGGAATTATCATATCGTTTAAAGCCTAATTTCAGAGTTTTTGGGGCACTCTGGTCACGAGTGTTTGCAAATTCTCGCTAGTGTCCACAGCTGTATTTATATGTCTATCTTTCTTTTTTAATTTACCAGAGATCATGTACACTCAGTGGACAGAGACAGAGACAGAGAGGGGAGAAATAAGAAAGAGCCCTCATGGGAAATAGTCATAGTGCAATCCCTTCTCATTCATTTCTTCCTTTTTTTGGAATTTTTGGCATGCACTCATATACATCCTGTGTGTTTCTCAAGCCACTGGGTTCTGGACTTGAACTCTATAGTCAGCCATGTGGGATTCAGTCATCTTAACCATCATACCAGTGGCTGGCCCCAAATTTTATCTCTTGATTAACTTTACTTATGGAAAAATAAAGACACAGGAGTTACATGAGGATTGAGAGGCAACCTCTAGATCACTCTTTCTCAAAATGTAATTCACCAGTCCAGAGTGTCAGCATCACCAGAACTTGTTTGGTAAAATCTGGGCTGGCTGTAGTTCAGTGGTTTAATTCTGTGCATTGATATCTGGGTTCAACATGACCAACACGATTCTAGTTGCACCTCTGTGGCTTGAAAAACACCCCTGCATTCACATTTACATATGTATGTGTGCCCCAAACCCTGACAGGATGGAGAAATGGAGGAAAAATGATTGTAGTACAACCTTGTCCCCAGGAGAGGTTCCTTTCTTTTTCAGTGGGGAGTGTGTATATGTACATATGCTCTCTCTAGAGAGTGTATGTGCCATCTGGCAATAAAAAATAAAAATAAATGCAGATTCTTTGGTTCCATTCAGGACCTAGATCATTAACTTTAAACTTTGAGAATTTTAAAATAAATATTTATGTGCCTAAACTCTGCTGAGTCTGATTGAGTACATAAGATGACCTGGTACTTTGTGTTTTTAACAAGGACCACCAAGTAATGGCTCATGAGTCATATTTTGAGAAACAGTTCTCTGAATCAGTAGGTCTCAAATTTTACTCTTTTGAAATTATCAATATTATTAGTCTCAATTTGTGAGTGATTCCAGTGAGCAACCACATTTAAGCAACTGTTCAAACTCGGTAGTTTTTTCTACACTGAGTGACATTAGACCCTGTGGGGAAGTGGCAGAACTATGATGCCCGGCCTTGCCTCAGAATCACTGAATATGGGGCTCTGGTGCTTGATAAATGATTCTCGACATTGGACTCAGTTGAGGATCTTCAGAAATACTGATGCCTGTCTCTAATAATCATTCTAATGTATGGGATGTGAGCTCCTGGTTTTGGGAAACTAAGGTGCAGGAATGTTTAGGCACCACTGTCTTGGAGTGTGTCAGAAACTTTTCAGATGTTTCCAGTATGCAGCAAGGGTTGGAAGTTTCTATGAACTAAAGCCTAATAAAGCAACTGGTTTAAATTGTTCCTTCTAACGATCAAAGTAGAATGAATGATTCCATTGCATGCTATAAATTGCTACTAGCCAAAGATGTCTGAGCCAAGTTTGAAACATCAAAAGGAGGAAGTCTTTGTATCAGCCTTGAGAGAGAGTTGGTAACAATAGAGCTGGGAATTATTTATAGAAAAGAGGATCCTATCATATGTTGAAGAACTAGTAGTGAGATCTGCAATTTATATTGAACTAGACAGTGTTCCATATGTTCAAGATACATCCATTAAATTACATCACAAAGTTTGGGAATGATTGGTAGGCAAGCACTAGTATTTTTTTTTTTTCTTTTTTTGGAGAGGTTTTTGCTATAGAGTGCGTGCACTCACCAGAAAGAGAGAGACAGAGAGACAGAAGGCAAGAAGTCACCCCCCAGGGGGAATGGCCATGTTGCAATCCCTTCTCCTCCATTCTCCTCTCAGGATCTTGGGCACACACGCATACGCTCTCGGCATGAATTTAAGCCACTGGGTCCGGGACTCAAACTGTGGTCGACTACATGGGAGTCCAGCGACATAACCTAGCCATTATGCTAAGTGCTGGTCCCAGCACCAGTATTTTTTAAAGAATCATAAGTGATTTCATTTTACTGCAAAATTTGGGAATCACTCTGATGAAAGTTTGTCCCTATCAGCTGTTCACCATTTATCAAAAATTTCCCAGAGATTACAGGTATTTTGAAGGATAGAACCAGACCTGTGACTTCTTTGTGTCTCATAATTTTTAAGAGTATCTTATGATCTTTCAACAGATAATTTATTTTTAAGGTTTTTGCCATAGTGTGACTGGATTGCCAGAGAAAGACAGTCAGTGTGAGGGAAAGTAAGAAGTCTGAACACACCCCCTGACCCAGTGGGGCTGTCCATGCTACAATCCCTTCTCCTCCATTCTCCTCTTGGGATTTTGGGCATGCACGCACATTCACCCAGCAAGATTTTCAATCCGCTGCACCCAGGACTCAAACTATGGGTCAGAAATGTGCAAGTCCAGTGCCATAACCACTATGCCACCTGTTGGCCCATCAACAGATACTATTTTTTTTTTTTTCTTGGAGAGGTTTTTCGCTATAGGGCACGTGCGCTCGCCAGACAGACAGAGACATAGAGCCAGAAAGCAAGAAGTCACCCCCCAGGGGGGATGGTCACACCGCAATCCCTTCTCCTCCATTCTCCTCTCGGGATCTTGGGCATGCACACACATGCGCCTGGCATGAGTTTTAAACCACCAGGTCCAGGATGTGAACCGCAGTCGACTACGTGGGAGTCCAGCAACATAGCCATTATGCTAACTGCTGGTTCCCAACAGATACTATTTAATAGATTAAAACAATTAGGCAATTGAGGCAATTCAATATACCATGATTACCTTTTGATTGTATATAAATCAGAATTGATATAAAAACCCAAGACATAAACACTTTCTAGGTATGGAATCAGGAATTAGATTTATTCATTTACTTATGTGCTTACCTTTCACACTTCGATATAGATGGATTGTGTGTGTGTGTGTATCTATATATCTATAGCTTAATGTGTATATATAATGCTAAACACACATATAATATAGTGCACTATAAATTAGAGGAGTTCTAAGTAGAAATAATAAAACATTCTGCTTCTGACAAGTTTGTAAGCCATACAAACTTGATGGAAATCATCTTTCTTTTGAACAAATTCTTGTTATAACTCCATTAGGTGCTATCTCCATACATTAACAGAAATGTCAAACTTTTTTTTTTCTAATTAAGGAAAAGGCATTATTTAAGACATTTCTGGGTATTCCATAATAACAGGACATTTCCATTTCGTGAATTTGTGTAAGAGTTTTTTCATGTACTGTTTTTCATATGTTATTTTAAGGTTTATTAGTGTTTCTTCTCTGAGATAGAGAGATAAAGAGACAGCACTCCAGCAAAGTCTTGATGGCCGCAATCTATACACAGTTTTAGCCAGCCTGGATTATGGGCTTATATGTGCCAGGCATATTCAGGAGGTGTCTGATGCAGACCCAGAAGCTTCTCATGTGAGTCAGCCTCAGAGAGCATCTGTTTTACTGCTGTACCACTGTCAGGCCCATTCATATATTATTTTTAAACAAGTGTTCTACAATACAGGTAGTATCAGTATTTGCTTTCATGTTTTAATGTTTACTTTTGTAATTTCTCTTCTATTAGATATTCACTAAGGCTCTGTGTTCTCCTGTGTATCTGCTGATGCTATGACATCACAAGCACTTTGGAATAACATTTCTGGTACCCAAGTGATAGGGGGTGGCCAAGAGTTCCAATATAGGCATAGAGGTTGAGTAAAACTCACTTTAAACACTTTCTTTAAAGCTAATTCGTAATTTTTCTGTACAAGTTTCTAGCAACAAGACTTGCTTTGTTTTGATCAAAATGTTTATCAAAAAAAAGTTTGTCTGGGGGGCCATCCTATGGCTTGAAGGTTAAGGTGGCTGGATCCCATATGGCCAACTGTGTGGTATGCGTCCTGGACCAGGTAGCTTGAAAAACTCTCTGGGTACGTGTGCATGCATGCCCAAAATCCCAAGAGAAAAATGCAGGGGAAGTGATTGCAGTGTGGTTCTCTCTCTTGGGGGTTTTCTTACTTTCTCCCATTCTGGTAAGCTCATATGCACTATAACACTAATAAACAAACTTATCTTTAAATTGTCAAGAAAAAGGGGGCTGGCCTTTTCCAGAGTGACACACTATTAAGATCTGTTCTTTCCTCTTAGTCACTAATCAAATGGAGAGTGAATATTAGGCAAGAAGTCAGTTGTGTGGAATAGGCTTGTACAATAAAATGGTGAAATGGAGCTCACCCTTCCTTCACTTGGGGCAAGTTTTCTAGCAGAAGCATCTATTCCATGGCTGCTGTGGGATTTGTTGTGTTGTTGTTTTCTGTCTTGCTTCTTTGGACTTGGTATAACAACAAGAGTTCAGAGGCTCTGATTCTGCCAATTCTAGTTTCTGTTTGATCTTTTACAAAGTTCCCCACTTGTGAAATAACTTGTTTGAACTCAGTGAGAAGCCTTTTACTGCTTGTGTTTGCTTTAAATAAATGAAATCCCTATTTTAGCAAAATTTTACTAAAAAATTTAAGGTACGAAACATTTCAAAGCAGAGCTGCTTTGACTGAGCAGAGTGGGCTTCCCACAGCCTCTCTTTACAGCTTGCTCTGGCCCCGAGGTGCCTTCCAGAAAGCCTACTCTTAGGAGAACACAATTTGAAAAGCATCAAAATAGGTTTTCCGGTATCTTCAGCTCTGTCATTATTAGTTAATTTCTGTTGCTTAATATGAGTGACTGTAGACTTGCAAGGGAATATAAAATTGAGCATTTATGTAGATACAATGGGTCTTCAGAAAGTTCATCAAAAATGCATATTATATTAAAAATAAAACTATGCATGGGTTTTACTTTTTAAAAGGTACCAAAATAAACTCCTATGTTAATTCCACGTTTTCATGAACTTTTTGAAGTTCCCTATATAGTCGAGGTACAGCGTGGAGGCTGTGAGTACTGAAAAACATCCACCATACAGAGAGATTTCAATGCAGATCTCACGTAGAGATACAGCTTTTTCTATGTCTGCCAGAAACATAACAGAAACTCCTGTGTGCACTGAAGGAAATTATGCCCTTTCAAATACTAAATGTCATCTATAGAAATGCCAGGCACCATTAAATATGGAGAGAGCAAATTGGAAAAGATTGCAGAGTTTTATTACCTTTTTTTTTCCTACAAGTCACTTGTATACACATCTTACTTTCAAAGGAAACCGTGAACCTCTCTATAAAAGTTATTCCCTCTGCAGCTGTGGTAGAGATATGACAGACTGGAAGACAGTGCTGATTGAAGAGTGGGGTTTAGTGCGGTGTGATTTGTTTGTGCTTTCGACTGCATGGTTTGCGGCTTTATGAAAGGATGTACTAGTTCTCTGAACGTTGTCCAGCAAGCTGAAGCACAATGCATCTTTATAAACTCTATTTGGTGGGAAATAAAAAGCATGCTGGGACTTACATTAGGACCCGATGCAAAAATGTTTTGTGATGAGATTTCCAATCACAGCCTCTCGGAACATACGTATAGACAAGCAGAGGTGATTCTGAAAAGCACCTTGCAGGCTGAACTAACCACCTCCAGTAGAAGAGGCAGGAGAGCTGAGGTTAGGCTCTCATTGTTTACTGCTGATTGTAAGAATTAATAATGGATGCTCTGATCATATATTATTTAGCAGACCTGATCCTGGACAACACAAATCTATTGAGGTCACCAAAGCTATCTTTTATTTAAAATCCAGAGCCCAGCAACTAGGAAACAAAGAGGAACAAAGTAAGTTAACTGAATACAAAGAATGAAAGACATAACTGTGAAAGCCTCGTTTCCGGAATAAATATTATCCCAGTCAGAAATATCAGTAGATTTTCTTCCAGCAGGTAATGGCAGGGAAAGGAAGGGATTCAAAATTGCCTACTGGTTTAAGAAGGTGACCATTTTGTGTTAGAAGCAACTACATGCTTGACAGATAACATCATCAGTAAAAGATAGAGATTGCAAAATGGCTGGTTATCTAACTTTGAGAATTTCTTTTTTTTATTTTTTATATTTCATTTTTTACCATACATTCAATCACATTATTATTTGTCTTACAAAATGGATATTTCAACAGGTGAACATTTCTCCCTAACACAGTTGATAAAACTACAAAATATCTTTTTATATGAAGTATCAATAAGTAATTTAACTTCAGGAAAAGAAGAAAAGGATTATTATGGCACTTAACATGTTTACTTCATTCTTTCTGGAAATGGAAGATCTTTTAGCATGAGATTGGAAGGGTTAAATTAATTTCTTTCCCCATTTCTTCTTCCTTTTTGGCAAATATACAATTGTGTTTTTATACTCAGTGCTCAGTTTATATTTCACTTATATCCCTTTTAGCCATCACTCGGTTTAAGACAACTTGAGAACAGGTCTAGACCTTTTATTTCTCTGTGTATCTAACAAACTTTCAATTACCTGGTTTTCCATATGAGAAATAAATGTTGGAAAACTGAAAATAATGAAGCAAGATAGGAACAAAAGTGTAAGGTGCACACAGAGTTAAAATATTCTCATAAAAACAATTGTGACCCTCTGATAATATAGGTTTTAAAGGACAATCTTCATTTCCATGTATCATAAAGTCTCAGAATTTTAAAGGCTTCTAGGCACAAAAACTTGTTATATATATATATATATATATATATATATATATATATATATATGTATGTATGTGTGTATATATATATGTGTGTGTGTGTGTGTGTGTGTGTGTATAAACAATGTATATATACATACAATATTTTTTCAGACACCTGGATGTCTTTGTTGATATCATGTTGTAGACTTTTGTACATAGTGCATTTATGTGCATTGCTTATGTGGTTTAAAGAATCACTTTGAGAATGTTATTGACCTGTGAGCATTTCTAAGTATATAGGTATAGGCATACAAATGTGGACATACATTTATTTTTTTTATTTGTTTGTTATGGAAGATACTGACGTTTAGAAAGTGGATGTATTACCCAGGGTCACCCAGGAAGTACACGTGGTAACCAGAATTAGAAGAATTAGAACTCAGGAACTGAGTTCTATTTTGCAGATCCTTAAAACATTTTTATCATAAAAATAAGACATCTTATGTACCTACTATGACTGAAAACTAATGGTTACCAAGAAGCAATTGATTAGGGGACAAGGTCCATGAGTTGGATAATCGTGTAAAATAATGAAAGTTAAAATATTTCAGCTTATTTCTTCTCTCATAGCTTATCCTGTATTTTCTTTGCATTGCTTCATGTAAATTCAATAGTTTTCAAAATTTAAACACCAATAACAGGCCAACACATCCATACATATAGCACTCCCTTTTCCACCTCAAATACTCATTGATAGCTGTTAATGTTAGGCAATATTTTCCAAGTGCTATAGACTTAGATTAGATTGTACCTCATTAGATGAGATATCCCATTAGATAACTGACACAAACTTTGGAATTTTTTTTCAAATGTTTCTTCTACTACTTTCATTGTAAATCAGACTACAACTATTGTGCTCCTAGTCTCTTACCCAAGTGAAGTTTCACCTTGGTAGTGGCATTAGCCATTTTGAGCTAAAACGTGTTATATGAAACATCATCCCATTGATACCATCATTTTGCTCTTTGTCTATTTATTGGTGGAAATAATAAAGTGTGCTAATGATGGCTTTGCTCCCCAGCAGTTAAATACAGGGTTCCCCAGAGGATGTTTGAAATAAACGCACTGTGATGAGGCTCCCAATCACGGCCTCTCAGGACATACGAGTTGTACCTAAAAAAAGCACATAGATTTTGGAAAGATTTTAGCCAAATGAATTGTACCTGTCCTTCCAAGCATGTGATAACTGTGTTCGTCATTTCAAAACAGATGATATCCTGCCATATTGATAATGCCATGTAGATTCTCCACATAGTTCTAGGAATAAGAGTTAACAGAACAAAACTCACATATTTATTTATTTATTTGTTTGTTTTAAAATTTTATTTAAAATAATACTGCAATCCCTTCTCCTCCATTCTTCTCTTGAGATTTTGGGCATACATGCCTAGTGTGATTTTCAAGGAGCCATGTCCAGGATGCAAACTGCAGTTGGCCATGTGGAGTCCAGCTCCTTAACCACCACACCATCTGCTGGTCCCAAGGCTAACATGTTTAGAGAGAAAGACTGAGTGAGTAGACACTACACTTTGGCAAATGTTCTGTTTATTTTATTTTACTTATGGGAAACTCTGCTGATGCTGTACATACTCTGCCACCACATAGTTGATCTAATTTTTTTTGGAGATGTTTTTTGCTATAGGGTGCATGTGTCGCCAGAAAGACAGAGAGAGACAGAGAGACAGAAAGCAAGAAATCCCCCCCCGAGGGGGGATGGCCATGCCACAGTCCCTTCTCATCCATTCTCCTCTGGGGATCTTGGGCACACATGCACACATGCATACATGCCCAGTATGAGTTTTTTTTTTTTTTATTTATTTTTATTTATTTATTTTTGTATATACTTTCAATCATATTGTTTGGCTTACAATGAGACCGTTTCAATATGTGAACATTTCTCCCCAGACCCGTTGATCGAGATATCTTCAACAAATAACACCACACCTTCCCATCCCGTCAATGCTCTACCTCTGTATCCCTTCTCCAAATGTCTTTCGTTGGGCCCCACTCCTCCACATACACCTCATCTGACATTCACACCCATCTCTTGTGTTTGTTCAACTGTTAGTCAATCAGTTTCAGACATAGAATGCAGACAAACGGTATATGTTAAGTGGGGACATACAATGTCTCTCCTTCATAGCCTGGCTTGCCTCACTCAGCAGTACATCTTCCATATTCTTCCACTTTCTGTCAAAAGCCAGGGCTCTGTTGGTTTTTATGGCTGAGTAGTATTCCATAGAGTATATGTGCCACAGTTTTTCAATCCATTCCTCCATACGGGGGCATCTGGGTTGGTTCCATGACTTAGCAATTGTGAATAGTGCCGCAATAAACATCGATGTGCAAGCACTTTTCCAATGAAGAATTCTTCTCTCCCTTGGGTAGATACCGAGGAGTGGGATCTCTGGATCATATGGCAGATCTATCTGTAGATTTTTGAGGAATCTCCAAATTATTCTTCACAGTGGTTGGACCAATCTACATTCCCACCAGCAGTGTAAAAGAGTTCCCCTTTCACCACACCCCTGCCAACACTTATCATTTTTTGTTTTTTTTAATATTAGACAATCTGACTGGGTTTAGGTGGTACCTCATTGTTGTTTTTATCTGCATTTCCCTTACGATGAGGGAGGTTGAACATTTTTTCATATGCCTTTTGGCCATTCGTATGTCATCTTTAGAGAGTGTTTTCTTCATCTCCTTCTCCCATCTTTTAATAGGGTTGATCATCTTTTTTCCAAACACTTTTTTTTAGTTCCTTGTGTATTCTGGTTATCAGTCCCTTATCTGATGCAACATTTACAAAAATATTTTCCCATTCTGAGGGCTGTCGATTCACACTAACTACTGTGTCTTTGGCCATGCAGAAACTTCTTAGTCTGATGTAATCCCACTTGTCTATTTTGTGGACGATGGACTCTGCTTTGAGGGTCTTCTTTAGGAAGTCTTTCCCTACACCAATGTCTCCCAGAGTTTCCCCAGCATTCTCCAGCAGCAGCTTTATAGTTTGAGGTCTTAGATTTAGATTCTTGATCCACCTTGACTTGATTCTTGTCGAAGGAGAGAGGTAGGGGTTCAGATTCATCTTTCTGCAAGTGGAAGTCCAGTTTCTCCAGCACCACTTGCTGAAGAGGCTTTCATTTTCCCACTGGATTGACTGGTACCCCTTGTCAAAGATCAGTTGACTGTATGTTTGGGCACTTATTTCTGGGGACTCTATTCTGTTCCATTGGTCCACATGTCTGTTTCTGTGCCAATACCATGCTGTCTTTATTACCACAGCTTTGTAATATATTTTTGGATCGGGGATTGAGATGCCACCCACTCCATTCTTCTTGTGTAGAATTGCTTTGGCAATACGGGGTCTTTTATGATTCCAGACAAATTTTAAGATTGTCTTTTCTAGATCTGTGAAGATCTGTCTGGTACTTTGATTGGCATTGCATTAAATAGGTAGATTAATTTGGGTAGAATTGCCATTTTGATTATATTAACTCTTCCAATCCATGAACATGGGATGTCCTTCCATTTTTTTGTGTCATTTTCAATTTCTTTTTTTACCTTCTCATAGTTTTCCTTGTGGAGGTCTTTAACTTCTTTGGTTAGATTTATTCCTAAATATCTTATACTTTTAGTGGCTATGGTAAACGGAATAACTTTTTTCAGTTCTATCTCAGTCTGCCTGTTGTTCGTATATAGAAATGCTATCGATTTCTGTATATTGATTTTATATCCTGCAACTTTACTGAATTCATGTATTACTTCCAGTAATTTTTCCATGGAGACCATTGGGTCTTCTATGTATACAATCATGTCATCTGCAAATAGAGAGAGTTTCACCTCTTCTTTTCCTATTCGAATGCCCTTTATTTTTTCCTCTTTTCTGATTGCGTTGGCGAGGACTTCCAGTAATATATTGAAAAGGAGAGGAGAAAGTGGGCATCCTTGTCTTGTTCCTGTGTTTAGTGGGAAAGCTTTCAGCTTTTCTCCATTCAGGATGATGTTCGCTATGGGTTTTTCATAGATGGCTTTTATTGTATTGAGAAATGGCCCTTCTATGCCGATTTTGCTAAGACTCTTGATTATGAAGGGATGTTGTATCTTATCAAATGCTTTTTCTGCGTCAATCGATATGACCATATGGTTTTTGTCTTTCTTCCTATTAATATGGTGTATTACATTTATGGTTTTGCGTATGTTGAACCAACCTTGCATTCCTGGAATAAAGCCTACCTGATCATGGTGTATGATCTTCTGTATAAGTTGTTGAATACGATTTGCTAGTATCTTGTTGAGAATCTTTGAGTCTATGTTCATCAGAGATATTGGTCTATAGTTTTCCTTCCTTGTCCTGTCCTTATCTGTTTTGAGGATGAGGGTGACAGAGGCTTCATAGAATGAATTAGGGAGAGATTCACCCTTTTGGATCTTTAGAAATAATTTGAGCAGAATGGGAGTTAACTCTTCTTTGAAAGTTTTGTAGAATTCAGAGGTGAATCCATCGGGGCCAGGGCTTTTCTTTGTTGGGAGGTTACTTATTACTGATTCAATCTCCTGGCTTGTTGTGGGCCTATTCAGACTTTCTATTTCTTCCTGGCTCATTCTTGGTAGATTATATTTGTCCAGGAATTTGTCCATCTCATCCAGATTATCTTGTTTCTTAGCGTATAGATGTTCAAAGTATCCTCTAATGATGTTTTTTTTTTTATTTTTTTTATTTTTTTATTTTTTTATTATCATCATATTCTTCTTTATATTACATTGAATTACATATAACTTTACATTGTATTACATTACTTTTTCAAAAGGGAATGCCATGCATGTCAGTCAGTACAGAGACATTAATCTCCCCGCTTCAACATTCAATATCTTTTCTGTTTTCCCCAATCATTATTATTATTCTAATTATTTTTTAAGACAGTCCATCGCTATTTCTCATGTTGCTTGTACAAATACTTTGCCCATCATGAAATACTTCTCAGACAAATCCAGTTGAGAATACTATACATGTCAACATCAACAGTTAATAAGCCATATCTGTTTCTCACTAATGTCCTGCCTCTCTATTGTTCATTTGTTATCTTTCTCTATCCTCTTCTCTTCACTTCCCCCATTCCACACTGTCCTATTCTCATTAAGTACCTTCACTGCTTTTATGTCCTCCAATTTTTTTTTCACTATCATAGAATGCTTATAGTCGGTATATATTGAGTGGATACATACAATATCTTTCTTTCATATCCTGGCTTACTTCACTCAGCAATATATCCTCCGTATCTGACCACTTTCTATCAAATTCCAGGGCCTTGTTATTTTTTATGGCTGAGTAGTATTCCATAGAGTATATATACCACACTTTTCCAATCCATTCATCAGTTTGTGGACATTTAGGTTGGTTCCATGTCTTGGCAATTGTGAATAATGCTGCAATAAACATTGATGTGCAAGCACTTTTCTGACTGAGCGTTCTCCTGTCTTTTGGGTAAATACCCAGAAGTGGGATTACTGGATCGAATGGTAGTTCTATTTGTAGATCTTTGAGGAACCTCCATATTGTTCTCCACAGTGGTTGAACTAGTTTACATTCCCACCAACAGTGTAGGAGGGTTCCCTTTTCACCACATCCCCGCCAACACTTATCACTTTTTATATTCTTAATCTTTGCCATTCTGACAGGGGTTAGGTGGTATCTCATTGTAGTTTTTATCTGCATCTCCCTTATGATGAGGGATGTTGAGCATTTCCTCATATGCTTTTTGGCTATTCGTATGTCTTCCTTAGAGAGACTTTTGTTCAGCTCATTTTCCCACCTTTCAATTGGGTTAATCATTTTTTTTCGCATAAGGCACTTGAGTTCCCTATGTATTCTGGTTATCAGTCCCTTGTCTGAGGCATATTTAACAAAAATATTTTCCCATTCTGAGGGTTGTCGGTTCACACTTGTTACTGTGTCCTTTGCTGTGCAGAAACTTCTTAGTCTAATATAGTCCCACTTGTCTATTTTAGGGATTATTGCCTGTGCCTTGGGAGTCTTATTTAAGAAGTCTTTGCCTACTCCAATGTCCCCCAGAGTTTCCCCAGCATTTTCCACCAGTAGTTTTATTGTTTGAGGTTTTAGGTTAAGATCTTTGATCCATTTTGAGTTGACTGTTGTTAGTGGTGAAAGATGGGGGTTCAGTTTCATCTTTCTGCAGGTGGATACCCAGTTTTTCCAGCACCATTTACTAAAGATGTTTTCCTTTTCCCAATGGATTGACTGATATCCTTTGTCAAAGATCAGTTGGCTGTAAGCTTTGGGGGTTATTTCTGGGGTCTCTATTCTCTTCCATTGGTCCACATGTCTGTTTTTATGCCAATACCATGCTGTTTTGATGACCACAGCTTTATAGTATATCTTGGGATCAGGGAGTGATATGCCTCCTACTCCACTCTTCTTGCGCAGGATTGCTTTTGCAATACGAGGTCTTTTATGGTTCCAGACAAATTCTATGATTGCCCTTTCTAGATCTCTGAAGAATATCTCTGGTATTTCGATTGGAATTGCATTAAACATGTAGATTAATTTGGGTAGAATTGCCATTTTGATTATGTTAATTCTTCCAATCCAGGAGCATGGGATATCCTTCCACTTTTTTATGTCACTTTCAATGTCTCTTTTAAGATTTTCGTAGTTTTCTTTATAAAGATCTTTGACTTTCTTAGTTAGGTTTATCCCTAGGTATCTTATACACCTTGTGGCTACGGTGAAAGGGATTCCTTTCTTCAGCTCTGCTTCGTTCAACTTGTTGTTCATAAATAGAAATGCTATAGATTTTTGGATATTGATTTTGTATCCTGCCACTTTACTGTATTCACTTATTACTTCAAGCAGTTTTTTTCATGGATACCTTTGGGTCTTCTAAGTATACCATCATGTCATCTGCAAATAAAGATATTTTCAATTCTTCTTTGCCTATTCGAATGCCTTTAATATTGTTCTCTTCTCTGATTGCAATAGCTAAGACTTCCAGTACTATATTAAAGAGCAGTGGAGAAAGTGGGCAGCCCTGCCTAGTACCTGTTTTCAGAGGAAAAGCTTTCAGCTTTTCCCCATTCAGTATAATGTTAGCTGTAGGTTTTTCATAGATGGCTTTTATTGTGTTCAGAAATGACCCTTCTATACCAATCTTACTGAGAGTCTTAATCATAAAAGGATGCTGTATTTTATCAAATCTCTAATGATGTTTTGAATTTCTACTATGTCTGTTGTTATGTTACCAGCTTCGTTGCAGATTTGATTCACCTGGTTCCTTTCTCTCTTCTTCTTAATAAGTCTCGCTAGTGGGGTATCAATTTTGTTTATCCTTTCAAAGAACCAGCTTTTGCTTTCACTTACTTTCTGTATAGTACGTTTATTTTCTATTTCATTTATTTCTGCTCGGATCTTTATTATTTCCTTTCTCCTGTAATTTTTTGGATTTTTTTGCTGCTGCTTTTCCAATTCTCTAAGGCTTGATGTTAGGTGATCCATTAGCCTTCTCTCTGTCTTCCTCTTATGTGCACTAATTGCTATGAACTTCCCTCTTATGACTGCTTTGGCAGTGTCCCAAAGATTATGGAAACTTGTATCTTCATTGTCATTGGCTTCCATGAATCTTTTGATTTCAGACTTTATTTCTTCGGTAATAGTAGAGTCATTCAGGAGTAGGTTATTTAGTTTCCATGTTTTTAGGTATTTTTGAGGATTTCTCTTGAAATTAAACTCGAGTTTAATTCCATCATGGTCAGAGAAGATGCTGGAAATGGTTTCTATGCCTCTGAATCTGCAGAGGCTTGCTTTGTGTCCTATGATGTGGTCAATCTTCGAGAAAGTTCCATGTCGGGGTGAGAAAAAACTGTATCTTGTGGTTTTTGGGTGGAAAGTTCTATAGATGTCTGTTAAGTCCAATTGATTTATGGTATCATTTAGATCCTTGATCTCTCTACCTATTTTTTGCCTAGATGATCTGTCCAGAGGGGATAATGCGGTGTTGCGATCTCCAACAATTAGTGTGTTGCAGTCTATCTCCCCTTTCAGATCTAACAATCTTTCCTTCACATATTTGGGTGCTCCTGTGTTAGGAGCATAGATATTAATAAGCATTATATCTTCTCGATCTATAGAGCCTTTTACTATGATATAGTGCCCTTCTTTGTCTCTTCGGACACTTTTTGTTTTAAAGCCTATTTTGTCAGAAATTAGTATCGCAACTCCAGCTCTTTTTTGGTTCCCAACTGCATGGAAAACCTTTTTCCAACCCTTTACTTTCAGTCTATGTATGTCTTTTTCCATGAGGTGGGTTTCTTGTAGGCAACAGATAGAGGGTTTCTGTTTTTTTATCCATTCAGCCAGTCTGTGTCTCTTGATTGGAGAATTTAACCCATTAACATTCAATGTTATTATCGATGTTACAGGATCTGTACCAACATTTACGTTAGCCATTGTCTTAGTTGCCTGTTATTTCTTTGTTTCTGGCTGTTGCGTCTTTAGTTTTCCTGGAACAGTACTTTCTTCAGGATTTCTTGAAGAGCTGGTCTGGTGTTGGCAAATTCTTTCAGGTTTTGTTTGTCTGACAAGATTTTAATCTTTTTTTCCCAAATGAAGGATAATCTTGCAGGGTATAATAGTCTTGGCTGAAATTGTTTCTCTCTTAACACTTTCAGTATGTCTTCCCATTCTTTTCTTGCTTGCATTGTTTCTGATGAGAGGTCTGGTGTTAGTCTTATGGGATGGCCTTTGTAAGTTATTTCTCGTTTCTCTCTTGCCAGTTTTAGTATCATGTCTTTTTCTGTGACGTTAGACAGCCTGGCTAAGATGTGCCTTGGGGAAGATCTTCTGGGGTTGATTCTATTTGGGGTCCTTTGTATTTCTTGGGTCCGGATGGTTTGGTGCCTCTCTAGGCTTGGGAAATTTTCTTCCAAGATGTCATGGAATAGATTTTCCATTCCGCTATTAGTTTCTTCACCTTCTGGGATGCCGATTATTCTGATGTTTGGGCGTCTAATAGAGTCTAGTATTTCTCGTATATTATCCTCATGTTTTTTAGTTATTTTCTCGATCTTTTTGTAGTTTTTTTCTAGATCAGAGGTTTTATCTTCTACATCAGAGATTCGATCTTCAGCGTGGTCTAATCGGCTCTTAATACTTTCCAGAGAGTTTTTGATTTCTTGTATTATAGACTTTATCTCTAATAGTTCCACCTGATTCTTTCTCAGAGTATCCATTTCTTCTTTCATATCCTGGAAGGACTTCCTAATTTCCTGTAGTTCGTTGTCTCTGTTTTTTTCCAATTCACAGAATTTGGTCACCATGAATGTTTGAAATTCTGTGTCTGTCATTTTGGTAATGTCCTCCATATTTACGAGACATGGAGGGGCATTTTCCTTTGTTGGAGACATATTTCCTTGTTTATTCAGACCTGAGGCTCTTTTTCTACTTTTAGCCATTGGAAGATTACTTCCCTTTTAAAGACCTCTTGGGAGAACTTATGTCCCACTAGAAGTAAGAGTCTTTCCTTTTTGATGGGAATAGCTGTTTGCTGAAGTCACTCTTCTGTTGTTTTTACCAATGTGTTTTCAGGAGGGGAACTCTACAGAAGTGTCTAACAAGCAGTATCTCCTTTTTCAAAGGGGATCAGTACTAGGGAGGATCCCAGAGACACTTTCCTTCTTGGAAATTTCAGATTTATGATTCTAGACCTGTCTAGTCTGTCTGGCACGGTAAAAAATGAGGAGGAGAGGACAATATGCAATGAAAGGAAAGACAACACAGAAAAATAAAGAAAAAGTCGCGCGCCACACTAATGCGCGGCGCGCGATTTCGCCAGAGGCTTGCAGGAGAGCCTCTTGCCTGCTGGCAGGCAGGGAAAGTCTGGAGGGAGAAGGAGAGCTAGGTATTAACAAGAGAATGAAGGGAGTTCAAGTAAAAAGCCACCCGCCGCAAGGAGATTCTGGCTACCTACCTGGAAGGTGGAGTCTGGGGCCTGGGGGTCTGGAAGTGGGGTGGGGGTCAGAGGTGACCCTCCCTCAGTGTCCCTTGCTGGCCAGAGGCTTGCAGGAGAGCCTCTTGCCTGCTGGCAGGCAGGGAAAGTCTCCCCAGTATGAGTTTAAGCCACCGGGTCTGGGACTGGAATCACGGTCAACTACATGAAAGTCCAACAACATAGCCATTACACCAACTGCTGATCCCAGTTGATTTAATTTTTTTAAAAATTATATTCAGGGCACCAGCAGTTAGTGTAATGGCTATGTCGCTGGACTCCCATGTAGTCGACTGTGGTTCGCGTCTGGGACCCGGTGGCTTAAACTCACGCTGGGCGCGGGTGCATGCGTGTGCAAGATCCCGAGAATGGAGGAGAAGGGATTGCAGTGTTGCCATCCCCCCTGGGGGGTGATTTCTTGCTTTCTGTATCTCTGTCTCTCTGTCTCTCTCTTTCTGGTGAGCTCACGTGCCCTATAGCTAAAAAATAAATAAATAAAATTATATTCAGGACGAATTCTGAATAGTCTTATAGCTTGCATTATCATACTTTCCTTGCTTGTTGGTTTTGTTAGGGTCCTTTCCCAGTCAAATGTAAATTCTTTAGATTGGTATCTTAAGGATTTACTAGCCAAATAGACACACTTTAGTGTGTCTATTCAGTGGGGTACATTTCACTGGTATTAGGAGAAAATCAAATAGGTACCATAAAACCTAATGTACCTAAATGTACCTAAAACCATGTGTTTAAGGGACCTCAGAAAAGAGAAAAAAGTCTAAGGCAATGAAATTGATGATGCAAAGACATATGTCACTTTTCCAAGCGTTATGAATGGGAGATTTGAGCTACACGTGTTGGGTGGTTGATCTATCCTGGCAATGTACACATTGTGTCCAGTAAATATGGGCAGATAGGAATATAACATGGGAGAGTAAAGCTATATATTAAAATTTCTTTGTATCATGATGGACTTTAGAGGCAGTTTTAGAATAGAGAAGAGAAGATAAACATAGCTGAACATAAAGAAGAATATTAAAACAGAGCTGCTCAATGATGGGCATGTTTTATGTGAAGTATTGAGTTTTCATTTGCAGAAAGTTGTTCAACACATGTTGGATGGCTGGATCTCTGTGATGTTCCAGAAAGCATTTGTACTCTGGTTAGAAACTGGGATTGATAATCTCTATGATCCCTTTTCACTCTTAGAGATGAGCTAGTGCCCAGTTACTTAAGAAAGTAGTCAAGAAAGACATTCTTAGTTTCTGGATCACACCCAGAAGTATAACCATTATAAAGCTATCAATATCCAACTTAGTAGGCTCTTATGAAGAGAGAAAAATGTGTCACTACATAGTAAAGAAGTCAAAGGAAAATTCCAGCTATGTTTTCCAAATCATAAATATGCCTATCAACATAATAACTATTTTGATATAAGAAATTATTAACATCTCATTAAACATCAAAGCTATCCATCTTTTGGTTGGCCAATATAATTACTTTTATTAGTATGGGGTTTCTTTCATTGTTCAAATTAAAAATAAGAAGATAAAACTTATTACTGATAGATATATTTTTCTTTTCTTTTTTTTGCTTAATTATAATTGCTCTGTAAATTGAATACGGAGATAAATTACATTTGAGAAAATTAGCTCAGGGACATGTATTTACTCTATTTTTCATTTATTTATTGGTATAAAAATACATTTTACTCATACCTATTTCTTGAAGAAATTTGGAAATTTCCATATACTAAGATGGGAATAAAGAAGTAATTGTTTTACTTAAAACATTGTTGAATAATAGTTATTCAATAAGTACTCATATAAACTTGTATTTTTAATTATATTCTGTTTTCTAGGTGCTATAGTATTAACCCTAAAAATAAAATATCTCTGCCACAGAAAAATTATAGTCGAGATATAAATAATTGCAAAACTGACACATATGAGACAATTAGTAAATAAATAGTATAGAGGCCAGTAGGTGGGGTAGTGGTTGAGGCACTGGGCTTCCGTGTGGCCAACCGTGGTTGGAATCCCAGACGTGGTGGTTTGAAACTCATGCCAAATGTGTGTGCATTCATGTTCAGAATTCTTAGAGAAGAAGGGATGGCAGTGTGGCTACCCACCCTCCATCCGCCCCCCGGAGGCAGGGGTAATTTCTTGGTTTCTGTCTGTTTCTTTGGCAAGCACACGTGCCCTATAGCAAAAATCTCTCTCTCTAAAAAAAAAAAAAAAAAAAAAAAAACAAGTTTGACAGTACATGATATTTGTCTTTCCTGTTTCAGAACAATTTTTGGCTTTCTTTAGCCTGGAACATTTTTATTCCAGATTCCAGATATTCACATAGCTTAATGCCATTTGACCCTCCATGTATGAGGGTCACATTGTTCATCCTTCTCAGTCAAAATACCTCACTTTACACTATTTATTTTATAGCACTCATCATAGCACAAATTTAATTAATTTATTTCTTGTTTTTAAGCTCAAACTGTAAGATCCACTACGGATAAAGCCTTTGCTCTTATTCCATGGCCTATCACCAGACTTAGCACAACTGAAATTTGAATAAAAGTGCAGAAAAATTTAGTTTTGGTGAATGAATGCCTAACATGGGTGATTAGAAAAGATACAGATTCCTGATTAAGAAAAAGCTTCAGGGCTCTGTGCTGGCACAGTGCCAACAGGACTCTTGGTGAGACTGATCTAGATGGAAGGTCTGTGTTCAAAGACATTCCTGAGTACCCTTGGTGTGCACGTCCATGGTCTGGGGCTGGCTGGGGACGGAGAGGAGCATCCAGACCTGTTGGGTGTACCATATAAGGACTTGATGCAGATAAGCAAGGTGTATGATCACCACAATCTAATTACCACATCAGTCACTAACTATTAGCTACCTAGAATTTGTTCATCTGGTTCTGAAAAGTTTTCATCAACATTTTTTTCACTTACCTCACTCCTACTTCCTGACAACCAGTGTTCTGCTATCTATTTCTGTGAGTTTCATGGTTTTTGATTCCAAGTATAAGCAAGATCGTATAGTATGTCTGTCTGTGTCTATTGTATCTTATCTAGCAGAATTTCTTCCACGTTCCTCCATGTTGTGGCAAAGGACAGGATTTCCTCCTTTATCATGACTCAGTAATATTCTGCTCCACACATGTATGCATACACATGCACATTGAGTATTCCAGGATCATTTTTTTATATCGTATTCATTGATATTTACTGTATGGGCAATTAAAACTGATAAATGCTTAAAAAGATTATTCATTTAAGAGTAAAAATAGGCCCTTCACATGTTAATATAAAAAAATGCTCTTAGAAATCCTTCAAATGTGCAAAGCTTTAGTTTCCTATGCTGAATAATTGCCACAAACCTATTATAGATGCTTAAAACAACAACCATTTGTTGCCGCCCTGTTTTGGAGTAGTAGGAATCCAGACATCACTGAACTGGGTCCTCTGCTTAATGAATCCCAGCTCTACAAACAAATTCCAGTTTTATTAAAGGCCATCAGCTAGAGGTTACTCTCAGCTCCTAGAAGCCATCAGCCTTTCTTTCCTGTAAGGTTCTCTCACATAACAGCAAATTACTTCTTCAAAGTCAACACAGGAGTCTCTTTCTCTCTCTAGTCGGCTAAGATAAAGACTGACATAATAAAATATCATTATGAAAATTATCTTTATCTTCATGTCATATTTTCTAGGGAAAAGCTAAATACTTTGGGAACAAGATCTGCTAGCCATCAGAGTTACCCTTGAAGCGCAGAAGATTAAGAAATAGAGTAACATTACCTATTTGGAAGACCAGAGATTGATTACCCGAGGACAGGTGTCAATTATTTGAGGTTTCTTTTTTTTTTTTTAGAATGATTTATTTAGTTAAATTAATTTCTTCGTTTTCAATTTGGCTAGAGAAAAACAGAGAAGGGAAAGTGAGAAAGCAAGGTGCCAGGTCCAAGACTTGTATTATGGTCGACCTTGTGGGAATTCAGTGCCTTAACCACCACACCACCCACCAACCCTCTTTGAGGTTTTTAAGTGTATCATAACCTAGATAAAATAGCCTAGAGAGTGTGTTTGTGGGTGGGGGGAATAAAGAATTTATGCAGAAAAATGAAACCTTGTTTTAAATTAAGAGAAAAAATCTGAAATAGGCAGTAGGCAGACAATGGTATGCCTATGTATTATTAAGGAAGCCAGGATTCAGGCTTACCAATGAGCACCTCAGGTGACAGAGATAAGTGAGAGGATCTGATCTAAAAGATGAAAAATTAATTTATATTTCAGCTAAGAATATCCTCAACAAATGGTGTGATTCCAAACTAGCCTTCACCTTTGCCTAGACAGAACTTTAAGAAGGTAGTTAAGGGAACCAGCAGTTAGCGTAATGGCAATGTCGATGGACTCCCACGTAGTCGACCGCGGTTCGTGTCCTGGACCTGGTGGCTTAAAACTCACGCCGGGCGCATGTGCGTGCGAGCCCAAGATCCCAAGAGGAGAATGGAGGAGAAGGGATTGCGGCCTGACCATCCCCCCGGGGGGGTGATTTCTCGCTTTCTGTCTCTATGTCTCTCTCTGTCTGTCTGGTGAGCGCACGCGCCCTATAGCGAAAACCTCTCCAAAAAAAAAAAAAAAAAAAAAGAAGAAGGTGGTTAAGACCATCCTTGATTTGACAAAATTCAGGATGTGGTCTTAGTCACAACTTTGTCCAACAAAAGAACTTCCTTAAGTACCAAAGGGCTATAAAAATAGATTCCAATTTTGATGTTTTATGCTCCCACAATAAAGACACAACCTTGTGGTGATATAGTGATAAAAATTTGTGTTTTTGTTTTGCATCAACTGCTGTCTTGGTTTAGCCACCATCATATTTTGTGCCATAACTTCTCAACTCCAACACTATTGATATGTTAGACCAGATGAATTTTCGGGTTGTGTATGTGTGTTTGTGTGTGTGTGGTGCATTGTAGAATGTTTAGCAACATTTCTGGCCTCCACTTACCAAATGCCTGTAGCATACCACCTCTCCCAAGTTGTAACAAACAAAAATGTCTCCAGATATTGCCAAATTATCAAATGTTTTATGAGGGCAAAATCACTCCTAACTAAGCACCACTGTTTTCTATCCATAGTATCATTTTCCCCCAAGGGCCTAACTCTGTGGCTCTAAGTTTCTATCACAGTTTTAATAGGGTTGTTCAATTTTTATTGTAAATAACATATTTAATGTTTCAAGCCCCCAAGTAGCCTAAAAGACAAGTCATTCAGATATTATTTTAAAACTGTCTTGATGTTTGTACTTGTATACAAACGTTTATGCTAGCTACTAATCGCAATAATGGTCTGTCTACTTTAGCATAGCTGACTTTGTAAAATAACCTACTACCTACATTTTTCTTACAACATCCTATTTCAGAGAAACTATGATTTCAAATTTGGTATTTTCTTCCAATTTTCAGTACCTTTAATAGCCTTTAAGTGGGATAATACCTGGAAGAAGAAGTGGTAACTCAAAAAACCCAAAGACATCTTTTAGCATTCCATGACACAGTAACTACTTATGTGTATCTACCATGTCACAGGAACAAGAAGCTGAATGGAAGAAATCTGGTTTTATTGTAGGCATATTCTTTCTACTTATCTATACTTAGGTATGGATGACCTGCTCTTGGGACCTTTACATGAGGGAGATTATTATCTCTGACTTTTGACTGTATTTCCAATGCCCAATCCACATACAGTATCGCTGTATCTCCCCCACCTCTGTACATTAGGCCCCGCTTTTCAAGCTCTGACCCTATAGGAGGGTAAAATACAAGAGGAAAGCTAATTGACTGTATTATTAGAGAAAATGAGGGGCTCTTGGTAGTGTCACTGCTTCTCCAGGGCCAACATAAAAGTGAACTGGAGGGGGATCAGCAGTTGGAGTAGTGGCTATGTGGCTGGACTCCCATGTAGTCGTTCATGGTTTGAATCTCAGACCTGGTGGCTTAAACTCACGCTGGGCACATGTGTGTGCATGCCCAAGATCTCTGTATCTCTCTTTCTGGCAAGTGCACGCACCCTATAGCATAAAACCTCTCTAAAAAGAAAAAAAGGGAAGAAGAAAAAAAGTGAACTGGAGGATAACCGCAATGTGTTTCCTCTTTAAAAATGTGCCAGGAGACCTAGACCCACTTAGCTTTAAGAAGGAGCACTTAGAGAGATGGATGAGGTAGGACTACAGTCAATTTGTTGATCTCTCCCCAGGACAGACACACCAGACTGAGTTACTGTGTAAAGAACTGCAGCAAATTCAGAACCAACTCTCAGAACATTTTTTCACCAAGTTCTCATTCTTCTTGACTTTTGTGTATTCCTTTTTCATCTCTCCTTGCTTTTTAGAAAATATTATTAAGACATTTTTAAATATACAACAGAGACTTGTGAATACTAAGACAACACCCACACAGATAAATCTGAAAAACATAGCAGTGAATGAAGATAGCAAGTTGTAAAATAATATATTGAGCATAACATTTCTATAAAGTTTGAAAACCAGTATGACATAATGTTTATCAATATGAAATGTCAACATTTTGACATACGAAATCAATAGTAAAAAAAATAAATGTTACAGTACAGTTAAAATCCTCCACATCCCTTTTTCTCCCTTCAGAAAATAATCCTATTATAATTATGTAGTTTATATTACTATGATTTATTGATTTGTTTGTTTTTAAAGTTTTTTGTCTTGGGGCATGTGCACTTGCTAGAGATAGCAACAGAGAGAGAAAGTAAGAAATTACGCCCAAGGGGATGGCTACACCACAGTCTCTTCTCTGAGAGTTCTGGGCGTGCATGCCTGCATGCCAGGCATGATTTTCAAGTCACTAGGTCTGAGGCTCAAACCACTGTCCCTCATGTGGGAGCCTAGAGTGCCTTGACCATCATCTCACCTGCTGGCTTCTTTTTCTGATAGTGTTACATCTGTAGATATGCATAGAAGATATATGATAGAGTTGTCTATGTTTTATATTTTACATAAATTATGTTTTATAATATATATGCATATTACCACTGTTTTTTAAGATTTTTTAAAAAACTTTGCTACCTGTATTCCTAACCTATATCTCTACTAAATAAATAATATATCCTATGGTATTTGAAATTGTGAGACTAGTAGGTATAATTGCAAGGAGGGTAACTGTAGATACTAGAGATTGAACAGCAGTGGGTGGATAATAGAGAGTGAGAAGGATGGTATTAGGGAAAAAACAAACAAACAAAACACTTAATAGGCAAAAATGAAACATTACGTGTTGATGAGGATGTATATGGTGATGACTCTGACTTGACTAATATGTGCTGTATTCATCCTGGGGAAAAAACACATGCACAGTAAAGATATACAGTTATTAAATAGAAATAAAACAGAAAAAAAATTGTCCTATTGATAGACATCAAGGGTTTTTCCCTCTAATATTTTGAAATTAGAATCACTACTGCTGTGGACATTCTTATCCATGCTAGTTGGGCACACCTGTGACCTTTAGATATTAGCCATAGAATGGACTTGGCAATTGTGTAAAATAGTGTATAGGTTTTACCATCAAATGCAGGATTTGAGGTACCATAGTCCTTTTTTATATCAGGATCAAGATCCCTGCTGCAAGGTGTTAATAATTCCTAGTCATAGCTTTATATCTGTTAAGGGAGGTCTTATACACCTCTTCTCCCTAAATGATACTCATTTTAATGACGTCAAGCATTTTCTATATGTTGATATCTTCCTATTTTGTACCTGAAATTTGAAGTCCTGAGCCTCAATTTCTTCATTCATTCATGTAATCTTTCATTCATTCATGCAAACTTTCATTCATGCAATCATTCATTCACATATGCCAAGTCCTAAAGAGCTCCTTTCTCCTTCTCTTCCTTCCTTCTTTCCTCGTTTCTTTTTTCCTCTTTTAATTACATGAGGCTGAACTGGTGAAATAGAAGTTTTTGACTTTTGACTAAAATATTACTGATTTTCTTCTATGCTTTATCTTCCATATTTAAGGATTTTTGTTTTCTTTTGAGCCGTTGATAGATTCAGCAATTTGTTAAGTTTTCTTTTTTTTTTTTTAACATTGAAACAAACTTTTCTCCCTTCCTGACCCCTCTGGAATTGGAAAATATTTGTGAGCATTCTTATTTTGTGACAGAATGTTTATTTGCACAAGTTCAATAATATCGGTTGTCTCGCATCAGAAATTGAAAATACTGGTTATTACCAAGGCTTTGACTGTAATGTCATATCTGAAATTATGACCAGAGAGCTCAGGAACTAAGGTAGATCTCAAGAAAGTCAACAGAAGGTCTTGGAAAGATTGCCTGGTACCAGTTCTACCTGGCAGGTAAGTAAAGAATGTCACTACTTGACAGTCCCCATATCTCTAAAGTACAGGTACTTAAAGGTACAGTCAGATGGTGAATTCCTGACTTGGTTCAGTAGTCTTGGTATGCTTTGTAAAGAGTCTAATTTAAAGTTCCTTATAGAAGATTCCAGGAAAGCCAACTCAGCAATGAGTATTCTTTTTTTTTTTTTTTTTCTTTTTTTGGAGAGGTTTTTGCTATAGGGCGCGTGCACTCACCAGACAGAAAGAGAGAGACAGAGAGATAGAAAGCAGGAAATCACCCCCCAGGGGGGATGGCCACGCCGCAATCCCTTCTCCTCCATTCTCCTCTCGGGGTCTTGGGCACGCACGCACACGCGCCCGGCGTGAGTTTAAGCCGCCGGGTCCAGGACTCGAACCGCGGTCGACTACGTGGGAGTCCAGCGACATAGCCATTACGCTAACTGCTGGTCCCAGCAATGAGTATTCTTATGCATGTTTGTGGAAATAACAGACCAAACTGAGACTAAAATTTTTTTTTCTTGCAAATAAGTTAGTTTATGCCTCTCTTTAGTAAACGGGGGAATGGAGAGAGAGAAAAAAAATGTTTCAGAAGAAAATTACAGTGTAATTGTTACTAGATTTTAACTTTGTCTGTATCTTTTTTTTTAGTTTTTAGTATCAACCTACTGTTTGAAGAGAATCTTAACCATCTTCCTGGCTGTGAGCCTTAAGCAAACTTTTTAAAATTTTTTAAAATTTAATTTATTAAAGCTAAAACTGCTTATCTTGAAATTAAAAAAGTCTAAAAAACAAACAAACAAAAATAAATAAATAAAAACAGCTCTAATTAATGACTGCAGTAAGCCATATAGCAGAGCTAGGTGCTACTTTATAGTCTGTTGATTCTACTCACTGGGTTTTAAGCCTCAGGTCTGACATGTGTTCATAGATATGTTTATATCGAATGTACTTACTAATGGCCTTGTTTTTTTTATTCTTTTGTTTTAAGAATTTATTGCATATACTGGACAAAAAGTTGTTTTTTTTTATTTTCATTAATGAGAGAGATGGGAGAGAGAGTGGGAAAGGGAGAGAGACAGAAAGAGGCTTTTTTAACAGGCTCTCACTGGGTAGTAATCTCCGATCTCCCTTTTCCCCAGCCTCCTAATTAGCTATAATTACAGGCACAGCACTTGCGACCAAACCTGGTGTTTCAATTTGACCTAGGAACTGAATCTGAGCTGCCCATGCAGCTTCTAGCCTCCCAGGTGGTGGTATGCATCCTTGTGGCTGGGCCAGCAGTCCTTTGTCAGCTTTGTCTTTTGCAAATATTTTTCTCCCAGTCTGAGGCTTGTCTTTTCATCCTCTTAATGGTATATTTTAGCAAACAGAAAAAACTTAATTTTTTTTTTTTTTTTTTTTTTTTTTTTTTTTTGGAGAGGTTTTTCACTATAGGGCGCGTGCGCTCGCCAGACAGACAGAGAGAGACATAGAGACAGAAAGCGAGAAATCACCCCCCAGGGGGGATGGTCACGCCGCAATCCCTTCTCCTCCGTTCTCCTCTCGGGATCTTGGGCACGCACGCACACGCGCCCGGCGTGAGATGTAAGCCACCGGGTCCGAGACGCGAACCGCGGTCGACTACGTGGGAGTCCAGCGACATAGCCATTACGCTAACTGCTGGTTCCCAGAAAAAACTTAATTTTAATGAAGTTCAGTTGATCAATTCTTTCTTTCATGGACAGTGTCTTTGATGTCCTTTCTTCTAAAATGTCATTGTCAAACTCCAAATTATCTAAATTTTCTTCCTTTCAAAGGGAGGATTTTGAGTTTTCATTAGTGTTGACCTACACATTTGTATTTTGTGCACTTATCTCTATGTGTGTTTTATTTCAAAATTATTTATATAATTGTTTTATATATGTATATATATATATATAAAACAATTGAACCTGAGGAAGATGTTTTTTGAAGATTGAAAGGACTAATTATTAGTCCAATATGAAAATTAAGAAACTGAAATGTAGAATGGGAAGTATTAAATAAAAGGACAATGAGACTGGCTTCATGGCCTAATTGATAAAGTACTTGGATCTTTCATGGCTGAATGTATAGTCTGAGTTTTGGACCCATTGGCTTTAGAAACATTCTGCACATTTGTGCCCAAAATCCAGAAAGGAGGGAGACATAAAGTAGAAGGGATTGTGATACCCATTCTCCAAGGGGAGGTGCTTTCTCCTCTCCCTCACTCACTGTCTCCCTTTGACAAGCACATGTACTCAACTAAAGAAAAAAAATAAAAATAATGGAGGCATGAGTCTGAAGTGATTGACCGCTAACTAAATGAATTCTGTAATAGTTTTCAAGGTAGTGTTATTATCCTAGCCCCAATTTACATAAAGGAAACTAAAGATGAGAGAAATTGATCCACTTGCATGACATGTAAGGAAGAAAGTAGTTCTCGACAACTGGGAGTTTGCCTGCTGCAATCAACTATATTTTGGTGCTCACCTACACAAAACAAACAATTTGCCGAACAGCATCACCAGACAAAGCCACTCTGATCATGGTGAATCATGCCCAAACCAGGTTACTTTGTGGTTAATTCTGAAAACACTTATAAAACAAACATTTTTCAAGCCACGTAATGACCACATCCCATTGCACATCTTTACCGAGTAACTGCTACTTCCTTTTCAATTATAACTTTACCTTAGTCTAATTTTTCTTTCTTTCAGGTAAGAATTATTAATATAAACATTTATGTAATAACCACATTTCCTTAAAATCTTCTCTATTCATTTGGCTCTGATTCCTACAAACGTCTTCTCTAATAGCCTCTGAGAAGGATCATGATTTCCCCACAATTAGTATTTTTCCTCATTGCTGCAAACAAAACACCCAGCTTATTCAACTACAGAGGTGTTCCTGATCATCTTTGGCTGAAAGTCATCCATATATATACATGCGGGCTTTAGAGATTATTTGTTAATTGTTCAAGAGCTCTGAATTCTATTTAAAGGTGGAGAAAAGAGTCTACAGGGCAGACTTGGAGGTAGTGACAAAGGAACTTGTAAGAGGGACAGACTTCCTATTCTGCCATGTTCTCGGTTTCCTGAATCCTGCCCATCTTCTACGACTACTTCCTTTTGCTGAGGTAAACATGTTGTCTAAAACCCAAGGTATTCAACAGTTTTATTATCTCAAGAAAATCCTGTGAGTTCATTTTAATAGGCTTAGTACTATAATTAAAATGTATTGTTTTGTGGTCTATCTTTTTGCTTTGCTTAGGGAACATTGGCAATTTACAGAAATCAAATGTGCTCACAGCAAATGTAATGCTGTCTATAGAAGCAGCTTGCTTTCATTTTCTCTTTCATTTCTTAGCTCTGAAAAATCCCCTGAATATGAATCAGTGAGTCCTTGTTTACTCACACAAGTTGTGTTATTAAGACCTCCAACCAGTTCATGGATGCATTAGATTTTTAAGAAAAGGAGGAATAATGACTATAAGTAAGATGAGATAAATGTAAGCCTAACATGATGAAAGAGAAGCATGGAGACTCATATGCACAGTAGCCTCAGTTAATGTTCTTTCCTGCTTCGAACTCTCTAAATTCCACAGTGACTAGACAATTCTAAAACTACAGCAAAAAAAATGTTTCTTAACAGCTGGAAAAAAAAAAACCCTATGAAAATGGATTTTAAAACTATTTTTATACATTTAAAAGTATTTAAATATATATAAAAATTAATGCAGAGGAGAATAATATGAAACAGGAACCAGAATGATGTGTAGAACAGTGGAGAAGATGGGGGCCGGCAGATGGCAAAGCATTTATGTTGGTGGATTCCCACATGGTCAACCACAATTTGAGTCCTGGACCCAGTGGCTTAAAACTCAAGTTGGGTGCATGTGCATTCTTGTCCAAGATCCCAAGATACCTGGAGGAGAATGGAGAAGGGATTGCAGCATGGCCATCCCCTCTGGGAGGTGATTTCTCACTTTCGCTCTCACTGTTTCTGTCTCCAGTGAGTACACATGCCCTATGGCAAAAAAAAAAAAGAAAAACTGGGGAAGAAAGATAGTATTCACTGACACTTTCATATTTTCATCTTAATAACCTATTTAAGCATGATGAGTAAGCATGGTGTGGTACTATTGAACAGTAACTTCATGCTATTTGATAACCTTCTCATGAAGAAGTGGATTCTGTGTTTCCTCTCCTTGATCATGCCTCTGTGACTATCTCAGTGAGTAAACTACATTGGAAGTGTTGTGTGACTTCTGATGTTAGCTTGGAAAAGGGCATTTAATTTCTACTGATCTGTCTGGAAAATTTCTCTCCAGGAGCCTTTGATAGATATGTAAGAAACCTAACTACCCTGAGGAAGCCACTGGAGAAAGGCCACATGGAGAGACAACAGGATGGTGCCTCAGTCATTGTAGCCACCAGCTTAGACTCTGAAACAAGAGAAAGATGACCTCAATCTCAGGCAGTATCTGACTACAAATACTTGACTCAAAGTAAAAAAAAAAATTCTTCTGAGCCTAGTCAACTTCCAGATTTATGAGAGACAAATAAGTAAGTGTTCTTTTAAATTTTATAATTTTTGCCTTACTTTTCTTTTTTTTTTTTTTTTTTTGTTTTTTTTGTTGTTGTTGTTGCTATAGGGCGCAGGCGCTCGTCTGACAGACAGAGAGAGACATAGAGACAGAAAGCGAGAAATCACCCCCCAGGGGGGATGGTCACGCCACAATCCCTTCTCCTCCATTCTCCTCTCAGGATCTTGGGCACGCACGCACATGCGCCTGGCGTGAGTTTTAAGCCACCGGGTCCGGGACGCGAACCGCAGTCGACTACGTGGGAGTCCAGCGACATAGCCATTATGCTAACTGCTGGTTTCCGCCTTACATTTTGTTTTTAAAGCTTTTCTATAGGCTTATGTGCTTGCCAGATAGATGAGAGAGAGAGGAGAGAAAGAACATAATCACCCCTTCAGGGGAGGATGGCCATGCTTCAATCTCATCCAAGCCACCTTAGCCACCAGCCAGTGACCCTTGTTTCACTTTGTAAACTTTTGTTAAAAACTAGGACATATTAGCCAGATCTTCTCAGGGGCAGGATCACCAGTATCATTGCCTTCCACCTTCACATCGTATCCCAATAGAAAGGCAATGATGGACCAAACAACAGGAGATTAAATCAAGCACAAAGAAAAATGATACAATCAAAAGGCTTTGTGAGGATGAGGTGTTTATGAGGCTGATGCTGGCTTATTATGGCATCTGTTTTACAGTGTTTTGTCCTTCCACTTAGAAACAGGGACTGTGACATGTGAGCATGCTGCTCAGGTGGGCCTCCCACTCATGATGTCCTTGCCTCTGTCTCCTGAGCGGGTTGGATTACAGCCAAACCACAGCACCTGGTTTGTAATTTATTTTGTTTTATTAGTAAGTAGAAGGAAT
Source organism: Tupaia tana (assembly GCA_026018925.1). Lineage (NCBI taxonomy): Eukaryota > Metazoa > Chordata > Mammalia > Scandentia > Tupaiidae > Tupaia > Tupaia tana. The sequence continues at coordinate 153,542,957 of JAKSZU010000003.1, forward strand.
ACACTCTAACATGGCGATATAACAAAGTATAGTATTCTACATACATAAAGCAGTAACATAGATACTATCAAGTATTATGCACTGTATGCAATTGTGTGTGCTGCTCTTCCATAGGACTGGCAGGGCAGTCATTTATACCAACATCACTACAAACATATGAGAAATGTTCTGTGCTACCACATTATGATAGCTACCAGGACACTTGGCAATAGGAACTTCCCACTTTCCTTCTTTCTGTGTCTCTCCCTGGTGAATGCATGGGCCCTGTATCCAATAATACCAAATACATAAATAAAATCACTTACCACAGTTCTATTTTAATTTTGTAGTCTTTATTTTTCCCAAAGAACTATTTATTTAACTTTATTTATTCATTCATTTATTTTTTATTTGACCAGAACGGACACACACACACACACACACACACCAGAGAGAGAGAGAGAGAGAGAGAGAGAGAGAGAGAGAAAGTAAGAAAGCAAGCCACCAGGTCCAGGACTTGAATCGTGTTCAGCCATGTGGGAGCGCCCAGCACCTTAACCACCACACCACTCGCTGGTCCCTTAATTTTGTAGTTTGATGCAGACAATTTGCATTACTGTTCCCTTTGTACAGTGCAACTTGCTCATATGAATGGCAACATGTACAATATAATTCTTCTCAAACTTTGGAATGGGCTTATTCTTGGTCTCAACATGCCAGATTTGCTGGAGTTCCACTGCTGGCAGTTTCACCTATACCATGACAGCTCTACAGTGGTTGATTCCTCCCTAGCACAAGTGAAAGCTTCATTACTTCACTAACTCCAGCCCTTGTTCAAAGTATGCATCAAATAAAGAGCTGAAGGAGAACATCCTCTGTGATTCACTGCAGCATTCTTTCTCTCTCTCAGTGTTCTGGAAATCCACATGTGTGCTCATCACCACCTGCTTTTCTCTCCTGAGACAGTTTTGCATAGTGGAATACAGATTAATCCCGTCAGGGAATTGGACTTCAGTGAGTTTTATTATGGTAACTTTTGTCTTTCCATTTTAGCTGGGTATGCTTGCAGCAATCAATCCTGTTGAGTGCTATTAGCCTGGTATGGTCAAATCTTAGGATAGTTGGATTTACAGAAAAAATGCTGAAGTGCTCTTTTCTGATTATGAAACTAAAATTATGACATGGATTTGAATAATGAACATCTTCATTTGGCTAGAATAAAAACTAACAAATTATTGCCCACTAAGAATAGATCTTAAGCCACTCACCTTTAGGCTTAAAATGAATGACTGAAATATAACTCAGGTAGGTATTAGAAGAATCACTTGCTCTTGTCAAAAGTTGAGGACTAGAAATATTAATTTGGTTATTCTCATCCATGTGTTGAAAAGGAAGCAATTTAACATGTTGGATGGACTCTAGATAAGTTAATTCTGGATTCAATGATTTATTACCTGTGGGCCCCAATTAAAAAATTAAAATCTCTAAAACTCAGTGTGGGATTATAATGTAAGAATAAAATACAAGATTATTGTGAAGGTTATATATGACAACAGTGTAAAGCATTTAGGGCATAATTGTGCACAGAATTGTTAATAAATGATATATTTTTTGTTTGATCTTCCAGAGTGAGAGTCTCCTATATAAAGTTCTGTCTTTGATTTGGTGGAGGCTACACTAGATGAACAGAAAGAAAGCAAGAAAGAACCCTCCAGGGGGGTGGCCATTGCCACAATCCCTTCTCTTCCATCTCTTCCTCCTGTTAGGGTCTTAGGCATGTTCACATGGCCTGGCATATTTTCCAAGCCACTGGTCCTGAACTTGAACCATGCACTTAGCCACATGGGATCCAGCTGCCTTAATCACCACACCACCAGCTGGCCCTCCCTTTGTAAAGCTGTAACTATATAGATGCCATTAAACTATTCCAATATTTATAGTCAATTGACATGGCACTGGAAAGAAGTGGTTTGTAAATAACTAGCAAATAGGTGATGCCCAACATTGTGATAGTGCACAAATGAAACAATGAAGAGTGGAGTGGTGAATTTATCTTTCCCCATTTCCATCTAAATTCCTGGTCTTAAGGTTCACAGAAACAGAGCTGGTCCACGATGATACAAGAATTCCACATGTTGGCCAGCCCTTGTGGTGATGTGGGCAGTAAAATGCCATGGTACTGGACTCATATGGAAAAGCATGGATTTCAGATTTGGGGTATCCCTGAATACACCAGGGGTGCCCAAGATCCTTGTTGGCTAGAAAATTTGGGAGATTGTTGTGGCATGGCAAAAATCGATCAGGGGTCTCTGTCACTCCCTCATCTCTTCTCTGCTCTGAAAGAAATAAACTTAAGGAAAACAAATCAAGCATGCATCACATATATTTCTCGTCAACTGTACTGTATACTAGAGGATACCTTTATATGACCTCAGAAATTCTGAGGAAAGATTATTTTCAACTTAGAATTCTAGATTAAGGGCAAAAAAAAAATCAACCAATTGTGATAATACATAGATTTTCAAAGACACGAGAACTCACAATATTGATCTTTCTTATAGCTTTTCCTAGTAAGCTACTTGAGAAGATGATAGAAGGCTTCTGAACACAGGTATTGGTGTGCATGTGTGGCGGGGGAGATAGTGGGAAGTGAAGGAAAATAAGCTCATCTAGAAATTTTGTTAGAACTGAAACATCTTAATTGTGAGAAAAGTGTTAACTTCAGTCTTTGTTGCTTACTCCTTCCCCAGTGTACCAGGCGGAATGGAACAACCTAGATAGTTCCTGGTAAACCTGCTAAAGAGCTCAACCAGGCAAATGTGTACAAATGTAAATGGCTTTGCCAATGGAAAAATACCTCAAAGTACTGGCTTAAAGATGTTTTCTTGTAGGATAAACCAGGCTTGACTGTGGTTCTTATTATAATAAATAAAACTGGGATTATAAATTTATGGTGCACAACTAAATTATTGATGGGGCATAAAAAGGGGAAGTATTAAAATGAAAATGACTTCTTTTGTGAACACTATTTCTGCCTAGGTTTCTCAAGATTTATCTGTTACTACGAAACCAAATCATATCCTAATAGAGGAAAAAGGAATATTGTTTAAAGCACAAATAAGACAGTTTAGGATTCACATGGAAAAATAATGCTTTAACCATGGCTGCTACTTACTTACATCTTTTTTTATCATTACCAAACTTTTGGTGTTGACTGACTGCATTGTTTGGATCTTGAGCCCAGTGTTTTGAAAATCTTCTGGGCATGTATATGTGTATACCCCAAATCCTGGCAGGATGGAAAAATGAAGAAGAAGGGATCGTAGCATTATATGCCCCATTTTTGTTGCCTTTATCCTCATTTTTTTCTGTCTCTCTCTGGTGAGTGCACATGAAAATACACACACACACACGCACACACACAAAAGAGGAAGGAAGAAAGTTGAAGGTAACCAACAAAAGACATAGTTTTGTTTTATAAGAATATATATACTATGATTATTCAATTATGCACATATATTACCTTGGTTGTGTGTGTGTATATATATATATATATGTGTGTGTGTGTGTGTGTGTGTGTGTGTTTGTATATTTGTGTATGCACACCAGGGGACTTTAATAAGTTTGTGGAAAAAATCAAATTAAAGTACAAGTTTATTTTGGAGCAAAAATTTTTTGAACTCCATGCACAGTTTTTTCATAATACACATTTCCTGTCAACTTTTAAAGACATTTAGTATATAAACAAATTTATAGATAAAGAGAGAAGAGAGAAAGAGAAACAGGAAAAGAGAGACAAAGAGAGTGAGATAACAAAAGAAAGAAGAGAAGGAACTTGAAAGTGAATGAAAAATAAGACTTTTTTTTAGGGATTTTTGTTATAGAGCATGTGTGCTTACTGGAGAGACAGAGAGACAGAACATGAGGAATTGCTCCTCAGGAGAGATGGCCTCATCACAATCCCTTCTCTTCCATTCTTTTCTCAGAATTTTGGGTATGCATGAACATGCACCTTGCAAGAGTTTCAAGCTGATGGGTCCAGGCCTTGAAACATGGTCAACTACATGGGAGTCCAGCGACATAACCATTATGACATCTGCTAGTCCCAAGACTCTTAAATTTTTTCCCAGCTCTATTCAGGAGATAGAGACCTTGACATTGAAACATGAGAATTTGTAATAATATTGGAGCAGAATATTTTGAATGATCTCAGTTGCAGTAAGCATGGTAAATTTTTCTAATTAATCAATATTCAGGCTCTAAAATCAGAAAACAATATGATTATTAAATGCTTATATAGGTCAGAAAATTAAAAAAAAAAGAATATATAAATTGCCTCTAAAAATCTCAGTGAAATTTTTTTTTTTGGAGAGGTTTTTACTATAGGGCGCGTGCGCTCACCAGAAAGACAGAGAGAGACAGAGAGGTAGAAAGTGAGAAATTACCCCCCAGGGGGGATGGCCATGCCACAATCCCTTCTCCTCCATTCTCCTCTCGGGATCTTGGGCACGTACGCACACGCACCTGACGTGAGTTTAAGCCACCGGGTCCGGGACGCGAACCGCGGTCGGCTACATGGGAGTTCAGCGACATAGCCATTATGCTAACTGCTGGTCCCAAATTTTTAAAAATCGACATTTAAGTGTATATCAAAGTGTGTGTGTGTGTGTCACATACATATATATGTCACAATTCATTTAGCAAATTACCCCGGTGAATTATTTTAGAAATACTTAACAAGTAGGGTGTCCAGACTCGGGAACTGTGGTGCAATGGGCTACCTATGTGCTTGTTTCTCATGGAGATGACAGAGATGAAGGAGGCAAGGCCAGCAAAGGAAATGATTTTCAAGTCTCTGTAGCATAGAATTTTCTCCCAATCTATTGGCCAAAACAAGTCACATGAACAAAGCAAATTCAAGAAGTGTTGAAATAGGCTTGGTCTAGGGATGTGGAAGGATATGTACAGTCACACAGCAAAAGCTGTGAGTAAGTGGAAGGCAAAAATTCAAGCCAGTGGAGCCATCTATGACATCCCAAGACTAGGACAATTACATGTGTGCAAGAGATACAAATGGATATTTGTCATGAGTATTCTTAAAATAGACTTTTTCTTCTATAGTTTTAAGAATTATCTTTTAGGGAGACCAGCAAATGGTATAGTAGTTACATCACTGGTTTCCCACATAGTTGACTATAATTCTAGTCATAGACCTGGCAGCTTAAAACTCATGCTGGGTGCATGTGCGTGTGTGCCCAAGATCCTGATAGGAGAATGGAAGAGAAGGGATTGTGACATGGTTGCCCCCTGGGGGGTGATTTCTTGCTTTCTGTTTCTCTCTCTTTCCAGCAAGCACACATGCCCTATAGCAAAAGTCTCCCTTAAAAAAAATATATCTTTTGTCTTTGTTGAAATAATGTATGCTAAGCAGACAAATTGGAAAGTAAAGGAACATTAAGCAGGATAAAATAAGACATATTTCATTTCTAATCCACTGATACACAGGCTGAGCGAGCTTACACGGGGAACATGTGAGTCAGCATTTTGTGCATGCTGACTTGGCGGCAGCAACTCAACTCATCTGTATTTATGTAAACAAAAAAGCTATAATTGTCTCATTTTAAGTGGCAAGTTCTCTTTCATTTAGGTAGTAAGAGAGGCACGTGGGTTGATTTTACTTCACTATAAGCAAAAGAAGACCCAAGCAATAAGAATGTTTAAGAAGACCCCAAATCTTCTGAAATAGGATTCTTGGAATGTACTATATGGCCCTGTTGGAGATACGCTGAAAACTGAGCTGCTACGGAGGAGATAGGAATGGTCAATATTGAGAATAGAAATAATGTTGTTTAGTACCCCTTTGTCGATTGAGAGAAGTTGAAGAAAATACTTTTGAGACAGACACTAGGGAGAGCAAAAAAATCTCAGTCCTTACAGAATTGATGGCCTTACATCAAGTCTAAGACTGAATAACATACAGAAAACATATTGATTTGGGATAGAATTAGTCCTAGAAGAAAATGACTATTATTATAGGAGAGCAGAAAACTCCCTTAAACACTTAATGAAAGAGAACAACCAAGGAGCAAAATCATCTTATTCACATTAAATAGCAAGAAGTGAGTGTGAGACAAGACTGTAAGCATAACTGAAATAACCAGATGCAACTTGGTTTGTTAAGTATATTAAAATCAAATTTTTAAATGATCTCTTTAATTCTGTAGATATGACTGTAAGCTTACTACAGTAAAACACTCATTGTTTCTAGATCTGGAAGCATATATATTAAAGATTTATTTAAAAAATAGTTGGGTACATAACAGAGGAGTGATGATTGAGCCTAAGTTTTGTCCCGAGTGGTCTAAATTGTGGCTTAAAACTGTGATTTACATTGATTTGGGTTAAATCAAATCCACTCTTAATCCTGCAGCTTATGCCTGCAGCCATAAGTGAGGATCCTGAGAGGAGATAGAATACCAAGCGTTAGCAGACATAACCAGAAAAACAAGTGCAATAAATCAGCCCCCACACTGAGAAACAGAAAATATTTTTGCTGAGACTATGAAAATAGATATGCTAGTTGCGAATACAATAAAATAACAGTATGAATATTTGATCTACCTAAATGATGCCTTCAACCTAACCTCAGCAAGCACTTGACCCAGCATCTTCTCATATAACCACAGCATGACTTTCAAGAATGAGAGTCTGTCTATTGTGGTTTTTGTTCTTATTATTACTTTAGCATATTTATTTTGAACAACTCGTTTCAAATATTACCAGTGAATATCCAAATGAATAAAAGATGACCCTGTCCTCAAGGAGAAGAGACGACGCTTAATTATTACAACGCTATGGTGGAGGTCCTGAACATTATGGACAAATGAGAGAAGCACATTGCCTGGCCTTAGGTAGGTATGGGAAGCTTTCACAAGAACTGATAACTGGATTGAATGTTTAAAGATGCTTAGAAGTTAGAAAGTCACAGAATCATGGGAGTATAATCTTTGCAGAGGGAAAAGGATGAACAAAGGCACAAAAATAAGAAAAAGCTTTGTACATGGAAGGAACGAGTTCCATTCTACCCTGCTGCTGGGGCAACTAGCATGCAGGTAGATGGCTGGGCAGGCATGAGGTGGTGGAAGCAGCATAAATTCTCATAGACTGCAGACCACAGTAGGCTTTTTATTTTCTTTTTTCTTCTTTGGGCCATGAAGGGCCAGATTTTTTATTATGTGTGTATTCTTTTCTTTCTTCCTTCCTTTTATTTATTTATTTATTTATTTATTTATTTATTTATTTATTTATTTATTTTTCTATAGGGCATGTGCTCTTGCTAGAGAAAGAGAGAGTCAGAAAGCAAGAAATTGAGCCCCCAGGGGGAATGGGCACACCACAATCCCTTTTCCTTCATTCTCCTCTCAGGATTTTGGGCACACATGCACATGGGCCCAATATGAGTTTTAAGCTGCCAGCTCCAGGACTTGAACTGAGGTTGACTATGTATGAAACCAGTGGCATAACCATTATGCCATCTGCTGGTCCTTATGTATCTTATTTTAAGTATATGCTTTTTGCTTGTTTGTTTATTTGCTTTAACTTTTTTAAGAATTATTTATTTAATTTTATTCATTCATTTATTTTAATTTGACCAGAAAGAGATAGAGAGACAGAGAGAGAGTAGAAGTGAGAAAGCAAGTCACCTGGTCCAGGACTCGAATCGCGGTCGGCCACGTGGGAGTGTCCAGCGCCTTAACCACTACGCCACCTGCTGATCCTAAGAATATGCTTTTAATTTACACATAATGGGGACCAGTAGTTGGCGTAATGGCTGTCACTGGACTCCCATGTAGTCAACCATGGTTTGAGTCCCAGACCCAGTGGCTTAAACTCATGCCGGGCGCATGTGTGTGTGTGCCCAAGATCCCAAGAGGAGAATGGAGGAGAAGGGATTTTGTGTGGCCATCCCCCCCGGGGGGGGGTGATTTCTCACTTTCTCTCTGTCTCTCTCTGTCTTTCTGGCTATCGCACGCGCCCTATAGCAAAAACTTCTCTAAAAACAAAAAGAAAAACAAAAAAAGTACACATAATGATTTATGAGTGATATTTATAAATCAGTACCAGTATATTAGAAACAGTATAGAACATTTACACAAACAAAACATGTTTTTAAAGGCTAACATAAATCATATGTGGAAGTTCTAATATTCTCTTACTATTCATCACTAATTTACCTAGTGTTTTTCTGGGAGGGAAGGATAGGGAGATCTGCCAACCTCTATCAGCTGTTTTAGGCAATGAGAATAAAGGAAGGGATTTTAGCAGAGAAGTGACTTGTTTATTCTAGCAGCAGAAAAGAGGTTATATTTAAGAAGCTGAGTTAGAGAAGAGAAAGTATAGTGAGGAGATGGATGATAAGAGTAACTTTGGTCTGATGAAGAGCAAGTACATTTTGAGGAAAAGAATCATTTGGATATTAAATATCTTCAGATAACACTTCCTATGTAAATAACTTGGTGTTAATTAAATGATTAAATTCACTAAAGAATTTAGGAAGAAGGCCAAGTTTAGGAGGCCAGGGTCCCATTTATCTAGATATTTATCCTCCATCCAAATAAGCTTACAAAACAACTAGCAACAAAATTGTTTTGATATGCCGTATTTACTTAATAATTTACCAAGGAATATGTCTACTTAAGAGCTTCTATTTTGTTATTTAACACATTAAGGTGGAAACACGATAGGTCTTCAAAATGTTCATGGAAAATATATATTATGAAAAAACAGGGACGAGCAGTTAGCATAATGGCTATGTTGCTGGACTCCCAGGTAGTCGACCGCGGTTCAAGTCCCAGACCTGGTGGCTTAAACTCATGCCGGGTGCATGCACGTGTGTGCCCAGGATCCCGTGAAGAGAATGGAGGAGAAGGGATTACAGCGTGGCCATCCCCCCTGAGGGGTGATTTCTCGCTTTCTATCTCTCTGTCTCTCTCTGTCTGTCTGGCAAGTGCGCATGCCCTATAGCAAAAACCTCTCCAAAAAAAAAAAAAAAAAAAACATGGATTTCAAAATGTTTTTGCACCAAAATAAACTCAGACTTTAATTTCATTTTTATACAGACTTTTATTTTAACTTGCTGGAGAGCTCATGTACTCACCAGAGAGAGACAAAGAGAGAGAAAGTGGGGCAAGGTGAGAAAGCACTTCCTATGAAGAACAGTCTCTCTATAATCCTTTCCCCTGTTCATTCCTCCATTTTGGGACTTTGGGCATGCATGTGTGCATGTGTCTCAAACCTGGACACCTGGCATGCTTCTCAAGCCAGCATGTCCAGAACTTGAACCACAAGGTAAGCCATGTGGGATCCAGCTGACTTAATACCCACACCATGTGCTTGCGTTTCCATGAACTTTTTTAAAGTGCCCTTATTGTAAGTGGCTATTTGGGACAGGGTAATATAATGTCAAAGGAATTTAAATATGGATGATTTTTCCTTAGTAAATCTTCAAAGTCATTAACTAGAAGCTTGCATTCATCTGCCAAAATGTTGGAGCTGGCTATTGCGCGTTAAAAGGGATCACTTTAGGAGGTAGAAACTTTTATGAAAAAATCCTTTCTTTCTGAATGGTAACTTATTCCAGTGCTGGGACTCTGAGAAAAACTCAAAAAAAAAAAAAAAAGGGTAGACTTCTTTTACCTGTAATAATCTCTGAATTTCTGAAATTGTCTGTGGCGTTTGTGAAAGCCCAAACACACAACCATGAAAGTGATTTTTTTCCTATCTAATAACCTTCTATAAGGCTTTTGCTCTACAGAAGATCAAAGCTCTTTGTAACTGTTTATTCCAATCAGATGGCATCTCTGTAGCAGGAAGTAACTTGGAGGTAGGTCAATTTCGTTGGCTAAGGGAGGAGGGAAAATGTAGGAAAATAATGGATTTGGGGCTGGAAGATGCTGCAGGAATTGGTTGGGGACTTAGAGAAGCTTCTTTTTGTCAAGCTTATTTAAGGATATAAGAACAGTGATTTTTGTTTGTTTTTTAATGGTATTGAAAAGAATAATGTTTTCTTACATTTTCATGAGACAGACAAGTGATAAATTATGGATAAAATAGGGGAACGGAATAGAACTAAAGAGTACGATGTAGTCAGAGTTGATCAAAATCTTCTTTTTAAAAATGTATTTCTTCTATTAGAGATAGAGAGAGCCAGAGACAAGAAGAGAGAACATTCATGAGAGAAATAGGCATCCTTCATGCTGTGATTTACCCCTAGCCTCCACCAGTCTAGAATCAATCAAGGCATATGAATACCCGGAGTACACAGGAAGGATTCAGGACACGAACCAGGAAGCTTCCCATGTGGTCCAACATTACAAAGCATTGTTATGCCACTGGATCTCCATCTGGCTCAAGTTGATCAGAATCTTAATTCTACTTGACATCATTGAATCACAGCACAGAAGCAACCAAAGCTTTACTTGATCCAACTACTCACTCGATGCATGAGACACAATATTTTTTTTGGAGAGACATTTTTGGTATAGGGTGCATGTGCTCACCAGAAAGAAAGAAAGAGACAGAAAGTGAGAAATCACCCCTAACATGGGGGATGGCCATGCCACAATCCCTTCTCCTCCATTCACCTCTTAGGATTTTGTGTACACATGTACATGTACCCGATGTGAGTTTCAAATCACCAGGTCTGGGACTAGAAACATGGCCTAGTACGTGGGAGTCCAACCTTGTAATCATTACACCATCTGCTGGTCCTGAGATGCAATTTTTCTCATTTACAAATTACTAAGCTACAACTGAGAGAGGTTAAGTACTATGTCCACAAAGACTTATCTATAATAGAAGGAGAAATTAGACCATTTGCAGTTTAAACCAACTATGAGGTGTCAGGAGATATGTTTGTTATGTACAAATATTGACTATGTGTCATTATACTTGTTTTTAATAGATTTTTGTTTTTAACTTGATAAAGATACTTTTTTTCCTCTTCTTTTTCTTTTCTTTTTTTCTTTTTTTTTTTTCTGAGAGGTTTTTGCTATAGGGTGCTTATGCTCGCCAGACAGACAGAGAGGGACAGAGAGACAGAAAGCAGGAAATCACCCCCCGGGGGGATGACCACGCCACAATCCCTTCTCCTCCATTCTCCTACCGGGATCTTGGGCACGCACGCACATGTTCCCGGCGTGAGTTTAAGCCACCGGGTCTGGGACATGAACCGCGGTCGACTACGTGGGAGTCCAGTGACATAGCCATTATGCTAACTGCTGGTCCCGATAAAGATACTTTTTAATTGAATTATGGGTGTTCATTTTTTGATTAGTTTTCTATGGAGTGTGTATGCTTGCTAGAGAAAGACAGAGGGAGGCAGAGAGAGAGAAAAAAAGTGAGAAAGCATTCCCAGTGGGGATAGCCAAGCTATAATCCCTTCTTCATTCTCCTTTTGGGATTTTGGGCACATGTGCTCATGTGCTAGCCACCTTCACAACCATGCTACTGGGTGGCCCTATATGTTTACATTTCTGAAAGTCCTATTTTGGCCAATAAAACAAGTAGACAAAATTTATCTGAATTATATATTACAAATTCACAGAATCAAATATATTTCTAATGTATTGGTCTTTTGTATTTACTGTACAAATATTGAGAAGTCAGATTTATTTGATATAGATTATTTTGGTTGTTTTTTCGTGCAGATAATGTTTTAATTCCTAAGTACAAAAATTAGTTAAAAAATAAATAACTAAGAAAATGAGGTGAATATCCTGCCTGTTTTAGGGTCAGAATCATCACCTTCAGAGACTAATATCTTTCTTTCCTCTTTACAAATAGTTTTGGATAATTCATGATCTTAGTTCAGGTCTCTAGGTTTTGTTTTTGTTTTTAGAGAGATATTTGCTATAGGGCAGAGAGACAGAGACATAGGACAGAAAGGGAGAAATCACCCCTGGGGGGATTATCACTCCACAGTCTCAACTCCTCCATTTTCCTCTCAGGATTTTGGGCATGCATGCACATGTGCTTAGCATGAGTTTTAAGCTACCAGGTCTGGGTCTTGGATCATGGTTGACTACATGGGATTCCAATGACGTAACCCTTACTCCATCTGCTACTCTCTGGTCTCTAGATTTTAAGAGGAAGAGCTGACATTCAAAAAGATATATGGGCTTGATTAAAAATCTGGTGCCAAGTACATTTTTGGAGACGTGATTTTTGAAACTATTTCTGAAGTTGACCAATGTTTTGGTTTGAAAAAACAACCCCACATTTCTTTGTTGTATTTCAGTATTTATTTACATTTTTTTGTGCAGACTATTGGAAGTAAATAAGAATGATTTCTCACATGACCATTTTTTCTGGACTCAGAACTCCTAGACATACTCTTTAATATTTTTGATGGTAGAAATGTATTATCGGTGTCATTGGAACTGAAGTGTTTATGTGGAACATTAGAGGAAAAACAACAACAACAAAAAACTCAGTCAACGTTTCTGTCACCCATCCGGGACTGCAATGCGCTCATCATTGGTTTTCTGTTTCAAACACTTTTAAATCAGAAGTATACATTCAACCATTCAACTTTCCATAAAGTATCATAGAAGTGAATACGATATTCCTTTATGAAGAGCACTAGGTAGAGGGAAAAAAATAGTAAAGACGAGTGAGAAGAGTGAAGTATATTTAGTCTCTATTAAGAACTGTAAAAAAGGAGATCTTAAGATATGTATATGAAAATCTAAGACAATTTCACCCAAGGAGGATATTACCTAATCATTACATGCCATTAGTGAAAAACATGATAACCACAGCTTTCTAAAGAGTTTTATTTTTCTTAAGTAGGTTTTTTCCTTAGAGCACCAGAGAGGGAGACAGAGGCAGTGAGAGGGAAAGAGAGAAATCATCTTGGGGGGCCAGGGGGGAGGATGGCCTTGCCACAAGCCCTTTTCCTTCATTCTCCTCCCAGGACCTTGGGCATGCATGCACATGTGCCTGGTATGAGTTTAAAGCCAACAGGTCCAGGACTCAAACTGTGGCTGATCATGTAGGATTCCAGCAATGTAACCACTATACCATCTGATGGGAGTTTTTAGAGTTGGTTCTCTTTTTCAAATTTATGCAGCTGTCTCCTCTTGTATATGTAATACATTCAGCGCTAATTAATTTTTTATTTTAATATACATTTCCACCATGCCAACTTAGAAATATGCAAATGTATCTATATTTTCATTAATCTTCCAAATTGTTATTTATTTTCTAAGAATTAAGAGGAATATAGATATATTTTATGTTATCTTACTACCTCAGACACAAAATATAACTTATTTTCTAAGTGAAAATAGAAAACTCTTTCATGTTAGAAATGCATAATTCTTAAAAATCTTAAAATACTCAGGTTTTGTTCCAAAGCCTGTAATTTTCTTCTGCTGTTTAACCTGCCTAGATCTCTAGTTGCTTATCTAAAAATGAGGTTAATGGTATCCTTTTTTTAGAGTCGTAATAAATATTAAAAAATGCTAAATTTTGTGAAATCACTTTGAAAATGACATTGTAAGTACAGATTGTGCAATTATGATACAGGTCATAGGAATCTATCAGAACAAAGAACTTTCTCTCTAAAAAACACAGAGGACATGCCCAAGAGCTATTCTTCCATCCAGTCTATTCTCTTCACTTATATTCACCTTCAAGACTCACAAAGCCCACCTACTTCCTTTAAGAAGCTGTCTTATATTTCTCCAGACCTAGTATCTTCCTCTCTCTTCCTCCTATACTTTTATCATTCAAAAATTGTAGTACATATAAATGTCAGTCTATCTTATCTTAGGAATATTCATAGATTGAATGATTTGTTCTCCTAGAATTTTATTATGGATTACTCACCTTTTCCCACAGCAGTGACTAGCACTATACTTTATGTATTAAGCAGCCAAATGGACATTTATTTAATCAACTATGCAGTACACATGCGTGCATGCACACACACACGTACTTGTGCTGTTGAAATCCAGAACACAGATGCACAGAGTACACTGGGGCCTGAGTTAGCCTGGAAAGGCATAAATGTATCAAAAAATCTAGACAAAGGGAACAATTTAGAATTTTCCTCTAACTAGAGAAAGATAAGTTTTTATCTAAAAAAATGAAATCCCCTACATGTCTTCGTAGCTCTTGAGTTACACAATCCAGCCATTGTTTGTACTACCAGTTGGTTTAGAGATTACTTTCCTCCCTTTGCTGTGTAGTCCTGTCTGTGCCCTGGCAGATATGTGAGTAGCCATGACCCTTTAAGGGGTTGTATCTTTTAGTTAGGAAAAAATAAAATAAAAAGGCTTTACCTGCCCAGAATCTTTTTACTCTATAGCTCAAACCCAACTAACCAATGTCTTGCCAGTTCTTACTTTACTTTGTGTTCTTCTAGAGTTTCATAGCTTGCCATCACTTCTTACACTAACACTTATTTTCAGTATTTAAAAAATTAACTATCCTCGTCTTTTTCTCTTCTTTGATCTTTAACTTTTTAAAAATATTTCTCGTTCTTTATGCCTATTCATGCATTCATTGGAAGATCAAAAAGAATGTGAGAAAGCTAGAGTCAGTCATCAGGAGGATCAATGAAGAATAATGAACGTTTATGCAAATAGTCCCAAAGCCAGAGAGGTGTTCTCCAGCAGAATGACTCTAATAATAGTCTCTCTGGCAAAAGTAAAGTTGAAAATGAATGTGAGAAGCCCAAGTAATTTTGGAATTCATTTTCTTTTGTGGTAATATCTGGCTTTGGTACATGTTCTAAGATAGTAGGAGAAATACACTGCAAAAAAAAAAAAAAAAAAAAAAAAAATAGCAGTAGCACTTCCAAAAAGCTCAGTGCACAGTTCTACAACTGAAGCCATTCCTAGTTTGAGGAAAGAGTCTGAGGAACCTTTGCACTCTGGCAAATTGTACTGCAGTTAAAAATTGTGGAGATAGGCCCTTCAAGTAAAGGAAGGAAGAGAATGAGATCAAGGAGAATAAAATGGGGGGAGGGCTATTGTCTTAGTGCTTATAATAAAATATCAGAGACTGAGTAATTTGTAAAGAAAATAAATTTAGTTTCTCACAGCTTTGGAGGCTAGGAAATTGAAGATCATGGACCAACATGTTCAGTTGTCTTGTGAGGACTCCTCCATGCTTCCAAGATGGCTCCTGTGGCCGGTGTCCTTACATGCTGAAAAGAAGACAAACCAGCTAAGCTACATGAAGCCTCTTTTTAAACTTTTTTTTAGCAATCTTTTTTATTTTTTATTTTTTTAGGTTTCTTACAAAGGGTGTGAGTGCTCATGAAGAGACAAGAGAGAGAAAGTGAGAGGCAAGGCAGGAAATCACCCTCCAGAGAGGATGACCATGTCACAATCCCTTCTCCTCCAGAGATTTGGACACACAAGTACACATACCTGGCATGAGTTTCAAGCTGCCAGTTCTGGAGCTCAAACTGTGGTCAGCCACATGGGAGTCCAGCACCTTAACCACTACACCACCTGCTGGCCTCCATGGAGATTCTTTTAAAAAGAGGGTCATGATCCCAATCATGGGGAAGCAACCCTCACAGCCAAATCACTTCTTAAAGGACTCACCTGTATTTACTGTCACATTGGCAATACTTAAATTTTGGAGGGGACATATTCCAACTATAGCAGATGGCAAACAGGAAGACATTAGAAATGTTGCCTTCTGAGTCCTTTTCTCAGTGTGAAGTTTCTCAATTTCCATACTGCCAGACTGTGAGTACAGGAAAAGAATCCTTATTTAGGTCAACTTGGACAGCCATAAAAAATTTCACAAACTGGGTGGTTTAAGCAGCAGAAATTTGTTTTCTCTCAGTTCTGGAGGTTGGAAACTCCAAGATCAAGAAGTGGGCTGCTTTCTGGATGGAGCCCTCTTCCTGGCTTAGAGATAGCCACCTTCTCCCTATGGCCTCTTCTGTTAGAGATGGGGAAAACACACTCTCTGGGACTTGCTTTTATAAGAGGTCTAATGCCATCATGAGGGGCCCTTCCTCACAACCTCATTTACCAAATACCACCAAATACCACCACATTGTATGGGATGAGATTCAGTCCATAGCAACTCTGCATTAAGAAAAAGAAGACATGTATTTAGTCTTGCTTCCAGATAAGCATATGACTTTAAATGGATCACTCTATCACCATAAAATTTTATTGACTCCTCTGTGGAGTCACAAAGGAAATTCTTGATTTCCTGCATGCTGCAGGATATAACTTATTTCTTCAATCTCTCTGCAGGGGACTACCAAAGTGTGCCCTTCCACAATAGTTAGAAGCTATAGGAATTATAAGAATTTTCTCAGACTCCTACCTATTTTAAGAGCTGTTTGAGTGTTGGTTTGTTTGTTTGTTTCTGTCATGATGGTTAATGCAATGGACATGGGGCATGAATATACCTGGAATCTGGTATCTGACTCTTAACATCTGTTATCATCTCAAACTGTAGGTTGGTTCTCCACTTCTTTCATACAGTAAGTACAAACGGTCTGAGGGGTTCCATCCGTGATGGGAACAAGTCAGATTCCTGCTAGCTGGTTTCTGCCAGGTGTGTTTTCTAACACATACCCAAGCATGGTATTTTCTATGATTACGTCTAGGTGTTCTCCACTGGAACTATAGACATATAGATGAATAAGTTCTCAAGTATTCATGTGGGAAATAAGCCAAGTGGAGTAAGTGCATGATGGAAATTTTAGTTCTTTATGGAAGAAACAATGGCTCCTTTCTTATGCCAAGTAGCAGAAATGTCACTTCATAGGCTTGGACCTAAGTTTGCAAAGCAACTTCTAGTTGCTTGCCACTGAAGCTAAAGAAATGACCTACATCCCTTGAACTTACTTCTTTATTCTTAAAAAGAAATAATAATTCCTAGATGACATAGTTGTTGATGTGAAATACAATGATAAATAAATTTTACCCGACATAATTTATATACTCTTCAATAAATAGTAGCTGATGTTATTATATCATTATTATTATTATTAACTTTTTCCTGCTTGTCATCATTGCCATTGTCTCCTGCAGAGAGCTGAAAAAAAAAATCGTAGGAATTTCTATAATAATGTGTGGTGTTGCAATGTGAGCACCTAATATCTGAATTTTTGTGAAAGATAAAAGCATATTATTGGAATTAATGAGACTGGCATTTTAAGTTCAGAGAAGTAATTTATTTCTGAATTTAATCCTTTCTGTCTGAGTTGAAAACTTCCTGGGTTTAAACCTTTATTTCACAAGGAAAATAGAGGGGAAAAAGCATATAAACCCCATCCCCTACTTTCTATGGGATACATTTACAGTTTTGTGCAAAGAATTTCCTTAAAAGTAAAGTTATGCTATAGTATATCCTCACATAATAATGTGGGCCATAATCTAGCAATACATAAATTATATTAATTTGTTCTGCTAGTATTTGACCAAAATAATCAAAGATTCTAAACACCATGAAAGAACATCCCACTTTGGACTAATGTAGGATTAGGAATTGCCTAAAATGGTAGAGAATCAAGAAATGTGTATTAAGACCAGTTCATTACCCAATGAATATGGAGCTATTTACTGATTAATTCTTCTTTAGAGGTTATTAGGTCTTCATTAAGAATCATTTTATTTTGGGGACCAGCAGTTAGCATAATGGCTATGTCGCTAGACTCCCATAGTCGACTGTGGTTCCAGTCCTGAGCCAGTGGATTAAACTCACGCCGGGTACATGTGTGTGCGTGCTTAAGATCCCAAGAGGAGAATGGAGGAGAAGGGATTGTGGTGTTGCCATCCCCCCGGGGGGATGATTTCTCGCTTTCTATCTCTCTTTCTGGTGAGTGCACACGCCCTATAGCAAAAACCTCTCAATAAAAAAGAAAGAAAAAAGAATCATTTTATTTTCTTTATTCTCTTATTTGTGGTTAGCTGCTATGAATCTCTAAGGCCACTCCTGAGATGTTTAAACTCTCTTCAACTTAATTCTAAGGATTTCAACATAGTCACTTTCTACTCCCCGGCTGGTTCTGACTTGTGAGTTCACAAGTCCTGATAATAAACTCTAGCTTTGTTCCAGGAACTTGGACTTCAGAAAAGAATATCAAAGACTTGAACAGTCTGACTATGCTTCAAGTACAAACGGAAAAACACTGACAATTTTTGGGGCAGAAAGTGATGTAGTAAAAATTGCTCTGGCAGGTGTATATACAGTTGTTTGAAAAAAAAAAAAAAAGTAAAGGTAATAGAGCTGAGGTGCTATGTGGTGTCCCTCTGCAAAGCCTGTCCTTGTACTCTAGCATTTCACTGTATGTCACCGAAAAAATGTGTGTTGTCCGAAGCTATAATTTTATCTATTATGTAAATTTTAAAGTGAGTTTAGAAAGTCAAGCAGCAGGAGGTTGAATGGTTAGGAAATAACAATACTTTGGTACATCTTGACTTTCAGCCAGATTCTTCTCCCCGAAATACATTCATTATTGGAGTAACAGATTTTAAAGGCCACATTGCCCAATGGATATGCAAAGGAAAGTATTCATTCAAGCTATTCTGTAAGAAAACTCAAAGAAAAAATGTGAATTGCCATAGGAGTGTGTTGGTTGCTACGCAGTGCGTCAGGATGTCTGCCAGCTGGTATTTTGAAGATTATAAACCACATCTTCAACTTCAGCTTTACCAGGTTACTCTTGCTGGGTGACATAGAAATGATGGGCTGTTGTTAGCAAATCAGGGATCATCGAATCACTGAAAGGAACATAAAATAAGCATTGATTCACTTATCTATTATATTTAGGGTTTGTGTGTGTTCATTAGTACTCTGTAAACGTGTCAAATTTGAGTTTGGTACTTTTTCACAACCTATTAGCAACACCTGTCTCAATGCAGTCATTATCTTGCTGATTATAATGTTCCTTTTCATTTCAAACCTATTTGTGTACTTTTATGGACTTTGAGAGTTGGAAGGGACTTCCTAGGAATGTCATCCCTTCTTGTCATTTTCAGAAGTGGAACCAGTTATCTTAGAAGTGACTGCCATGATGGCTGTGGGCTGGAGAGCTTCTCATTTTAGTGTTTCCTATTAATGGTGCCACTGTTCATCTACTACTCCAAGCTTAAGGTTTCACGATTATCCTTGACTTCTCCTTTCTTTTTTTTTTTTTTTTTTTTTTTTTTTTTTTGGAGAGGTTTTTGCTATAGGGCGCGTGCGCTCACCAGACAGACAGAGAGAGACAGAGAGACAGAAAGCGAGAAATCAACCCCAGGGGGGATGGCCATGCAGCAGTCCCTTCTCCTCCATTCTCCTCTCGGGATCTTGGGCACGCACGCACACGCGCCCGGCGTGAGTTTTAAGCCACCGGGTCCAGGACGCAAACCGCGGTCAACTACGTGGGAGTCCAACAACATAGCCATTACGCTAACTGCTGGTCCCAACTTCTCCTTTCTTATCCTTACCTGCGATTGCTTCTGAAACTGAAAAATCCATGCTTTTGAGTTTTTAAACCCCTTTGAAACAACCTAATTTAAGCCTCTACCGCCTCTCCCCTGAACAATTTCAATAACTTCACACTGTCTGTGCCTATTTTTTCTAATTCTCATCCTTTGTACACATTATTCCTGAAAGTCACCTCTGACCATACAACTTCTGATTTATAAGAAGCATTAATAGGCTCTGTATCTTATTACATGCCAAATAAAATTCAGAGTGTTTAACTTACATATTAGCATTCTTCAATATAATCTCAACATATTTCTCCAATCTTATCTCTAATATATAAGGAGAACTGTAAGTAAGATACTGTTTGTTACTGGACAAGTATGCCTCATGTTCTCCAAATATTATAATACCTACAGTACCAGTACAAATATTAGTAATGTCAATTCTGAGCAACAAAACGGCCTGCTTTATTTAATATAAGTAGGGGTAGAAAAATGTATATGCATATGTGTGTTTGTGCATATGTACATATCTGTGTGTGTCTGTAATCTGATTTAGAAAGACTGTCATCATATATACTTAGAATTTATAGCATTTTGATATTTTGAAAATTAGTTTATATAGAAAGCTTCAAATTTTATAAAAGAATAGCTATTGTAATTATATATTCCAACTGTTATTCTTTTCCTATTATTCTTGGAAAATTGATGGACTTATCATACTCACTTTGACAACTATGAAGTTTTCTCAAAATCACTTGATAATTCATTTTCTATGTTATATTACAATCATGTTTTTTTAAGAAGCAAATTCCTTTTCATTAACTATTTAATTTTTTTTTTTTGGAGAGATTTTTTTGCTATAGGGTGCGTGCGCTCGCCAGACAGAGAGACAGAGAGACAGAAAGCGAGAAATCACCCCCCAGGGGGGATGGCCACGCCACAATCCTCCATTCTCCTCTTGGGATCTTGGGCATGCACGCACATGCGCCCGGCGTGAGTTTTAAGCCACCGGGTCCAGGACGCAAACCGCGGTTGACTACGTGGGAGTCCAGTGACATAGCCATTACACTAACTGTTGGTCCCAATATTTTTCAAATTATCCCATAGAGTTCACTTCTTAGCAGTGGCAAGTATTTCATTGTCATGGGTCAGAACTTGGTCTCTACATGCAAATTGCCTCAGTTTTAGACAGTGCTCTTCCACATAGGAATTTTATGACAAAAATAAATGATATAACCTGTGGGTGCCTACATTTTTTCATCAGCTAGTTCCAAAATGAAGATGATGGTATCCCGTAGAATTTTTATGAGAACTAGTTGGGGCCTTACTTATGCAGGCCACTAAAGAGAATCTGACTCATAGCTGTCACTCAATAAGTATTAGCTAGTATTATTGTTCAAAACTAAGTGCCCTAAAATTTTATGTTAGCTATCAAATATCACCATCAGGGGTTTTATTCCCAAGTTCTATTTGAAACTCTTAAGCCACCGGGTCCAGGACTCGAATCACGGTCAACTACATGGGAGTTCAGTGACATAGCCATTACGCTAACTGCTGGTCCCCATACACACTATTTTAATAAGATTAGGTCAAGTAAGTAACTGCTGTAAGAATAAAATGACTCTTTTAAATACTTAAAAGTGAAAGTAAATGCCTGTAGAAAGAGACAGGCTTTATTGGAGATTAGCCCTCTACAGTGTAGACACATTCTATTCAGGTCATTCTGGCTGATAGGAAAAGAAAGATGCCTTTACAAACTCTATTTCAGTGATTCTTAAATTTTGCTATGTATCCAGCTCACTGAAGGTCTTGTTAAAGTAGTCGTCACCGAGCCTCATTTCCAAAAATTCTGTTTGAGTAATTTTGAGGACAACTCAGAAAATTTGCATTTCTGACAAATTACAAGGTGAGGCTGATAGTGCTGTATAGAGTTTTCATTTTGCGAATAACTGTCCTGCTTTCTTATAGTTGTCTTCCTACGATCACATCATTGTCTTCTCCTACACTTATTCATTATTCCTCTCTTATTAATTCCTCCTTTGTTCCTCTCTCTTTTGGGGAGAGAGTTTGAGCTTTCATTACACACATGCAGCAAAAGGTATTGAAATCTCCCATTACAGATATGGAGGAATTGAATACCATTCATAATAGTGTTTTTCTCAGACCACCTTACTTCCTAAGTCTTAATCATCTCCACTCCTTTGATCACATCTTCCCTTGATAGCTAACATTCTTTTGATCTTCTTAACTCACATTAAGTCCAGTATTACTACCTCATGTTCCTTTACCATTCACTATTGCTTTCTTTTTAAAATTTATTATTATTATTATTCATACATTAAATCACTGTACATCATTTAGATTGTAAAGAGACTTCACCCAGTATGATACACACCTCAGCCCAGTCCAGTTGAGACTATTATACACATCCACGTCAACAGATAATAAATCTTCTCTGTGTCCCACGAATGTCTTACTTCTCCATTCTCCTCCCAAAATTTCCATTCCTATGCTCTTCCCCTCCTACATTCTCTTTCCACTTTGTCCCTAGTGTCCATTACAATTTTTAATACTTTTATGTTCTCCAGTCTTTCAGTCTCTACCATAGAGTGCAGACAGTCTGTATATGTTAAGTGGAGACATACAATGACTCTCTTTCATAGCTAACTTGCTTCACTCAGTAGCAAATTTCCGTATTTGTCCACTTTATATCAAATTCCAGGGCCTTGTTGGTTTTTATAGCTGAATAGTATTTCATGGAGAATATGTGCCACAATTTTTCAATCCATTCATCTGTTTGTGGATATTTGAGTTGTTTCCATGTCTTAGTGATTGTGAACAATGCTACAATGAAAATGGTTGTGCAAGCACTTTTCTGACTGAGTGCTCTCTTGTCCTTTGGGTAGATACCCAGGAGTGGAATTGCTAGATCACATGGTAGTTCTATTTGAAGGTCTCTGAGGAACCTCCATATTGTTCTCCACAGTGGATGGACAAATTTACATTCCCACCAACAGTGTAGGAGTGTTCCCCTTTCACCACATCCTCTCCAGCACTTATCATTATGTGTTTGTTTTTTGTTTTTTGTTTTTAATCTTCACCATTCTGACTGGGGTTAGGTGGTATCTCATTGTGGTTTTGATCTGCATCTCACTTACAATGAGGGATGCTGAGCATTTTTCATATGCTTTTTGGCTGTTCGTATGTCTTCCTTAGAGAGTTGTTTATTCAGCTCATTTTCCCATCTTTCAATTGGGTTAATCATTTTCTTCTGGGTAAGCTGCTTGAGTTCCCTGTGTAATCTGGTTATCAGTTCCTTGTCTGAGGCACAGTAACAAAAATTCTCTCTCATTTTGAGTGTTTTTGATTCACACTAATTACAGTGTCCTTTGCTGTTCAGAAATTCCTTATTCTGATGTAATCACAACTGTCTATTTTGGGGATTATTGCCTATTCTTTGGGAGTCTTGCTTAAGAAGTCTTTGCCTACCCCAGTGTCTCCCAGAGTTTCCCCAGTAGTTTGATAGTTTGCAGTCTTAGGTTTAGATCTTTGATCCACTTTGAGTTGATTTTTTCTAATGGTAACAGATAGGGGTTCAGATTCATTTTTCTGCAGGTGGATACCCCGTTTATTCAACACCATTTGCTAAGGAGGTTTCCCTTTTCCCACTTAATTGACTGGAACCCTTTGTCGAAGATGAGTTGGCTCTATGTTTTGGGGCTTATTTTTGGAGTCTCTACTCTGTTCCATTGGTCTTCATGTCTATTTTTGTGCCAATACCATGCTGTTTTGATTATTACAGCTTTGTAATATATTTTGGTGTCAGGAAGTGAGATGCCACCTACTCCAGTCTTCTTGCACAGGATGGTTTTTAGCAAAACAGGTGTTTTATGGTTCTAGACAAATTCTATGATTGTCTTTTCTAGATCTGTGAAGAATGTCTCTTGTAATTTTATAGGGCCTGCATTAAACATGTAGATTAATTTGGGTAGGATTGCCATTTTGATTATATTGATTCTGCCAATCCAGGAACATGGGATATCCTTCCACTTTTTAGTGTTCTTCTCAATTTCCTTAACATTTTCATAGTTTTCCTTGTAGAGATCTTTGACTTCCTTGGTTAGTTTCATTCCTAAGTACCTATACTTCTTGTGGCTATGGTAAATGGAATTACATTCTTCAGTCTTTCTCTGTCTGCTTGTTGTTTGTATATAGAAATGCTATAGATTTTTGTAAGTTAATTTTGTATCCTGCCACTTTACTGTATGCATTTATTACTTTGAGAAGTCTTTTCATAGATACTAGTAGGTCTTCTATGTATACAATCATGTCATCTGCAAACAGAGATAAATTTAGCTCTTTTTTCCCTATTGGAATGCCATTTATTTCCTTCCCTTGTCTGATCACATCGGCTAGAAGTGGGCAGCCTTGTCTTGTACCCAGTTTTAGTGGAAAAGTTTTCCGCTTTTCTCCATTCAGTATACTGTTAGCTGGAGAGCTTTCTATGAGTTATTTCCCTCTGCCTGACTTACTCTTTGAAAGTGGAGGACTGTGTCATGCATCTTCTGTTTCAGCGCAATCCTTGGCAAGGAGATAGTATTTCTCAAAATAGTCTGATTTGTTGTCAAAATTTTTCTTATAGAGTTTTGTGTTTTTGCTTTTATTTTTGTTTTCAGTTTTGTCCCGGGGCATATATGCTTACCAGAGTTGGAAAGATAGGGAAAGTGAGAAATCACTAGGACAGCCATGCTACAATCCCTTCTTCTTCATTTTCTTTTCAGGATTTTGAGCACACACACTTACACACACACACACACACACACACACACACACGCACCTGGCATGTTTTTTCAAGCAACAGGGTCCAGGACTTGAATTGCACAGTTGACTATGTGGACTACAGCTGCCTTAACCATGACACCACCAGCTGGCTCTGATAGAGATTTTTATGGTATCAAGCAATATGCAGACAATCTTTAGAGAATTTCAATGGATCATAAATGGGATTACCAAATTTAATTAATAAAAATATAAGATACCATGTTAAGTTTCAACGTTAGGTAAACAAAGACTAAAATACAGTAGAAGTATGTTCCACATAACATTTTGGACACCATATAGTAAAATTTTTTTTTTTGAGAGGTTTTTGCTATAGGGTGTGCACTCCCCAGAAATACAGAGACAGAGAGACAGAAAGCAAGAAATCACCCAGCAGGGGTGATGGCCAAGCTGCAATCCCTTCTCCTCCATTCTCCTCTCAGGATCTTGGGCATGCACCCACATGCACCTGGCATGAGATTAAGCCACCAGGTCCGGGACTCAAACCGCAATCGACTACATGGTAGTCCAGCAACATAGCCATTACACCAACTACTGATCTTAAAGTTTATTTGTTTTACTGAAATTCATACATAATCGAGCATACTATATTTTATCCGGTAACCCTTTCCATGGGTTTTAGAACTTGATTTTTCAGAACTTCATTGACAGGGTGTTTGTGGGGTTCTTTCCTCTTCCAAAGTGTGGGTGGAACAGAGACACAGGGAGTTGGAAAAAGATGTGAGGAATTGATGTCATGTTGCTATTGCTGAGTTCAGGAGGAGCTCACAAAGCTCTAGCAGCACTTGCAAAGTGCTTTCTCCCTCTTGGAGCTTATAACATGCAGGGAGGATGGTCACAGACCACTTCCTCCCTCTCAGAGCTCACAAGACATTGAGCTGAGCCAAATCAAGACTAAGTTCAGCCATGGTCACCAGGGCTGAGCTGACTGAACCAAGGCCAAGCTGAGCAGGGCTAGATAGCAACTTACCAGGTGCTTGTTTTCTCTTAAAGGGGCTGCAGACAATAGTATTCATTGCCAAAACCAAACTGTCTCACATATGTACATTATATTCAATGGCGTAAAATAGCAAAGTCATAATTATATAATAAGCATACGAGCACAGGACAACTAATACCATAAGTTGTTTACCTTGTGGCTTACAAACATGAAAAGATAGGAAATAAGGGAGCCAGACTAAACCATCCTGACTCCATTTTCTCTATACAGGGTCATCATATCTTGCTCCCAGAAATAGCCTTTCTATAATATTTCACCATATCTTAACAGCATGACTTTGGACAAGATGCCTCACCTCTGTGAGCTTTGGTTGACTCATATGGAGATAATGAATGTAATTGCCCAACCAGGCCAATCATAACTTCTTCAGACATCCTTTATTTTAATTATATAGTGTTGGTGGAACAATGCACACATGGTGAACGAGAATATCCTTGTGAATTGGTTACTTATCAAAGATCCAAGATAGTTTATTTACAGTATATAAATACCATGTATTAGAATTATAGTTCACAGTAGCTAGTATTATGCCATTACTTCTGCTTCTCAAAGTTTGGTGAAATGGCAAGCTTTGGAATCTAATCAAGATCTAATCAAGAAATCGGTCATTATTTTAGGGTCTTGGGTCCACTGTTTTTATAGTTTGAAGCCAAATCAGATGATTAAGAAAGACAGTGAAGAAGGACATTTAGAAGAAAAATAGGTAGGCAAAGCATTAATGGCACAAAGAAATGTGGTATTATCTGTTGAAGATATTTTGTAGTTTTATCAACTGTACTAGGGAGAAATGTTCACCTGTTGAAATATCCATTTTGTAAGCCAAATAATAATGTGATTGAATGTATAAAGAAAATGAAATGAAAAAATAAAAAATAAAAGAAAGGCAGTAAAAAGCTAGACCTTGGATATTTCCTGAGTTTAGGAACCCTGTGATCAGACCAATCCTACCACTGTTTTCCATATCCCATTCCCCACCATTATCATACAGCCATGGCTATTGAAATTGGTCTCCGGGGTCACTTGGCTCAACTGTGTACTGGATTTAAGTTGTCTGCATTGACGGAGAGTCAGGATCTGATCATAAGTTGTGATCCGAGAGTTTTGGTTTCTCTAAGTCAAATACTCAGAAAATAATGCTGTATTGCTAAAAACTTATTCATTAACAGATATCTTGGAGCAAGCCCTCATGAAATTGGAGTTTAGATAATAGATACCTGGGAGAAAACTAGAAATGCCAGTAAATTAATCCCCAGGCACGAGAGACAAATTTTGCTACCCTTTATAGTTTTCCCAAGGTTGTTTGTGTTTTAGAAATATGGGCAACTTTTAGGTTAAATCATAAGGCGATAAGAAAGGATGGGAAGGTTATCAACTCTAGTCTGTTGCCTGAGACTCGGCGCCCATGTGCTGACCTAAATTTGCTTTTAATGTCTACAAATGGAACCAGCAGGTGATGTGGACTCCCATGAGTTAATACATTTTGAATCTTGGACCTGAAGGCTTGAAAATCATGCCAGACACATACGTGTGCATGCCGAAAATCCAGAGAGGCAAATGGAGGAGAAGGGACTGCAGCATGGCCATCTCCCCAGGGGATGATTTCTCACTTCCATCTCTCTGTGTCTCTCTGTCTCTCTGTCTTCAGTGAGTGTGTGCACTCTCTGGCAAAATCCTTTAAAAAAATCTACACATTACACCCTGTGTCTCCTAAAACTGTAGTTCTAGTGTAGTTGACCTTCTTTTAAAGGATGAGTGATCCTACTCTGTGCTTTACCTAATTTGAATGGAAACACTTGAAAGGAGACCCAAAAATGTAGAAGAGTCTAAAAAGAATTCTAGATTCAAATGGTGGCCCTTTAGTGAATAATGAATGTTGATTTTTGTATTGTTTGTAATGATTTCTTTTTTTTTTTTTTTTTTTTTTTTTTTTGAGAGGTTTTTGCTATAGGGTGCGTGTGCTCGCCAGACAGAGAGACAGAAAGCAAGAAATCACCACCCAGAGGGGAGGGCCATTCCGCAATCCCTTCTCCTCCATTCCCCTCTTGGGATCTTGGGCATGCATGCACACGCGCCCGGCATGAGTTTTAAGCTACCGGGTCCGGGATGCGATCCGCGGTCGACTACATGGGAGTCCAGCGACATAGCCATTATGCTAACTGCTGGTCCCTGTAATGATTTCTCAGTCATGAGAACATTTTGGCTGGTTTCTTAGGGTTTGAAGTTTCTTCATATTATTTTCCATCATGCGTTTATTCTCTGTTAGTGAACTCAACAGTATTTTCTCTCTTTTTTAGTTCCTGATGTCATAGGTGCTTCTCAGTTAGGCTGTACTTGTAAACTGCCTTTCAAGTTCCTACTGCAGACTCTCTCCATCTATTTATTATATAATTATTATTTCTTCCATAATGTGTTCTGTTTTCTCTTTTCTCTTATTGAATGTTTAAGTCTTATGTTTTAATATTGAAACAATAGGCGTGTTCCATGCCCTCTCATTTAGGAAATTGTTATATGAAATCATCTATCCTGTATAATAATATTTTGTAAAATATATATTTGTTTATGGCAAAACTTGGCTAGAAACAGGTTTAATTGTTTTCTCCACCCCATACTCAAATTGAACATAACACAATTTTTTTTAAATAAAAGTTTTTAATTATCTTGGAAATAAAAATAAAAAAAAACACTTCTTACACCTTATCAATTAAGATGTATAGGTAATGGGGCCAGCAGATTGCCTAATGGTTAGGGCACTGGACTCCCACATGGCCAATCGTGGTTTGAGTCTCGGACCTGGTAGCTTGCTTTCTCACTTTCTCTCTGCTTCTCTTTAATCAAATTTAGTAATAATAATGATAACAATAATAATAAAATTAAATAAATAAAAAGAAGTATAGGTAAAAAAAATTATGTTTGTGTACTTTTAGTAGAAATTATACAAAATAATTTAGACCAATTCTCCTGTTTTCTTTATTTTCTAGAGGGCATGTGTACTTGCAAGAGAGACAGAAGAGAAATGTGAGAAAACATCCAGCATGGGGGGTAGCCATGCTACAATCCCTTCTCATCCTTTCTTTAGGGATTTTGGGCTTGCATGTACATGCACCTGTTACTTTTTTCAAGCCACCAATCCAGGCTCACACCTTATAGTCAATGATGCAGGGTCCAGCCACCTTAACCAACCACCGCAGGACTGGCTGACCACACAACTCTTAAAAGTGAAACTTAGTCAATTGTAACAGTGTAACTGTGAGTCCTCTTTGTAAGTATTTATAGAACTAAAACTTTTATCAGTCTTTTCTAGATTCATCTTGGCGGTAATAATCAGAAAAATATCAAGTACTAAAATTCAGAAATGAATTATTTTAGTAATTTCCACCAATCTTCGTGTTAGTAGACAATTTGAAGAGTCTACATATTTTTAAGCTTAAAATTCATGGAAAATGCATTATGTGAGGAAAAACAGGTGTGTGGATTTCAAAGTGTTTTGCATCAAAATAAATCTGTACCTCGATTAAATTTCTCAAGAAACTTTTTGAAGTCTTCCCATATATGTAGGGCTGGTTTTAATATTTTGACAAAACTGTGTGTTCAAGTCAAAGCAGAGTTAGACTGATTTCACTTATATCAAAACAACTGAAATATATCTAATGTATGATTGCCAAAGTTTTATTTCATCATTACAATGTATTTAAATGAGGGATTCTTTTTAAAATGCATCTCCTGTGGTTTCATACATAATGGGATAAGAGAAAATATTACATCCATTATCTCAATTGCTCTTTAAAAAAATCACAAAACCTCTTCTCAAACATGGTGCTCTACACCCACAAATTTATCTCTGTAAAATTTTTCTAATTTCCATAGGCGAAGAGGTAAATTGTATAGCAATGTTGAAATCCACATAAGTGGCTTCTACAACTAGAAATCTTCACACTGGGCACATTGCAATAAAGCTCATTTAAGTAGTGAAGTGACCAGCTAGTGATTAACCACATGAGGGGGATTAAAAAAAATCAATTGATTAGTCAATCAATCAAGAAATAAGTATAAGCAAGTCCGACAGAAGATCTTTAGTAACATCTCTTATGTGGGAATTTAGGGTAGTGTAAAAAAGTGAGGTACCACTGGGCTTGTGGAATTGGGGTGCATCCAAAACCTTCAAAAAGGACAGCAAGTATTAACCCAGTCATTGTCATATGCCATCCTAGTATTCAGCTGCTTTAGTAACTACAAATATCATGCCAAGTATACTGAAATAATTATCACTAACTTTGATATTTTTTCAAGAGTCAAGGGCGTATTGCCAACACAGGAGAGAAAGAATTAACCCAACAATTCTCAACAGCTCTAAATGATAGAGGCCAAAGGAATATTTGTAGAATTTTAAAAATTAACTTTAAAGGATCATAATTTAAATGTAAAATTCATTTATTTTGAGTGTAAAATTTGGTAAACTTTAAAAAATGTGTACAGCAGGTAGCAATAATAAAGATAAAGTGTATTTGGAGCCAGCAGGTGGTGTGGTGGTTAAGGCGCTTGATTCCCACATGGCCAACTATAGTTCAAGTCCCTAACCCAGGGACTTGAAAATCACAACAAAAAAATAAATATTTAAAAAAAGGTAAAGAATATTTTTATCACCCCTAAAATGTCGCTTTTAATTCTTAATGGTCAATTCCCTTCATGAATTATATTGAGCTTATTTTTTTTTTATGTGCACATTTGCGATAGCTATTGTTTTTTTTGGTAAAATAATTTATCAAATTGTTCATTTTAAACTTGGGTTACTTGTATTATAACTATGTTGTAACAATGTTAACTTTAAAAAAAACTATTTTGTATATGATTTCATGAATCTTATCCCATTTTGCAAATATTTTCTCCTGTGATTCAACTTTACATTTTTGTAACAATGTCTTTCAAAAGTAACAATTCTCATTTTGAAGTTTAATTTAGTATATTTTTCTTTTTGTGTGCTTTCCAAGAAATCTTTGCCAAATTCATGTCACAATTTTTTCCTTATGATTTTCCTTCCAGATGTTTCATCTTTATCTCTTTTATGTTTAAACCTATGATTCACTTTCAGTTCATTATTGTATATTATGCAAGGTAACAGTTTAGATTGACACCCCCCACATACAACTTGCATTTAAGAAATATACTTAATTGTTTCAGCAAGACTTGTTGAAAATATACTTCCTCTTTTTCCCTCTCTCTTTATTTTTCCCATTTTTTTTTTTTGTCGTTGTTGTTGTTGTTGTTGTTTTTGCTGTAGGGCATGTATATTTTGCCAGAGAAAAAGAGAGAGAGAAGGTGAGAAATCACCCCCTAGGGGGATGACAATCCAATCCCTTCTCCTCCAGTCTCCTCTCCAGATTTTG
Organism: Tupaia tana; assembly: GCA_026018925.1. NCBI lineage: Eukaryota > Metazoa > Chordata > Mammalia > Scandentia > Tupaiidae > Tupaia > Tupaia tana. The sequence continues at coordinate 153,573,619 of JAKSZU010000003.1, forward strand.
GGCATGATGCATGCACACATTTACTAATTTTCAAGCCATTGGGTAGAGACTAGAACACACAGCTAGCCATCTGGTATCCAGTGGCTTAACCTCCATACTACCTGGTGACCCAATTATCTTTCTTCTCTAGAGTTACCTTGGAACCTTGGTAAAATCACACAGTGTGGGTCTATTTCTGTTTCAATAATCTATCTTTATTCTAATTCTGTAATCCCTTGATTATTACAACTTTATAGTAAATCTCATATTCAAATAAACCAACTTTCTTCTTTTATTTTTTTCCCCCAATCTGTTTGGTTCCTTTTGGTCAATTGCACTTTCATATATATTTTATATTCAACTTCCCAGTTTCTTCAAATTGCCACTGGAGTTTTGAATTATATCAAAATCTACAGTCAATTTAGGAGAACAAGCCATCTTAACATATAAATAGGTTAGCATTAATTTCTCTTAACAATGTTGTCTTATATTTTTCAAAATACTGTAAAATTTTCTTTTTGTTTCTTTCTCCCATGACAGAGGAAGTTAGAAAGAAAAAGAAAGTCTCCTATCCAGGTTCTTACATTACAATCCCCTCCCATCTCAGCCCTCCCTGAATACATGCATGGGCTGAAGGACCTCAGGAAAGGAACGAACCAGAAACTTTCCCCCATGGATTCTGTATTGGAGTGTTGCATTAACCCTGCACCACTGAAGCTGGCCCTTTATCTTGTATTTTTAATATTACTCTGTGTTTTTGATGCTAAAAAACTTATATTTTTATGCTTTTTTTTCTTAGAGGTTTTTGCTTTAGGGCATGTGCACTCACTGGAGAGAGACAGAGAGACAGTGAGAGGAAAAGTGAGAAATCATCTCTTGGGGAGATGACCATGCCACAGTTCTTCCTCTTCCATTCTCCTCTTGAGATTTTGGCCAAACATGCAAATGTGCCTGGTGTGATTTTCAAGTCATCAGATCCAGGACTGGAACCACAGCCGGACATGTGGAAGTCCAGTGACACAACCACTACACCATATAGTGCTCCCTATTTTTATGTTTTAAATAAACAATTTTTTTGCTAATATACAAATGCACTGTTTCCACTAACTAATTTGTATCTTGGAAGTATGTTGAACTCTCATTAATTCTAGTAGCTTTGTTGTAAAAACTTTAGGATTTTCTATTTATTTTTGAAAATAAATAGGTTTTCTTTCCTTGTCAGTTTTGTACTATTTTCTTTTTTCCTTACCCACCAATTAAATCTCCCATATAATCTTGAGTGGAAGTGGCCAGAAGAAAAATGCTTTGTTCCAGGAGCCTCTGTGGGAATGGGAATGCCCCATTTTATTCACAATATCAGTTTCAGATATATTTATATTTAACACTCTAGGCAGGCATATATATATATATGCCTAGAGTGTTGTCACCTTTTATTGACTTTTTCAAATACCTGGTCTTTGATTTCATGGACATCCTTTATTCTTCTTCCTTCTATTTACTTTCTTTCTGCTTTTAATCTTCATTTTTTTTTTAAATTCCAGCTTGCTTAGGGTTTAATTTGCTATTCTTGGTTCTTTAAGAGAATATCTTAGATAATGTATTTCAGATTTAGATTTATTTCCAATGTCATTTATTGTAGTTGTACTTAAAAATATTTTCTGACAGGGGTCATTAGATGGCATTGCAGTTACGTTGCTGGATTCTCACATGGCCAACTATAGTTCAAGACCTGACTCAGTGGCTTGAAAATCATGTCAGGCACATGTGCATGCATGCCGAAGGTCCCAAGACGAGAATGAAGGAGAAGGGGTTCTGGAGGTGATTTCTCACTTTCCCTCTCGCTATTTCTGTCTCTCTAGCAAGCACACGCACCCTAAGGCAAAAACCATATATATTTTTTCCCTGATATTTCCCATGATTTTATTTTTCACACCTATCTTTGATATTTCATAGAAGAGTCTTGTTTAATTTTCCAACATTGGGGACTTTACAGATACCTTTCTGTGTCTGCTCTTCATTTGTTCCATTGAGGTAATTAATTATGCTCTTTTTTTAAATTCAACTAATTTTTAAAACTTCAAATAATTTTTCCTGGAGCTGCTTATAGGATAACTTTATCTGTGGTTTTCTGAAGTGTTAGAATTGGATATGTGTGTGTGTGTGTGTGTGTGTGTGTGTGTGATTTTTTGTATCTTTATCCTTGTTGGAATTCACAAGTTTATCTGTGATTTTATTATTTTATCAAGGTGTAAACATTTGCGTGAGTATTTAAATAAATACTGTTTCAGTTGCTTCCCTCTTTCTCCCCTCCCTGTGGAATCACCATTACCTATAGACCTTACTACATTACTGCACTGGGCATTGTCCTACATTTTTCTGAGATTCTGCTAATTTTTCTTGTTGGATTTTTTTTTTTTTTTTTGAGAGATTTTTGCTATAGGGCATGTGTGCTCATTGGAGAGACAGAGAAAGAGAGAGAGACAGACAGAAAGAGAAATCACCCCCTGGGGGGCCTGGCCATGCCACAATCCCTTCTCCTCCATTCTCCTCTTGGGACTTTGGGCACACATGCACACACACCCAACATGAGCTCGAAACAATGGGAGTTCAAGCCGCCGGGTCCAGGACTCGCCTTCAATTGCCTAAGTGGGAGTCCAGCAACATACTCTTTATACCATCCTCTCGTCCCATGCTTTTGGGCTTTTTTCAAGTTCTTATTTGTGAATATACAGAAAATTGTATTTTCATTTCACCAATCATTTCTTCCGTAATATATTATCTGTTAAGTTTACCTGTTAATTCTATCCCAATGTTATCCATTCAGATACGACATTTCATTTTCAGAAGTTCTGATTGGCCTGTAATTTATGGTAATTTCATTTCTTTATTATTTTCCGAGGCATGTTTTAAAATTTATAACAGTTGTTTTACCTTGACTTTTAATCACATAATCTTTGTTTCCAATGATATTTTTTTATGGTTCTATGCCATATTTCCCTGCTCTTCTGGCAACCTTATAACTTCTTTTATTCTGATGCCAGAAATCGTGATTTTTATATTACTGAGTGTTAGATTTGGCTGTATTCCTATAAAAGATATTGGATGTTGGTCTAGTGCAGTTAAGTTAATTGGAAACAGTTTGGTCATTTAAGCCTTGAATTCATGATTTATCATGGAAAATGCAGAGTGGCATTTATTTTTGAAGCCAATTTACCTCTAATAATAAGGCATGGTCCTACCGAGGACTTTACCCAGTGATTTTTGTCTACCTACATGTTTTGATGAGCCTGTTATTCTATAGTTGACTTTTTCTACATCTGTGGAGTTTTATCCTATTTCTTTATGTATTAGTACTGGATGAAAAAGAATTAAGAGAACTGTTTGGTAGTTCTCCCAAATTGTCTCTCTGTGTAGCTCTGCTCTCTTGGTACTCTGCTATACATATCTTAACTCTGGCCTATGTCATATCCTCCATCAAACTCGGATTACAAGAAATTAAATGACTGAGGTAAGCCATTAAAAGTAAAATATGGTGCCAGCCAGGTGGCATGGTAGTCGAGGGACCTGGATGCCACATAGACAACTGTGCAGTTTAAGTCCAGACCAGGCAGCTTGAAAACCACACTAGGCAAATGAGCATGCATGCCCAAACTCCTGAGAGGAGTTGGAGAAGGGGTTGTGGCATGGTCATCCCCTCTGGGGGGATTTTCTCACTTTCTCTTTCTCCTTCTCTGTGTCTCTCCAGTAAGCACACAAGCCCTAAAGCTAACTAAGAAAAATAAATAAAGTTTGTTTTTTCCTACTTTTTGAGTGAATACTTATTAATGGCGGGAATATGTAAGTAATAAAATAGTAGATATATCCACGGAGCTTCTAAATACAATTATAGATTTAACATGAAGATAAAATTATAAAACATATAAAGAAAAAAAAGCAAAATACTTATTATCGTGGACAAAAATTTTAGAACTTAAATAACATTTTAACAAGTCAAATGAAGTATTAAATGTAAGAACTCCATACAATTATCACATTGAATTTCTTTAAAAGTAGAACAATAATCATATTGAGAATTACACTATTAAATTTCATCTTCTTAATAGGACAAAAATATTGTGCTCTAAATGGATGGCCAAAAATCTTTTTATAAACTAAAATATTCATTCTAAATACAAGTCTTTATTAAATTAGCAATAGAATTATAACTCACTTGCATGAGAATATATCTTCTTCCAAAAAGAACTAGTGGAACAAACTTTGCTCAATGATGAATTTTTTAAATGATAAAATTAAAAACCAAATTATTTAGTTTTGAAAGCTCATTACTAAAAATTAGTCCTTATTTTTCTCTACATCTCTATTGGAAATTCACCATTTTTTTCCTTCTTAATTCGCAAGTGGCACGATTCTTGTCAGTTTTTCTCCTTTTCTCTTCTTGAAACCTCTTGGGAATACTTGCATTAAATCAACACTCTCTTCTCATTATTCAGCAACCACCTTTGCTGACCTTAAGGGAGGAGTCAATCCCTCATTTGTTCATTTTAGTAGCTGCTAGTTCTTTTTTATTTTTTTTGAAAGGTTCTTGCTATAGGGCACGTGCGCTCGCCAGAAAGACAGAGACAGAGAGACAGAAAGCGAGAAATCACCCCCTGGGGGGATGGTCACGCCGCAATCCCTTCCCCTCCATTCTCCTCTTGGGATCTTGGGTAAGCACGCACACGCGCCCAGCGTGAGTTTAAGCCACCAGTCTGGGACTCTTACCGCGATCGACTCTATGGAAGTCCAGCGACATAGCCATTACGCTAACTGTTAGTCCCCGTAGCTGCTAGTTCTACAAACTTGTACCCATCGGTAGAGTTCTGATAATGCAGAAAAGTGTGCTTGATCCTGGCACTTTAAATGTAATGATATTTTGCTTGTTTTATTTAAGAATTAACAATAATTTTGACATAATTTACATACAATAATGATTTTTTTTTCTTTTTTGATTAGTTTTACTATAGAGTTTATACATTCACCAGAGAAGGACAGAGAGGGAGAGAGAGAAGGTGAGAAAACACCTACCATGCAGAATGACCGGGCCACAATCCCTTCTCCTCCACTCTCCTCTTGGGATCCTGGGCATGCATGCAGGCGTGTCCTTTCAGCCATCGCCTCCAGAACTCAAAGTGGTCAGTCAGCTTGTAGGATCTAGCTACCATGCCACCTGGCTGGCCCCTATCTTGCCCATTTTAAAGTGTGTAATCCCGTGGGTTACGGTGTATTCACACTGTTGTGCACTGATTACTACTACCTATTGCTGAATATTTTGGTTACTCCATGCCCCAAAGAGCCTAGAACATTTAACAGCCCCGCTAAGTCTTCCTTACTCGTTTCCATCCAGAATCTGACAACTCTGTATTAATTTGCCTGCTCTGTACAGTTCATGTAAATGAAATCATACTTTGTGTGGCTCTTTTACTTAGTGTAATGTTTTAAAGCTTTATTCATATTGTGGTGTGTAAGAATATTTCATTCTTTTATATGGCTGAAAAATATTTCATTGTATGTGTATACTACCTTTTGATAATCCATTTATCCACTGATGGACATTTGGGTTATATTTTATTTTAATTGGTTTTATTATTATAAATACTACTACTATGAGCATTTATGTGTAAGTTTTTATGTAAACATATGTTTTCCATCCAGCCTGTGGCAGAGGTTAAAGTTGATGCATTCCCCCATGCCCACCTCTGCAGTCGGAGTCCTGGACCCAGCAGCTTGGGAAACATACCAAGTATGTGTATGTGTGCCCAGGATCCTGAGTGGAGATTGTAGGAGAAGGATTGCAGGGTGGCCATCCACCGTGGGGGACGGGATGTGCCTTCTCACTTTCTCTTTCTCTCTCTGGTGAACACATACACCCTATGTAAAATTAAAAAAAAAAAAAAAAAGTTTTCTTTCTTCTTTTTTCTGGTTTTAATTGCCAGAGAGCATGTGTGCTCTCCAGAGAGAGATGAAGAGACAAGGGTGAGGAAAGAGAGAAAGCACGTGGTGTGAGGTGTGTGCCCAGTGGAGGGAGCTCACACCTCAATCCCTTCTCCTCTGTATCTCCATCCTGTTAGGGTTAGGAGGATGCCTTTACATGCACCTGGTTCATTTTTCAAGCCACCAAGACTGGGACTTAGACCAGTCTCCACATGCAATCTTGATTCCCTTACCTACTAGGCTGCAGGGCAGCCTCATAAGTATATGTTTTCAATTCTCTGAAGTATATATCTGGGATTGAAATTGGTGGGTGATATAGTAATTCTACATGTAACTAGTTAACGAACTGCCAATCTGTTTTCCAAAGCAGCTGCATCAGTTTACATCTTTATCCTCAAATGTATGGTGCATCCAATTTCGCCACATCCTTGCCAACACTTTATGTGAATCATTTTTCAGGTTATAGTCATCCATTGCATTTCCTAATGTCTTTTCATGTGCTGAGTGGCTAACTGTATATGTTCTTTGGAGAAATGTTTATTCGAATTTTGTGTCCATTTTAGAATTGTGTTATTGGCCCTTTTTATTGTTGAGTTGTAAGAGTATTTTATATATTCTGGATAGTAGATTCCAATTAGATATTTCAGAAATTAAAAATACATTCTTCTACTATTTGGGTTGTATTTCACTTGCTGCATATTTTCTCTTGAAGAAAAAGTTTTAATTTTGATTATATCCAATTTATCTGTCTGTTCATTGGTTGCTTGTTCTTTAGGTGTCATTAAAAAAAAAAAAGAAATCATTGCCTCACACATGGACTTGAAGACTTGCCTTGTTATTTTTTTTGAAGAGTTTTATAGTTTTTGCTCATTCATTGGGGTCTTTGATAATTATTTGATTTAATTAAAATTTTTATGGTGTGAAAGAAGCATCCTGCTTTATTCATGTGTGTGTAAAAATCTTGCTATCCTGACACATTTTTTTTTTTATTTTTACTTTTTTTTTAAGAGGTTTTTAATATAGGGCATGTGCACTCAGCAGAAAGACAGAGCGCACACATGCCCTACAACAAAACCAATCAAACAAAATAAATAAATAAACAAAAGACAATTTATATGTTTTATTTAATAAATTTTTATGGCTTTGGAACTATGATAATATTGGTCTGACTAAAACCTCAGTGTTTCCCCGTCCTGTATTTTTTGTAAAATTTTGTAAATGATGGATATTAATTTTTCTTTACTTTAGTAAAATTCATTTATGAAGCCATGTGGGCCTGAGATTTTCTTGATGGAAACATTTTAACTGCTTATTCAATGTCTTTATTTTTTTACAAGTCTATTTAGACTTTCTGCTTTTTCTTGAGCATTTTACTAGTTTCTGTTTTTCTAGGAATTTCCCCCTCTTTATTTGGGTTCTGGATTATCTAATTTGTTAGAATATAATTGCTCATAGTATTCCTTGATAATCTTATTTCTGTAAAATTTGCAGAAATGTTTTACTTTTTTTTTTTTTAAGTTTTTGGTTTTTTTTTGTTTTGTTTTGTTTTGTTTTGTTTTGTTTTTGCTATAGGGCACAAAGGCTCAATGGAGAGACAGAGAGAGGGAAAGAGAGAAATTGCCCTGGGGGGATAGCCATGCTGCATTCCCATCTCATCATTCTCTCAGGATTTTGGGCATGCACGCACATGCACCTGTTATGATGTTCAAGCTGCCAAGTCCAAGACTCAAACTGCCATCAGCCCTGTGGAAGTCCAGTGCCTTAGCCACCATGCCACTTGCTGGTCTGTTTTACTTTTTATGTCTGATTTTAATATTTTGGTTCTTCTCTCTTTTTTTTATTTAGTCTATATAGCGATTTGTCAATTTTGTCGATCTTTTCGAAGAGCTAACTTTTGATTTTGTTGATAGTCTCCACATTTCTATCTTCTCTTTCACTTATTCATTGTAGTCAGAGGTAAGCTCTGTCGGATAAAATTTTCCCAAGGTGGTCATCCATGTTCATAGGAAATTTTTTGACTGTCACAATCAGCACACCATGAAAAAAGTGAGGCTACATGGAATCTGAAGCTTGGTTATAAATATAAATAGAATTTTGCTTTTTGCTCTGGGAATGCTTTCCATTGAAAACCAACCATCATTCCATAAAGAAAACTTAACTAGCCAAGGGGCGAAACCACATGAAGTCTCATTCAGAGAGTCTGGCAAACAACTCAGCTGAAACTTCAGCTGATATTTATCACCATGTAGCAGCCATGGGAGCGAAAACATCTCCAGATGGTTCCAATAAAGATTCAGCCACCACCTGCCTCTGAGGCTTCCCAGAGGAGGTTCCAGACACTGTGGAACAGAAGCAAGCCATCCACGTTGCGCCCTCTGTCTCTCTGAATGTCCGAGCCACAGCTTCTGTGAGGGAAGTAAGTAACTGTTTTACACTTCTAAATATCTTGAGAACCTTATTTATTTCTTTGCAATGATTCTATGCATCATTTTACATGAAAAGAGGTTTCATGTTCACATCAGATATAGTCCTTTCATAGCCAGTAACTTAAGAGTGAAAAATCAATGGCAGCCATTTTAAAAGACCAGAAGGGAAGGTTAAGAACAGAAATAACAGGTTAACAGGAAACCAAGGGAAAATAAAGAAGGAATCTGAGAATTTAATTTCTAGAAGATTTTAGTTTCCTCAACACTCTTTGACACGTTTTGACCTCTTGATATCATTGGAATAGCATAAATAAAGATGCATCATTTATCTATGTTACAGTAAAATGTCTATCTACCCACCTGGATTTTTGTTTTTACTTCACATAACTATGCACACAGACACATTTTCTGTTTTTGTATGCTGTCATTCTGACAATTGCCACCGCTAAACTCACTATACATTACTAAACATTTGCAAAGACTAGCAGAGAATTTCAGATATTAGGTACTCCCTTGAGTGCTAGCAATCTGGCTGACAAGCAAGTATAGTGATGTCATGAATGGAAAGATAATTTCATATTAAAAATAGGACAAGAAGAAAAAGGAGGAAACCTAATAGATCTTAGGAATATTTTTTGTAGCAAAGACTTGTAAAAATGTCAGTAGAATCTAGACAATAAAGCTAAGTATCTTTACCTAAGTGTAGCTGGGCATTTGAAACCCTGTGGTTTCAAATATGGCCTGGAGCAGCCTTGTCTTGCTCTGACAATCACTTTATGGATGAGGGGCAATTAGTAGTATATAATGGCTTAAAGCTCATGTGGTCTTAGGTGAAGTCCTGCAACTGGAAAAAATAGTAATTAGTCTGCTTCCTATGTTTCAAAGATGCTAAAAGAGACTTCTTGAGTTCCCAAGGAAGCACCTGGCTGCCCGATGCTATCTGTGAGTGGTGAATACAGCACGTTAGAAATGGCACAATTGACGTTAAATCCAGCAGAGTTCATGAGGAACAAGTCGTTTGTTTATTTGTTTGTTTGTTTTGAGAGAGATACTTTTGCTACAGGATGCATGGGCTCACTGGAGACACAGAGAAAGTGAGAAATCACCACCACCACTGTCCCAGAAGGGATGATCATGCCATGGCCTCCTTTCCTTCTTTCTCCTCTCAGGATCTTGGCCGTACACACACACACACACACACACACACACCCAGTGTGAGTTTGAAGCTGCTGGGTCTGGGACTTGAACCGTGGTTGGCCGTGTGGGAGTCCAGCTCCTTAACCACTATGCCACCTGCTGGCCCCAGAACACGTATTTTTTTTTTTTTGGGGGGAGAGGTTTTTTCGCTATAGGGCGTGTGCGCTCGCCAGACAGACAGAGAGAGACATAGAGACAGAAAGCGAGAAATCACCCCCCAGGGGGGATGGTCACGCCGCAATCCCTTCTCCTCCATTCTCCTCTCGGGATCTTGGGCACGCACGCACACGCGCCCGGCGTGAGTTGTAAGCCACCGGGTCCGAGACGCGAACCGCGGTCGACCACGTGGGAGTCCAGCGACATAGCCGTTACGCTAACTGCTGGTTCCCTCCAGAACACGTATTTTTTAATCAGTCTTAATTTTCTCTCTGACAGAGTTAACAGTCTGTTTATGACAATATTCAACACGCAGAAATAAATCCCAGTGAGGCAGTTGCTATGGTCCCTTGTAAGTGCCTAGTCTATAACTGGACTGGATATAATGGTGGTTAGGTAGCACAGATTGCAGACCACTGACTTTGCAAAGATACTGCTTAAGAGCACTGTGAATCTGAGTAAGTTTCTAAGCATTTGTCTCAGGGATGTGTCCTCTCCCTTTTCCTGGCTACATCAATGATTCAGGTAACTGTGTATGAAACGTAGTCAAAAAAAAAAAAAAGAAGTACAAATATGCTAGATGACAAAATAAGAATCCCAGAAGTCCCTGATGGTTTGAGACAAGAGGTAATTCCAATATTGTATATTTAGCAAAGATAAATTCATTTGATCTGTTGAAGTCAATCACTATGAAAAATAGAATATAAAATTATCAAGGAGGGAACCAGCAGTTAGCGTAATGGCTATGTCGCTGGATTCCCACGTAGTCGACCGCGGTTCGCGTCTCGGACCCGGTGGCTTACAACTCACGCCGGGCGCGTGTGCGTGCGTGCCCAAGATCCCAAGAGGAGAATGGAGGAGAAGGGATTGCGGCGTGACCATCCCCCCTGGGGGGTGATTTCTCGCTTTCTATCTCTCTGTCTGTCTGGCGAGCGCACGCGCCCTATAGCGAAAAACCTCTCCAAAAAAAAAAAAAAAAAAAAAAAAAATTATCAAGGATATTACTGACCCCTTTAGGGAACGTAAACCCACTGTGAATCCGCACACTGGTATGGCCGATCCCCAAATCAATTTTGTAGTACATTTCAAATTTGGAGCAATGATTAAGGAAGCACCAAAAGATAAGCAGAATTCTATAATGAAAATTGTATGATACCATTTGAATAATAGGTGAATAGCATGAATAAAGTAAAATCCTGTACATATTTTGGTGTTAGTGAATCTCAATAATAGACTATTTTGTGAGGAAAAATAATTCAAATCACAGGAAAAATAAGATAAAATTACATTTACACAAGTTGTCACACTTGTCAGAACTGTAATACAGGTTTAGGAATAAAGGTGGTGTGTGTGTGTATTTTAAGAATAAAACAAAATAATTGTAACCATATTTTAAAAGCTGTGGATTATTCAGAATGAGAGTGGAAGTAATAGTATTATAGAAGGAAGTAATACACTAAATGTGAAAAATAATTTTTAAACTGTTAAATGTGCTTCATTAAAATGTTATCTTTTATTCTTTATAGATATTTAATAAATATCCTTTTGTTAATTTTAATATTGGGTAAATATTACTAAGAGTAATTGTCGAGCCAGAGGTGGTGTGGCAGTTAAGCAGGCTGAATCCCATATAGCTGACTGTAGGATTTGAGTCCTTATCCTGACAACTTGAAATACATGCCCAGTGTATGTGTCTGTGTTCCCGAAATCCTTAAGAGAATGGAAGAGAAGGGATTGTGGCATGGCATTCTCCCAGGGGGTGCTTTCTTACTTTTCCTCTCTCTTTCTTTCTTTCTCTGTCTCTGGCAAGCACATGTTCCCTACAGCAAAAATTAGGAAAACAAAATTGTAAAAGTTTAGGACATCTAGAATCCTTAGTACATAACAAAGGTTAAACATGTTGGTGGAGAGAATTTTTTAGTGTTAGCTCACCTAACTTGCTAGTTTCATGGGAATTTAAGAATGCACATAAGCTACCAAAAAGTGTTTTATTAGCCTCCAGGATCTTGGAGCGCCTGACTATGGCTCAAGGTGCTGTGCTGGCAGGGACCCAGTGTTGGGGCAGCCCTGAGCACCTCCTGCTCCCACCTACTGCTCTCTGCATCTGCTTCTCCTGATGCTACTCCATACCTGGCTCTGCATCCCCCCATCTATCCTCCATCAGAGAGGGCTTCCAATGGGCTGGACGGTCACTGTTCAATCTGGATTGCCCCTGAAAAACAGCCACATGCCACATTTTAGGCTTCTGGGGAAGCAACAGAGCCTTTCTCAAGTCAAGCCCTATCTCTAGTTTAATTATGAAAAGAATTACTCTTGTTTCCCATAGAAGGACATTATGAATATGGCAGTCATTCAAAGAGACGTGAGATAGTCCTAGGGTCACGTTTATTGGCACTAAGAAAATAAATGATCCATAAGGTAATTTTTTGATCTTGAAATTTAATAACCATCCCTTTTCCAAGACTGATGCCAAGCTGCCATGTATCATCCATCAATGTGTTATGGTTCCAATCACAGCACATCGTGTTTTATGAATATATCAACTCAGTTATTGACGAAGGCAAGAATTAACCAAATACGTATTTTAACCCTCTGTCTGATACGTTGAGTTTAGGAGACTTATGGCAGAGGAGATAATGACAATCAACATATCAGATCTAGTCTTTGTTTTGACAAAGAGTTCACCTCATGGCCACAAAGAACTTCTATATATATAAGATACTAGCCAAACTCAACTTTATTCCAACATTATAGTACAAATGTCAGATAGGGTCCAAAGTGCTTTTTTTTTCTTTTTTTCCACCTAGAGATTAAGAAAGAAAAATATATAATTCTGTAGCACAGTCAGAAAAGATTAATTGGTCTATTTTCCTAGGAAAATATTTTAATCCTGAGCCAATAAATAGTATCAGTAGGAAAACTCATCCCATCTTCAGGTTTGTTACAGACTGTATATGGTATTGGGAATAGCAAATAGATTATACAGTTTGGATGAGGCAATATATCCAATATTTCTGGATATAATAACGTGTATTTTTACGTTATAATCATTTGTCATAGGAAATTTGACCCACTCTCTCTCTTTGAGTTTATACTTTCATTTATTATTAAAATTAATATTTTCTAATGGATTTCAATTAATGCAGAGAACTCCTTGCAATTAGTCTCCAAGTCTTAGACTGTCAAAGTGCTATCCTAAATTTCACATTGTCAAGACTAACTTTGTTTTGCCAATCATAGCATTCAACCACTGAAATCTCATTCAATTTAGTAACTTGAGAGTGCAGACATTACATTAGAAGACAATGACTATCACATTTTCCGGTTTCTGAGAAAAGAGATCTATCCTAAACACTTCTATAATATGGTTTCAGTGCCATGGCACAGTGTCCAGCACAGAATAGTGGGTATTTTAAACATGACAACTAGGCAAAGAGCAGATCCTACCACTGGGGCTTTAAGAAGACACAAATTAACCTGGTGGGTAAAATTGACTCAATTACCCATGAATGTGTCTAGTTGATGTTCCCTTGGATTGTGGCTGGGTCTACAGATGGGAGTCATGCCCTCCTTTCTCATGAACTGCTAGTAGTTGAATAACAATCAGGGTTTTAGAAAGAATATCTCAAAATTTGCATATTCATATGAACTTATCTAAAAAAAATTATTTCATGAACTCAGTTTATATGCAATACTTTCTGATTATATTTCTGTTGTAATCACATAAATTTTCAATTCCTGTACAATTTTACATTTTTGGTAGGATGTCTACTATACCCCTTTTCTACTTGATTCTATATACCGATGTGATAAAGTATAAGAGGCCAATGGAGGCACATTTACTACCTTACGGGTCAATGAGAGAGAGATAAATTGAGAGATTTGGCTAATGCGATAAGGGTGGTTTAGTAAAGAGACCAAAAGAAAACCTCCAGACAGCTCCACAAGTCTAGGTCTTGGGATTCTTACCTGGAGAAAATCAGGTCTGCAAAAGGGTTATATTAGTCATTTCAATAATACAACCCAATTCATCATTTGAATCAGTTGGAGATGTCGGAGCCTCTGAAGCAAAAAGAAGAAAGTGGCTTCCAGGTTTGCTTCTAGAATGTGCTTGCCAGCTGGAAAGAAAACGAAGGGGAGCCATGAACTCTTCAGGCCAGGCATGTGTGTGTGCCACACGTCCTAAGAGGAGAATGAAGGAGAAGGGACTGTGACATGGCCATCCTCCCTTGGGGATGATTTCTCTCCTTCCCTCTCACTGTCTCTGTTTGTCTCTCTCTGAGGAGTGCATGGGCCCTACGATAAAAATAAAACAAACTATCAAACAAAAATATTCCAAGTAGCAGAGATAAAGGAGAGAGGGCAAGAGAAAGTGTTCTTTTCTTTCCTGGTTTAAGAGTACCGGCATATTTTAGGAGAGAGCCATGTTTCTGGATTTAATAAAGTGAGCAGAATCCCCAAATGACACATTGACAGTCAATTTATACTGTAGAAAACAGACTTATAATAATGAGCCTATCAGCTAATCAGTTGGCATTACTTGTGTTTTTTGTTTTTCCCCGTCCATTAGTACGACTTACCCCACTGTTTAGCACCTTGGCTATTTCACCTCCCATTGGAGATATTAATTATGAGAAACTCTGTATACAAATGTTAAAACTGAATCATTTAATACTGCTCTTACCAACACATTTTGAGATATTACCTGAAGTAAGTCTCTGCAAGAACATGACCAGTACCCTGACTGAATCTAAACCGTATCTACATTAAAACTTTTATTTTATTTCTTATAAATACAAGGGCCTGCTGAACAAAAAGATGAGAAAACCCTTACCTCCAGAAAGGAAGAATGTCTTAGGTGTGCTGAGTTTATGAGCTTCGAAGCTCCAAAGATAAATGGGAGTATGAGTTCCTCCCAGGAAAACAGGGAACTGGACCCTTGGGAGTGGTCCTAGTTTAAGTCTTTCCTCTGCTCTCCAGTTTATGGCTGAGGCTCAAATTCTCGGAGGATATTGTTTCCACAACCAGGGTATTTCAGCCTTCATCTTGGAGATATTCCTACTCTTTAACTAAACGCTGACTAATAAATCTACCCCTTGAGGGTATTGCAGAAGGAAAATTTTAAAATGGTATTAGGTTTGTTTTCCAGAGAAATTGGCTTCATTAAACAAAACAACAAAAAGAGCAAGATTTCTTTAAAAATTACAAACCGAAGACTGAAAGATTAAATACAAACATTATAAAAGGCTTAAGAATAAACACACAAGCCTTCCTGATTACTCAAAGTTTAAAAGAACAGAAGATGTTACATAATATATATAATACTAAAAAATTAGAATAAAAATCAAAACATATAGAACTTATATCCATAAATGTGGGGGACCAGCAGGTGGCGTGGTGGTTAAGGCCCTGGACACTCCCACATGGCCGACCATGGTTCGAGTCCCAGACCTGGTGGCTGACTTTCTCATTCCTCTCTCTCTAACTCTCTCTCTTTCTCTCTAGTCAAATTAAATGAATGAATAAATAAAATTAAATAAATAATTATTTTTAAAAATGTGAATGATCTTAACTCAGTAAAAGGAAAAAGTACTTTCATTTTCTTCACGTGTGTGTGTGTGTGTGTGTGTGTGGTGGGAGGATAGTGATTTAGATGGAGTCTTGATGTGTCGTCATCCTTCTGCCTCAGCTTCCTCAGTAGCTGGAATGGCTGGTGACTAACACTGTACCCAGCGTTTTAGTGTGAGCGAAAAATATTAACGAAGTCTCCCTTGTGGCCTCAGCTTTCTTAGCTCCAGCATCTAGTGCATACTATATTAACTGAGCCTGTATATATATATATATATATATATATAATATATACACACATACCCACACATATATATATATTTTTAATTAGAATTATAAATAAGAAAACCTATATATTTATGTAACAGAGGCACCTATACCAAACCATTTAAAGTGCTAAAGATGAAGAGATGAGAAAAGATATACCAGTCAGATTAAAATAACATAACTATAAAACTATTAAAATAACATAAAAACACTTTAATGATAAAATTTACATTTTACAATAGAGAAATAATATTAATATCTACATACCAAATAACATAGCAACACGTTTTCTTTTATCTTCTAGAAGTCATGTGCTTTCACCAGAGACGAAAAGGGAAAAAGTACTCCTGAATGGGGTGTGGTCACACTGTAATTCCTTCTCCTCCATTTCTCCATCCTGTCATGATTATTGGGCATGCTTGTATATTTGCCAGGTGGTGTTTTCAAGCCACTAAGGCCGGGATTTAAGTAACAGAGTTGGCCATGTGGAATCTGACTTCTTTAAGCCTTAGGCCATGGGACCAGTGACACAGCAGTCAATTTTTTTTTTTTTTTTGAGAGGTTTTTGCTATAGGGCATGTGTGCTCGCCAGAAAGACAGAGAGAGACAGAGAAACAGAAAGCAAGAAATTACCCCCTCACCACCCAGGGGGGATGGCCATGCCAGAATCCCTTCTCCTCCATTCTCCTCTCAGGATCTTGGGCACACACACACACGTGCCTGGTGTGAGTTTAAGCCACCGGGTCTGGTACTTGAACTGCGGTCAACTATATGGGAGTCCAGAGACATAGCCATTATGCTAACTACTGGTCCCCACAGCAGTCATTTTTAAAGCAAAATTTACTAGAGATAAAAGGAGATGTAGAAGCACATTAAAAGAAAAAAGATTAACCCTTTTCTTTCAGTACAAGACCAGAGAGAGACAGTGTGAAAGAGAGAGACAGGGAAAATGAGAAAGGAAGCCACCAGGTTCAGGACTCGAACTGTGGTTGACCAAATGGGAGTCCAGCACCCTTAACTACCATACCACCTGCTGGTCCCAGTTCAAATAGTCTTATATGATTACTTACTGAACTTTGAACACTGTGGAAAATACAACTTTCTCAAGTGTAGATAAAACAGCATCAAAAAATGACCATACTGGCCCAGCAGGATTGTTCAGCTGTGAGGCACTGTGCAAGTGGCTCTGGGTCCATATGGAAGATAGTGGGTTCAGTACACTGGTCGACCTGCACGTGCTGGGTGCCCATACCCGTGATCTTGGCTGTTAAGGAAAACTAGAAGCAGGGATTTGCAGTGTGAGACTCCACTGAAGTTGCTTCTCTTTATTTCCCCTTTTCTCTGTTTCTCACTCTCATGAAATAAATAAACTTAAAAAATTAGGGCCAGCTGATGGCATGGTTAAGGCACATGAATCCCATTTGACCAACTGAGTGGTTTGGTCCCCGACCCAAAGGCTTGAAAAATGTGTCAGGTGCGTATGTGTGCAGGTATGCCCAAAATCCGAAGAAGAGAATGGAGACAGGATTGTGGAATGTCTGTTTCCTCTGGGGGGGGGGGGGGGTGATTTCTCACTTTCTCTCTCTCCAGCAAGTATAAAGCCCTATAGCAAAATCTTGCTACAATAAATAAACTTAAAAAAAATTGATCATACATCATGTCACAAAGAAAACAACAGAAAAATCCACAAAGTAAACAACACTCTTAGATCACAATGCAATGAAACTAGACATTATTAACATTTTTTAAATCAAGCTAGAAATATAATAATTTTTCTAAAAAACAAATCATGTCTGAAAAAGTAAATTCATATTTGAAGGATAGAGAGCTTTCAAATTTTCTTCAAGGAGGCATGACACATTTCTAAAACATCATTGTAGGGTTTTTTATATTTTTCTGTTGAACTTATAAAGGGAGTTTTTCTTACCATAACATCTTCTAACAAGTTATTGTTTATGTATAGAAAGGCTCTTGACTTATATATGCTAGTTTTATAATTTGCTACTTTATTGAAGTGTTGTATTATTTGAATTAGGTTTATCATTGATTGTGTAGGGTTTTCCAAGCACATAATCACATAATCTGTCAATAGAAACAACTTTAAGCTATTTTCCTTCTAACTTGTACACCTTTAATTTCTAGCTCTTGTCTATTTATGTTGGTTAACCCAATGTAGAACAGTAGTAGAAATGTAGATTATCTTGTTTTCTTCCTAATCTTAGTTGTATTGGGATGGAATTAGATTTATCAGTGTGAATTCATGAACTTTCATGCACAGGGAGGGACAGTTAGATATATAATTGAACCTGAGTGTCTTGTGCTGGGTCATGAGTGCTCCCAAAATCCTGAGGAGCTGGAAGGCTGGAGAAAGGGATCTGCATCATAAGACTCAGCAAAGGTTACTTCTTTCTCTCTCTGTCTCTCACGTGTGTACATGTGCTCTCTATCATTAAATTAAAAAAATGAGAGGTATGTGCGTGTGTATATCTATGTATGTGCATGAACACAAGTATATATGTATAAATCCACATGCAACCATGTCTAAGCTTTCTAAACTGAGAGCTGCCAAAGGAATAAAATCTCAGTAGCAATGAGCATACATAATACTCCGATCTTGGATCTCTATTAAAAGAACCAGAGCTCCTCAAAGAAATGGCAACCTGCAGGGACCAGTGGAGCATTGGTAAAATGTCACACTCTGTGAGGCTGACCCACATGGGAAAGCTATGGGTTGACAATGGGTTCACATGGGATACTTTCTGAGTGTACCAGGTATGAGTGTACCCATAATCTGGGATTGGCAAGGTTGGGTGTGGATTGCTGTGTCATGAACCTGTTAGAGGTGCTGTCTCACTTTCACTCTTTTTTTGTCTTCTTTGTTAAAATAAATAAAGAGATGTAAGAAAGGTATGATTGCAAGGCTGAGAAAGAAACCTGGAATATTTTATTGAGGTCCAAAGTAAAGGTGTTCAAAGAATTATGGGAACACACCAAAGGGATATAGCACCCACATTGAAGGTTGGAGGGACTTCCACTGATCAAATCTAGAACAATTATACACACACACACACACATACATACACATACATACATCTCTTTATGATAAAACCTAGAAAAAACGAAGTGGGAAAAATAGAAAATCTACAGCTGACAGATATAATCATAGTAATTAGAGCGAGAATTATCGGTGGGTACTGACATTTAAAAGTTTAGGAATTAATAAGATATTTACATGACCATAAAATATCTCATCAAGGGACCAGCAGATGAGGTGGTAGTTAAGGCACAGGATGTCACATGGCCAACTCTGTGGTATGAATCATGGGCCAGGTGGACTGAGAAAGCACACAAGAAGTGTACACATGCATGCCCAACATCTTGAGAGGAGAAAGAATTGCAGCATGGCCATTTCCCCGAGGGGTGATTTCTCTCTCTCTCTCTCTCTCTCTCTCTCTCTCTCTCTCTCTCTCTGTATCTCTATAGTGAGCACAAGTACCCCATGGCAAAAAAAAAAAAAGTGTAAATCTCATCAAAAGTTGTCTATTAGGGGCCAGCAGGCAGTGTGGTGGTTAAGGCATTGGAATCCCACGTGGCTGACCAGTTTGAGTCCCAGACCCAGTGGCTTGAAACTCATACTGAGTGTGTGTGTTTGTGTCTGCCCAAACTCCTGAGAGGAGAATGGAGGAGAAGGGATTGCAGCATGGGCATTCTCCCTGGGGGGTTACTTCTCACTTTCTGTCAGGCAATGTGCTAGACTTTGATGTTAAACTTAATAGGCACTGTGAGTGCCTTGCTTACTCCCTCCAGGAGCTTACTCTTTTATGTGCCAGTGAGAGAAAAGTAAAATTTGAGATAGGTTAATATGTTAACAGGAATTGCGAACATATAGCTGTCTTCAAAAAGCTAATACAGGTGCCAGCCGATGGCATAGTGGTTGCATCTCTGGACTCCCACAGCATTGACCACAGTTTGAGTCCCAGGCCCGGCAGCTTAAAACTCATCCCAGGTTTGTGTGCTTACGTGTCCAAAATCCCAAGAGGAGAATGGAAGAGAAAGGATTGTGGTGTGGCTTTCCTGGGTGTGTGTGGGGGGGCAGGGGGAGGGGGAGTGTGATTTTGCACTTCCTGTCTATCTTTCCTGCAAACACAAATGCCCTATAGCTAAACTCTCTACACAACAAGAAAAGTTAACACAAAATGCACTTTACGAAAGAATGAGGCATAGATTTCAAAAATTTTGCACCCAAATAAACTTGTAATTCTGTTTCTTCATAACCTTTTTGAAGTCCCCATTGTACAAATGCCAAAAATATAAAAAACATTAGGGGAAATAAAGACAACATTGTTAAAAAGTCATGGTTAACTATAGTTGTTTTGAATGCTGGGTGGAGGACTTTAGATGTATGTGCATTGTAATAAGAGTCCTTCTAGATTTCTATGCAAGGCAGCAAGTTTTACACATTAAAATAAGAATTATACTGATTTCCGACATGTTTTCAACTCTGGAATTTTATGGTTTTAACAAAATAATATGCATAGAAGACTTGAACTTGTTGTAGGTTGTGGCCAGGTGGATCGGAAAATGAAGAATCTATGGACAGGTGGTGGTGACAGTGACAGTGACACTGAAGCATATGACACAAAGCAGAGAAAGCAGTGAGTCTGTAAGGAGGACACTGGGAGGCTGAATGAGGAGATTTAGGAAGATAGAACAAGATAACGTATATGAAGTCCTTTGAAAACATAATGGCCTGTCCAAATGTATTGATATTCACAAAGCTGACCCTCTTGCAGTGTACATCTATACCTGAGCTTCTTGGAGCTTTTGGACTGTAAAGACTTTTATAAATCCAAGAAGTTATTTTTAAAGAGAACTAAAATAGTTTATGACAGTACTTTGAAGTTAGTAACCTAAGTAGCTATAAGTAGGCTGAATTTTCTAGACTGAAATCCTCAAGGGGCAGATGCATGTCAAAATCTCCTAGAAAGTAGAAAGGCATAGGTTGTATGTTCAATTTCATCTTTGATTTATCTTTATTATATTGTTCATAGTAGTTATTTTATTAACATTTTAGAAATACTATAATTTCGGTAAATTTGATTTTAATAGTTTGATGACTTTTTTGTTTTGTTTTGTCTTGTTTTTTTGCCATAGAGCACAGAAACCAGTGAGAGAAAGACTAAAAGTGAAAAATCACCCCCCAGGGGGGATGGCCACACTGCAATCCTTTCTCTTCCTTTCTCTTCTTGGGATTTTGGGCGTGCATGCACACGTGTCCAGCATGATTTTCAAGTAGCCAGGTCCGGGATTTGAACCATGGTTGACCATGTGGATGTCCAGTGCCTTAATCACAATTCTACCTGCTGGGTTTGAGCTTGTAAAACCTTGATTATTTTTTATGAACTTTTATAAACTTCATTATTGAGGTAAAATTGAAGTACAATACGCTGTATATAAATGGTACAACTGTATAAATTTTGATAGAGTCTGTACCAATGAAACCATCACCACAATTAAGATCAGGAATGATCCATCACCTCTGAAAGGTTCGAGTCGGTGCTGTTGCACATTCTCTTTCCTTTTTCCTCATGCCAGCCCAGAAACTGACATGCTTTCTCTTAGTACGTATTAATTTGTGTTTTCCAGATTTCATATGAACTTCTTTTAGAAAGATGGAGGAAGGGGCTAGCAGGTGGCATGATAGTGGTTAAGGCACTGGACTCCCGCATGACTGGCTATGATTAGAGTCCTGGACCTGGTGACTTGCTTTCTCACTTTCTCTATCTCTCTCTGGTGAGTGCACATTTCTATAGCAAATTAAATAATATAAGTACATAAAATTAAATAACTGTAAAAAGTTATGAAAAATGTACATTATGAATAAATGCATCAATTTCAAAAATTTTACACCCAAATCAGCTTGTACTTTAATTCTACTTTTTCACAAACATTTTGAAGTTCTCTCATTTTTATTTCAATTAATGAAAATAGAAAAGCTTCCTGTACTATTTAATAGATTTCAAAGATACTCAGTATCTTAGCAGAGTCATTATAAGCAACAATTTGTAATAGTTAATTTTTATTTTAATTTTAATAATTATGTTACCAAGATGACATTAAGAAAATGAGACTAGAAGACCTTTTCCTCTAAGACACTTTGGAAAAATTAAAAACTAGAAAATGTATTCAGTTGTTCTCAAATAAATTTCACATTTTGCTATTTTTTATAATTAAATTATATACAGATTATGTAATATAGATGACATTATACATATCTCAGAACTTCCATTATAAAAAAAAATTCACTGGCAATGTCAACCCTTTGTATCCTTCGATTTATACTTCACTTTTACTTTTCTGATGTCATAAACATAATTTGTGGTCAAGCATTGCTGTTGACACTGAAAATCCCCTTTATAGCTCTTCTTGGCATTATCAAGTAAAATGATAATTGATGATGATGATGATAGAGAATTTTCAATGCATTTTAACCTCATCAAAACTCTATTAGCTGGGAACCAGCAGTTAGCGTAATGGCTATGTCGCTGGACTCCCACGTAGTCAATCGCGGTTCGCGTCCCAGACCCGGTGGCTTAAAACTCACGCCGGGCGCGTGTGCTTGCGTTCCCAAGATCCCGAGAGGAGAATGGAGGAGAAGGGATTGCGGCGTGACCATCCCCTCTGGGGGGTGATTTCTCACTTTCTGTCTCTATGTCTCTCTCTGTCTGTCTGGCAAGCGCATGCGCCCTATAGCGAAAACCTCTCAAAAAAAAAAAAAAAAAAAAACTCTATTAGCTAGTTACTATGTTTATAATTTTATTTTATAGGGAAACCTAAATGTCAAAGAATTTAACAAACTTACACCACATCTCAAAGTACCAGAACCAGTAATCAGAACCTGGAAGTGTAACTACAGAACATTTATATTTAATCACCCTTCTAGCCTAGGTATTAGTTGAGGACCCTATCAACTTTGAGTAAAGACAGGCGTTGTATGTCCCCACTTAATATATACCAAATGTCTGTACTTTATAGGAGAAATGGAAAGACTGAAAGGCATAAAAGCAGGGAGACCAACTGAGGATACTAGAAACAATATAGAAGGACAGTGCATGGTGGAGGGTAGGAGGGAAGGAATCGGAAAAGCAAAGCAAAGCATTTAGTGGACATGAAAATGGACAATTATGCATTGATAATGTGTATGGTAATATCATTAACTAGACTAATATGCAGTATACTTATGCCCTAAAAGTCCATTTTGTATGCTGTAAAGATGTACAGTAATTACATGTAAAAAAAATTAAATAGAGAAAAATCAAAGCAGAACCAGAAGATACGTTTAGATTAAGCGTGTTCTATTAGCTTACACCCTCTGTTTGAGAATCCCTAATTTTTATTACCTACCTGCTCCATAGGCATGGCCAATTTCTATAATGTGGACTGAACACAATTGTACATTATCATCCTTCAGAGCCTTTGAAATTAGACTTACTAAGAGTCACAGTAGTAACTTGTAACTATTGCCCTCTCTCAGTGCTGGCATTTTAAAACACCGAAGGAGAGAAATGGGAAGTTCTTCTCCCAGTGGTCCCCTGAAGTATTTGTCTCTCCTTTAAATGTTCTCTTTTCCACAAAACACACCACCTAATGAGGAAGCATTTGCTAGAGCACTTGCGGGCCAACCAGAAATATGCCTTTCCATAATTGACTGGCCATTTTGTCAACTCTAGAAGCGAAGCCAATAGTGTTCCTCTTAAGGTCAGTGGAGGCTCTTAGGCAGCTTACAGATCAGCTATTCACATGCTCTTCTGTATGCTGCTCTGAGACCAGGCTCTGTAGAATTCTGCAGTATTTACCCTTTGAGCTTTATTCTGGGCCATTTCTCTGGCATTCTCCCAAACTGTAAATTCTCTATAACTTCTATGATTCCTTGGACTCTAGCATCTCATGACTGATATATATGCGTGATATATATATGTGGATTCTGTAATTTGGCCCACAGTGGCACATTGGAGGAAGACTCACTTCCAAGTGTTGTGAATCACATTATTTAAGATCCTGATGCTGCCAAAATTAATACATAGTAGCTTGGTGAGATGGTGCGGTAGGGACCACTTCTTCTAAAAACCAGATAATAAATAACAATTCAGCCTTAGTGTTTGCAATTCAAATAGCCCATTCGCTACCATCTGGACGACATTCTATATAATGTTCTCTGAGACAAAATATTCTCACACCATTATTCGGGTAAAATAGCACAACCTAGTTTTCCATTATGAAATGCCTGTCCTAGTTGTAGTGTATTAAAAAAGAAAGAAAGAAAAGAAAAAGAGTAAGTAAATATAACAAAGTGAAATCATTTTTGGCCTCTTTGCCATTTTATCTCTCGCTCTCGCTCTCTCTCTGATTCTGAACGTACAGTTGTCATCTTCTAACTATAAAGGGATGAGGAATATATTACTGTTACTCTGAATATCCAGCTCCCTCTCCATCAAAGAGGCATAGTAAACTATATTCCTTGACTTTATGATTGATTTTGTTCAGTGATGAGTGGATTGAAATGATACGTATCAAGGCTGAAGCAGTGAAAACCCATGCGCCATTCTCTTCCTTCCTTTGCATGGTGACCGTGGAGGCACGTTCTGGGAAGACAGAATCAATAGATCGAAGTAGCTTGAATTGTTTTGATGCTGCTTTATGAATAGTGGCCACAGAGATTCACTTGGATGCACAGTGGATTTTGCATGAGCAAAATATACCTGAGTGTGATGAGCCCCTGAGGTAGAGGGGTCTTAAATATAACAGCATGCTATGATATTTTTGTAGTCTTTCTTACTTATAGTAGTATAAATGGTAAACAAAAAGATGAAGACTTACATACTAATGATAGCGTCAAAGAAATGGAAAAACAGCCCTGTTCCCAAGAGCATTACCAAGCATTAGGATCAGCTGGATGTGGACTTCCTGTTTCCAGAACTCTTACTGACTGAAAAACAGTGAAAGAAAGCTATTAGTTAAATGACAGTTTTTGTTTCCTTTTATTTTTTTCTTTCTCTTTTTTTTTTGTATCTGTAACTAGAAGCATTGCAAACTGAATATAATATACATATATGTGTATATATGTATATATATTATATGTTATGTATATGTATTGCACATATATGTGTGTATATAGATATTCTATCTCTTCATGCTACTAAATAACAGTATAAAACATAAATATTTTTCTCATTATTCCTCTTTCTCTTGGACATTCTGATAGTCATGTTCTCCCCAGCAATGATCCAGGCAAATAACTAAGTCTACATTATCATCAGAGGCTACATCGAACTATCCTTATTTTACACTGGAGTCTTTGCTGTTTTAAAATAGTGTTGCTTTATCTTTTTCAAAATGCCAAATATGTGGACACCAGAAATTGCTCAACATCTGAAAACTCTTCACCTTTTCAAATAATACTAGTCTACAGAGTGGAGAGAAAAATCCACATTCTACTCTTTTTTTTAATTCCAGACTGATGTGTGCTTTTGTTGTTTTCACTGGATAAATTTAAGAACTATCAGAGGACCAACTTGCAAAACAAAAATAAACTGTTCCTTCTTTTCTTGTCTCAAATCTAACAGCTTTTCAGATTTAGTTTCCATTTATTAGAACAGATTGAAATTACTTATTGGAATTTCTCAGCATTCTTTTATAAGTCCAATGAACAGGTGTAATTGTGTCTGGTAGATCAATTCATCCATCGCACCATGCCTTGAAATATGTGAAGGTTACCAAACACTAGCAAATAGCTCGGTTGTTTAATTATATCAAGAAATTCTATGCCTTTGGATAGAAGTAATCAATTCAAAATGAAATAATAAATCTTATGAGTTGGACAATCTATCCAATTAGTTAGATTTTCTTTGCCTAAACTCACATTTCACCTTAATGGGCATAAATCCATCACCTAATACAATCTACTGATAGAATCTTATCAGCATAATGCATGTTAACATCTAAAATGCTACCAGAGCCTAAAATACTAGAGAGGACAGACATGAATAATTATTTAACATTAATTCTAATGAGAAGTTTTTCTATCACTGTAGGGGAATTTTCTATTATTTTATTTTCACTTCCACAAACAGTAAGTACCCTTGATCTATTCTAATCAATCATGTGTACATCAGTGTAATACCTTAACATGTCTTCATTACTGAGATGGAAGAGTGTACATTTATCTTTCTCTTGACTCTGTTAGTTCTTAGAGTAAAAAGTACAAAATGCAAAACATGCATTCAACAAATATGTATTAAGTTTCAGGTGCTGAGATATTTAGTGCTCCCTGTAATCCTGATAACACCACATATACTAGTTTACCGAACTGTCAGTCACATAACTTTTACAAGAATATATCCTGTACTTCTTTTTCTACTGCTAATCTTTAGACTTCATAAGAATAATAATCTCTATTTTATAGGCATAATATCTAATCCAGATCTTTTTAAGTATCTGAGATCTCAAAAGTGTTTGTTTTCACAATGAGTGATGAAGTAATGTATTTTAATATAATATTGGATTATTGGAGATATATATATATATATATATATATATATATATATATATATCTCCAAATAATTAGAAGTCTTTAAAAGAGGAATAGGAAAGGTAGTCAGTAATTCCCACTTCCAGCTCTCTATATTGGCAGGATAAATATCAAAAGACAAGTAAATAAATTCTTTAAGCACTGTTCTTCAAGAATGTTATGGGTTTGCTATATATACCCACATGTTGTGTGTGTGGAGCTGTCTCCAACCAGGACTTGCATGATATTCCTCCACTTGAACAGCTAACCCTTAAACGTGAGTTAGTGATGAATCATTGACGCTAAGCAGAGATAAAAGAATCATCTGATATAAGGTGGTTTATAAGTGTGACTTTTATATAAGGGTTAACTTTTGTGGCATCAATAGAGTTAAAAACCTGAAATTATGGGACCAGCAGTTAGCGTAATGGCTATGTCGCTGAGCTCCCATGTAGTTGACTGTAGTTCGAGTCCTGGACCCTGTGGCTTAAACTCACGCCGGGCACGTGTGCGTGTGTGCCCAAGATCCTGGGAGGAGAATGAAAGAGAAGGGATTGCGATGTGGCCATCCCCCCTGGGGTGTGATTTCTCGCTTTCTATCTCTCTGTCTTTGTCTTTCTGATGAGCGCACGCACCCTATAGCAAAAACCTCCCCCCAAAAAAAAAAAAAAAAAAATCCTTGGGAACTAGCAGTTAGCGTAATGGCTATGTCACTGGACTCCCACGTAGTTGACTGCGGTTCGCGTCCCGGACCTGGTGGCTTAAAACTCACGTCAGGCGCGTGTGCATGCGTGCCCAAGATCCCGAGCGGAGAATGGAGGAGAAGGGATTGCAGTGTGACCATCCCCTCTGGGGGGTGATTTCTCGCTTTCTGTCTCTATGTCTCTCTCTGTCTGGCGAGTGCACGCACCCGATAGTGAAAACCTCTCCAAAAAAAAAGAAGAAAGAAAAAATCCTGAAAGTATGATGACTACTTTTGAAAAACAAAAAGGGAGCTTGAGGGGTCAGCAGATGGCATAGCAGCACAGTAGTTATGTTGCTGGACTCCCGCATGGCTGACTGTGGTTCAAGTCCCAGCGACTTGAAAATCATGCAAGGCACCTGTGCATGCATGCCCAAGATCCTGGGAGAAGAATGGAGAAGGGATTGTGACTTGGCCCTGCTTCTGGGGGGTGATTTCTCACTTTCCTTCTTATTGTCTCTGTCTCTCCAGCAAATGAATGGGCCCAAAGCAAAAACCTCAAAAGAAAAAAAAAAAAAAACAACAGCAACAAAATAAAACGGGGGAGCTTGAAAAAGTTTTCTATTTTTCTGACAATGTTTTATATCTTGACATAGGAGGCATGTAATGGGTGTGTTTTCATTATGATAGTTAATCTGCATAATAATTATTTGTACATTTCTCTATTAGTGTTAAATATTTTAATATTTATTAAAAAAAAAAAACTAACAGAGAAATGAGCAGGTGTTTTTTTTTGTTTTTTGTTTTTTTTTTTTTTTTTTTTTTTTGCTTTGTGCTAGAGGGCACATGCTGTCACCGGAGAGAAACAGGAAAAGAGGGAGAGGAGAAAGTACTCACCATTAAAAATGATCATGCCACACTCCTTTTTTTCTCCATCTCTTCCACCTTTCAGGATTTTGAGCACATACACATATACATCCACTGTGTTTCTCAAGCTGCTGGGTCCAGCACTCCTCCTCACGGCTAACCTTGTGAAATCATGCTACTCTGACCACTGAGCCATGTAGCTGACCCAGGCATTTTATTTGTTTGTTTGTTTGAGAGATTTTTGCTCCAGTGCAAATGTGCTGGCCAGAAAGACAGAAAGCAGGAAATCTCCCAAGGGGGATGGCCATGTAGCAATCCCTTCTCCTCCATTCTCCTCTCAGGATTTTGGGCATGCACACTCGAGCCTGTTGTGACTTTCAATCTGCTGGGTCTGGGACTCAAACTGCATTTAACTACATGGAAGTCCAGCTATTTCACCTCTACACCACCTGCTGGCCCTAGCCCAGCAGTTTATGAGTTTAGTTTGAGATATTAGATATTGAAATGTCAACTATGAAGGTACATTGTAAAAAAAATGACATTCAAGGAAATATAATGGGTTGCACATCATGGTTTTTTAAGTCAGTATGATATAGTTTTATTAGATTTAACAAAATAGTTAATAATTTGTAATTAGGAAGGATGACCAAACAAAAGCCCTGGAATGTAATCAGACATGCAATTTATGAAAAGAGGCGCTTTTTTGGGACCAGTAGTTAGCGTAATGGCTATGTCTCTGGACTCCCACGTAGTTGACTGTGGATCGTGTCCCAGACCCAGTGCTTAAACTCACACCGGGCATGTGTGCATGCGCGTCCAAGATCCTGAGAGGAGAATGGAGGAGAAGGGACTGTGGCATGGCCATCCCCCCTGGGGGGTGATTTCTCGCTTTCTATCTCTCTGTCTCTCTCTGTCTGTCTGGTGAGTGCACGCGCCCTAGAGCAAAAACCTCTCAAAAAAAAAAAAAAGAGGATTTTTAATTAGAATTATCCTCCAGACATCTCATAAGAAAAGATGAGTAGCCAAGTATAAAATTCAGTCAGTTTAGGGTAATGATTTGACATCAGTTTCTAATGTTAAATCTTGCTGACTGGTCTTGTAATTGTAGCCAGCAGATGACATGGTGGTTAATGTGCTGGATCCCACAAGGACCACTCTGACATGAGAATCCCAGACCCGGAGGCTTGAAAAACATGTCTTATACACATGTGTGCATTCCCAAAATCCTAAGAGGAGAATGGAAGAGAAAGGATTATAGCATTGGTCATCCCTGCAAAGGGTAATTTCTCCTCTCTCTCTCTCTCTCTCTCTCTCTCTGTCTCTCTCTCTCTCTCTCTCACACACACACACACACACACAAACACATGCCCTGTAAAAAAAAAAAAATTAAGATTAGAAACATTGCTGTGGTAAATATTCCAATGAATTACCTAAACTCCCTTCAAAACTGAAGAATTTGGGACCAGCAATTGGCATAATGGCTATGTTGCTGGGCTCCCATGTAGTTAACCACGGTTCGAGTCTCGGACCCAGTGGCTTAAACTCATGCTGGGCACATGTGAGTGTGTGCCCAAGATCCCAAGAGGAGAATGGAGTAGAAGGGATTGCAGCATGGCCATCCCCCCTGGGGGGTTATTTCTTGCTTTCTGTCTCTCTCTGTCTTTCTGGCGAGCACACATGCCCTATAGCAAAAACCTCTCAAAAAATAAATAAAAATAAAACTGAAAAATTTATTTCTATATCAGGTGGAAGTGCTGAGAGCACACATCCTTGAACTGTTAACTCTCAAAGAGGATTGACTTGGTTGAAGAGAATTGCCTCCACAAAGTTCTCACTCAATTCTCAACCTCTGTATATGATTGATAGGGTGCAAAGGTCCAGCCTTCTTGCTCTATTTCAGGATGACATTCAAGAGTAATGTTAAGGGTTGGACCTGTAACCTAGTGATTAAAGGAGCCAAATGCCACATGACTAGCTTTGGTATGAATTCCAGACTCATTAGCTCAAAAGCACACCATGTGAATGTGAGTGCATGTCCAAAATCCTGAAAGGAAGGAGACATGGTGGAAAAGGGATTGCAGTGTAACCATACTCTACTGGGGGATGCTCCCATCCCTGTATCTGTCTCTGGTGAACACACCTGCCCTCTGACAATTAAAAATAAAAAATTTTAAAAATAGTAATTTCAGCTTCAGACCTCTCTGTAGGATTAAATGAGTTCTCCTATAAAACTGCACTGATGTTCTCCAGAAAAAGAAAAAAAAAAAAAAAAAACTGCACTTATGTTAAACTTCTCCCTCTTCCAATCTTACTTCTTTCTCTCCATAGGTGCCGATTTCAAAGAAACTTCTACATACTAATTTATATCTCATAGTATGCTATTGCAAAAATTGCCCAATACTGCAAAACTGTAGAATACATTTTTGTTTTTGAAATTAAGCCACAAAATAATCTTTGCAATATTTTGGGGCACAGTTTAACTAGAATAATAGTATGCAAAGATGCTTTGTCATACTGCACCAAAAAGCAATTGGATTTGAAGAAATTTATTTAGGCCCATCCTGAGATGGCTACTGAACTTGGGCTGTGAAATACCGCTTTTAGGGACTAAAAACGAACATCTTCTGCTGAGACTTCTCCCTCTACATTCATTTCAAGTAGGAAAGGCACAAACCCAGGCTCATCCTGAGATGGCTACTGAGCTTGGGCTGTGAAATACTGCTTTCAGGGACTAAAAATGAAGATCTTCTGGTGAGATGTCTTTCTCCAGATTAATTTCTAGTGGATAGGACTGCCACTGTATCTTTCTCTCTGTCTTTCTATCTCTATCTCTCTGTAACTCCTTGTGTCTTTTAATTTAGAAAAAAGAAAAAAAAAAAACATTTTAAGGCAATGTATTCTCTGGACTCTCAAGCCCCTCCTTATGTGCTAATTTGTGCCTTTCTCCTTCCCATTTAGGAAAGGCACAAACCCAGGCCCATCCTGAGATGACTACTGAACTTGGGTTATGAAATATTGCAGGCTGTATGGTTTTCATTTTTTGCTTTCTAAATTTAAAAGATTTTTTTTTCCTTCTTTCCGCCTTTCTAATTCCTTTTATTTTTCCTTTAACTTCATTCCTGGCTGCTCTGCCTCCACATGCCGAGTAAGTCTAGAGAGGTCAAAGGGAACAGTATCTAAACATCTGAATATGATTAGGATCAGAATATATCTCAATTCCCACTGAATCTGACACACAAAGAGTGAAAATTTGAATGGAAGAGAGATTGCAGCTCACCTCCTCCTGCATGCCTCTGAATGCTCAGATTGAACTTAAAGATTTGGGAAGAAACGCACAATCCATCAGATGACCAGAAATCACTGAAGGATCATAAGAATACGGGAAAGCACAAAAATATCTCTTCTCCAAGGGAAAAGAATAAACTCCTCTTCATTTTCAGGCAATATGGTGGAACTCATGGAAATGTCACATAAAAATTTAGAATATTCATACAGACAAAGCTAACAGAGATGGAAGAGAAGAGAGACAGTGAACTGCAGAAGAGGAAGAAGAAAAAAGCTGACAAGTTCCAGGAGACAAGGAAGTTCTTGCAAGATATGAAAGAGGAAAAATATTCACCATAAAAAAGAATCAGATGGAACTGTTAGAAATGAAGGCTTTAATACAGGAAGTCAAAAACTCCCTTGAAGGAGGTTTCTAGCAGACTAGATCATAGAGAAAATTGAAACTCAGATGTAGAAGATAGAATCACTGGCCTAGAAAAATCCACATGAAAAATGAGAAAATTGTCAAAAAATATGAGAATAATATACGAGAAATACTAGATTTGGATTTGGATCTAGAAATACTAGATCAAACATCCAAACATCCAGATAATTGGTATCCCAGAAGGTGAAGAGACTAATAAAGGCATTAATAATCTATTCCATGAAATCCTGGAAGAAAATTTTCTAAACCTAGAGAGGCATTCAAAGATCCAGTCCCAAGAAAGACAAAGGACACCAAAGAAAATCAATCCAAGAAGATCTTCTCCAAGACAAATTATAGCTAGATTGGCCAAAACAACAGACAAAGACAAGAGACTAAGATTGGCAAGAGAAAAACGTCAAGCACGTACAAAGGATATCCCATCAGGCTAACAGCAGACCTATCGTCGGAAACAAGGCGAGCAAGGGAAGAATGGGAAAATATATTCAAAGTGTTGAGTGAAAAACAATTTCAACCGAGAACACTATACCCTGCAAGATTGTCCTTCATACAGGAAGGGAAGACAAGAATGTTCTCGGATACACAAAATATGAAAGAATTTACCGACACCAGACCAGTTCTCCAAGGAGTTCTGAAGGGAGTGCTATATCAAGAAAACTAAAGTTAAACACACAGAAATGAGAGTTAAAAAACACTTAAGAAAAGGGACAGTTTAATGGTAGGAACAAGTCCAGAGTTGAGTATTATCTTCCAGAACTGAAACGGAAAGCTTGGACCACAACAGAAGTTAGATTAAGTACATGAGACTGAACTGATAAAATAGAATTTTATGGCTTTTTTTTTTTTTTTTTTTGAGAGGTTTTCACTATAGGGCGCGTGCGCTTGCCAGACAGACAGAGAGAGACATAGAGACAGAAAGAGAGAAATCACCCCCCAGGGGGGATGGTCACGCCGCAATCTCTTCTCCTCCATTCTCCTCTCGGGATCTTGGGCACGCACGCACATGCGCCCAGCGTGAGTTTTAAGCCACCGGGTCCGGGACGCGAACCGCGGTTGACTACGTGGGAGTCCAGTGACATAGCCATTATTCTAACTGCTGGTCCCAGAATTTTATGGCTTTTGACTCAAACAATACTGATCTTTTTCTACACCTTGTAGGTAGTCCAGAGATAAGAATTTTCTTCTTCTCTTGAAGAAAAAAAATTTTTTTTCTCTTGAAGAAAAAAATACTAAACTTCTTTCTGGTTTAAGCAAAGTTATATTAACATTTTAAGATTTTGATTTATTAAAGCTAAAGCTGCCTTTCTTGAAATTAAAAAAAAACATATTAAAAATACCTATTTAATGACCACAGTAAACTATATATCCTCAGCTAGGTGCTATTTTATAATATATTCATTCTATTCACAATTTCATGCCTGAAGTCAAACATTTGTTCAAAGATATTTCTATATCAGCTGAACTTGCTATTGAAAGTAGTTAGATAAATTAAGATACTTTGTTAACCAATAAAATTTAGGAGAAAAAAGAAAAAAAAAAGGAAAGCGACTGCAGATACCAGAAGTAGAGTTAGAGTGAGAAACAGGGATGTGTGTGTGTGTGTGTGTGTGTGTGTGTGTATACATACATATATGAAACAAGAAATGGAAAATTATTTGTGATAATAACATATATGACTAAGCCATTATACAGTGTATTCTGGATGGGAAACTGCATCTTGTACATCTTGTATCCTGTGATGATGTTCAATGAATGAATGCAAAATAAATAAATAACATTAAAAAATTCCTGGAAGGGATTATGAATTGGACTGTGGTCAGACTGATTTTTAAAAAAATAGATACCCTTGGGGCCCGCAGGTGGTGTGGCAGTTAAGGGGCTGGATTACCACATGGCCAACCATGGTTCATGTCCCAAACCAAGCAGCTTGAAAATCACACCAGATCCATGTGCATGCATTCCCAACACCCCAAGAGGAAAATGGAAGAAAAAGGACGGTGGTATGGTCATCCCTCCTGGGGAGTGATTTCTCACTTTCTCTTTCTCTGTTTTGGACTGTCTCTCTCAGGCCAACACATACACCCTATGGTAAACACCTAAAGGAAGAAAGGTCCTGGGATCACATCTGGGGACCTTTTTTGCAGCCAGACAGTCATGTGCCCGTGATGATCCAGACTGGCTGAAGGTGAATCATTGTGTGAAGATCCTGTTGGAAAGTGCCTGACTCTGCCACTCTTTCTTTGTTTCTTTCATGGATGAAATAAATAAATAGACTGGGAAAAAAAAAAAACACTCAAGGATGGAATAAAGCACACATTTACATAGATTCAAGTATGTGAGTTAGTGCAAAAAGAACAAAGCACTTGCAAATATACAAAGGGATTGTGATTGTTTATAAATGTGATGGATTATGTATTTTATACTTAATAACAAATATC
This sequence comes from Tupaia tana, assembly GCA_026018925.1. NCBI lineage: Eukaryota > Metazoa > Chordata > Mammalia > Scandentia > Tupaiidae > Tupaia > Tupaia tana. The sequence goes on from JAKSZU010000003.1 coordinate 153,607,445, forward strand.
AAGAAAGGAGGGTCTGTAGACTAAAATGAAAAAAAAAAGGAAGGCAGCCAGGAACTTTAGACAAAACAGAAAAAGGGGTGAGATGAAGGGAGTACGAGTACTTGAACACAAACACCTACGGTTGAAAAATGTGATAGTGTGAGAAGCAAAACACAATAGAGGTTGACCTTAAAAGACTATAGTCAGAGAATGGGATAAGATAATTATTATACAAGCACAGTGATCCTAGATGATAACAACCTCTAGGGCATTTTATGTTCATAGAATGAAGGTTAAAATAGTTAAACATGTTAAAGAACTAAGAGTAGGATCTTGCATAGGTCACATTCCAAAATTGATTTTTTTTTTTTATGTCTGGCATGGGTCTAGATATTAAAAAAAAAAGCTATGCATTTATTGTCAATAGGCTTAATACATATATGGAGTAACTATGTAGGATGATGGATTTCAATGATGCATACTCATAGTCAGTGATTTTGTTGGGTAGCATTAACTTCCACAATATGCACACACAAACACACATTATTTTTTCAAGCAAGCATGTTGGAACTAGAAAAATGGATACTCATATTCTGATCTAGTGAAACAGGAAAATAGGAATGTTTTCATAAAAATGAGTGTATAGGAGGTTGTTTTTTTTTTGTTTGTTTTGTTTTGTTTTGCCATATGGTGTGTGCTGAGGACTTTGGGCACACACACACACACACACACACACACAACCAAGGTGATTTTCAAAGCCAGATCCTGGACTTGAACCAGAGTTAGTCCTGTGAGAATCCAATGCCTTAACCACCATGCTACCTGCTGGCCAGAGAAGTTAACTCTTTGTTAAAGAAAAATGGCAAAGACAGTCTATAAAATGGCTTGAAGACACAAGAAAATGTTTGCCGTGTAGAACAGGTCTAGTGAGCAAGGGTAGTGGCAGGCAGTTGGAACATGAAGAAAGATTTGAACAACTGGAGATGAAAATACGGTAGAAGACATAGCCAAAACTGCTTGAAATTGATTATAAAAGTGATAAACATGTAATACGAAGTTGGAATAACTCTCTTATAAACTCTAAGAAGCTGTGTTATGGTGACAATAACAGCACTAAATAGCTAGATGTTACTTGAATTAGATTTGCTGTAATGGTAGTATCATCTAATCATCAAAGGGCTATACATTAAGATAAAAGGGGTAATATGTAAATCATTTCAGCCATTTTGATATATTTCTCTATTACCTATCATCTAGTAGCTATTTTCTGAAGTATTGGTTCGTCAGGAAAATCGACACATTTTTGCATAGGAAAACACGTCATGACTTTCCCAACAACCTAATAATTCTGTTTTAAACAGACTGTGTTTTTTGTTTAACTCAATTTTATTGCCTTTAATATATAATCAGGTTTAAATCCACCATCTAACAACATTTTTATATATTTGTTTCTAAAAGTTCTAGATTCATAATTCTCTTTTGACTTGTATTGGGTAAATTAATTATTAATTAATTGTTTTAATTTCTCCCCTCAATTAGTTTATTATTTATACATTCTCATTTTTTTCTTTAAGCATTTACCCTAGATATTGCAAAATGCATACTTATTCAAGACTAATGTAAATTGGTCTTTTATCCACTCTTCAAAAATAAGACTTCAGAGTATATTTTAAGTTATTTATTCCCTTCCTGCCCTATCTTTCATTATTACCAAATATTTTAATTATATGTTTAGGACACCACAATAAATGATAATTATTATTTTCAGTTGTAAAAACTGTATTAGATGTGTGCACATTCATACCCTTTTTTGTAGACCTTATTTTATCCTGCATCTCTGTCATCTGCAGTCATCTTTCTTCTACCTGAAGTACATTGTAGGGTATATGGAAGGTGTATATGTGTGTTTGTGTGTGTGAGACTCATCACTAAAATTCCATAGTTATTCACCTGAAAGATCTTAATATAACCTGTTTTAAAATAAAGTTTATTTCTTCCATGTGAGAGTAGACAGGCAAAAAAAAAAAAAAAAAAAAAAAAAAAAAAGACAGGTACCTACCATAGGATCTTCATGCAGAAATCTACACCCAGGCTCAGGCAGCCTGGGTCACCCTGGATCACAGGCAGGCACACATGCATCGTGTGTGTACAGGGAGGCCCCCGTGCAATGAACCTGGGCCTGTCCCATGTGGGTCCAGCATTGCAGAGTGCTATGTCACAGCTGCATCTCTGTGGACCCCTTTATGTCATCCGCACTAACAAACAGCCTCAGTCCTCAGAATTCTCCACTTTTTAGGTCTTAACACTGAAAATTCTAGCTAATGGTATGACGTTATGATGTCTTAAAATATGAAATTTCTAATTGTTTACAGCAAAAGAGTTGGTTCAAAATAAGCTAGTTTGAAATGGTGGTGTGGGAGTTGTTTTCTGTTTCAAAATAAATCTTTTGATTTTCATATTTCTGTTAAAAATTCAGTATGAAGTTTTTTCTTGTTCTTTTGAAGATAATGCTTTTCTTTCCTCTGTCTGGGTGCTTCGAAGTTTGTGATTTGTAAGATATGTATTTGTCTGAATATGTCATACTTCCCAAATCTGTGGGTTTATTTACCTCCTTGATTTTGGAAAATTTGCTTCCATTTTTTCATTCTGTTTTCTATCTCATTCTTATCTCCTGGTCTTCCATACTCCCAGTTATATGTATATGAAAACTTTAACTCTCTATGTTTCAATTTTTTCTGCATTTTCTATTATTTTTGATTTGGATCTTTTCAGTCAGAAAATTTCATTATTATGTTATTCAACCCATTGATTGCTCTCAACTGCTTTTAATCAGCTGTAAAATCTATCTATTGAATCATTTTATTTTTCAGTACTAGAATTGATTTTCCTTATACTTTAATTCATCAGAGACCTTCTTCCTTGGAAGTTCCTGAACTTTCTTTTTTTTTTACCAAGTTCCATAAATCTACTGAGAATTCATCTTAATCTTTGTGATTATTAGCTCTGGATATTTTCACCCCCAGGTTTCATGTATTTCAAACACTGCTTTCTAATAGCTCAAGAGAAAATCAGCATTAACAATTAGCTTCAGTCTTCAGAATTCTCTACTTTTTTTTAGGTCTTAACATTGAAAATCCTAGCATATTTTATTACTTTATGATGCTTTCAGGTATTAAAATGGGGAGCCCCAACATAGTCTCACCATGCTTCCACAGCCTTCTGGCCACTTAGGATCAGAGGTGTGCTCACTTATGCATCTGGGGAGTTCAGAACAACCTGGGATTGGAACTCAGGGCTTCCCATATGGTTTTGTATCATACAGTAGCACCCTACCACCTGTGCCACTATGCAAGGCCTGCATTATATTACTAAGTGGCACTACACTAGGCCTATTTTTCCAAACCAAACTTGAAGAGATGCGTTTATATTTGTTTTGCCTTCCTCTTTTTATTTCTCCCATAAAATGATAAGTGTTATCAAGTGTATTTCTTTTATATCCTTCAAATCCATTCCCCACACACCTAAACAGTTCCTGGCCACTGGCTAACATCTTAATTTCTCAACTGAATTAAAAAGCAGCCTTGTAAATTATCTCTTCACCATGATTTTCATTACTTTCTTTTATTTTCTTTGCCATTCAAAATTTTTTGTCTCAAATTAATTTTTTAGTAGTGTAATTCACTTGCTTAAATTTCTTTAAACTATTTTTAGAAAATTTAAGATAAAATACAAGTCTTTTTGTTAGTATTGTTGCTGACTTTAGAGACAGGGTATTGCTATATTGCCCAGGCTAGACTTGAATTGGTAATCCTTCTGCCTCAGCCTTCCAAGTAGCTGGGACTACAGGTATGTGCCCTCATGCCTGGCTAAAATATAAGTCCTTTAGCTTGACATATAATATTCTTCATTTGCTTATTTATTTCACTCAGCCTTGTTAGCTCTGTGTGCAATCTTTCTTTAGTGTATAGTTTAGAATCCAAAAAGATAAATTATTCTTGTAGACCATACTCTTATTTGGCAGATACAGGAAATCTACAGAGAGAATGATTGCCCAAATTTGCAGGGCTAAAATGTAGTAGAATTTAATCTCTTATCTAGGATTCTCTACTCAATGTCCAACTCACAGATTCCTAGAAAACTCTGAGAACATGTTGAGAAGTCACAAAATTTCTCCTTCCAGGGTACCTTCTTGACAAGACTTTCATCCTGGCAGTTTAGGCTGTCCCCGTTTGACCCTGGATTCCCAGTGGTAGTTTGGCAGTAGAAGGGAACATGCTAGGAAATATTCACAACTGCTTTATCAGGTTCACTTGAGCTTTTTTTATCTTGACCTCCAAGCATTTTATTTATTTATTTATTTATTTATTTATTTATTTATTTATATTTTCTCCAGGATACAAGTGTTTGCCAGGTAAAGGGGGGAAGAGAGAGAGAGAGAGAGAGAGAGAGGGAGGGAGGGAGGGAGAGAGAGAAACACCCCCCCCGGGGGGATGGCCACACCCTAGTCCCCTTTTCTCCATTCTCCTCTTGGGATTTCTGGCATGCATGCGTATGTGACTGTCATGTTTCTCATGCCAACAGGTCCAGGACTCAAACTGTGAAGTGGACCATGCTAGATCCAGCCACTCTAACCACCCATACCACGGGATGGTCTGACCTTTAAGTATTTTCTGACTAAAGAGGTTTATACTCTCAAGTTTCTTTTAAAATCAGTGCCAAGTTTCGAGTGTCACAGACCACAGAAAATCATTTTTTTTCCATGTGATTCCTCAAATATGAACACAACAATACTTTTATCAGCCATGTTTCTAATCCATTAGCGGTATTGACTTTGCCATGAAATGAGAGTAATTCAATTTCACATTATACTATAAAGCTGAAATCTTTATAGCTTTGCCTGCTAGTTTTACAGTAGTTAAGGCTAGGGCAGGGTTTTCATGCTGAAGCTTGGTATTGCAAAGTTTTAAAATCAGCCATTAAAAAGAGAGGAGGGGGAGAAACAGGTCAAATGCTTTTGAAACTGCATTGGCTCCTGTGAGAAATCCATGTTAAGCTTTTTATTCAGAGATTCACATCAATGTCCAAGTCTCCCTGCTTAATAGCTCCTATGATTACACTGGCTATGGATAACATTGATAAATATTCCTAATGCAACAAGGGCATCTGCTTGTGGGATTGTTTGGTCTTAGCATCAGGTACAGAATGCCGTGTGGCGCTGTGAGCAGAAGACAGGAGACAAGGTTCAAGTTATTAGAGTTGTTAGCTGCCTGATTATGGGCAGGATACTTACAGCCAAGACTCATATTTTGTAAAAACCAACAATAAAATAGAATTTATCTCATCCACCTGATAGCAGAGAATTGGATCTTTTAAATCCTTTTCACTATGTATATCTGAGCTTATGATTAAATGAAGAGAGCTAACACAAAGGATCTTTCAAAGGAGAGAGATCACAACTTCTGAATTACTGAGCCAAATCACAAAATGTTCATCCCCCCCAAACACCCAAAATAAGGCAAGAACCTGACTTAACACATATTTATTTAGATGATTATATCCCCAGTAAATTGTATATGTAATGGTTAGCTGTTAATAACATAGCATGGGCCTTCTAAAGGCAGGTCTGTGGTAAAGATGCTGCAAGAAACATGGACAGGCAACAACCATAAAATAAATGATCAGTCATTGACCAAACTCTCTAAGTTCAGAGAACAGTACATTGAGAAGGGAGTGGGAGGCTGGTTGAGTAAATTGGGACTTTCTTCCTGATTCTCCTCAAGATTACTAGTCCTTACTCATTTTTATTTAGTTCCATTGCATACACACTTACGTCCCTTATGGGCAAGGCAATCTGTTGACATCTTCATGAGTTTAAGTAAATAAGATGACTTTCATGCATTGTGGAAAGTTTCAACTTAAAGCGGAGGAAAATATGTGAATTCTTAATGGAAGTAATCATATCTGTGCTTTCTGTATTTACTACATGGCTGGCATGAAGTGATGTAATTCATGTACATTAGCTAAATAATCACAATAACCCACAGGGGAATTATTATTTTCATTTCAAAGATAATGAAATGGAGGATAAGAGAAGAGAAATAGCCTTACCAAGGTCATCTGTGAAGGGAAAAGTCAGTATTAGGATCTAGTTTAACAAAACCTGTACTCGTAAACTCTTTTATATCCTCTCTCAAAATTAAAGGCAGGATAAAAGATTTTAAACAACACTTTTCCTATGAGAACATAATGAAAAATTAATCCACCAGTGAAGTTGGGGAAAACATTATCGAGGAGAGACTTCTAATACCAAACATTCCATACGTGTGACCAACAGGTATAGTCTAGGCCATCTCTACATCCTGCAGCTTGTTTGCTAATATTGCTCATGTACTTTTTTCTCTCTATCCCAAATGCCAGGTAAGTCTTATGTTTCATACGAATTACTGAGATGGGCTCCTGGAAGCTACTCACACTCCACCCCACCTGCAGGCCATTCAGAGACAGAGACTGAGCTGCTAAACAACAAAAAGCAAATTAAAAATCTCTGAAGTGCTATATTTGGCTGACTCCTAGTGTGTTTTTCTTGGAAATGAGAGCTAAAAGTTGTACCTGTTCAAAATATGAGAATCCTTCTAGAAATTCTCAGTTAATTTTTCTGCAATATCACCAGCTACTGCCTCCACAGGGTAACATCAGCCATTATGCCTTTCCTTAAACTCTTCAAACAGGACATGCTTCTTCCAGCCTTAGGAAACTGACTTTATGATTTCATATATCTTGTAAATTTGGCCCCCTTATACAGCTAGTTTGTGTACTAATCCATGATAATATAGTTTAATGATAGAATTTATATTATCAGAATAGATAGTATATGCGGAGACCAGCAGTTAGCGTAATGTCTATGTCGCTGGACTCCCACATAGTCGACCGCAGTTCGCGTCCCGGACCCTCTGGCTTAAAACTCACGCCAGGCACGTGTGCGTGCATGCCCAAGATCCCGAGAGGAGAATGGAGGAGAAGGGATTGCGGCGTGATCATCCCCTCTGGGGGGTGATTTCTCGCTTTCTGTCTCTATGTCTCTCTCTGTCTGTCTGGCGAGCGCACGTGCCCTATAGCGAAAACCTCTCCAAAAAAAAAAGAATAGATAGTATATGCTATATACTATAGTCATACATCTTTGTCTATAACTAAAATCATCAAGTCTGAAAAAAGAGTCATAGAATAACATGTTTACTACATACTAGGTGCAATGTACATGCTTTCTAAATGTGTTCCATTACCTTGATTCGGAATTTATTTTTAGATTATCTCTTTATACTTTCCAACTTCCCATATAGTAAATATTTTTATTTTCTTCAGTTACCTGATTGAGAAGCTGTGGAATGGGGAAGTTAAGTAAATCTCTAGGTCACACAATTACAAAATGATATTGCTATAGTATTTATGTAAAACTGAACCTGCAATCTTGGCCACTGGGGAAGAGTACCTTTTCTCTTAGACCTCCAAGGAATAATGGAGTTTGGCAACTTTGGCTCTTGGCAAGCTGTCTGGTTGTAATAATTCTCCATTCACTTGTGTTAAGAAATAGTTTTTCTTAGCTGAAATACCTCCTCTTTCTTTCAGGAGACCTAAGCTACAGCCAATTACAAACCAATTCTCTGAATAAAGCTTTCCTATTTTTTTCTAGTTTTTAGTATTTTCCTCTTTGGACTCCTCAAACACCTTGAAAAGAAAATCATTTCGCTTCTAACTTAATAGTGAGTGTTCTATAGTATATGTGACTAGTTTTAGGTTATTTCTTAAGCATATTGGCATTACCTTACAGATTAATTAATTACTTAATTATTGAATAATTCTAGAGTTAGCTCAAATTTTTAAATCATTATTTAAAGTGGTAACTACAGAATTTTCTCAATGTAAGACTTACCTCAACCTACCACTTAGCTCGAAGATAAGTCATCTCATAATTTAAATAAAAAAGAATTATAGGGACCAGCAGTTAGCATAATGGCTATGTCGCTGGACTCCCACGTAGTCAACCGTGGTTCGCGTCCCAGACCGGGTGGCTTAAAACTCACGCCGGGCGCGTGTGCGTGTGTGCCCAAGATCCCGAGAGGAGAATGGAGGAGAAGGGATTGCGGCGTGGCCATCCCCCCTGGGGGGTGATTTCTCGCTTTCTGTCTCTCTGTCTCTCTCTCTCTGTCTGGCGAGCGCACGCGCCCTATAGGAAAAATCTCTCCAAAGGAAAAAGAAAAAAAAAAAAGAATTATAGTAGTAAATCTGAGCTTAATGTTCCAGAGTACAGAGCAATTACAGACAAGTTTTATAAGATTACTTATTAGTCTTTTTTTTGAATTGAGTTTATATTATCCTAAGCCAAGAAATTATAGGACACCAGAGATCTCAATATATTTTAACATCCTATCAAATTTTGTTTTTTCTGTTGAAATTATTCATTGCAATTTATTCTTTGCAAATTAAACAGCTAGAACGAGCAGTCATTATTAGGAAGAAAACCTGGGATGATTAAGCTTGTATGTATTATTCCACTGCTGGACTCATGGATGAGGATTTGAGCCCAACTGTAAAAACTCTAAAATCAAAACTATTTACTTTTTAAATACTATTCTAGGACCTTGGTCTCTATCTTCTACGTATATCTTCTCCTATGCATAAATGGTTTTCTCTAAGTAAAAAGTCTGAATTTTCAGACATCAGGAAATTTCTTACTTCACCAGTGTATTTCCTCATGCCAACAAAACCTAATAGTTTAATAATTTTTATGGAATGCATCGTAGAATTACATTATATGAATGTATACGATTAAGTAAATATAATAAAAGACACCTTTTACATTTCAAATCAAGGAAAATGCCACCTGTTCGTGCGCAGATTGCAGCCAGTCAGTATGAATTCATCACTACTCAGCCATAGAATTCATGGTGAGCAAGTCCCAGTAGCTTTTTAGAGCCAAGAAAATCATGTTTTTGAATTTTTTTCCTTTTTTTTTGGAGAGGTTTTTGTTTATAGGGCGCGTGCATTCGCCAGACAGACAGAGACAGAGAGACAGAAAGCGAGAAATCACCCCCCAGGGGGGATGGCCATGCTGCAATCCCTTCTCCTCCATTCTCCTCTCAGGATCTTGGGCACACACGCACACGCACCCAGCATGAGTTTAAGCCAACGGGTCCGGGACTCAAACCGTGGTCAAGTACATGGGAGTCCAGCAACATAGCCATTATACTAACTGCGGGTCCCAGAAAATCATGTTTTTTGATTTGATGTTCAGAGTAGGAAAAAAACTAACACAAAATTTGAATAGGGGGATGTCTTATTATCTAAACAATATTTTTAAGATTTTCAGTTATCCAAGTACCTAACAAACAGGGTGAAATTTCAAGAACATGGAATGAGAGAGAGAAAGATTTGATGTTAGGGAATGTCTTGGTTCACTCTTGTATTACTAACAGAAATATCTGAGATTGAGTGAATTTATAAAGAAAGATTTGGGACCAACAGGTGGTGTAATGGTTAAAGTACTGGACACCCATGTAATTGACCACTGTTTGAGTCCTGGACCTGGCAACTTGAAACTCATGCTGGGCACATGTGCATCTGTGTCCAAGATCCTGAGAGGAGAACGAAGAAGAGATAGCGTGGCCATTCACCCTGGGAAGGGGTGATTTCTCACTTTCTGTTTCTCTGTCTCAAAATAACCAGAACTGCAGTATAATTATGGTTCTTCCTGGGGGAAAAAAAATGTAGGCCTTTTCATGTAATAGAAAATTGACTATATTTTTGAAAGCCTTAAAAAGACTTTATGGGGACAACTGGTGGCATGCTAGTTAAGGTGGCTGTATCCCACAAGACCAACTGCACTATTTAAGCTCTGAACCTAGTGACTTGAGACACATGCCAGGCATGTATGCATGCCCAAAATTCCAGCGAGCACACACACCCTATAGCAAAAAATCTTTCTCAAAATAAATAAATAAGAAAGAAACTAACATTTATTTACAAACTCGTGATTCTACTGGGTAGAAAGTTAAAGGAGTAGACCCATAGCATGGCTGCTGGAAGCACAGAGAATGGCAGGTCTACAGAAAGAGTGAGCCAACACATCTCTCTTGTAACAAGCAGCTCTGACAAGAACTAACCCTTTCTCATTAGAGCTGGAGTCCCTTAGCTCTTGCGTGACATTATTAATCTGTTGACAAAACTGCTTCCTCGGGACCAGCAGTTAGCGTAATTACTATGTCATTAGATTCCCACGTAGTCGACCACGGTTCACGTCCTCGACCTGGTGGCTTAAACTCACGCTGGGCGCGTGTGCGTGTGTGCCCAAGGTACTGAGAGGAGAATGCAGGAGAAGGGATTGCGGCATGGCAATCCCCCGTGGGGGGTGATTTCTCACTTTCTGTCTCTCTGTCTCTCTCTGTCTGGTGAGTGCACGCACGTGCCCTATAGCAAAAACCTCTCAAAAAAAAAAAAACAAAAAAAAAAAAACTGTCTCTTCCACAGTACAATCACTGTGAACCAATCACTGCCTCTCCTTGGGACACCATAAAAAAATTGGTTTCACTTAATATCTTTATAATACAATCAATATAATCAAATTCCAACACATGACTTTCCAGTGGATCATTTAAACCATAGCTAGGTGAGAGATGAAGGTGGAAGAATATGTTTGTCCAGGGTTAGCTGTGCCTGGCCTGGAGTTGAAAGGTGGGCAGGTATGTGGAGACCAAGGGCTCTTGAAGGTCACTGCACAGATAGGGTTCTGGAAAACCCGATAGAAAATGTGAAATGGCATGAAATACAAACTTTCTCTGCAGTTATCAAAGAGCTGACTCTGTGCTTTGGTCCTGATGTATTCAAACTCAACCCCTGAACTGTTTACCGCTATGTCAAGGCCCTAGAAATAGCTATGTAAGCTGTGGTCTCACCCAAATCATGGAGTGGCAGCTCTAATTCAGGACTGCAACTTACAGATGCCTTTACTGTATGCTACCATTCTATGTAGCTTTCAGATAAAAGCAGAGATGCCATTTGTCAGGGAAGGGAGAGGCTGAATTATTAGGTAAATTGATCGGAATTAATATTAGCCTGATTAAGTCTGAGTTTAATCTACTTTTGACATTCTCATTTTGGTTCTTTTCAAAATCCAATTAATTTATACAGATGATTAGCATTTGCTAGTTATGATTTTACAGCCTGAAAATTTCTCTCCCATTGCCTACTCTTTCGTTTTCATGACTTTAATCCAAATATTACAAAGAGATTTGACAAAATGTTTGAACATTAGCTAGTTTAGAGTCTGAAAATTCCACATACAGCTATCATTAATTGTGTTTTCTGAAGCCAAAACGGCATCTTTAAAATGGGCAAACAGGAAAGATCACAGTAGTAAAAGCAGGTGCCGAACCTGAAGATAAAAGGTATATAGAAATAGCACATGTTTACATCTGAATTCTTCCTCTTTATTGGCTGACAATAAGCAAATAAACAACAGCACTGCAGTATAATTGTGCTTCTCCCTACAAAGTACCCAAAATGCAGGCCTTTTCATGTAATAGAGAATAGATTACATTTTTTGAAAGCCTTAAAAAGGCTTTGGGGGGGGACAGCAGTTAGCATAATAGCTATGTCACTAGACTTCCATGTAGTCTACCGCGGTTCGAGTCCCAGACTCGGTGGCTTAAACTCACACTGGGTATGTGTTCATGCGTGCCCAAGATCCCAAGAGGAGAAGGGAAGAGAAGGGATTGTGGCATGGCCATCACCCCTGGGGGGTGATTTCTTGCTTTCTGTCTCTGTTTCTCTCTCCCTTTCTGGTGAGCGCACGCACCCTGTAGCAAAAACCTCTCCAAAAAAAGGCTTTAAGGGACCAACTGGTGGCATAATGGTTAAGGTGGCTGAATCCCACATGACCAACGGCACTGCTCAATTTCTAGACCGAGTGATTTGAGACACATGCCAGGCATGTATGCATGCCCAAAATTCTGAGGAGGAAATGGAGGAAAGGGATTGTGTCATGGCCATTCCCCCTGGAGGGGTAGTTTTTCATCTGTCTCTCTGGAGAGAGCACATATCCTACAACAAATTTAAAAAGAAAAAAAAAAAGACTTTATGAACTTTCTGTGATGCTTCCAAATCAGGCCAAAATCTAGTATCTACAAAATTAAGGAAAGAATCGAGATCAATGCCATATATTTCCTTGTAAAGCTACTGCAGAGTATGCACGTCTTAAAATTTCTTACAGAATGGTCTACTAAGGTGACAAATTGGAGATCCTTAATAAACTTCCAAGCCGAAATAACTAGACAAGTAAACTCTAGTTAACTCAGAGGTAAGGACAGAGTCAGCTCTCCACCTTGGTGTTCCTTTAAAACTCTTAGATTTCTGCCTTCGAAATTGTATGATGCATGAGGAACAAGAGTTAAATCATCTGCTTTTGCAAGAACAAAACACTAAGGAAGACTTCAGAAAAAAGAACCCCAAGAACTTATCAATGTATTATTTTTCTAAAAAAGTATTCTTTTTCTAAGAAAGCATGCCTTTCCTGATCCTTGCACTCACTGGAATTTTCTGCTGAGAATTTCTACTCACAATTCAGTCTTCATGTATATTTTCAGCCCAAACATTTGCTACTTGATTTCCTTTTCTTTCCTCTAACCAAATCGCTTAGTTCCTCTTACTACTCTTTTTCCTAAAAATCTTTGTTATTTCAAAATTATACTCTGACACAAAGTACAAATGCGGGAAAAAAAAATAACTTTTACATAGTGTCACAGAGGCATGAGAGAGTGTCATGAACATGCCCTTTAATACGTCTGGAAGGCCCCGCAGCTTACATAACCCCTGGATATTGAATGACTGACCCTGCGGAAGGTCACGATGTATTAGGCCAAGGCTGGGCATGTGCCTCCAGCAGAGTGAAAGGCATTGTCTTTCTTGTAAATTGGTAATTAGGAGGCAAAGGTTCTAGTTCATTTCTGTAGACATCTCAATTGAAGTAGAAATAAACTGGAAGACTGTACAGAACCAGATGGAAAGAGACCTGATAGAAGCACAGATGGAATATATGGAAAGGCATAGGAAATGCATGAAAGGGAAAGAAAGACAAGAGAAACTATAGGTAAACGTTCACTTCCAACTAGAACTGCCTTATGACAGACTTGTATTCTTCAGCCCTTTACTACATACAGCAAGACTTGGAGATTTGTAACCCTTGAAACTAAGTGATGCCAACTGTATAGGACCTTAATGCTAATTAAGCTCAAGCCTCTTTATGGATGAAGAAGCTGTGACCCATGGGGGTGAATGAAATCTTCTAAGACAACAAAGTGACTTTGCCATAATTAGGTTCCAAGTCACCAGCTTCCCAAATAGTCTGTCTTTACTCTTTGATACTGATTACTTGCTTTGGTTATCATACGGCTTGAGAGAAGGCTGTAGACCCATTCATACTTCTTTTTTCTTTTTTTTTTTTTGGAGAGGTTTTTGCTATAGGGTGCATGTGCTTTCTAGAAAGACAGAGTGATACAGAATGAGATAAATCACCCCCAGGGGGTATGGCCACACCACAATCCCTTCTCCTCCATTTGCCTCAGGATCTTGGGGACACACACACACATGCCTGGCATGAGTTTAAGCCACCAGGTCCGGGACTTGAACCATGATCAACTACATGGGAGTCCAGTGATGTAGCCATTATGCCATCTGCTGTTCCCAACTCATTCTTATTCTACCCCTAACAGCAAATGTATTGAGAACAAAAGTTTTAGTGAAGAGTGAAAAAACAAAATATATCAGCAAAGGCTATCTGAGGAGTATATTTTTCATGGATATGTGAAAAAAATACGTCAATGTTAAAAATGTAGAACACAGCAACTGACAAAGTATATTTCTAGTCAGCAAATAATAACTCTGTTATAGCCTATCTGTGGCTAAGTGGATGTACCTCATTGATCCATTATCTACTAATTTCACTCATCTTTCTAATGGACAGTATTTTGCTTACAGTAGATAAGAAAATACAGAAATCACAGGACCAGTAGGTGGCATGGTGGTTGAGGTGCTGGACTCCCACATGGCGACTATGGTTCAAGTCCCAGACCTGGCAGCTTGCTTTCCCACTTTCTGTTTCTCTCTCTGGTGAGCACACATATCCTACAGTAAATTTAAAAATAATAAGTAAAATTAAATAAAAACAATTCTAAAAAAAGAAAATACAGAATCTGATGGCTATAACCCATTCATTTTTTTATTATAAGATGTAGATAAAGAATTGATTACCCCAGTGGACACAGTGACTTAAAAAATGTAATGGTCACATCTTCACGCATAAGGTATCTACCTCAGAGGTCAGATGCTGACACAGTCATAAACCAGACACTCTGCAAGGCCGACTCACATGGGAAGGTTCTCAGTTTAAGTCTAAAAACTTTCTTGAGTATGCCAGGCACATTTTTCCCTATGAGTTGGGATTGAGTCTAATTTGAGAGTGGATTGCAGTGTTGGGACTCTATGGGGGTATTCTCTGTTCTTTCTTGCTCAAGGAGGAACTAAATAAACTTGTGAAAATGGAAAAAATAAATAAAAAGAAGTCTAAGACCATCTTGTGACCTGGTTATTAAAGGATTTCTGAACTCATATGGCCAACCACAAGGTGTAAGTTCTAATCTCAGCCCCAGGAGCTTGAAAAACATGCAGGACACATATGTTTGTATGCCTGAAATCAACAGGATGAAGAAAGGTAGGAGAGGGGATTATAGCATGATCATGGCCTGTCGGGGGTGGTTTCTCCTGTTCTCTCTGTCTCTTTATGTGTCTCTCTTGTGGGTGTACATGCCTTCTGGTATTAAAAACAAACCAAGAAAGTACTTCTCTCAGTCTGCCCAATTGTATGAACTTAATAGAAAGGAACTTCACAAAATTCCTATCAAGAACAAAAAGCAGTTCAGAGCTCTCTGAAAGGTGACGTCCATTTAAATTTTAATGGCCCAAGAGAGGCCTGAGATGAGGTCTTATTTATCCATTTCCTTTATTGTCCAAAAGCCATGTTGTAGTTTATAGCAAATGGCTGCATTTTGATACCACCTTGCCTTCGTCAATGTGTCTGAGTGATATAAAGAATAAGGTATAGCCAATCACTTTGCCTGCATTATTTTAAATGGACCCGTGTGAATTCTTAACAAATGGGAACAGAAAATGACCATTTTCTCATGTCCTAATCTTTTTCCCAGAGGTCAGGAAAGAGTCATGCCAGTTAATAAGCACTTAGACATGCTAAAGCAAACTGCTTTGGTCCAGTGACTGGGAGATATTCTCTACATCCTGACTCTGGTACAGAGTCATTTGAACATAAAACAAAGCCTCCTTAACTTTGGAGAGGATTTTACAATAGGGTGCGTGCGCTTGCCAGAAAGAGAGAGAGAGACAGAGAGACAGAAAGTGAGAAATCACCCGCCCCAGGATGGATGGTTACACTGCAATCCTTTCTCTTCCATTCTCCTTCTGGAATCTTGGGCACACACACACACACACATGAGCCCAATGTGTGTTTAAGCCACCGGGTCCGGGACTCGAACCGTGGTGGACTACATGGGAGTCCAGCGACATAGCCATTATGCCAGCTGCTGGTCCCATCCTCCTTAACTTTGTTAACATAAATCAAGGCACTCTTTTCTGCTTACTCTGAGGTTTTCTGTTTTTTTTTTGGTTTTTTTTTTTTTTTTTTTTTTTTTTTTTTTGAGACAAACACTTTTAACCAATTGCTATCCTAAGAATTCCTAAATGCACCTATAACCTGTAAATCCCAATTCTAGTTTTTCCCTCTTTTTAGGTCAAGCCAATATAGACACTCAATGTACTGATTTACAATTTTGCTTGTATTTCCTCGCTAAACTAAATAAAAGAACTGCTCTATCTAAGCTCCCCTAAATACTTCTTCATCAGGGTCACTCATAATTCGAGCTATATGCGAGTAGGAACCATGCATGGATCTGTCTTCCACTCCCTCTCTATCTCCGTCAGACCTAGCTGCAGGCCACAGCTGGGGCTCTTAAACATTTTGTGACCATTACCTTTATGTCACAAGATTGGCTTGTGGCTTGGGCCATTCCAGAGCTATGCACACCTCTCCCGTATTAACATGACAAGATTCAGAGCATTCAACCCTAAATATACTTTGCTGATTCAGTTCATTGATTGGCTTACCTTTTATTGTAACCTTCAAACAATATATGTACAAACCAGCACCCTGTCTCGGTGACAAGGACTTTGTCTTGATCTTTAATTGATTTTTAAATGCTTTGTTCTTAGTGTGCATAAACCTGTGCCTTTGCTTGTTGATGGTACAGTCCATTCCCCACCTGGGTCAGCAGAGCGTCCTGTCGCATCCTGCTTAAACTTACGTCTTGCCCACTGGGACCTCTGAGGGTATTCTTTGAGATCGGTAAACATTACAGGCAAGCCCAGCACACTATGAAAAAACCTTTAAAAATATTTTTACAGAGTCGGGTTATTTCTGCCAATTTATAATCTCTTAAACTGCTTATAACTTCTCTTCCCCTTCTCTTTGGTATATAAACCAGCCGCCTCAGTGGCCATTTTCAGTGTACATAACCAAAAGCAGCCAGCATCTGTGACACCCTGGCAGTTCTTCCTTAGCCCTGGGCTCAAATCTGTTTTCTTTTCACTTTGCCTCAGCCTTCCTTGTAGGATGACAGCAGGAAAATAGAATTAAAGCATGAATTTATTTTTGTGTAAAACAATTTTGAAATCCATGCATATTTTTTTTTTCATTTTACATGTTTTCCTGAGCTTTTTGGAGATCATTTCTGTATTTTATCCAGGTAACACCATTAAACAAATTGATCATTAAATAATGTGTTTTTGTTCTGAACTGACCAAGTATTTACTGCAATTTTCAAATTAATTTTATTGTTAAATTGATAGAAAATCAACTTACTAAATTTTGCTCTTTCTTGTCATGAGACCATTTTTTTTTCCCTAGTAAGTATAAAAAATTGAGATCTGACTGAGAGAGAACAAACAACTCAAAAATATACAATTTCAACAGCAAATGAAATTATAAGATTCTTACCATGATTATGTCTACCATTAAGAACACAATATAGAAAAGTCCTCTCAGGAAGACTTGGATGATGTGTTTATTCATTCATTCATCAAACATTAAGTGCTAACTTTACCCAACCCCAAACTAGCAAAATGATCTTTAATTGTATTTTTTAATTCAGTGAGCATGAATTGAACATGGACTTATTATGAGACAATGTTTGAGATATTGGGAAGCATCAGTAAACAAAGCAGGTACCTTCGCTCTCATGGCATTTAAGCAAAGTGATTTACATCATCCATTTGCTCAACGTCCCCTTTGACTTCTCATCACACACAGGAGTCCGGTCTCATTGCCATGGTGGGTAAGCCTGCGGTGATCTGACTCTAGCCTGTATCTCTGCTTGTTTCCTATACTCAATGACTCTGTTGCTGCCTTCCGAGATGAGCCGAGCCTTCTTCACAGCCTTTTACTTAGTTTACCTGTGCCAGGAACATCTCTAATTGCATTATTGAACTGGCTCCTCCTGTTTTACAGATTTCAGCTTAAATGTCACTGCTTCAAAGACAACACTCATACTCGCATCATTACAAAACATTACCCCTTCCCTCACTATTTCTACCTCAATGGATTTCATGAACACACTAAATTGCCTTATTTGTGGAATTATTTGTTTATTCGATTGTTTCCCTTTCCCTGGATTGTAAATTACTTGAGAAGATATATATGTGTATGAATTTGAATGTGTACATGTTTTTTCATCTTCACTGTTTTATTTCCATACTTTAAGTTGTGTGTGACATTTATTAAGCCATCATAAAATACATTGTTAAATATATAAATAATTAGTGAAGTCATATTTATGCTTTCCATTGTATTATAAAAACCCAATTTTGTGAAGAATCTAATTACTCATCTAATATTAATACATTGCTAAAAGTAATACGAGGTGGGAATATATTTAATTTCTCTAATTGACAAACTGACAAAGAGGTAAAAGAAAAGACTCATTTCTGAGTGACTTGAGGTGATCTATTCATTTTTTTAGCTTAAAAATTGCATGATTATTAGAATTATGCCTACACATGTAATAGACTTTCTTCTCATGTGGGTATTTTGGAATATATATAATTCAGGATTATCTATCACACGGAGAGATGATTTATGCAAATTTAGAATTCATTAGCATGTATTAAATTATTTTCTCTACAATGTAAGCAAATGGAAGTAAAATGGATGAAGTTGGTAAAAGGAAAAAAACCAATTTGCTAATAATCCCATTACTATGTTGATAAATAACCAGAAATAGATAAGTTGCCAACTGCGGGGATCATATTACCATCATTATAATTCAAATGGATAGAGAGGAGACCATCATTTAAAACAAATAGTTGACCTTCTGGGTCACTTCATAGGTAGTTTGCTGATGACACTCGACAAAATACATCTTCTCAATATTAAAAACAGCTTCTATTAGCTACTATAAAAGCCCTATTTCCAGTTAATTATTCTTATTACTGAAAAAGCCACATTGATGGCAATGAGAAGAAAGTAGTATAGTATTAATAAAATGTCAAACCAGCTTCCAAGCCTGCCACTTAATAGCTTTCATGCTTAGTGAACATATCTAGACTCTTAGGGTCTATGTTTTCTCATATAAAAATAGATAAATTTAAAAAAAACTTAATAATTCCCATGTGATAGGTTGCAGAGAAATTTAAGATAACGCCTATAACAAGCCTGATACATAAAAAATTCTGAATAAATATTATTTTTCTGCCATGCTCAAGGCTATTGGGACAGAGTAGACCTTCAAATTTCCTGTCTCTCTTATATTTTATCTTCCTACTTATTTGCATTGAAATGTTTATTCTAAAATGTGTTTTTAGTCAATTAGTTCTGTAGGCCAAAACCGACATAGGTTCTCTCTATTGCTTGTAGATCAGTCCACATTCTTTACGATAATGTTTAGAACCTTTCTATTGTGACCACCATTTATTCTCAGGCTCACACATCACTGTCAGGCTTAAAGGTTTATGGCTTCCCTTTTTGCAGATATGACCATGTTTGGCCCTTGTCCTATTTTTCATAGTCACTCACTTTGTTCTTTATATTTCCCATTAGTGTTCAATAATGAATCAGACATTAAAAACTCTAAAGTCGCTGCTCAAATTGCTTTGGCCCAGAAACCAGAGCTCATTCAAAGCCACTGTCTGAGGCTCTACCCTTCTGTTTGCAATATTCCTGTGAGGTAAAGGAGGAGATTTTTCTCTGTAATTGTTAATTGCCTCCTTTAGACATTCACAAATATATTCATAGTGCTGGGCTTATTCTCTATTTCTTTTGTCAACTTATTTTTAAAATCTTTTTTTTTTTTTTAATAAGCAAGTAGAAGAGCGTGAACATTAGAGTTGGAGTTGACACATCTAAATTTGGATATAATAGCTGCAATTTATAGTTTATGTTGACTTGAGAATTTGAGCATTTTTATTTCAGCTTCACAATTTGCAAACTAAAACTCATGTAACAAATCAACGAGAGTGCATGAGTGCATATCTATCTTAATATATTTTCCAATGAAATATTTTATGTATTCTTTCTCCATTTGATATATTGAGAATTACATTTATCTTACTTAGGTAATGATTCTTATCATTTTATACGGGCTTTATTCACTTCAATATGCCTACGATAGATCCTCTCTTTTCTCCTTTCACAAACCTCAAGTCGCTCAGGTTAACAGGATACTTTTCTTCCTAAGTTATCTTTTGTTTTTGTCCTTCCTCATGGAGTCATGTTTTCTCAAAGAATTGGCAAAGGTTTTCAGGCTTTGGACTGGCTAGGAGAATCCTACTCACTTACACATGCACGATCTACTTGTATTGGAATCTCCAGCTATTTTGCCTGAGTTGGTGTATGTTATCATAATGATGTTGATATGTATCACATATCCTCATAGAGCAGTGGAATGCATAGCTCATTGCAAGAACAAGATAGCCTCTGTAGCTCAAGTGGTTCTTTACTGAACTTGAGGTGAGTAGGGGGCTTGGAAGAATTTTGCTAGTTCTGAATTACACATTTATTGCTATTTGGTAAGCCTGGAGTATTGCTAGTATAAGATTTATAAAGTATGTAAACTATTTGCTTTTTATGCTTCCATTTTAGGACATGTTTTTGAGTGTAAGTTTCTTCTGCTTCTCTGGCCTTAGTATTTCCAGTGCCTCTCACCTTTCAAAATCCTGGAAAGCAGTTTCCCTAAAGCCAGAATTAGCAAACACCTTAGTAATTCTTTTCTCTCTTCTTTGTTTATTCATGAAGAAACGAATTTGGTATTCTTTACGGTGTGCCAAAAATAAAAATAAAACTGAGCTTTTTGATGTCTTGACCTTAAGCCACAGTAAAATTACAAAAAAAAAAATCTCATTCTGTAATGGGTAGAGAAATCATACACAAGCACACACAAATAAGAATTTGATAATATCTCACTACTTTAACAATATTTCATTACTTTTGGTTCATTGATGTAGAAGTTGATTTAATTCTTCATGATAATTCTAGTCAACTAAGTTGGTTTTGTAGCCTACTAACTGGTGGTAGTAATCTGAAAAATACTAACTAAAGCTGACCAAGATAGTGAGGATCTGGTTTAGCTGGACAGTTACATTTGTTAATACCACAAATTGGCCATTGACTGTAGATAGGATTTATGTTTACTGTGTCATGTTGCCAATGGGGTGAGAAAAGAGAGGAACCAGATAGATATGAATTTTACACCTGATATTTAGAAAAGATACCTTCATTTAGCCCAATACAGTGTGTTGAACATGGGATGTGAAATTGGTTGGGGTCAGGAAGATTTGGGGTTTCCAAGTTTCTAAGGGGAATAGTTTTAAAATAACTATATTCTGCTGTTCAGCTAATAGAAAGGAGTAAATTCTTAGTGAGCTGTTTATTACCTAATTTCTAATAATAACACTTAGCTCATAGTTATGACTTATTGCCATGTGTTCTTCTAATCACTCACATGGATTAACTTATTTAATCCTGACATGTATCCTATGACATAGGCACACAATCTTTAAGTGACTTGCCTAAATTATAGTATGTAGTGAATTTTAGTCATTACGTTTTTATTCAGGGTTCTGTAGGGAGACAGAATCGATAGATTGTATAGATAATAAGAGGGAATTTACTGAAGGACTCAGCTCACATGATTATGGCAGTTGAGTAGTCCCACAATAGGCCATCTACAAACTAGAGTTCCTAGGGTTCTGATAGTGTGAATTAGACCAAGTTGAAGGTCTCAGAAGCAGAGAAGTTGATGTAACTCACAGTTGGGCTGAAAGTCTGAGAACTTAAGTGACCATTATGTAAATCCAGGCCACTAAGGCAGATGAGTCCTTAGTTCTGATACCTGAGGCAACAGAAGGAGGTTATATTGATCTCTCTCAAGAGACCCATTTGTGTTCTGTATTTATTCTCACTAGACCTCTTGTTGACAGAATCATACTTGTCTTGTAGAGTGCAGATCTTCCACATCTTGTCTGTTTAAACTCTCAGGTTAACCCTCCTGGAAACACCCCCATACACACACAGAGTAATGCTTTCTCTATGCATTCCTTAATGCACTCAAGTGTACACCACAAAGTAACCACAACATGGCGGAACAAATCTCAAATATTTCCTAGGTAAACCTGCATTATTACTACTACTAATAACTGACTGCTCATCATTAGTACTTTATACCCTTCCATGTTGCTTCATGTTACTCTGTGGAGCACAGTGTATTTGTAAGTAAAATTATACCAATTTCTCATAGTAGTAAATTTTACAAGCATTCTAGGGCAGGTTATGAGCACATGAATTTGGAATAGAAATGATAAATCAAAAGAAGTATTCAAGGGAATGCTAGAAATAAAAAATAAGACTCTGGAAACAATGTTCTTGGGATAGTGAAGAGTATATCAAACTTGTTTTTTAAAAGGAAAGATTGCCTGGGCCAGCAAGTGGTGTAGTGGTTAGGGTGCTGGACTCCCACATGGCTGACCACAGGTCTAGTCTCAGACCTGTGGCTTGTTTTCTCACTTGCTCTCTCTCTCTCTCTCTGGCTCTCTCTGATTAAATTTAAAAAAATAATAATAACAGATACGATTAAATAAAGAATTCTTTAGGGGGGGAAAGGAAGCATGGAGCCAGCCAATAGTGGTGGTTAGAGAAGTTAGATCACACACAGCCAGCTGCACAATTTGAGTCACAGACCCAACTGCTTGAAGATCATGTCAAGTGTGTGCATGTGTGCCCAAAATCCTGACAGAAAAATGGAGGAGAAAGGAAGATAGATAATCATCCCCTTGAGGGAGGATGTTTTTGCGCTCGCTCTCTCTCTCTCTCTCTCTCTCTCTCTCTCTCTTTCTCATACATGAGCCCTATAGCATAAGAAAAAAATTTAAATGACAGTCTGACATTATCAGTAATGTTCACTAATGAGAGAAAACTGAAAGAACAGTATGTCTACAAATTGATATTTTACAAATAAAACAATGCTATATGTGTACCTAGAGTGTATACCTACTTTTAAATAACTTTTTTCCCTAACTATTGATCAAGGTAATTTTTCTTGAAGAGTCTTCCAAGAATATGTCAGTTAGCTTTCAGGGTGATGGGTTAAAAAAAAAAAAAAAAAAAGAACTCACATATTATTTGTTATTCAGCCTCTTAAGAGCATTGGTTTTTTTTTTGCTGCTTTGACAATGAACTGTCCACTTGCCAGGTGATAATGTAGTTTCTTACAAGAATAGAGATCAAAGCACTTACACCACTCTCAGGATAGCCTCTGGTACAAGACCTACAGCCATTAGACCAATGCCAGCCATAGAGGCATAAAAGAACAAAGCAATCTTAAGACACAGAAAAAGGAAAACAACAAAGCTTAATTCATGTGGCTTGCAATAACATGAACTTTCTGGAGGACAGAGAAGACAATAAGAAAAGATAGTAGTAAGAATAATGAAGTGATAACAATAAAAACAACTGGGAAAAGATAAGAAGAGAAAGGGTCTGGGACCAGCAGTTGGCATCATGGCTATGTTGCTGGACTCCCATGTAGTCAACCGCAGATCGAGTCCTGGACTCGGTGGCTCAAACTCACACCAGGCGTGTGTGCGTGTATGCGTGTGTGTGTGTGCCTGCCCAAGATCCCGAGAGGAGAATGGAGAAGAAAGGATTGTGGCAGGTGTGGCCATCAGATCTCTTTTTTCTAGCTGATGATGATTTTTAAAAAGCTAGATAGGGACCAGTAGATGGCATAATGGTTACATTGCTGGATTCCCACATGGTGGACTATGATTTGAACCCTGGACCCAGTAGCTTAAAACATTGGGCGTGTGTAGGTATGTGCCCAAAATTCTGAGAGGAGATTGGCGGAAACGGGATTGCGACATGACCTTCTCCCTCAGGGGTGATTTCTCACTTTCGGTCTCTCTGACTCTCTCTGTGTCCAGTAAGTGTACACACACTCTAGCAAAAAAACTCCCTCTCTCTCTAAATTAAATAATGAAAAGTTAAATAAAATTTAAAATGTTTTCAGATATAGGGGGAAAAATATAGGAAACAACTCTAACCCAATAATCCCAAATCTGAAATGCTACAAAAGCCAAAAATTTTGAGTACTGACATAATGCCGTAAGTGGTAAAGTGACCCCTGATATTATGATGTCAAAACAGTTGAAATCAAAATGGTGCAACATATAAAATATAGTATAAAATTACCTTCAGGCTATGTATATAAGGTGTATTTGAAACATAAATGAATTTCTGTTTAAACTTGGATCCTATCTTAGTCTCTACCTGCATTATTAATAGAAATACCTGAGACTGAGTGATTTATTTTAAAAGAATTATTTTATTCAACTTTATTCATTCAATCATTCATTCATTTATTTTAATTTGACCAGAGAGAGACACAGAGAAAGAAAGAGAGGAAAGTGAGAAAACAAGCCACCAGGTCCAGGACTTGAACTATGGTCGGCCTTGTGGGGGTGTCCAGCACCTTAACCATCACGCCACCTGCGGGTCCAGAGACTGAGTGATTTTAAGAGAATAGAGGCTTATTTTGATTTATAGTTCTAGTGGCTAGAAAGTACAAAATGACAGACGACAGAACTTTTAGCACAGCAGGACATGTTCTGTATCCATGTGGCTTTCTTCCTGCTGCCCCTCTGGTCTCATTACTTCTGATTATAAACCCTACCAGAACTCAGTCATGGAGGCCGTGTCCTGATGACATTTTCACACCCACAGGCCCCACCCTAATCACAATACATGAATTTCTGGAGGACACCCAGTCATTGCACACTAAGACCAATTTTTATTTCAAGGTTTACCATCAGGTACATGTGCATGCTGGAAAGACAGAAAAAGGGAAAGTGAGAAATCACCCCCACAGGGATGTGGCCATCCATAGTCAGCTCCTTTTCTGACATTTTCATCTCAGTGTTTTGAGCAATCACACAAATGTGCCCAGTGTGATACTTTTTTTTTTGGGGGGGGGGAGGGTTTTTGCTATAGGGCGCATGCGCTCACCAGAAAGACAGAGACAGAGAGACAGAAAGCAACAAATCACCCCCCAGGGAGGATGGCCACACCGCAATCCCTTCTCCTCCTTTCTCCTCTCGGGATCTTAGGTTTGCACTCACACATGCCCGGTGTGAGTTTAAGCCACCGGGTCCGGGACTCGAACTGTGGTCGACTACATGGGAGTCCAGCGACATAGCCATTACACTAACTGCTGGTCCTCCCAGTGTGATTCTCAAGCTGCTGGATGAAGGACACAAACTATGGTTGACCATTTGGAAATCCAGCACCTTAAACACTATGCCACATGCTGGCCCCACTAAGACTAAATTTTAAAACATGATACTTTGGGGGACAAACCATTACCCACACTATAACAGGTTCTATACACAAGATACCTCATGAAGTACATGCAAATATTCCGCAGTTTAAATTAACCCAGAATTTGAAACATTTCTGGTCCCGAGCATTTCGATAAGGATATTCAACTAGTGTTTAATGGTAGGGTGACAAATGTCTGAGCCAATATATTGAACAGATAAAGAGCTCAGTAATATAGGAACACACAGAGCTACTTAAGGTTATTTTACAATCTAGAAAATAAAGCTGAGTGGCTGGTATGTTATATTTTAGAACCAACTGAGACTTGGATGACAAAGTTAGAGGATGTGGTCTGTCAAGTGTGGGAAGCTGATTATCTCATTCTGTAGGTTCAGTCTGCCTTGGATCACTCAAAAATGTAAAGAAGCTAGAAGGAAATGAGCCACTACATGACTTTCTGACAAGTTTGCATAGCCAAGAAAAACCTCAAGAGCTGAAATAGGTCTAAAATGGTCTTTTATTATGTATACCCTTTGGCATCAGAAAATACAGGGAAAGTAAAATCATCAATCATCTAAAACTTAAAATATTTGTTCAAATTACTTTTAATAATGATGGCTAATATTTAATTAAAAATATTAGATATATGTTGAACAAAGACGAGTAAATACTAACAGAAATAAATGAAAACAATTATAATAATGACAGGCATTTAAATTGCCAAACACAAACTATTACAAATAAGCATGGACATATAAGCCAAGCTTAGATATTAAATAGTAACTAATTTTGAAAAAGTCACTGAAATGGCATGAAAAATACTAACGAAAAATAAAAATAAGGGGCCAGCAGGTGGCATAGGGTTTAAGGCACTTGACTATTATGTGGTTGACCACTGTTTGCATATTGGACCCAGCAGCTTAAAACTCATGCTAGGCAGGTGTGTGTAAATGCCCAAAATCCCAGGAAGAGAATGGAGGAGAAAGGATTGTGATACGGCCATCCCCCCAGGGTGTGTTTTCTCACTTTTTATCTGTCTTGCCAGTGAGCATGAACACCCTATAGCAAAAAGATCATAATGGATACAAAGCATAGAATTAGACCTTTATTTATGTATAAATTTTGAGAAGAAATAAAATTTATCACGTTGATAAATGTAGAAAAGAGAAATAAACAGAATTGTAAGGCTAAAAGAGAGAAGCAAAAATGCTATCATTACAGATGATATATTATGTAAAAAATTCAATTGACTCTACAGATGTACTACAATAATTCAGCCTTGGGAACAAAGTTGATATGCAAAACTCAGTGCTATTCTATACTGGCTATAATAAAAGAGTAAAGGGAAATGGAAAAGAAATTTACTCACATACAAAGCAAAACCCTTAGAATGTAAAGCTGACTTGTTTAAAATGGGATTATAGTAGTAAATATTAATATAATACTTTGTTTTTTAAATCAATACCAGAAAAAAAAATAGTGCTTTCAAGATTAGAATAATACAATTAATTTAAAAAACTCTTGTCAATAGAAATACATAGAACTTATACTTCAGGAAGAAAATAATCATATTGTTTTATGTACATGAACCATTTACAATATAATTTAATTAAAAAGAGTATTGAGTTTACAGACTCAATTTAATTTCTTTATAATGGGACAAAATTAAAATAAGTTTTTAAAAAATTATCAAAGAATATCTTTAATGAATATTCACAAAAATACATAAGATAATTAAGATTTAACCTAAATAAAGCTCAGAACTACAAATTAATAGAAACAAACAGAGATACATTAATAAAAATATCTCTAGAAAAAGGCCAGCTGAACTAAAGTAAGTTTATAGTAAAAAATGCCATTCTCACAGAAAACTTTAAAGGAACTTAGAACTTATCTTATTTAAATAAAGAGAATAAAATAATAAACTACAATATGTTTACATATAATTCTATGTATACATGTAACATTTAGAAAACAAAAGCATAGTAAACTAAAATACATAGGATGATTAAGGTGAAATAAAAAATTAATATAGCAAAGTGTTTTTAAATAGAAATTACTTTCAAAATTAAAAAAATAACTACTGTATTATGAGTGTAACCAAAGAAAAAGAAGACATGTATAAGACCTTAAATGGAATAAAATACCTAATTATGGATTTTGATGAGGATGACAATTATAAAAGAACCAGCAGTTAGCGTAATGGCTATGTCGCTGGACTCCCACGTAGTCGACCGCGGTTCGCGTCTCGGACCCGGTGGCTTACAACTCACGCCGGGCGCGTGTGCGTGCGTGCCCAAGATCCCGAAAGGAGAATGGAGGAGAAGGGATTGCGGCGTGACCATCCCCCCTGGGGGGTGATTTCTCGCTTTCTGTCTCTATGTCTCTCTCTGTCTGTCTGGCGAGCGCACGCGCCCTATAACGAAAAAACCTCTCCAAAAAAAAAAAAAAAAAAAGATTAATAAACACATCTGAATAAATACACTAAAAAAAAAAAAAAAAAGAAAAGACCTAGACAAGAAGTTTGAATTCCTTAAAAAACATATACCTAACATTCTCAGTCATGAATGCTATTTAGAATTATTGGAAAGAGGCCAGCCCATGACCTGGTGATTAAAGCAGTTGGATCCCACATGGATGACCGTGCAGTTTGAGTTCTGGAGAAGTGACTTAGAAAACTCAGCAGGTTCATGTGTGTGCATAAAATCCCAAAGGGAGAAAGAAATAAAGGAGAAGGGATTGTGGGTTGACCATTTCCTATGGTATGTGTGTGTGTGGGGGGGTGCTTTCTCTCTCTCTTTCTCTTTGTCTCCCTTCAGCAAGTGCATGTACCCTCTGGAAAGTAATCAGTCAATCAATAGAATTATTAAAAAAAAAAGAACAAAAAATTACAAACAGGTCTTTCCTGACCTACATCAATTAAATAAGGAGATTAAGAATGAATTTTCTTTAAAAGTTGATATTGATGAACTATGAAAGTAAAGAACCTCACATTTATATTTCACTTGAAAATTTATTTTCTCTATGTTCTTGAATGATTTTATTTTATTTAGTATTCTCTTATTATATAACATGCTGAAAAGAAAATTTCAAGGTAAGAAGATACCAGAATCACATTATTTTACAACTCAATTCTACTTAACTGTTAATGAAAGAAAGACGTGGACAGTAATTTTTATAATATTTCAGATTATACCAAGAAATAAAAAGCCTCCCAATTCATTTTATAAGAATAGTAGACCAATTGTCTGCACTCTATGACTGAAACTAATTGTCTAAAGGATATAGAAACGCAGTATATAGATGTAAATACTAAATATAGTGTGTGTGAAAGAGGAGGGTCTGAGGAAGGACATTTGGGGGAGGGACAGAGAGGCAACTCATTAATGGCACAAAGAGGTGTGGTATTATCTGTTGAAGATATTTCATAGTTTTATCAACAGTACTAGGGAGAAATGTTCATCTGTTGAAATATCCATTTTGTAAGATAAATAATAATGTGATTGAATGTATGGAAGAAAATGAAATGAAAAAAAAGGAAACAAAAATAAATATCAAAGGTTTTGGAAAAAAAAGAATAGTAGAACTTTTAAGCCAACTCTTGATTGAAATATTTATAATACCTAAACAAAAAGTTCTCCTACTCAAAAACATGACCAGGGACCTAAGTAGACAAATAAGAGAAAAGAAAAACTACCTATCCCAAAGGCATCTAGCTAATTTTTCTAATAGGGAGTTTTAGGTGCAAAATATGATTATGTTAGATGTGTTCATTCTTTTAACTATAGCTCAGAATACAACTGCTTTGAAGATATAAAAATCTGTAATGTGGAGCTCTGGACTCAAAGCTACAGGAACCATGATTATATCTCATTCTGATAAAGGGACTGGAATGATGCCTTTCTTCCAAATTGACTAATACTTCCAGTCACTTTTACAGTTTTAAGTGAAGTTTAGTAGTAAGTATTCTATACTTTTCTTCCGTTAGTTGATTTAATTTCTGTTACTCTCTATGACAAAATTGTCTTATCATTCCTTTTGTATATGAGGAAATGAAAAACCAGAACACTTAAGTAATGTATTTAATCTCACAGATGAATAAATGACAAGATAGAAATCCATTAATCCTGAGTCTTCAACTTTAATATAGGATGCATTCTATTTATGAAAACACACGACATTGATCTTCCAGGTAATGTTGATTACATACTAATTTGAGTTCATATAGATTATTTAAAATCTTGGCACAGTTCATAAAGGGATCTTGGAAATAATACTACCAAGTGTCCAATAAAGGGCTAGGATCCAGATAGGCAAAAAAGAGAGCAAATCGATGTTTCTAAGTTTACTTATTTATTTCTTCCTTGAGAAAGAGAGAGAGATGCACTCCCCACGTGCTTTTCCACCCGCAGTCTCATTCATACCTGACCACAGGTAGTCCATGTGTGTGCAGGGCATATTCCAGGATATCTTGCTATGCTGCCCAGAGCCTTTTTCCTGTGGGTTCTGTTGTATTTCCACTGTGTCACTGTCTGGCCTACAAATTTATCATCTCACCACAGCCTACTTCTTAGTAAATCTAATTTAGGGAGGCAGGGAAACATAAGTTAAAGAAGCAGTAGCTCTAACAGAACCAAATTGGATCTGTTTTTTTGTTTTTGTTTTTGTTTTTGTTTTGTTTTGTTTTGTTTTTTTGCTTGGGAACACAGTAGGTACTTAGTAGAATGCGTTGAATGAGCAGTCAAAGTGTTCAAATTATTCTAAAATTATTAAAATGATACTGATCTCTACTAAGAAAATAGACACACCTACGCAGAGATGAGGCAAAAAAGGAGATACAGAGATTTGTATGGGGGAGAAAGGACTGATTAATATTAATAATACAGATGGAATCCCAGAATGCCTAAGTCCTCTAATTGAATCTGAAGTGGCAAGCCTTATTTTTCTAATTTTATATTTAAGGAAAATCAGACAGGAAAAGATTACATGATTTGTACAAGGCTTCAAGACGAGAAAATAATAGTGCTGCAATTCAAATCTAAGTACCACTCAAGTTGAATCATTTTCTACTCTGTACTATAGTGAGAATGATGGGTAGTGGTTATAAGCTTTATTTTAATGTGGAAAATTACATACTAATGTAAGTATATCATAGTCTATACAGCTATAGATCGGTAATATGGTTGAGTAAATCATATTTTGGTTAGTTATCAAATATTTACTGAATGTATATTGCCATAACCAGAAGGATATTACAGAAGAGACTTTAATATGAATCAAGGATTTACCTATTAAAACTATGGTGAAGGAGGGATCAGCAGACAACGTAATGGTTACTCACTGGACTCCCAATCACAGTTCAAGTCCTAGACCCGGCAACTTAAACCCCAAGGCAGGCATGTGTGCCTGCATGCCCAAGATGCCAAAAGAGAAGGAGAATGGAGAAGAGATTGCAGTGTAGCCATTCCCCCCCTCCCCGCCCGGGGAGGGGTGATTTTTTCTGTCTCTTTCTATTCAGTGAGCACACATGCCTATAGCAAAAAATCCCTTAAAAAAAAAAAAAAAAAAAAAAAAAACACTACCATGAGGGAGAGAATTGTGGGAAGACGATGGCCTAGGAGGTCCCAAGAGTCTGTCTTTCACCTAGATGATTGTAGTGGAAGAATCTGTGTGATATAATTATTTGATTATTGTAGTGTCTCTTGGAGATATGCAATGCCCAGGAGAAGGCTAGAACGGAAATTCAAAGTTTTGGTAAATTTCATCTCTTAGCACAGTAGCAGCTATCCATCCCTCACCACCACGGCAAGAAGCTACATGTGTGTACAGGAAACAGCTGGCAGTACATTTATTGCAAAGGCCAGATTGGGCAAAAAGGAGTCTGCCAAACGATGAATATCTGTTCTGATTGCTACTTCTTAATAAAGAGGTACAAAGAAGCAGCAGCTAGTGCTTTATCCCCCCATTACTATACCCTGCCACTATTGTACCTCCCCATCGCTGTACCTCCCCATCGCTATACCTCCCATCATTGTATCTCCCCATTTCTCTACCTCTCCATTCCTCTACCCCCATTAGTATGCTTCCCCATTGCTCTACCTCACCATCACCGTACCACCCCATTGTTGTACATCCTCATCACTCTACCACTCCATTGTTGTACATCCCCATTGCTCTACCTCCCCTTTGTTCTAAGTCCCCCTACTACTGTACTGACCCATTGCTATGCCTCCCCATTGCTGTACTTCCCTGATTTCTACAATTCCTGCATTGCTGAAAGCCCTTCCCAATCTGGCTACAGTAGCTTCTAGGAGATTAAAGAGTCAAAGCTCTATCCCAAGCCCCTCATTTTTTTTTTCTTTTGGGAACCAAATATACTCAAAGAGACTAGGGTACTCAAAATCAACTGCTCATATAAGAACAATTGGAAAGCGATCATGTATACCCAAGGAAATGTGCAGGCTCAGAAAAAGACCTGAGAATTCCTTCACTTTGCATCTCAGAATGCCTCTTGATATGAAGATAGTTTTCCATAATAAAAAAATAAGTTCAAAATAATAATTAAAAGCAATAATTCAAAAACAGCACATCTTGAGAGAGGAGGAAAATTTAATTTTCAACTAATCACATTACTATGTCCAAATGTCTAGTTTTAACAAGAATATCATAATGGAACACAGAAGAAAACACAGCCCATTCAAAAACAAAAACAAAAAAACCCTGAAATTGTTTAAAAAAGTCTTGATGACAAATCTATTAGAAAACTTTAAAACAACTATCTTAAAGTTGCTCAAATAACTAAAAGAAGATTTGAAGTCAGTAAGACAATGTATGAAAAAAATGAAAACAATCAATAAAAAATAAAGAAACGAAAAAAAAATAAGGAGCTAAAAAGAACTGAAATTAAAAAATTACTAAAGGAGTTTAAAGGCAGATCTGAGCAGGCCTTGGGGGAAAAAAAATCAGCAAATTTGAAAATAATACAATGAAAATGATCAAACCTAAAGAACTGTAGAGAAAAAAATTTAAGAAAAGTTAACAGAACCTAAGGTATCTATGAGATTAGTACACATATTTTAGTAATCCCAGAAGAGGAAAAGAGAAAGAGAAGGACAGGAAAAAAATGGAAGAAATAATGGCTAAGCTCAGTGAGATTAGCCAGTCACATGAGAAAGCAAATACCATGTATTTTCACTTATTTCAGATGTCTGAATTAGTCAAACTCATAGAAGCAGATTATGAGTAGATTAGAGGTTGCCAGAGACAGGGGAAGGGGAAAATGGAGTGATGCTCTTCAGTGAATAGAAAGTTTCAGTTACACAGGATGAGTAAGTTCTAGAAATCTGCTGCACAAACTTTGCCTGAAATTAACAATATTCTATTTAGCATTTAAAATTTTGTTGGGGGGCGGTTAATCTCATGGTCAGTGTTCTTATCAGAACTTTTAAAAACTACGTTGCGTAGACTGCATTTTCCTGAGTTGATGTGCTCTTTGTAGAAGGTACAAGAAAGTGAGTGTATAACCCGAATCTGATACTGGCATTTTTGAGGTCTTACAGGGTTACTATCTCCTAGGTTGCCTCTTCCGAGGACCTATTTGTGTATATTGTTTGACATGCTCCAAATCTCTGACAATTTAACCTTAAAAGTAAAGAAAAAAATGTTTCTTTCAAGTGAATATGTCTCCTTTGAAAATTATTTCTATTTTTTAACATTCTTTCTAATTTTATTCATTGAGTGTGTATGTGTATATGTTTATATATACACTTTCAAAGTAGTTATAAAAATAAGAATCTGAATATGTGTGAAAGAAATGAGAGCTGAGAATGACTTAGGATCACACTGGATTTGGTAAAGGTCTGGAGTCTCAAAGACTAAGTTGATCTATTTCACAACTTAGAATGGAATGCACAGATCCTGACATGCTTTCAGAGTAATAAATAATGCAAATCATTCTACATGGAGGATACTGATTTTTACCTATTGTTTCTTGTTTGTCTATTATAAAATTAATACTATTGGGAACCAGCAGTTAGCGTAATGGCTATGTCGCTGGACTTCCACGTAGTCAACCGCGGTTCGCGTCCCGGACCCGGTGGCTTAAAACTCATGCCGGGCGCGTTTGCGTGCGTGCCCAAGATCCCAAGGAGAGAATGGAGGAGAAGGGATTGCGGCGTGACCATCCCCCCGGGGGGTGATTTCTCGCTTTCTGTCTCTCTGTCTCTCTCTGTCTGGCGAGCGCACGTGCCCTATAGTGAAAATCTCTCCAAAAAAAAATAATTAATACTATTAATCATCTTTATTTCAATAATATTAATATATTCTTAAAATTTGAATGCATACTAGCAACTTTACCTACAGAGATACTTTAAAAGAGTTTGTGTATATGTGTGTATTTATGAGCATATCAAGCAAGAAACTCACTTTATAGTAATTCAGAAAAATAAATTTCTGAAATGCATAGGGGTTTTACTGGGAACTAAGTATAATATATTCAGTTAAGTGATTCAGCAACTTAAAATGAGTGAAAAAATATCCAGCACAGAAGAAGCAAATTATCTTAATGTAATGCCTTTAAACCATTAAAATAGATTACAATGTATAAACCAGGTTAAAATTTAAATCTAGCATAAAGCAACAAAAAAATGAAGTCTTAAAAGGGGATATAGTAAAATCAATATTGCTCTTTTGGAATGGAAGTATTCTCTTGGAACCAGTCAGTAAACCATTAAGGTATCAGGACAAAAAATTTCAAGTAAAATTCATATAAATTTCAAATGTTTAATTACTGATGTATTACTAGAATATGGGTATTCTTCATTGTAGATTCTTCCTAGCAAATTTATTAGTGGATCAATGAAGAAAGATATCTCTATGTCAATGACTGTTCAAAAGGTAAAAACGTAATTCAGGCCACTGGAACAAAAAACATGTAGTAAGCTATTTTAACCCTGGGAACAATTGCCCCAGGCCAGACTTACTGCCTCTCCAGTAGACACCTGGCTCCTGTTCATTATTCAGGCTAGGAGGATCCTACTGCATTTTAGCCTGGTATCTGTATAAACAAATTATTTCATTAAAAGACCAAAAAAAATGGCTCAATTTGAAAAAAAACATTTTTGAAAGTTGAGATTGAGGTCTCTGAATCAACTGACAGGTTCAGGGGATATCAGACGTAGGAACTTTAGAAATCACAGAAACTAATTATCTTCTGGGTACATCTTCTTATCCATCATGGATAAGACACAACTTTCAATGATTTCTGTAGTAATATTTGTATTTGCTGTGTCTGTCTCTGTATTTGTAAATAGTCTTTGTAACCAGATTAATTCACGAGATTAAGTTTTGATCATTATTTATTCCTTGAGTAGAAAAAGTAAATGTAGGTGGACCAGCAGATGGTGTAATGGTTATGTCACCGGACTACCACACAGTCAACCATGGTTCACGTCCTGGATATGGATGGTTAAAACTCAAACCAAGTGTGTGTGTGTGTGTGTGCCCAAGATTCCAGTAGGAGAATGGAGGAGATGGGATTGTGGCATGGCCATCCTCCCTGGAGGGTGATTTCTCGCTTTCTGTCTCTATCTCTTTCTATCTCTCTGGTGAGCACATGTACCTTATAGCAAAAAATCTATTAAATAAATAAGTGTAGTAGTAGGTGACATAGTAGTTAAGATGCTGGACTTCCCACATGGCTGACTATAATTTGATTCCTGGACCTGGCAGTTTGAAACTCAAAACAGATACGTGTGCATGCCCAAAATCCTGAGAGGAGAATAGAGAAGGGATTGTGGCATGGTCATCGCCCACAAAGTGTGATTTCTCACTTTCTCTGTCTCCTGGCAAGCCCACATGCCCTATAACAAAAAAAAAAAAAAAAAGAGGAAAAAGAAAAAGAAAAAAACAACAAAACTTTCTAAATAAGTAAATAAATGTGTGTATGTATGTATGTCATAGTGAAAGTTTAGTCATGTGACTGTTATGAGTTAACATTGTGTAGTAAATTTGAGTACAAGCTTATGTTCAAGTCCTGCCTGCAGATCAGAAGTGATATGACGCTAGGCAGGTTAGCTTCTTTCTTTAATGTTTTGTTTTTGTTTTTGTTTTATTGAACGTTATTTATTTGTTTATTTATTCAATATGACCAGAGAGGGACAGAGTGAGAGTGAGAGTGAGAACTTGAGAAAACAAGCTGCCAAGTCCAGGACTCGAACTATGGTCAGCCAAGTGGGAGTCCAGCACCCTTCACCAGCACACCACCTGCCAGTCCCTAGGCAGGTTAACTTCTTTATGTTTTACTGTCCTTCCAGAAAATGAGATGACAGTGAGATGCTGATGCTTACAATCATGATAACACTTTTACTAAACTTGTTCTGATGTTTAAATAATTCTTATGCTGGTTAGTGCAGTGATAAAGCCAACAGGAAAATCTTAACCCCTCCATCAAGCTCTTGGAAAACAGTAACATCTTAAGATACTCATTGTTGCAGGCTGCCTTAATCGCTTAGCAATTATTATTTCATAGAATGAAGCACACTTACCATCCCTTTATTAGAAGCACACAGTGCCAGTTGATGTGACATTTAGGAGGTGTGGATTCTTGAAGATTGTGTACTAACATCTTGCACACTTTATGTGTAAAAACTGAAAGGATTCGTGATGCTATGGTAGAAGACTATTCATTTTATTTCTGGTCAATGATAACTGAAAATTGGGCTGTGAATGATAAGGAATACAGAGTGACAGGACATTTATTTAGGTTCTTCTATAGCAGTGTAAAATTCAGGAGGGATATTTGTTTGACTATTATGTGCAAGACCCCCAAGTCTTTGAGGCTGATTCACAGTTACTCTTTGCCAGAGGGGACCTCATATTCATTTAATTCACATTATTACTGATTCATATAGGATAACTGGCTTTTCACCTTTGGTCCCTGTTTCAATCATGTTTTGTCCAATTCCTACAGAAAAGAAATCTGCTTTTGCAATTTCAGTTCTCGGAATCATAAAATTGCTTCAGAGAAAGAATCAGCATCTCGAAGACCTGAGACAAATCAAACAAAAATAACCAGATGAACGTCTACATGGGGCATTTTCAAATATTTCTGCTAGATCACCATCTTCTCTCAATTATTTCTGGGATTGTGTCTTAGAAAATCAAATGTTGGGGCTAGGGAATAAAAGACAAAACTTTGGTTCTCTTGTAACCAGACTGGTATGTTTTGTAGAATCTTTAAACAGTTAAAATGAAGTTGTTTCAGCGAAGAGACTTAACACCTTGGGAGCTTAGCCTCCAGACCACACACAGTACTGAACCTTAAGGACCGACACAGAACACTGTTTCCTTGATAAACATATTTGTAAACTACTGGCTAAAGCAAAGGGTCTCAGATTCTCTTAGTACTAAGATTTGATTATTTTAGGCATTCTGAGTAAAAGAATTTTCGAGGACATCTAAATCCATTTTAAGATATGCCTTTTATTTTTTGTTTTATTTTGTATTTTTTTTTTTTATTTACTTGTTCCATGAAAGAGTAAGTGTTGGCGCAGCCCCAACAAGGTCTTCATGCATCTGATAACCACCAGTCTCAGCTGGCCCAGGTCACTTCGTGTACCCAAGGAGGTCTCAGTTGTGAACCTGGGATTTTTCTCATGTGAGCCCCGTAGTGTTACAACCAAGCTCTTACCTGTCCCTAAAATATGTGTTTTAAATAGAAAGAGCAAAGTTATTGATGGCTTTTGAATGAAGAGATCATCATATGCTCTTGGAATCTTTTTAAACAAACTGACTACACAATCAATACCCTCTAAGAGTTTTGATCCAGCAAGGCTGGTTTAAGGAATCAGAAGCTAAATGTTTTAAAACATACCAAAGTCTCAAGCTCAGCAAAATATGGGGGGAAAAGAAAATAAAGACAGTAACTAAGCCTTCATTTTCAGCATTGAAAGATACTAACATGTAAGTGGCTATGTACTTAACTCTTCAAAACAAAGTTAAAGAGAAAGGATACTTTTAAAGCAAGTTTTAGAAAAAGCAACTTATTGGGGCCAGCAGATGACGTAGTGGTTACATTGCTGGACTCCAACCTGGCCGACCTCATGACCACAGTTCAAATTCTGGACCCAGTGACTTGAAACTCATGCTGGGTACATGTTAATCCATACTCAAAATCTTAAGAAGAGAATGGAGGAGAAGGGATTGTGGTGTGGCTATCTACCGGAGGAGTGATTTCTCAGTTTTCATGTCCCTCTGGAAAGCACAAGTACCCTATAGCAAATATCTCTCTAAAAAGGAAACACAGAAAAAGTAACTTTTTGAATAAGGAAAAGGAAAGAACTAAATATTGGTAGGAAAAGAATGGAAATGGGGCCAGCAGGGGGAGTGGTGGTTAGGAGTCCTGGACTCCCACATGGCCAAGCGCAGTTTGATTTGCGGACCTGATGGCTCGCTTTCTCTCTCTTTCTCTCTCTCTGTCCCTCTCTGGTCAAATTAAAATGAATTAACCTTTAAAGTTAAATAGAATAATTATTTTTCTCTCATTTTTTTTTTTTTTTGGAGAGGTTTTTGCTATAGGGCGCGTGCGCTCGCCAGACAGACAGAGAGAAACAGAGACAGAAAGCGAGAAATCAGCCCCCAGGGGGGATGGCCAAGCCACAATCCCTTCTCCTCCATTCTCCTCTCGGGATCCTGGGCACGCACGCACACGCGCCCGGCGTGAGTTTTAAGCCACCGGGTCTGGGACGTGAACCGCAGTCAACTATGTGGGAGTCCAGCGACATAGCCATTACGCTAAATGCTGGTCCCGAATAATTACTTTAAAAAAAAGAGTGGAAAGGACAATATGAAATGTACAGAAAATACTAGCTAGTCTGCATGCCTTTCCTTTATTTTTTAAACTAGAATGTTATAATGACTTAATGTGATGAAGCCTAAAAACCAACTTATGATCAGTTTCATAAATCATAGGATATGGAACCAAAGGGAAATGTTGCCCAGAAGGAACCATTGTTTATACTATTTGTTCATTTATAATGAATTAATCAAATAGTGTTAAACAATTAGACTCTCTGAGTTTTATCTCTAACATGGGAACAAAAATAGAGTCGTGTGAAAGTGCTTTGTAAAATGTTAAGAAGGAAATAGACATTTTCAAGTAAGGGAAAAATAGACCTGAGATAAAGCACTTAAGTGAAGCAAAAGTTTACATTTAGTCTAATTAATTTTCATTGCTATACAGTGACCTTACTGTATGGAAAAGCTGCAGCTTCGAGAAGGTCAATGAGCTGTCAATTTTAAAACCAATACATGGTAGAATTAGAATTTAAACCCAGGTCTCTGTGTTTCTCCAATCTAGGCTGTTAATTAACTGTTGTGCTTTATAATTTAGTAGTTATCAATAACAAACCAATAGTAGATTTTTCTGCCCAGCTTGATATAATTTGTATACACTAAAATATGCCAGCAAACACCATGTTACAAGCCCGAGAATTCCACATCTTCACAGCTCATATACATTGACTTCACAAAATACCTTTTCTCTATCTGCACACACCCAAGAGTCATGACCTTTTATAATGTCTGATCCCTTAATTTTATATTGTTTGATCTGACAAGAGTGACTGAAATTGCGTTCCTAGTATAGATTTGCAAGTTTTATTTTGAATTTTCTAAAAAAAAATTTTAGACTTTTTTTTACCTTAAGGCATTTGTGCTCACTAGAAAGAGAGAGAGAGAAACAGAGACAGAGAGAAGGAAAGTGAGAAATCATCCCCCCCCCCCCCCCCCCCGGGTGGATAGCCACACCACAATCCCTTCTTTTCCATTCTCCTCCCAGAATCATGGGCATACTTGCACACACATCCGGTGTGATTCTGAAGCCACTGGGTCTAGGACTCAAACCGCAGTCAGGCACTTGGCAGTCCAGCACCTTAACCACCATCCTACCTGCCAACTCCAAGATTTGCAAGTTTTATAACACTGACATCTAATCATTGTTTTGGGGGTTTTTGTTGTTGCTGTTTTTTGGTTTGGTTTGGTTTTAGAGTACTTCTATTTATGCCTTTTAAGTACTTTGGCATTGGTACACATTAGCCCCTAAAGGTGGCATTACTTACAACCTCTGTATTCTGTAAGGGAGCAGTTCCTTCAAAGTCTCCTTCCTTTCTTCCCCTGTTATGAGATCATGCTCTCAGTAATTATCACTTCTTCATGGACATCCTGTATGGGACCTATTCATTATTCTCCCGACACATGCTATGAGCTGATCATTGCATTGTTACAGGATTTCCGGATCCTTCATTACCTTTTCATGATAAGTTGGATGATTCAGACAGACGTACATCTCAAAATTCCTAATGCCTTGAAATTTTGTTGTTTAAGTTTACTTTGCCCCCAAATTAAAGATTAACTCACATTTCCAGGGGGAACTGTATAAAATAAATGATTTGAACTTTCTAAATTACAACAAGTCTCTTCCACAATTATATGTTTGTTAGTCTCCTGAACTGGGACCTAGGGAAACATCTTTTATGACAGTCCACTGACTTACAGCAGAAAATTATTCTAAAAGTTTTAAAAATTTTAGAATGATAATAACACATCTGTGCCATTTCTGGAACAATAGCTTGTACGTTTCTTAATGGAATGAAACTTTGGAAAACCAAACCAATACTTTATCATTCATTTCCATACTCAGCTGTTTAAACACATTTGTTAAAGTTTAATATGTAAGTTCTATTGACAAAGGCCACAAGACAATCCAGTGGTAAAAAGAAAATCTCTTCAGCAAATGGTGCTGGGAGACCTGGATATCCACCAGCAGAAGAATGAAACTAGGCCCTTATTTCTCACCACTAACAACAACAAAACCTCAAAATGGTTTGAGGATCTGACCATAAAACTTCAAACTGTAAAACTACTGGTGGAAAACACAGGGAACACTCTTGGACAGCTTGAAGTAGGCAAAAGCTTCTTAAAGAAGACCACCCCCCCTCCCCCCCGCAAAGCACAAGCAAGAGTCCCAAATATAGACAAATGAGACTACGTTAGGTTGAGAAGCTTCTGCACAGCAAAAGAAACAATAATTAGAGTGAGAAGGAACCCTCAGATTGAGGGAATATATTTGCAAAGCATATCTCAGATGAGGAACTGGTGACCAGAATACACAGGTACACAGGGAACTCAAGCAGCTCACCCACACAACAATGATCAGTCCAATTACAAAATGGGAAATGAACTGAACAGACAACTTCCAAGGAAGACATATGAATGGCCAAAAAGCATATGCAAACATGCTCAACAGCTCTTCTAAGGGAAATGCAAATCAAAGTCACAATGAGATACCACTTAACCTCTGTTAGAAGGGCTAAAATTTTAAAATTTAACAACTAAGTAGTCAAAAGTGCTGATGAGACTAAGGTGTAAACAGAACTCTTCTATGCTGTTTGTGGGAATGCAAATTGGTTCAACCAGTGTGGAGAACGATATGGTAACTCCTCAGAAATCTACAAATAGAAATATCATACAACCCAGCAGTTTCACTCTAAGGTATTTACCCAAAGGATAGGAAAACTCTCAGTCAGAAAAACACATGCATGGGACCAGTAGTTAGCGTAATGGCTATGTCGCTGGATTCCCATGTAGGTGACCATGGTTCAAGTCCCAAACTCAGTGGCTTAAACTCATGCCAGGTGCATATGTGTGTGTGCGCGTGCGTGCCCAAGATACCGAGAGGAGAATGGAGGAGAGGGGATTATGGCGCAGCCATCCCCCCAGGGGGGTGATTTCTCGCTTTCTGCCTCTCTGTCTCTCTCTGTCTTTCTGGCAAGCGTATGCGCCCTATAGCAAAAAAGCCTCTCCAAAAATAAATAAATGAATAAGAAGTAAAAAGAAAAACACTTGCACATCCATGTTTATCACAGCATTATTTACAATTGCTAGGACATAGAATCTACCCAAATGACCAAAAATAGATGATTGAATTGAAAAAATGTGCCATATGTACTCTATGGAATACTGTTCAGCCATAAAATATGGTGAGACCCTGACATTTGATACAAGTGGATGAGTATGGAAGATTTAATACTAAGCAAAACAAACCAGATTCTGAAAGACAGACTCTGTATGTCTCCACTTGATATATATATTGAATTTCTGCACTCTGCAACAGAAACTGAAAGATTGGAAGGTATAATAGCAGGGAGGACATCTGTGGGTAGTCCACATAGTGTGGTGGGGTGACGGGGGTCGGTAAGAGAGGGAGGGAGGGAATAGGGGAAACACCAATATGTTTAATTGAAACAAAAATAAAAAGTTATTTGCTAATAATAATGCATAGAATGCCTTTATCTTGACTGATACATACTGTAGTCATGCTGAGAAAAACATGTTTTGTAACTGAAAAGGTGTATGGTGATTAGATGTAAATAATAAATGCTCAAATATATATGTAAATTATATTTTGAATCTCATGGGAATTCATGAGGGCAGATATTACTTAAAAAAAGCACACAAAAAATTTCAAATGACAAGGGGTTAGTCAGTGATGCCATGATAAAATGCAACACTCTGCAAAGCTGACTCACATGGACTGGTTCTGGTTTCACATCCAGCATCCTCCCTGAGTACACCAGGCACATGTATGTCCATGACCTGAGGCTAGCTAAGGTTGAGGTAAATTGGGTCAAGACTGTTGTTAATTCTGTCCTCTCTCCATCTCTTTCTGAAGACACAGAAATGTCTCTCTAGCTCAGTAAAGAAGTAGCAAATGACTTTTAAAAGTCTTTTTAAATTAATATTCTACAGGAGTAAATATTCTGAAAGAACAGTGTAGAATCCAAATAGAACATGTAATAAGGAAGTTAATATAGTCAGGACGTTTTCTCAGACTTTTTCTATTGCACTCAGAATATGGTTTGTGTGAGCAGATTCTCAGAGTGCTGTGGAGTTCGCTTTCTTTCCTTCTTTATCTCACCTTTCAAAATACAACAGAGCAGCACAAAATGTATGCAGCACAATGTATATCAACATATGTTGTTTCCTAACCAACACTCAAAGTGAAATTTATATCCAAAAATACATTAATTATTTAATAAGAACCAGTAATAAATGTGCTAATATCAAGAAAAATAAATGTTATAAAAGGAGAAAAATCATATCCAAAGGGATTTGAAGCAGGAGAATATAAAAACCAAAATAGAATCTTGTGAAGGTGAAAAAATAAAGCTGCAGAGTTGGGAAATTAATCCAATATTTCTGCTTTCTGCAAGGCATGGGAACAGATTTTTCAAAAACCATCCAACTAAACAAATGACAAGAATGATGGAAAATCTCTGAGGGCCCAGAAACTAAGAATGAGTTGATGTAAGAATGCTAACTATACAATAATTAAACCAGACTGCCCATGCCCAGCCATACTAGCAAAACAATGACTCTGCGAAGCTGAAGCCATGTAGATCAGGGTTTACTTTGGTTGTCTACGTGTTCACACCAGGTGCATATGTGTGTTTTAATCCTGGCTGTCTGGGAAGGCTGGCAATAAGTAAAAGCCACCCAAGACACTCTGGACTATGTCTTTCTCTTTCTGTCTCTCTCTTTTTCTCACAAAAGAAAATTTTCCCAGATTCTAATCTTATATTTTAAGTTAATTTAGGCATACAAAAAGTATAAAGGATAATTTAACAGACATTAACGTACCTTCCCCACAACCTGAACAATACCATTGTCACTCCCCAGCATCCTACACCAGTTCCATCCCTTTCCCTTAGCCCAGAGATACTCTTCAGCCTGGACTTGACATTTATCAGGGCCGTTCATTTCTTTAGACCTATACACACACATAATCAATATGTGGTGTTTTTATTAATAATTTTAATAGTTGTAGAAACCATGTATTTGGAACCTCCTGTAATTAACTATCAGTATTTTGCTCAACATTTTATAGATATAGAGATAGAGATAGAGATCGATCTCTATCTCTATCTCTATATCTATAAAAACACACATATATGTGTGTGTGTATGTGTGTGTGTATATGTGTGTATATATGTATAAATTTTGACCCTTG
Source organism: Tupaia tana (assembly GCA_026018925.1). Lineage (NCBI taxonomy): Eukaryota > Metazoa > Chordata > Mammalia > Scandentia > Tupaiidae > Tupaia > Tupaia tana. The sequence goes on from JAKSZU010000003.1 coordinate 153,650,467, forward strand.
TAGCCATCATTTATGTTTTTATAGTTGCATTCTACTGAATGTATATACTACAGCTTATTGATATTTAGACTTGATATGCTTATTGGTAGTCCTATTTTGTCCATTCTTGACTGTGTTTCCTTGTTTACCTATGTAACAGGATTCCCAGGTACATCCTTACTAAATGAGGTGTATCTTCAACCTCATTAAGTATTTCTGAATCTCTCTCCTAAGAGGTTGTATCTGTTTCAATTCCTATCAGCAAGGTACACTCTCTTCTATTTCTGTACATCCTTACCCATATTTTCAATTGTCAGCTTTATTTTTGCAACCTGAAAGATAAATGGTTTCAGTAGTATGTATCTGATTACCAGGGAAGGTGAGACACTTTCCATATGTCTACTTACATTTCTCTTCTTCTCTGAAATGCCTTTTTATGTTCCTATATTGTTATTTGATCTCTTTTCAGCCCAGAATTAAATGGGAAAAAAATTGATTGTGATAAGGAAAATAGCATGAAATCGACCTCTTAAAATTTGATTTATACAATATTAAATATATAAATAAAATGTAGGAATATTGTTGGATAGCAATCTCTAGAACTTACTCATTTTACATAACTAAAACTTGAAGGGCATTGATAGTATGATGGTTAAGGTAGCTGGATTGCACACGGCCAACTGCACTGACTTTCAGACCTGGCAACTTGAGAAACAACCCAAGTGTGTGTATATGCCTGCCCAAAACCCGAATGAAGAAATGGAATAGAAAAGATTGTGACATGACCATCACCCTTGGGAATACTTCTTCACGGCCTTTCTCTCTCTTCTCTTTCTAACAAATGTACATGCCCTCTGTCAAATTAAAAAAAAATATATATATATATAAAGAAAAATTGAACAGATGAACAGTAAGTCTTATGTTTTAAGTTGTTAATCCATTTTGAATTGATTTTTCTGTATGATGTAAGATTCTAGTTTCAGTCTTTTGCATATAGATGTCCAAGTTTTTAAACTGCATTTATGATCAAGACTCTACCCATTGTTTATTCTTTTATCTATGTCAATGAATAGTTGACTTCAATGTGTGATGTTGCATCTGGGCTCTCTGGTAACATTGTTCTATTTGTCTGTTTTGATGTCAGTATCATGCTTTTTTGATTACTATAATTTTGTAATATAACTTTAAACTAAGAAATAGGATGCTTCTGTCTTTGTTCACACAAATCTTTGGCTATTGGGGTGTCTTTTGTGGTTCCATATATATTTTAAGATTTTCTTTCTTCCTCTGCAAAAATGTCATTGAGGTCTTGATATAAATTGTACTGAATTTGCAGATTGCTTTGAGTAGTATGGACATTTAAACATTGTAAAGTTCTTCCGTCTGTGAACATAGAATGTCAATTCATGTATTTGTGTCTTTAATTTTTTCAATATTCTGCATTTAAAAATATTTATTTCATGAGGGGGGGGGGGGAGAGAGAGAGAGAGAGAGAGAGAGAGAGAGAGAGAGAGAGAGAGAGAGAAAGAGAAAGAGAAAGAGAAAGAGAAAGAGAAAGAGAAAGAGAAAGAGAAAGAGAAAGAGAAAGAGAAAGAGAAAGAGAAAGAGAAAGAGAAAGAAAGAAAGGGAGAGAGATACTGGATCTTGATACTGTGACTCACCTCACCCCAGCCTTCAGTCAGCTCTAGATCATGGCCGCACAGATGCCCAGTGTACTCTAGAATCTGGAACCTTTCTATGCAGGATTGCTTTTTACCTGTGCGCTACAATCTCATTACAATATATTTTGCAGTTTTCATAATACCAGTCCTTCACTTACTTCATTAGATTTATTCATAAGGGGTTTTTTTGATGCTATTGTGAATGAGATTGTCTTAAGTTCCTTTTTGTATAGTTCACTTAGTGTATAGAAATGGAATTGATTATGTATGTCAAGCTCATATTCTGCAACTCTACTGAATTTGTCTAATAGTTCTAATAATTTTTTCAGTGGAGTCTTGGGGGGTTTCTATACATAAGATAATGTTATCTGCAATACAAACAATTTTTCTTCCTTTCTGATTTATATGCCACTACAAAATTTCTTTTGTTTCTTCTTAGTGGGGAAGCGTCAGGATCGTGTGCCTTCTCTCAGTCTCACAAATTCAGACTGAGTGCTGAACACCTGCAGTTCATGTTCTCCCAGTGGCTGCTCTGAAACACTCAATGCTGTGGCAGCTTTCACAATCCAGGAGAGGTAGGTGAGCAGCCAAGATCCACACAGGCTGCTGAGTTCTGTGTTCTGCCTACAGGGGCTAGGCTGCGCTGAGGGCGGGAATGCATGGAGCACTATGCCAGGGTTGTGTGGAGTGCCAAGCGCAGAGAGTACACAGGCACTAGGGTTTGTGTACTGGCTGGTAAGGGTCCACAGGGGGTTCTTCCTATGGCATCTGTGAGTGGTCACCTTCATGGAGTCCACAACAGCAGGATGCATGGCCAGCCGTTAACATCCATGCTGTGTTGTGAGCCCTGTCCCTTCCTCTGCTCCTATTGTCTCCAGATGACTTAGACAGATGACTCCTTTTGTGTTCTGGGTCAGTGAGAGAGAATAGCGCTCTCTGGGTGGTGTCCCATAAGAATGAGGTTTCTAGCTACACATTGCACTCATGTTTTCCCCACTAAGAGAAGTCATGGCCGATGGGACTTCTCTTAGTACTCAGTTGTGCTGCTTTGAGGAAGAGCTGATATGAGTAAAGTAAAGCTGCTCTTGTTACTCTCTTTAATGTGTCAACTTATGGATGATTTCTCCACTGGGGTATTGGACACTAGACTCTGGGCCTTCCACAAAGGAATTCTCATCTGTGGGTAGTTGCCTAAATAGGTGTTTCTAAGGGGAATGCAAACTGATACCTCCTCTTCCATTGTCTTCTTGAAGTCTCCAACATAATTTTACATTGCAACTGGATCTGATGTTGTGTTTTCTGTTAATTGCATGCTTTCTATTCCTATTATGTTCTAATTCATATATATTTTTCATATTTCTTTTTGCCCTTTATTGGTTTGAAAAGTATAACTTATTTTATATTCTTTTTATTACATTGAGTTAATTTATAACACTTTTAATTATAACTCTAACATCAGGAATTAAATGTATGCCATATGCCTATGGCCCTCCTGATCGAGGTAAAGTTCTCAGTAAATTTAAATGCCAATTGTAAAATACAGTCAGTTCTTCATTCTTGAAATTGCTCTCTGAAATACTATTGATAGTTCAAAGATTTTAACATTACTTATTCGTGATTATTTATTCGAAGGAATTTAGTTGAATCTAAGCACCTGATTTCTTAGTTCCTACATTCACCATTTCTTCATCTTGTTTTACTTCTATTTCTATCAAATAATCTACTTCAGTAGTTCTTTTAGGAAGGATTGAACCTGAACTGGAATTCCTCTTTCTATTATTTCTTTCATATATTTGTATTTCATCCTGGGTTTCTCTAATTGCTTATTGTATTAATTCTAAAATACACTGAAAGTTTTTCACGTATTAATCTTGCCTAAATTGAGATGAATTTCGCAGTTCATGGGAAGTTATCATTGTGCATAACTTAATAGGTGGAAACTTAGTAATAAATTAAGATAACTGTGTACCTAATTTAGAGTCCACTAAGGAATGTGCTAACGTTTATCAAGGACTTCCTATATCCTAGGCATTGCTTTTAAAACTTTCCATAAAATATAACTTTAAATTACCTCAAAGTTAAAATAATTGATAATTGAGCAACGTTGGGATTCAAAACCTGTTCTATTACTGACTCTTTCAAGAATCATAAAATACTTTGAGTTGTGAGTCTATTCCAAATGTATAGAATTCCTATTCCTCAGTTTTTCAAACTACCTGATGGGAAGTATCACCAAAAACTTACTAATTCTAACCCCAACCTTGAGTGAGGGTTGCAGAAAAGGAATCTCTAGAGGAAGGACTGTGTATGTTGTGCTTTAACAAATGTTGCTAGGTGATTTCTATTTTCAGGACAGTTAAGAAAATAGTGTCTTGACTAATTATTCTGAGTTCAATCCTTTTTAGCACCTGTAACTTCTCATCACCAAGCAAAGAACCAATATCCAAGTTATACTTGATGAAAGCTATTTGTCTAGGAAGGTGATAAAAGTCTTGAATATTCATTCATTGTCTTCGTGATCTTTACACCTGAGACTACTAGGAGAGCTTCTTCTTTACCACCAAAGAGGGTATTTTCTTTTTTTTTTTTTCCATGTCTAACAATCTTTAATTCAAATGTAAAAGTTCAATACAAGCCATTTGTAGGACTTGGGATATGTTCTTTATTTTAAAAACAAGAGTGGGGAAATGCAACAAAATGATCTTTGCACTTTTCAAACAAAGAGGGTGTTTTCAATTTTACCACATTGAGGCCATCAGAATACCTCATAACTAAATTGCTGCCAGTGTCCCTGGTTAAGAATAATGACTGCTGGGACCAGCAGTGGGCATAATGGCTATGTTGCTGGACTCCCACAGTCAACCATGGTTCGCGTCCCGGACCCGGTGTCTTAAACTCACATTGGGCGCATGTGTGTGCGTGCCCAAGATCCCGAGAGGAGAATGGAGGAGAAGGGATTCCGGCGTGGCCATCCCCCCTGGGAAGTGATTTCTCGCTTTCTATCTCTCTGTCTCTCTCTGTCTGTCTGGCGAGGGCATGCGTCCTATAGCAAAAACCTCTCAAAAGAAAAAAAAGAATAATGACTGCTAAGAGGGTCATAAATACTGCCTAGTATACAACTTGGGTTCTTAGTTTCTGAACTTGTAGGTATCTGTTTGCAAGTGTCACAAATTCCTAAAAACTATTGGATAATGATATAGTCACTGGTTTCATTCAAAATATTTTTTTCTGCATATGTGGATGTACATGTACACATGTATTTATTTTTGGAAACTGTGACTCAGAGACAAAGTGGATTTTATATTGTAGAAATTAGTGTCAAACCTGGCAATAATATTGATGGAAAGGTCCTCGGCTCATTGCATTTTATTCTGTACAAGGGAATCTTTCTTATTTTAGTGTACTTTTAAAAATGAATGCATGATATTTCCCACATTCTTATTCCATGTATATACTGGACAAAATAGCATTAATCTGAAAGTCTCTATCTGGTGGAACTCAGCTGAACTTTCAGGTTCAAATCAAATCAATTTGAATAAAATCAAGTTTAGAGTTTGATTTGACCTTGATGTCAAGCAAGGTTCTCTCAATTTGGATGGAAAATTGTGCTTTCAAGAGCCAAATTCATTTTTAAGCTTTTTTTTTTTGCCCTCACTTTCCTTCTTTTAACTATATTTCCCTGAAGTCAAAATGAATCAAACCTAGCAGTGTCTTTATTATTTTAATTTGATAATTTCAACTGACACGTTGTGCTTCAAACTTTCGATTCTAATCTATTAGTTCTACAAAGTTGGAGTGCTTCTTGGGAAAATAATCAAATAGAAAAGATTTTTATTTGAGAAGAGTTGAAAAAAGGATTGGAGGAGTTCTATCGCTTTCTGTATGGCTAGAACATAGAAAAGAGAAAGAAATCAAATGATAATTAGTAATTAAGAGTCAAAGGAAAGGGTGAAGGACAAATTTGCCCTGATCTGTCAAGGCCTCAGCTACCCTACATATATGTAATGGTAGCTAAAACAATGTCCCCTTTACTATGCTTCCAAAAGAAAAAGATCAGAAATGATCCTTTGGAACCAGCAGGTGACATGAGAGTTAAGGTGCTGGATCCCACATAGCTCACTCTGTGGTTCGAGTCCTGGACCCAGAGGCTTGAAAAACATGGTAGGCATATGCATATGCTTGCCCAAAATTCCAAAAGGAGAATGGTAAACAGATCGAGGTGTAGTTCTTCCCCTGGTGGATGATTTCTCACCTTTCGCTCTCTGTCTCTGGATAGCACACTCCAGGGCTCTCTCTCTCTCCCTAAATACACACACACACACACACACACACACACACACACACATACACACACAAAGGTCATTTTCCTTAAAATTTTGAATTATATTTTTATATATCACTCTATACTAAAGGAATTAATATTCAATTTTCTTATATTTTCAGTAACTTTTCTTCTTTAAAATATACAAAATTATTTTGGTCACCTCTCTGGTTAATCCAACTTTGTAGATTTTTAGTATTTCATATGTACCACTACTACTCATTTTTCTACGTTGATTCAATATTATTGATCAACATGTTACTTAGAACTCTCAGATAATGAATACTTTTAATTCATATGAAGATAAATTTGGGCCTTTAAGCAGTCTCTGACCCAAACAGCACCTAGCCAATGTAGTAAAACGGACCATCTCTACAGTTTAACACACAAGCCTGTCTTTCTATTGTTTGCTTTTTCAGGAACTTTTTTCACTGTATTATTTGATATAACCTATATTCCATCTTAACGTTTATAAAGTCTATTTGAGTAACATCCCTGCGTATTGCCACATTCTCCTGAGTTTGATACTTAGTTTTCTACCGAATACCAAGCCTCATTGTTTGCTCCTCATCCTCTTTCTCCACTTCAGCGTTCAGTGAAATCATGGCTGAGTGGTATTTCCATGAATCTGTTGATCTGCACTAATGCTGTTTTCAGTAAGAATAGCACTGCTTTTGTGGACATAACTTTGCTTTTTTTTTATGTGTTCCTTTACCATGCTTGAGAAAAGGAAAACGCCCACCTTCTTTGAGGTTGCTTTTTTCTTTTCTAGACATTCATGTCAACTGTCTCAAAAACATTCTTCACAGGCACATTCAGGTGAGATTAGGCAAATTACAAAGTGATAAAGCACTTAAAGCACAGTCCTCAAACCGCCATAACTTCTGACACACAAAGCAAGTGTGAAAGGTGGAGAAGCATTAGGCCCTGTAACCCCCAGGTTTGATTTGCTACAATGACTCATGGTAGTTAGCATAGAGTATATTCACAGTTATGGTTTATCACATGGAAAGATCACAGACCAAAATCAGCTAAGGAAAATGAGCACAGGCAAAGCCCAGGAGAACTATCAAGTGCAGAGTTCCTGTTGTACTCTTCTCGTGGTGGGAAGATATGTTAGTCTTCCAACATAAACATGTGACAATATCCGTGCAGTATCCCCAACTATGACACTCCCAAGAGCCTCGGTATACAGAGGTTGTGTTGGGCCTCCACTCTATTGGTCTAGTTGATCAATCTTCCATATAGTTCATTTCAGTCTTCAAACTCTACCATTTGACCCAAAATCCTGACCATAAAACATATTCTTGGTCTCTCTGGAATAACTATTGATAGCCCCTACCCTATATTACATGGTTACTACTTGGTTAGGCCTAGGAGCCAAGAAAAACAAATACTACTTTCCAGAAGCTTGCAATAAAGATCAGACTTTTTTCTATGCTAAGTTAAGTTCTTTACCACATAGGCCTCCTCTGGACATGGTCTCAGGATCCTTTACAGCAATCATGGGTATCTACAGTTAGTATAGAATTTACATAACAGACACAATAATTGTGTCATTAGAAATAACCCTAGCATTTGGAGAAACTGTTGCAGGTAGGAATAGATTTTTAAGAACATCAGGACCAGAAGATGATGTAATCATTACGTCACTGGACACTCATGTAGTTGAACGTGGTTTGAGTCTCGGACCAAGCAGCTTAAAACTCATGCCAGGGCGTGTGCATGTGTGCCCAAAATCCTGAAAGGAAATTGAAGGAGAAGGGATTGCTGCGTGGCCATCCTCCCTGGGAGTGGGTGGGGGGGGTGGTTATTTCTCACTTTCTGTCTCTCTGTCTCCCTGATGAGTGCATGTGCCCTATAGTGAAAACCCTGAGTACCCCAGGTATGTATCTGGCTGACTGGTGGTTGATTGCAGCATAAGGACCTTGTTGGGGGAGGGGTTTCCCATAATATCTCTATCTCTCTCTTTCTCTCACATAGGAGAGAGAAACTACTACACTTATACAAAAGAAAGAATGTGTAGTATACAACCATTATGTACATTTTCATAGTTTTGTCCATTATTATAACACTATTTGCACCTTATAATAAATTTGTACAAAACTTTTCAGCATAAAAAAAGATTAGTTGATGGTTAACTAAATCCCTTTTTTCTTTAGACTGGTCATTTTATATTAGAAGTTCTTTATCAAGAGCCTTTAAATCAATTTTCTAATACTTTTAACATCAGTATCAGTATTATTGATATAATCTTGCCAACAATGTCTATGTTAGGACATATGCCAGTATGACTATAGATGTGAACTGAAAAATAAGCATTATGGGTTACTCATATTGCTAGAATCTGACTCACATATTAACCGAGAGTCTAGTCCATCACCATATTGGAAGACCAAACTGTCCACCAGAGTGTTCTCACTTGTGTTTCAAGACTTCCATTTTATCTTGTCAGGCACTAAGAGTAGGATTAGCCTCAGCCGAATATGGTTTCACTCTCTTAGGAATCTGGTATAATGAAGTGCAAAGAAAATGCCCTAAGTCTTTTTTGAAGTGTTAATGTACTGTTTGTTCTCTCTCATTAAATAACTGATTCATTCTCTTTTCCTCAGCTACCATTTCTCTCTCTTTCCATTCATTTCCAAACTGTTCATACTTTAGAAGGTAGTAATACATTAGTGTCATCCACTGGACTGGCCTAGATTACTAGCAGAAATATTGGTTTACAGGTGTCTCCCTCTTAGTCCACTGCCATTCATCTAAGCTAGGTAACATTAGAATTAGGGATCCTTAAATGTTCACAGCAAGCTATAGTTATCACTGGGAAACATGGCTGCATTCACTGGACACCACAATGTTACCACTTGGGCTGAAATTAAAACCCAACTCACCAAGCTCTCAGGAATTCTGACAGAAATTTGAAGGTATCTGTTTCTTGCTTAGGAATAGTTTATTCTTCCTATATTTACAGTCAAAGCTCAGGTCTTGGGAACCACTACCTCAGGCAGGGGGGAAAAACTGTGGAGGCAAGATGGGGGAAAAGTAATCCTATCAGTATCCTCCTTGGGTAGGATGAATTGTATAATTATACCAATATCTCCTACATATCCATCCTATATCTCCCAGAAATGTGGGGACTCTCCATTGTCTCCCTCTCATGTTGAATATGAGCACATATTCATAAGATGCTTTTACCTTTACCTCTTCCCACTTTAGACTACAAATACTATAATTTCCCATTCCGATTTCCTCAAGCCATTACTCTGAAAATAAAGTGTGTTCCTTGTTCTGAGGAAATGTGACACAGCTGTCCAGGATAGAATAATGTCATCTGGTCCTGTTATAGGATTCTGAACATTTGATCTACCCGTCTGGGTTCTGAAACAGTGATAACTAATACATTGAGCAGATTTAATATTTGTATCCAAAGAACATTTCTGGTCGTCTTGGAAGCTTACATCTCAGGAATATGTTTTCTTATACTCTGGGCAACAAGTACAGACACTTTTATTATTCATGTTTTAGTTTTCATAGCATGTAGACATTTTTAAAGTGCCATTCTCACTTTAATCCTGTGAGGATAATTGGCTTAAAATGATCACTATGCACACTTTATAAGTAAGGAAAAAAAGTGCTTAGAGAAGTTAGCTGATGTGCACAAATGAAATCAGCCAACCAATTAAAGATGAATCATTAAAATTTAAGTTTAGTAGGCCTTCCTCTATAGCTCAGCAGTTAAGTGAGGTGCCTGGAAAGCTGGATCCCACATGGCTGACTGCAGTTCGAATCTTACCCTGGAACATGAGTATGTGTGAACTGCATGCCCCAAATCCTAATGGTATGGAAAAATGGAGACGGGATTGCACTATGACCACAAACACACGGAGGGTTTTTTTTTTTTTTTTTTTCTCTTTCTCTCTCTCTCTGTTTCTAGAGAGCACACATACACACTGTCGAAAATAAATTCTCTTTCTGGAGTATTAAAAAAAATGTTTATTGTTGTGTTTCCTATTTGTAATATGCCCACATCTAAGCCAAACGCTGTTTAAAGACAGGTTCCGGAGTTTCCTGAATATACACTATACTCTGCCTATATGTGACTAAATATGGTATGTTTCTTGCTGTTTAACAGTATGCTACCTGGATTGGAGACTAAGAAGAAGAGGCAAAGTTCTAAAATGAACACTTGAAAAACTTGGCATAAACAAATATTTAATGTAATCCCTTAATTGAAGTTAAAACAAATTCCCATTCTTAGAGCTTAGTTGTTAGTATAAAAGCATATAATGTCTTCTGATGGGCGTAAATGTTGGGAGATCTGAGTGTAAAATGATAATTAAAGAATGCCAAAATAGGATCTGTTGTCTGTTCCCATTATGAAGGCTAAATAAGCTGTAAAGAAAATATAAAAAGAAAAAATATATATACTTTATTTAAAGAATGTTTTAAACTTAATATAGATTAAATCCTGCAAATCAGAACAGATCATTGAACCAAAAATAATCTATCATCATAGTTATCACACATAGTTATTAGACACTCTTATTTCACTAGTCTTGTGGTTAATATGTTTAGATATCATAGAATGATTTAAGAATCCTTTAGGAAATATCACAGGACCAGCAGATGGCGTAATGGTTATGTTGCTGGACTCCCATGTGGTCAATAGCAGTTTGAGTTCTGGAGGACCTGGTGGCTTAAAACTCACACAAGGCAGGGAACCAGCAGTTAGCGTAATGGCTATGTCGCTGGACTCCCATGTAGTTAACCGCGGTTCGCGTCCTGGACCTGGTGGCTTAAACTCACGTGGGGCTGGCGAGCACACGAGCCCTATAGTGAAAACCTCTCAAAAAAAAAAAAAAAAAACCCTCACACAAGGCACATGTGCATGCATGCCCAAAATCCCAAGAGGAGAATGGAGGAGACAGGATTACAGTGTGGCCATCCCACCTGGGAGGAATGATTTCTTGCTTTCTGTCTCTCTTGTGAGTGCATATGCCCTATAGCAAAAATCTCTTTCTCTTAAAAAAATAAAAAAAAAAGAAAAGAAAACAAAAATAAGAAAATAAAAAAAAGAACTTATATTATCCAGGTATGATTTACATGTAAAATGTTGAACATACTTAATGTATATAACTTGGTGGAGTTTAGAGATAAATATTCATCTATGTACCCATCACCACAATCTACACATAATCAATCCATCTCTTCTAAATATTTCTTCCTGCTTTTTGAAAATCATATTAAATGAATAGTAGTGTATTTTGTTCTCTGGGTTATAGAAAGATATGAAAACATCTGTTATGAGGTATCAGCTTAGCAGTTAGCAAACAGAATGTAAGTGGGGAAATAGAACACACATTCCTGAAATGAAAAGTACTTATGTGTATTAAATGTATACATAACTTTACCTATGTTCTGTGGCATATGCATGATATATAACTTAATGGATATTCTCAAATAGCAAATGAAAACAGAGAACACTCTATATTTAGAATAGAGGTCATATGTTTAAACTCACCAAATCTTGTTCACAGACACATTATATTTAGCTGCAAAGTATTACTAGGCATAGTGTTTTCACATTTTTAAGTAGATTATCAGCAAGTAACTACCAAAATATTTTACTTAAAAATTAAAATGTGTGGGGACCAGCAGTTAGCATAATGGTTATGTCGCTGGACTCCCACGTAGTCGACTGCGGTTCAAGTCCTGGATCCGGCAGCTTAAACTCACACCAGGTGTGAGTGCGTGCGTGCCCAAGATCCCAAGAGTAGAATGGAGGAGAAGGGATTGCGGCATGGCCATCCCCCCTGGGGGTGATTTCTCCCTTTCTATCTCTCTGTCTCTCTCTGTTTTTCTGGTGAGTGTACGCGCCCTATAGCAAAAACCTCTCCAAAAAAAAAAAAAAAAAAAAAAATTAAAGTGTGAAGATTTTAGATCTTTCTAATTTAATTACGTAAATGTAAAGTATTAAACTTGTATTTTTTCTTGCCATAAATAATTATAGTAGACTATCAAGGACAATTTCCTGTATGAATTAAAATTTACTAGGCAGACAATGAGGCTAGAAGTGATGACTCAGGCAAAGTAATTAAAAATAAATAAAAAGCAGTCCATAGAAACTGATCCTGAGATGCTAGGATGTTACAATCAGCATGCAGTAACTTTCACACAGCTATTAGAAAACACTACTGAGGACTCAGACTATGATTCTAATGTGTGAAGAGATGAAGAATTTAAGTAGAGAAGTGAAAGCTTTGAAGAAAATTCAAGTAGAAATATAGAAGTAAAATCTAAGTATATAATGTTTAAAATTTACTTGATAAATTTAGCTGAAGTTTAGAAATGCCGAAAGAGGGAACCAGCAGTTAGCATAATGGCTATGTCGCTGGATTCTCATATAGTCAACTGCAGTTCACGTCCCGGACCCGGTGGCTTAAAACTCACGCCGGGCGCGTGTGCGTGTGTGCCCAAGATCCCGAGAGGAGAATGGAGTAGGAGTAGAAGGGATTGCGGCATCACCATCCCCCCGGGGGGTTATTTCTCGCTTTCTGTCTCTATGTCTCTGGCGAGCGTACGCGCCCTATAGTGAAAAATCTCTCCAAAAAAAAAAAAAAAAAAAAAAGAAATGCCAAAAGAAAATTTTGTGTTTACACAAAAGATAGAGCAATAAAAATATATTAAATAGAGAAGTACAAATTTATCATTTCTAGCTATTTGACTAAGATCAAGCATGGAGAATTATAGTTGAGAAACAAGATGACAACCTACAGCAAATTTTTAAAAGAGTGAATGAAATAACAGAATCTCAGTAAACTATGGAATAAACACTTAAGTTGTATATGTTATTGCTACCTAAATGAAATATAAAGTATTGGCATAAAAATGCTAAAACATTGAAATATTCCAAAATTTTAGAAGAAAGCTTCAAAATCAAATGACAGAATCATTAACATATTGTGAATATTTAACTATCAGTGCTTTTAGGAAAAGCTTATACTGTTAGCATTTGCCAGTGTCCATGGCGTAAATACTCTTTCACGGCAAATTTTAGGTTACTTCTGTGGTATATTAAGGGGAACAAGAACAAAATCTTATAACTAACACTACTAATGGTTAAATATTTAATTTATTTTTCTAAGCAAATATAGTATTGGAAAACCTAGTTAAAAAAATAAAGCAAAAACAGGGACCAACAGATGGCATAATGGTTATGTCACTGAACTCCCACATAGTTGACCATGGTTCAGGCTCCAGACTCGGTGGCTTAAAACTCATGCCAGTCAAGGGGCTAGCAGGTGGCATGGTGGTTAGGAGTGCTGGATTCCCACATGGCCAACTATGGTTCGAGTCCTTGATCTGGTGGCTTCCTTTCTCAATTTATCTCTTTCTCACTCACTCTGTTCCTCTCTGATAAGTAAGTGAGTGAGTGAGTGAGTGAGTGAGTGAGAAAGAAAGAAAGAAAGAAAGAAAGAAAGAAAATAAAGAAAAGATAAGAAGAAAGGAAATAAAATGAATTCAAAATAAACAAACAAACAAACAAACAAACTCATACTGGGTGTGTGTGCCCAAAACCCTGAGAGGAGAAAGGAGGAAAAGGGATTGAGGCATTCCCCCCAAAGCGGGGTGTTTTTTTATTTTCTGTTTCTCTATCACTCTGTCTCTCTGGAGAGTACACATTCCCTATAGTGAAAATTTCTCAAAACAAAAAAATAAAGCAAAAACATCATTAGTAAATAATAAATCTAGTGGCCTGACAAACAACACTAAAACCATTTCTGTGATACTCCTGCTGTAAAATATCAAACAAACATAAGTTGATGGTCATTCTCCAAAATAAAAGTCCTACATTCTTTTTTTTTTTTTAAAAAGCCAAAGTAATAAAAGTCAGCAAATGCTAATAAATATTTTTATTAAATTTTATGCCTGATTCTTCTGAGTTGGCCCCTAGACTAAAGAAAAAAAAAAAAAAAAAAACTGTGAAATACAAAATTGCCTTGTCATGTTTGATGAGGTTGGAATATGCATTTTGGTTTGACTCTAAGAGTGAATCAATGCTAAATTTCTTTCCTGTGTTTTTTTAATTGCCAGCGGATTTATGCATTTATCAGTAAAAGAAAGGGATGGAGAGAGAGACACACACACAGAAAGTCCCATAATGGTGTATGATCGTATTGTAATCTGTTTTCCTCTATCTCTATTCCTCCATCACATCAGGATTTGGAGCAGCTGCCCAGTGAGTTAAAATTCTTCATTTTGATAACTATTCTGCATTTGTATAATATAATAATACTATTGTTTTTTAGGACATACCCTGATATATTTAGGGATAAAGGGAAACTTTACCCCTTTAAAACTCACTCTCAACACTTTAAAACTCTAAAATGATTCAGAAAAAAGATCATCCATCTACTTCTTACTAGATAATAAAATATATGTATTTTTATAAACATATAGGTATATAATAAACAATATCCTCAAAATTATACACAGAATAAAAATACACACACATACATGAGAAGCAAGTTAATAAAGAAAATGAGGCAAAATACAAAGAATTAGTACATTTGGTTAAAAAGTAATGAAATATGCTAGAACTCTTGTAATTTTGTTTCTATATGTTTAACTTTGTATTAAAACATAACGTTATAGGGCCATCGTCAGTAGCACGGGTGGTAGCATACTGACTTGCAGTGCTGGAAGCCATAAGGACAACTTCAGATTCAGATCCCAGGTTGACTGAAAACATGCTAGGTGCCTGTGCATCCAAGATGCTGCCGAGTTAGACGGCTGGATAAAGGCATTGCTGTGATGAGACCATTCAAAAGTGCTTCCTCTGTCAAGTCTCTTTCTTATATACACGTGCTTTCTTTCATGAGTTAAAAAATAATAATAAGATTATAAAAATTAAAATAAGCAAAAATACAGTAAAACGAGGCTACACAAAGCCAATGTCTTCATATACCAGTAGCACTTTGCTTCTACTTGTCGTGAGTTAACTCATATGGACAGAGACTCTAACACCAACACTTATTTTTCTTGAACCTTAAACTTGGTGTTACTTATCACTATACCTGATCTAGTTTAGTAATTTAATTTACCTAAATTCCACCTGAACAAAGAAGCCTTTGCAACACTTAGAGGTAAAGACTGCTGTAGCATATTATCAATAGCATGCTGGTAAACATTTAACAATTAATTCTTTGTGGGGAAAATGGCTCCTATGTATAACATTGGCTAATGTTCAAGGCGTTCATACTCCTATTACATACCATTTCAGCCTACCAGCATGACATCACAAAACACAATGTTGGGAAGAGTTGCACATTAGCTATTGTAAACTAATATGGGCCTATTCTGCATATCCACTGACTTGAATATGTCAACCTCTTCCACATTTCTTAAAGATAGATGGACTTAAAGAAAATGTAGTAGAGCAAGAAATAATATTTTTGGCAACAGGCAGAGTTAAGAGCTAAGACTTTACTATGGGAATTTGTAAGAAATACTCATGGTGTAAATATATATATATATTGTGACTAAAAAGTCTATAGGAGTCATTTTATGGGATTTGAGACACAAAGCCTTCTTGTTTGGAATATACTTTTTATTCCTGAATGGCAAATAGGTAAAATTACTTAATCTTTTTTTAGGATTCCATTTCAATATGCTGTTAACTAAGGTGCATTTCTTTTTGCAGTTTCCTTTTTTTTTTTTTAATAAACATGATCTAATTGCTTTTAAACTCTTATGTGGAGATATGAGGTTATCTGTTTTGTGTTTATCAATTTTCCCCAGTTTAGTAAAAACAAACAAATTATAGTCTAAGCTCCATCTGTTTGAATGGTAGTTTTGGATGCAAACACTTAAAGCAATCCAGAAGCTTCAGATAATTATGTAAGTCAACAGGACGATAATAACATTTTTCCCAATCTTCTGGGATCCATGAGACATTACCTAACAACAACAACAACAAAAATAAGCTTGCTGGAAAATAAAGCAGGATTTACCAACGACCCTGAGCATAATTATTATATTCATACAAATTGGATATTGTAATTACATTTTTATCATATTGAGCTTCTATGGTTCTAACGTCTCATCTAAATTAATTACCCCATTGTTATCTAAGGTGGCATCTGAATATATTGTGTTCGGGAAAGTATTAGTTTCCTTTCTTGACTTAAAATACTTCCTTTTGTTTCATAAGTTTTTGTTATGCTCTATCTCAAAGTTGTTAACGTTTGTCTGTAATTTCAGGTTTGAACAGGTCAATAATTCTGTCAAAAATAATAAATGGTCTAAGATTTACTCCATTTGCTACTTAATAAATTAGCCCTCCCTGGTTTCATGAATGCTGTGAGAAGATATGAGATGTACAGGTCACAGAAGAGGAGCTTTGGTTATAGTCAACCATGCTTCATGGGCTTCATGTTTACAATGACACCTTCTACCCCTAAACTCTGTGGGCATAAAGTAGGGTCGTGCAGGTAAAACCTTCGTTTCCAGTAATTGTGCCTCATAGCTGGGAGAGCCGGTGATTAGGGAGCCTCGACCACTTACAGTAGAGTTTAACAATCCTTTCCAAGTTTTCTCCACAGGGAGATACTATATTTAATACATTAGACAGAAAACCAAAAAAAAAAAAAAACCCTCACTGTCTTTTATGGAGTCACTATCACTGTCTTTCAAGCAGTTTGCTATATTCTTTCATGAAAGAGGGATAGAGAAAAAGGGCCACCTACAACAGTGTCTTCATACCTTGGTCTTATCACTAGCCTCAGCTAGCCTGCATCACAGGCAGGTGTGCTCAACTGGCACCTGGCACATGCAGGAGACTTTGAAATGTGAACTGGGATATAACTACGTAGCCCCAACGTTGCAGATTATTGCATTATTGCTGTGCCACCACATAAACATGCTTGAAAGAAAGCCAGATACAAAGGTTTCAATGTCCCCGCTAGTAAGACATGCAAGAATGGGAGATTCATGGAGTATTTTCTCCCAACACCATATAATGCACAACCTTCTACCCAGATAAACTATTGTAAGAATGAAAGACATGAGTGATTTATAACTTGAAATTTAAGGTTTTTTTCCCAGCAAATATATTTCCCCAATAAATTTAATACATTTACCAATTATTGATCATTAACTCTGATATATAAATATATTGATTGTATATAATCCAAAGTTAAAGTATAGTAATGAATGGCTTTGATGTGGAAGAATAAGAATTTATATCTAGAATAAGCATGAGTAAGGGTCTCTAGAAAGCAAGGATAGATTTCAGGACCAGCAGTTGGCATAATGGCTATGTCACTGAACTCCCATGTAGTCAACTACAGTTAGAGTCCCGGACCCAGTGGCTTAAACTCACACTGGGCATGTGTGCATGCGTGCCCAAGATCCAGAGAGGAGAATGGAGGAGAAGAAATTGTGGCATGGCCATCCCCCCTGGGGGGTGATTTCTCTTTTTCTCTCTGTCACTCTCTGTCTTTCTGGCGAGAGCACACATCCTATAGCAAAAACCTCTAAAAAAAAAAAAAAAAAAAAAAAAAAGATAAAAAAGCAAGGATAGATTTTAATCTTTGTGGGAAAGGGAGGAAAAGAATAATTTTAAGACAGAACTTGTTAGTCATGGTGGTGTAGTGGTAATGCCATGAATTCCTGTCCTGAGGTCTCCCTGTGTATATCAGGTATGTGAACATGCCTGCGATCTGGACTGACTGAATCTGGGAATGGGTCATGGCATGAAGACTGTTACAGGTTCTAGTTCCTCTCTCTCAAGAAATAAGTAAATAAACTATTTTTTAAAAATGATTTTATGATTAAAGATGTGTTCTTGATAATCTTAAACACAGTTTTACTATTTTTGACTGTGAACTCCATAATTACTACTAGTACATGAGGCAGTACCTTGAGAATCATAACACATTTCTCTCTCCACAATGAATATGCATCAATCCATTCCCTTGTGATTGATCTTTATAGGATTTTCAGGCAAATTTTGTTTTCAGTGTCTTTTTGTTATCAAGCAAATAGTGCTATTTTTCTTCAGTATCCAATTTCTGGTTCTGTCTCTCTTTCTCTATTTCTCTGTTCTATTCTCCTTTGAACTAAGGCAAACTTCGGACTAAGAAGAATGGAGATATGGACTTCCCCTATTTTCCTATTTTATAACAAGCCACCAAAAAGTCAGTTCCTCCTATAATAGCACTCACTTGTTATTTTATAGTCTGTTGGTCAGAAGTTTGGGCATGCCAAAGATGGGTTGCTGGATTTTCGCTCACTGTCTTCTAATGCTGAAACCAAGGTATAGGCTTGCTAAGTTCTTATCTGGATGCTTTGGAGAAAAATTTGTTTCTGAGATCATTCATATTATTGGCAGAATTCAGTTCTCTGTGACTTATGAAGAAGAGGTCCCTGGCACCAGCAGATGGCGTAATGGTTACATTGCTGGACTCTCACATGGGTGACTATGGTTTGAGTCCCAGATTGGGCAGCTTGAAATGCACACCATGGGTGTGGGTTACATGCCCAAAATCCCAAGAGGTGAATGAAGGAGAAGAGGTTGTGGCATGGCCATCTCCTAGTGGATGATTCCTTGCTTTTTATCTCTCTGTCTCTCCAGCAAGTGTACATGCCCTATAGCAAAAGTCTCTCTCTCTCTTAAAAAAAAAAAAAAAAAAAAAAAAAAAAAAAAAAGAGGGAGAAAGAGAGAAGAGGTCCCCATTTATTTCATCTCTGACTGTAGTTCAAAGTCAACCACAGCTTCTAGAGGTCACTGTCAGGTCATTCTCACATGGCCTCTTTTATCTTCAAAGCCAGTAACATATAATCTCCTCATAATTTGCACCTATGATTTTGAATTATGTTCACTGCATATGAAGGTTCACTGTCCCTTTTAAGGTCTGGCATTAGATTTCTATTGCCATGTAACTGAGCATCATAAACTTTCTGGTTTGAAACAGTAAGAGCCACATATCAGCTCGAAGTTCTGTATGTCAGAAGTTTGGCAGCACTTGTGAGTTCTCCACTCAGGGCATCCCAAGGCTTAAATCAAAATGTTGGCCTGATGGAGTTTTCGTCTCAGAGGGTCCTAGGGGGAAATCTCCTTGCAAGTTTATTCTTCTTGTTGGTCAAATTCTGTTCTTCGCAGTTACGAAAAGGAAATCCCCATTCCTGGGGTATTGTACTTGTAGCCACTCACGTCCTAGAGGCTGCTCGCAGGTCCTCACATTGTGGCTCCCACAGGAGATTTCCTTTTCTCCAGTCTACTGGAGCAGGTCTCGCAGCCTTTTCTGCAGCTGGCCAAAGAAAATTCTCTGTGTTTAAAGGGCTCACTTAATTAGCTCAGTCCCACCCAGAAAATGTCTTTTTGTCATGCAATCTGACACAGTAATGAACATGATCGTATGTTATCTTATTCATGACTTCTTCATTAGTAAAAGGGGAAAACGTTATGATAGTGTGGTCCCTTTAAAATTTTGCTATACGGGGCCAGCAGATGGTGTAACAGCTATGTCACTGGACTCTCACATGGCCAACCTGGTTCACGTACCGGACCCGGTAGCTTGAAACTCACGCTGAACAACATGTGCGTGTGTTCCCAAGATCGTGGGAGGAGACTGGAGAAGAAGGGATTGCAGTGTGGCCATCCCTGCTGGAAGGTGACTTCTCACCTTCCCTCTCACTGTCTCTCTCTGGCAAACACACATGCCCTAAGGCAAAAACCTCTAAAAGATTTTTCTTTTTCTAAAAAAAATTTCTACTCTATTAGAGTTCTTTAGGTAGACAGAATAAATTGACTTGTATAGATATACAAAATTAATTTGAGGGAGAAATCAGCTCACACTATCATGACTGCTAACAAAGTTTGATTTCCTTCATCAAAATTTCTCATGAAACATCTGGAACTTTATTTCCAAAGTCAAAGGTCAAAAGAAAGTATGTTTTTCTTTTTTTATCAAGTTTTTTCACTTCTTTAGTAGCCAAGAAGATTTGCTCTTGTACATGAAACAATGATTTATGGCAGGGTCCTCATTATAATGTAAAACAAATAGAAAACGATTTTCCCATAATTTGTTACCAATTAATAAGCAGAAAATGTAATCCATGCCCTTTCAGATATACACTGTTTCGTAGAAGAGAAATGAAAAAGCTAAGGCTAAATATTGTTACAAGAAAGTTTAATATACAACGAATGTCATTATGGATAATACTAGGTGAAAAGTTGATTGAACTGATGATATTTTTTGGGAAGCCTGTTAGTTGTCTATTGTTGAATGACAGTATCACCACAAATGCAGAATACTAAACAATGCATGCTTATTTTCTCATAGTTTCTATAGGTCTGGAGTTCAGTCAAGGCTTAACTAAGTCCTCTACTTAGGGTCTCTGAGCACTGGAACCAAAGTATTGCTGGGCTATGTTCTTTATTTTTTGGAGAAGTTTTTGCTATAGTGCGCGTGCACTAGCCAGACAGACAGAGAGAGACAGAAAGCGAGAAATCACCCCCCAGGGGGGATAGCCACGCCGCAATCCCCTCTCCTCCATTCTCCTCTCGGGATCTTGGGCGCGCACGCACACGCGCCCGGCATGAGTTTAAGCCTCCGGGCCCGGGACTCGAACCGTGGTCGACTACATGGGAGTCCAGCGACATAGCCATTACGCTAACTGCTGGTCCCTGCTGGGCTATGTTCTTAACTAGAGGCTCAATTTGGAATCATCCTATAAGTTCACTTCGGTTGTTGGAAGGATTTATTTTCTTGTAATTGTAAGACTAAGGATCGTGGTTTCTTGCTATCTGTTGGCTAGAGATTATACTTCCCTCCTTCAAGGCTACCAACTGCTCCACAGCATGTAGACTTTCCCTAGCATCACTGCTTCAACTAGCCAGCCTGTAAAATGAGTGTCCTAGCAAGGAAGCCTTACCAAAAGTAATATAATCACAACAGCGGCATCGCATTCCTTTGGCTACATTCTGTTAATTAGGAGCAAGTCACAGATCCCGTCCCACATGTAAGGGCTTTGAATTGTATAAAAACTAGGGATTAAGAATCATGGTGGTTTGGACTTTATCATTTGTCTACTCCTGGAGAATGAAGGAAGAGTTCACCATGAGAGGAAGATTTTTGAGACAGAAAGAACAATTACTGGCCTTGAATGAAAGCTAATGATTAGAAAGCTGGATTTAGAAGATAGATATTATTTTGAAGCTCTGCTATAAGGGACAGTGAAATAGACCTTTACTGTGGAATATGGTCCTATAGTAACTATGTGGTTGTTTGAAAAGTCATGATGGGGACCAGCAGCTGGCGTAATGGCTATGTTGCTTGACTCCCATGTAGTTGACTGCGGTTCAAGTCCCAGACCCGATGCCTTAAAACTCACGCCGAGCGCGTGTGCGTGTGTGCTCAAGATCCCAAGGAGAAAGGAGCAGAAGGGATTGTGGTGTGGCCATTTCCCCGGGGGGGGGGGGGTGATTTCTCACTTTCTGTCTGTCTCTCTCTGTCTGTCTGGCAAGTACACGCACCCTATAGCAAAAACCTCTCCAAAAAAAAAAAACCACAGCCATGATGTATTTTTTTCTGTTTTTCTATGTAAAAGTGTGTCATGACTTTTCCAACAACCCAGTAGATCGAAAAAAATGTGTCATGACTTTTCTAACACCACTATATCAATAAGTGACAGACCACTGTGGTGACAGGAAAAACCTGCAAAGAAATCCAATATCAGAATAGCTGAGTGCACAGGCAGGTAAACTAGAAGTCTCTCTAGCAAATGACCCAAACTTTTCTTTTTGGCCAGTAGGTTAGGCAGGTCTCAGAGGCTGTTGAAATTAAACCCAAACAAGTTTAAAAACAAATGTTTATTCAGATCACTGTGATTTTCCCTGTGTATGTTGTAAACCCTCCCCCCCATGACAATCATCTTTTCTTATGAGATGGAAAGCTCTGATAGTGTAGCCTGCATCATGTGTTTCTCTGTGGAGGGATGGCTTGTCATATAATTAGGCCCCAAAAATGAAATAAAATGAGTATCTTAAACATCACTCTTTCCCAATATGTTTTGAAATGAGGGAGCATTATATGCTATTGTCAGGACTTCAGTAGGAAGGCAGAGAGTTTGAATAAAGGAAACACAAGGGGTATTATAGGGGGATGTAACTATTCTATATGCTACTATAGTCATGACTACATAACATGATTTATTTCTCAAAACTTTTAGAAGTTTATAGTACACTAAGTGAACCATAATGTACACAACATATGATGTTAATACGTAAAAGTTTAATGATGTGGGAAATTGGATATGGATATAAGGGAACTATATCTTCCTGAATATTCTGTAAATCTAAAACTGTTGTGAGAGAAAAGAAATATTAATAAGAAAAATATCAAAAGTTTCTTACAAAAATGCAGTGACTTATAAAATTCAAAAATTTTTGCTTTGAAATTTAAAAATTATAGGAATGATTTTAATACCTGATGTACTTTAGGTGGAGAAAAGATTATTAAACTAGATGATAGTTGTGAAATTTCACAAAAATTTGTATGAATGGGCAGAGGTATGACAAATTATTTTTTAAAAAATATTTTAATAGATGCATAGATGATAAAATAAGAATATGCTGTATCCATTATTCAGTGGTAGATAATACATTACCTTTAGCTTTGGTGGCTTTAAACAACTCACTATTTTTTTTGCTTTCGGTTTCTCTGGGTTGGGAGCCTGGGTAAGACCTACCTGGGTCCTTGAGCTCTTTCACAAACTGAAATCTGGAATTCAGCCGGGCTGTCTCAAGATGTGACTCAAAAAGGATCCAATTCCAACCTCATTTGTTTCTTGGCAGGATGGTGTTAGAGTTAAGGCCTCCGTCCGTCACGTTAGTCCAGTCTTCTCTCAGCGACTTGCCATTGAGTCCCTCCTCTGAAGCAGCTTGTTTCATCCAAGTGTGTAAGTCAGAAAGCAGTACAGACAGCCTGCTGGAAGCTGCAGTCGTTTGTAACCTCACCAGAGAAGTGACATTCTATCGCTTTTGCTGTATTCTCTGGCTAGAGGAAAATTATTACTAGCAGTCTGCACTTCATTACAAGACAACATAGGAGTGTAATACCAAGACGTAGGTGCTCTCTTAGCAGTCTGTCTATCACAGAAGCATCTACATGTAGTCAGAAATTCAGGAAGATTAAACTATGAGAAGAATTAATACTCTAAGCATTCTTTAAAGAATTATTTTTTTAAACTTTATTTATTTATTTATTTAAATTTGAGAGAGAGGAGGAAAGTGAGAAAGCAAGTCACCAGGTCTGGGACTCCAACTGTGTTCGGCCATATGGGAGTCCAGTACCTTTACCCACTACATCACCTGCTGGCCCCATCACATAAGCATATATAAATAGTCATAAATTCAGAAAGAAAAAAAATATGAGAATTAATACTCTAAGCATTTTTTAAAAATGCTTTTTATAAATTAATACTCTATAAATGAGAATTGAATGAGAAAATATGATAAAGTCATGACAAATATTTGTGAATAAAGTCAGAAAATATAAAATAATATCTTCAAAGATATAAATAATATTTCAGCTTAAGGTTCCATATCTAATAAAAATAATATAAGGAAAAAAAATACTATATATTAGGAAACAAAGGGTAGTGTGTTTTATTTACTATAGAAGTTTCTAAAATATAGATTTCAAAATAAGGGAAAATTATTTCCAAAATGGGCATATGATTGCAAGAAAAGTTGCAACCAATTTAATATTAATGAAAATAAAATTTAAATTATAATACTATAAAATAAGGAAAACATATAGTTTGAAAATAGCATAATTCCTGGGTATAAGTTAATTTAAAAAGTCTTCTGGGGACCAGCAGTTAGCGTAATGGCTATGTCGCTGGACTTGCACGTAACCGACCGCGGTTCGAGTCTCAGACCCGGTGGCTTATACTCACGCCAGGTGCGTGTGCGTGCGTGCCCAAGATCCCGAGAGGAGAATGGAGGCGAAGGGATTGAGGCATGGCCATCCCCCCTGGGGGATGATTTCTCACTTTCTATCTCTCTGTCTCTCTCTGTCCGTCTGGCGAGCGCACGCGCCCTACAGCGAAAACCTCTCAAAAAAAAAAAAAAAAAAAGTCTTCTGATATTCATCTTACTTGGAAGAAAAGATACTGATTAAATATAACCTTTTTCAAATGTATGATAAAAAATTTAGAGTAACAATGTAATGGAAACAGAAACAAAAATAATATAAGAAAGAAAAAAGATTTTAAGAGAAAATAATAATGGAACAAACGTACAGAGTCCAAATAATCATTATTTATAAGAAATGAAGAGGGACCTAATAAACTAGTTAAAAATATTTTCAATTTTCACATTAAAAAAAAAAAATCATGGAAACCATCAAGTGACTCACTGTTCCCTGCCGCATGTCAGTCTCTAGACCCTTCAAAGCATGGTGGAGCGGCACAGGCCTAGAGTCCCAGCTACTTGGGGAGCCGAGGCGTGAGGATCATGCGCAGGGAGACCTTGTCTAAAACACGACACACACTGATAATTATCTGCCAGCGTCTATTCCCTCCTTCTTTTTAAAATAATGCATTATTATATAGATTTAGAAAAGAAGATGTGTCACGTGTGGAAGAATAGAGTGTGGACACGTGGTTAAGTTCTGGCAGCGAATCTTTCTCTTTAATGGAATGATGTATGCGACTTCTGTATCATTTCATTAAAAGGAATTGCTCACCTTGTACTCACACTCTTTCCTGCCTTCCATGTGTGCTGGTGAGCTAGTACAGATCGTTCAATCTAGGAAAACGTGGGAGGTAATGAGAGTGTGACAATGGATTCAGACCTGGAGGGTGTTATGCTAAGTGAATACATTTCAGATGTCTCACCATAAAAAATGATAGGTAACGGAACCAGCAGGTGGAGTGTTGGTTTAGGTGCTGGACACTTCCACATTGCCAACCATGGTTCGAATCCCCAGACCTGGTGGCTTGCTTTCTTGCTTTCGCTCTTTCTCTCTCTCTCTCTCTCTCTCTCTCTCTCTCGTCAAATTAAAATAAATAAATGAATGAATAAAATTAAAAATAAATAATTCTTTAAAAAATGATAGGTAAGACAGAGAATGGGTATGTTCAATTGCTTGATTTAATCATTGCACATTGTATACATGTATCAATAGATCACATTGTACTCCATAAATGCATATAATTATGATCTATCAATTAAAAGTTGTATTTATTTTTTTTAAAGACATGGAAGCTCCAGTGATGAATACAACAAGATTTTCCACCAACCCTGATCTTGATATTTATTCCTGAATGTTAGGTGACAAGAAATAACTTGTGCTTTCTATGAGCCACTGACGTCTAGAGGTTTTATGCATATCTATGTATATATCAACTTCTAGCTATCTATCACCTGAATAGGGAAACCCAGCAAGGCCAGTCTGTTCAGATTCTTGGCCTCTCAGAGTGACTGTGGTCCAGGACATTTCCGAGACAAGGGGGAAGTTTGTGGTTTCAATGAACTGTTTTGGTAAAGGTAAAAGGAGGGAAGAAGGTCAGATTGCCTTTCACCTTTCTCTCTCAGAAGCTGTCCTAAAACTGCTGCACTAATCAAGGATTAAAGATCGAATACTAGGGAGATCAATGGATGGAACAATGGGTACATCTCTGGAGTCCCACATGACCAACTTCTGTTAAAGTCCTGGACCAGGAGTCCTGCATCTCATGGTGGGCTCATGTGCACGTGTGCCCAAAATCCTGAGAGGAGAATGGAGGAGAAAGCATTGTGGTGTGGCCGTACTCCCAAAGGTGATTTCCCACTTTCTGTCTTTATCTCTATCCCTGTCCATCCTGTGAGTGCACATGCCCTGTAGAAAAATTTCTCAAAAAAAAAAAAAAATAAAAAGATCAAATACTAGGGCTAGGAGATGGCAGAGTGATTACATCACTGGATTCCCACATGGCCAACTGTAGTTCAAGTCCTACACCTGGTGGCTTGAAAATCACCAGGCACATGTACATGTGTGTCCAAGATCACAGGAGGAGAAGGGGTTGTGGCGTGGCCATAAGGTATTCAGTATATACCTTATCATTTCTGACAAATTTGAAACTGCATCTCTACTACCACTACTAGGAGGCGTGTAAATAGGAGTTTCAACTTTTGGAGACAATATTGCATTATTTTTAAATATAATAAAACACCTATTATGGGACCTACAAACACTCTTCTAATATGTTTTATCTATAGATTTTTTTAAATTTACCATTTATTGTCTGATAGAAGGTGAGATTTGATATTTCTTTTATTTCTGAAATGCTAATTTGCTTTTTCTTTGTGTCAGTCCCTCTGTCTCGAAATGTCACAATTTGGTTTTCTCCAAGAATAGACTTTTGCATTGTTAAAGATATATATATATACACACACACATATATATATATATATATATGTGTGTGTGTGTGTGTATATATATATATATATATATATATTGTTTTTTGAAAAAAAATTTGCCACTAGGTGCATGCACTTACCAGAGAGAGAAAGAGACAGAGAGAGTGAGAGGAAAAGTGAGAAATCACAGTCCAGAGTGAAATGGCCATGCCAGAATTCCTTCTTCTCTCTTCTCATCCTGGGATCTTGGGCACTAATGCACACATGCCCGGTGTGAATTTCAAACCACTGGGTATGGACTAGAACCACATTTGGCTATGTGGGAGTCCAGTGACAAAAACCACTATGCCATCTGCTGATCTAGTAGCTATGACTCTTGTAGACAGCATATATTGTCTAGATTTTTAATCTAATATAGTCACATTTCTGCCTTTTATTTCAAGTCCTTATACAATTAGTAGTTGAAAAAATTAATAGCAACTAATGGACTGAAATCTGTTATTTTACCAATTGGTTTTTGTCTGCTCAGTCACCCATTTCTAATAATTCTTTCCTGTTTCTTTGTATTATTCTAGTGTTTAGTTTACTTTTATTTAGACTGTCCTAGTGTGTTCCTTCTACTGACGTTTTAGATATCCTCCATACTTTTTTTGAAGTTATGTCTATAGGAATTCGAAAATGTATTTTTACCCTATTACAGGCATCTTCAACATATGATGTAAAATTTAAGGAACTTGCTACACATAGATTTAATTAGGCCCATCTGTGTGCTATTGTTTTCATGTGTAATACATTTGCATACATTAAAAGCCATAGAACCCAAGAACACAGTATTTTATTTTTCATTTTGGGTGTTCCTCTTTTTTTCCCATATCCAAGTTTTACTCCCACCCCATTTCCCTTTACCCTGTAAAATAGATACTCTTACGTACAGTGTAGCTCCACTGGCTGCACAGTTTTCATCATTTGTTTGGCTATAGGATCCTTTATTTTGGTTTTATATGCAGAATACTTTTGGTGGATTTGGAATTTCTTTTTTTCTCCATGCTCTCCTGAGAGAGACAGAGAAGGGAGAGTGGGAAATCACACTCTCCCTCAATTCCACCAAGGAAGATGGCCACACTGCTAACCCTTTTCCTTCATTCTCCTCTCTGGATTTGAGCATGCACACACATGGCCCAAAGTGATGTTCAGGCCTCTGGGTTTGGGACTTGAGCCACAGACAATCATGTGGTAGTCTAGCACCTTAACCACCATGCCACTTGCTGGCCCCTAGACTTAGAATTTCATATTGAAGTTTACTTTTCCCCCAATGAGTTCCATGTTCTTATTTTTACATTGTTTCTGGAAAAAAGCACAGTTGAAATTTTGTGATTGTTCCCCTGTATCCACTGTATTATCTTCCTTTGAATGCCTTTTTTAGGATATTTTCTTTATTTTTGAATTTCAAAAATTTGACACTATAGAAGTTGGGAAATTAGGAGATACTTATCCAATGGTAGAAAGGTTCAGTTGCATGGATGATGAATTCTGGAGCTTCATTGTACAGCATGGTGGCTATAGGTAATGATACTGTATTGTATGCTAGAAATGTGGTAATAGAGTAGATCTTGAATGTTCTCACCACATGTATACTGATACCCAACCTTAACTATGTGAGGTAATGGGTGTGTTAATTAACTTAATAGTGGAGATCTTCCATGATGTATATATATCAAGTCATTACAATGTATAACTGAAAGTATATAATTTTTGTTTGTCTCTTATACTTCAATAAAGCTAGGGAGGAAATTGATTCTTATGTTGTATTGTGATTCTCTTTGTATTTATAGACTGGGGTTAGTTGAGCTTCTGGGACATAAATGTTGATGTCACTTCACAAATTTGAAATGTTTCAAACATTATTTCTTTGAATACATTTTCTACCTCATATCCTCTCTTATGTCTCTGACTTCATAGGCACTATATGAGATGAATTTATATGCTCATACAGTTCACTGAGAAGCTTGTCAATTAGAAATATTTATTTATCTATTATTCACATGAGATTATTTCTATCAGTTTGTATTTAATTTAACTGATCTTTCCTTCTGTTAATGTCAATTTGCAGTTAAAATCATCCACTGAAATATTTATTTCTAAATAAATAAATTTTTGACTTTTTCATTTATTTTAAAATGTGTTTTTTATATTTTTTGCTTAGATATCAATTTTTTTATTATAATATTTTTGTGTAAATACTTGAATATATTGATGATAGCACCATTAAAGTCCTTACCTACTTGTTCCAACATGTTGGCCAACTCTGGGTCATTTTCACTTGATTGCCTTGACTTTTGAATGTAAGTCATATGTTTTTGTTTCTATGAGTGTCTAATAATTTTCTATTGTGTATTTGACATTGTGGATGATAAATTGTAGACCTTCTTAATTCTGCCAACTTCCTGAAAGAGTGATTTTTTTTGTTCTCTCAGACAGCGAACTTGGGCAGAATTAACCTGAAAATATTTCTCCTCTCTACTGTGTAGCAGTTGTTCAGTATTTCCAGACATTGGAGTCTTGCATTGTGCAGGAATTTCTGGAATCCTCCCCATAGGTTTTTCAGATAAGTTTATACACAAATTTTGGGACTTATTATTCATTAACTCTCTCTTGCCTGAGATGTCATTCTTTACCTTTCATGTCTTCTGGAAGCTCCCACACTATCTTCCAATTCACAAAGAGGGTTAGCAACAGGGAACCAGCAGTTAGCGTAATGGCTATGTCGCTGGACTCCCACGTAGTTGACCACGGTGGCTTAAAACTCACGCCGGGTGCGTTTGCGTGCATGCCCAAGATCCCAGGAGGAGAATGGAGGAGAAGGGATTGTGGCGTGACCATCCCCCCTGGGGGGTGATTTCTCATTTTCTGTTTCTATGTCTCTCTCTGTCTGCCTGGCAAGTGCACACACCCTATAGCGAAAACCTCTCCAAAAAACAAAAAAAAAGAGGGTTAGCAACAAATATCTATATTATTTTATGCTACTTCAAACCAAATAGACTAGGAAACACACATACAGCATGCACGCATTTGTGTGTGGGTACACATACTTAAAAATTCTCAGTCATTACATTGCTCCTCATTTAAGTGTAAAATACCTTCTAGTTTCTGCCTATTTTAGAAACTTTCTGGTTTGATTTTTTGTTCAGATCTGTAATGTTTTTAATTTTTTTATTTATCTTTTCTATATGCAAGAAGAGAGGGAGAGAGATCCTTAACAAGGTCTTGATGCTGCAATTCACTCCCAGATATCCCTGGCATACTCAGGGAGGTCTCTAGACTGGAACTGGAAAACTTTCCTGATGAAATTGCCTCACAGAGCATTGGGTTTTACTGCTGTACCACTGTCTGGACTCCAGATTTATAACTATTATTTATAGAGATTCATCTGATATAAACGTTTAACCTACCATTATTTGAATGAGAAATCTAGTATTGGGAATTTTTCTTTTAGAACCCATTGAATAATCTAGTTTTTATTTAGACCATATAATTCTCCCTCATTTCAAAACATGTTGGGTTCATAGGTTGTCTTTTTATTCTTATAACTTCTAGTATATATGAACATTTTCTATATATCACATTAAAACATAACCTTTTAACTACAAAGAAATAGACTTGGATAGGTATTGCTTTTATTCATTTTTAGGATAACTGCTTATTCATACCTATACGGATCTGTACAAATGTTTTTTTCTCTCAAGATACTCTCGTGAGTGAAAACTTTTCTTAGAATGTGTCAGGTTTGAAGCTATAAATATTTATTTCAAAGTCAAAATTAGAGATTTGTGTCTGTAGATTGGATACTGCCAGGTTGTAACCTAAGAGTACCTTTGTCCAGGAGTCCAGATTTCCCTATATTAGTTTAAAATATTTTAAAGAAGTTATTTTATTGAAAGTCTAGTCCTTATTTGTCAATATGTAGTAGTAGCATTCTGTGGTTTTCTTCTATGACACTTTAGAGATAGGTGAGGAAATGGTGGTGGTAAGATATAATAAAAATCTAGGGACGTGACCGGCAGAGTTAATATTTAACCTTTCAATAAAGCCCTTGGTACAGCTGGTATTCTCCACCCGTCTCTTACTGCTACCATTTTTGATTCTGCTGCACAGATCCAGAGAAGTTCTCCTCTCTGTTGGAAGTGTATCTTGTGCTACCAAGCGGTGAAATTCTGGCTCCACTTTATCCAGAAATTCTCATACATACACAGTCTGTCTCCTGTCCTGTTTGTTTTTCATGATTAGTATGATTTTATAAGAGCCTTGAAGCAAAGAGAAGCAGACACGTGGGTTGGACTAACTACCTTAACCTTATTCCTTATCATGCATCATTTTACTGTTTTAAACTCATGTCGTAGTCAGTAAAAATGTTGACCTTTTATATCAGAAGTTTTAAAATAAATCTCCTTTTCCATCTTGTATGGTTGCTTTTTAAACCCGAATGGAAATGGTTCATCTGTAATCTTTTTAGATTACATTTAATGACCCTCTCGTTAACCTTTTAAAGTGCTTTTGACTCTATTTTGTCATCTGAAATATCACAGCTCTCTCCTGCCAGCATGCCATCTGTGATGACATATGGTGGTTTAACTTCTACAGCATGACTTGAAAAGGATCATTGCAGCTCTGTCAGCCTGCATCCTAACTTAAATAACTCACCTGGGGCCCCTTTCCAGGTATAGAGGCAAATTGTTTACTGGTCTTTCTGAGTTGTTTCTTAGATACAACTAAAGATATATGTTCAAAGACAGAGGAAATGAAATGTAAGGAATACAAGATACTTCAAGTGCATTATCACTATTACACTTCAAAAATGGAACAATGTCACATTATTCTAATATTACAGAGGAAGACACTGAAGTGTAAGAGGTTTACACCACTGGGTTACACATTTACAGAAAAGATCTCATAGCTCATAGCTCCAGCACTCACGTTCTTTCCTGCACTACACAGTTTGATTTGGGAGGAATAAAATAGCAGAGCTCAGCAAGTTCATTTCTTCCTATTCTGATCCTGTATGGACTTTAAAAAATGTGTCTCAAGCTGCCCTTGGTTGTTGCAGTTTTCAGAAAATAATTCTACTTGCTACAATTAATAAGCAATAAGATTTGTTCTAGGTCAACTGTACAAAGATATCAAATATCTGCAACTCTCTTCAGTGTTCTCTCAGGGGAAAAAACATTTACCGTTACAATTCCAGACATTTCACTCATAATCTAGCCAGTGAGGAGAGTATGGAGTGGCAAAACGTAAGTAACAGTTGTACTGCACATCCTTTTAAGAAGCTTTTCCAAAGACTTCCATTACTGGTTAGAACTATGTCAAATAGTTATCCATGAATACCAAGGGGAAGTGATTTTTTTTTTTTTTAATTTTTGTCATAGGGTGTATGGACTTGCTGGAGGGAAAAGAGTCAGAAAGATACAAAAAGAGGGAAAGTGAGAAATCAACCCCAGGTGGGTGGCCAAACTGCAATCCCTTCTCCCCCATTCTCCTCCTGGGATTTGGAGCAAGCACACACATGCACATGGTGTGATTTTCAAGCCACCAGGTCCTGGACTCAAAGCATGGAATCATTAATGTGAAATCAAGCTGCCTTAATTTCCGCTCGACCAGTTGGCCTGGAAGACTTGATTTTACATACCCTTAGATTGACATTCCTATCTTCGATCTTATCTTAAAAACAATTACTCTAATGTTATTTAGTATACATTTTCATTTTTGTATAGCCCAGTCTAAAACTCATATTATCATATTATTAAATATATACACACATACATATGTGTGTGTATATATGTATATATGTATATGTGTGTATATATATGTATATATATATACACACATATAAAGTGTATATATGTGTGTGTGTGTGTGTGTGTGTATATATATATATATATATATATATATATATATATACTTTAAGTTAGATTAGCATTGTACTTTTTTCAAGCTCTTTTCTTTTTAAAAGATTTTGACATAGGGTGTGTGTGCTTGCCAGAGAGACAGAGAGAGATGGAAAGCAAGAAATCACTCCCTGGGGTGAAGACCATGCTGCAATCCCTTCTCCTCTATTCTTCTCTTGGTATTTTGAACATGCATACACATGCACCCATCATGAATTTCATGTTGCCAGGTCCAGGACTTGAACCCGCACTTGAAGCTTGAAACTCGATCCCAACCACTATGCTACCTATCGACCCCTCCACTTCTTATTTTAACAGGCCAGATGATGATTGTGACATCTCCCTACTTACCAGTCTATAAATATAGTCCAGTGTTCTTGTCCTTTACCAGAACTTGGTGATATGTGTCCATCACGAACTGCATGCAGAATCCCCATCCTCACAGCAAAACAGTATACATACTGAATGTGTGTCCTTATGAATCTTGGCAAGAAATTCTTTGGGATAGACATGTAGACACAGAATGCTTAGTTTGACTAGTAAGTGCCAGATTGCTCTCCAGAATGGTGACATAAAAGTATATTTCCAAACTGCATAGGTTTACCTATCGTCCGTATCACTGCCACCTGTGGATGATATGGGCTTTCTAAATTTACTAGTGTACTAGGCATGATAGATATTTTTTTGCTATTTTAAGTGCAATGTCCCTGCTAACATTATGTGCTCTTATTCACATGCTCTTTAACCTTTTTATTTTTTCCTTTATTCAAAGGTTTCAACTTCCTTTCACCTTTCCTTTTCATTGATATATTTTCCCTTTTTTATAAATTTTCATTTGCAGGGGATCTTCATATATTTATAGGTTAGCTCTAGGTCTGATTTAGAGATGTAAATACATTCCCTAAAACTTATTTATTTTTAGTTCCCCTCCCCTCACAGGGTACACGCTCTTGCCAGAGAGAGAGACAATGAGAAGGAAAGTGAGAAATCACCCCTTAGGGTGTGTGCACTTGCTGGAGAGACAGAGAAACAGAAAACAAGAATCACTCATTTGGGAAGATGGCCATACCACAATCCCTTATCCTCCATTCTCCTCCTGGGATTTTGGGTATGCATGTACACATGCCTGGTGAGATTTTTAAACCACTGTGTCCAGGACTTGAACTGGTTGGGCATATAAGAGTCCAAGCCTTTATCACTATACCATCTGCTGGCCACCAATTCTCTGGGACATTTTAAAATATACTAACTTCATTAAATGAAAGCACATAATTTTAACTAATACCACCAAATTATTGGATGAAAGTACATAGAGGTAAGCTAAATATTTGCTTCTATATTGCTTTCTAATTCTTTTCTTTAGGTTTTACTTAAGAAGACTTTCTACATTTGTCATATCCAGCCACTGAGACTCCACCTGCATTTCCTGGTCATAGTTTCTTCATTCTTCTACAAAGCACATTACTTCAATATCTGCTTTTACTGCCAAATCTCTATGAATTTGATTCTATGTGCGTTTTAGAAAGTCTCATAAACACATTGCACTGAGCTAGATAATCCAGGGTAATCTCTCAATTTTGAGACCTTTAACATAAGCACGTCTGCAAAGTCTATTTTACAATATAAGGAATTACATTCATAGGTTCCAGATTTTAGGGCATGGACATCCTTTGGGGGCTATCATTAAGCCTACCACATGCTCAAAATAAAAAAAAAATGCAAAAAGATATACCATCTAATGTCTCATCATTAGAAAGCTAAAGATAATTATTTTAGGGCCAGCAGGTGGTATGGTGGTTAAAGGCACTAGACTCACACATGGCTGACTGTGGTTCAAGTCCCAGACCTGGTGGTTTGCTTTCTCACTTTTCTTCTCTATTTCTCTCTCTCTGTTTTCTCTCTCTCACTCTGTCCCTCTCTGGTAAAATTAAAATAAATAAATAATGTTAAATAAATATTTAAAATAAAAATAAATAAAGCTAAAGATAATTATTATAACATTAGGCAATAGACTTCAGGAGAGAAAATATTACCAGGAAAAACAAAAATATTATAATAACAAATAATTTATAAAAATCGCGCAATATATATATATATATATATATATATATATATATATATTATAGAATAATTCCAGACACATAAAACATATACTAACCAAACAGAAATGGGAAAGAGGCAATTTAACAATTATATTTGGGGATTTCAATATTTATTTCTCAGTAATAGGCATTATAATTAAGCAAATTAAAATTAATAAGGTAATTTAAATATTCATTTAACTTGTATTTACAATTATTTTTAATTACCTTATTAGTTTTAATTACAATTAAATTTAATTACAATTAAAATTAATAAGAAAGAGTAGACCTGAATAGTAATATTCACCAACTCAATTTGATCAATATTTATAAAACATTGCATTCAAAACAAACAATAAAATCAAGATAGTGGGGGAAATTTATCAAGAAATTTAATGTTTAACAATATAATAAATAAATCAGAAGAGTTTATACAACTGAAAGAAAATCAAACCAAAGAAAAACATGTATTTCTCATCAATGACACTAAAGTAGTATTTAGAAGGAATTTTATAGTTCTATGTAATTGTATCAGGGAAAAAAAGTAAGAAATGCAGTGATCTAAACTTCCACCTTAAGAAGTTAGAAAAAGAAAGTTTAATTAAAACCAATGTAAATTACTTCAAAGAATTACAGTGATAAAAACAGAAATCGGTAAAAATAGAAAACATCCAATAAAGAGAAATGATGGCTCAAAGGCTAGTTCTTTTAAAATATCAATATAACTGATCATCTCTAGCCACATTGATGAAGAAAAAAGACAGAAGATAAAAATAACTAATGTTAGGGCTCAGCCGCAGTGGTTCATGTTGCTGAGAAGCTGCTATGAAGAGGCTGATGCCCCGTGGGAGTCTGCTCAGTCTGGGTCCAACCTAATAGTGTGGTAACACACACCTGTGGTCCTAGCCAGCTAAGAGACAGCGGTAGAAGGAACCTGAAGTGGGGAGTCCCTGTGAATAAACTATGTCTCTGTCTTGCTCTTATTCTCACTGTCTGAAACCCTCACTCTTATAATTTACTTTTAAAAATTGGGGTCAGGTGATGGTGTTGTGGTTATATCACTGAACTTCTACATTGTTGACGGCAGTTTGAGTCCAGTCCTTGGTGGTTTGAAAATCAAACTGGGTACATGTGAGTATGTGCCCAAGATCCCTGGAGGAGAATGGAAGAGAAGGGAATGCAGTGTGACCGTCCCCTCCGGGAGCAATTTCTCACATTCACTCACACTGTCTCTGTCTCCAGTGAGCACATGCACCCTAGGGCAAAAACCTCTCAAAAAAGAAAATCACCAAAATTAGGAAGCAAAGAGGCAATGTCACTACCAGTCTTCAAATACTGTAATGATAATTTAAAAACTAAGAACATTGTGCTTACATATTTGATAAACACATGTCAAATAGGCAACTTCAAAAATCACAACTTTGAAGCTTTCTCAAGAAGAAATGAGTAATATTTATTTGAAGCTTAAAAAGAAACAAATAGAAGTAAAAGATAAACTTAGAAGCAGTATCACTGGTGATTTCTAGTAATATTTTTAAAATTGAAAATCTGTAATTTTATACTATATAATTTAGAAACTGGAGGAGGAAGAATAGTATGACCTCATTTTACGAGATCAACATCTTCTGAATCTAAACCCAAGGAAAATGGAAGGTAAAATTAATTAGACATACAACAAAAACAGGAAACCAAACTCAGAACAATACCCTTATGGACATATATTTTTAAACAATTAACAAAGTGTTAGGAAATATAATACAACAATAAAAGAAATGATCATCTATTATGACCAAAGATAGTTCATTGTAGGAGTGAAAATTAATTCACGAGTTCCAGCCACATACCTACTAGCATGGCTAAAATGAAAGACTGAGAGTTCCAAATAGTTACATGAAGATAAAAATCACTTTATAAAATTCACTCTTTCCTCCATACCATGGTAATACATCTGTTTTTATAAATCTATGTAGGACATAAATAGTTTTGTGAGTCATGACAGTGGTTCCTTCTTTTTTTAAAAAAATAATTATTTATTTATTTCCATTTGATATTGTCATTTTTTTCTTTATTTGATGAGAGAGAGAGAGAGTGAGAGAAAGGGAAAGTGAGAAAGCAAGCCACCAGGTCCAGGACTTGAACCATGGTTGGCCATGTGGGAATCCAGCGCCCTTATCCACCACACCACCTGCTGGCCCCAAGAGTTTTGTGAGTCATGACAGTGGTTCCTTCTTTTAATCCATTCAAAAATTATGTCAAATTAATAGTTAGGTAACTGCCAGGGGAATTTTGTATGTAGTCTATTTCTTAAAGAGAATACTTGTTAACCTCAGTACTTCGTAATCAAAGATTAACTCATCTCAAACATGACAACCGTTTCCATGTATTTATTTACCATGACTTTGGAAATGCTAACCATGTTATCCTTTCTTTTCTTTTTTTCTTTTTTAATTTAGATTTTTGCCATAAGATGTGTGTGCTCGTCAGAGAGAGACAGCAAGAGACAAAGTGAGAAATCACCCCCCACACACAGGGAGGATGCTCACATGCAATCCTTTCTTCTCCTGGGATTTCAGGAGCACATGTACACATGCTTGGCGCCAGGTCTGGCCTCAAACCACAGTTGGTCATGTGGAGTCTAGCACCTCAAGCACTATGCCACCTGCTGGCCTCTTTGTTATCCCTTCTTCTTTTTTTTTTTTTTTTTTTCCTTATTTTTTTATTAATTTATTTTTCCTTTTTTTAACATTAATATGCTATACATCATTACAGTATACAAAATGAATTTTTCATCCAAAATACACTGTCTGTTGGCTCAATCAAGCACATAAACATACAATTTTTCATTTCTTATGTCTTGTATATTTTGCGTTTTTTTTTTTTTTTTTTTTTTTTCCATCCTTGATTCCCTATCCCTAACCCTCTGCCCTGTCCAACCCTCCTCCCATTGTCTCTGGTATCCATGATTGCTTTCTATGCCTATCCCCCCCCTTTTAATTGATTTGCTAATGAACTTAATTTGTCTAATTATTTGCAATAGCAAGCACAGCTGATATATACATACAAAAGAACCCATGTCTGACTTTAGGCATAGACCTCAGTGAGTAGAATGAGCATACTATAAAATAGTACCTAGCTGGAGCTATATAGCTTACTGTTGTCATCAAATACACAGTTTTTTCTTTAAATTTTGGTAACAGTTTTAGTATTTTTTTCTCTGAATTTTTTTTTTTAATTTACATTCATTCCCTGAGCATCTTCACAACATACTAAATGTGGTTTCCCCTCTAGAGTAAACTGCATAGTGGCTTAATCATGCATGTTATCATCCATAAAATTCCATAACTACTTTAATATATATATGTTTTTTACCCCATGTCTGACTCTCTGCCCTATTCCACTCTCTTGTTACACTATTTCTGCTGTCTACAGTTGTCTTCAATTCCTTTTCCTCCAACATTTTGTTGACCACACCATATCATAAGTAATCTAAGTACTTTCAATAGCAAGTTCAGCTGGTGGTTTCAAGAAAGGCAGTTTTGAACTGGTAAGGTTATTTCCTTGAAATTTGAAGCCTAGAAACAGGTTGGTATTTTGTTCAAATAGTAGGTACATGAATCTATTGACAGCTCAAGACAGGATAAAAATCCTTAAAAACAGATAACAAAGCTTAGAAGAAAAGCAGCAATATCTTAGTCAAGTCCCAGAATGCTGTTTCATCAGTTCAGACTCATGTACTTAATCTTTCTTCTGTTTCTGTTGAGGTACGATCTTTCAGATTGAACTCTGGGACATAATACTCAACTCCAGACTTTGTCCCTACAATTAAGTTGCCCATTTTCTTAGTTTTTGAACTCTTATTTCTGTGTGTCTGAATTTAATTTTACTGACATAGCACTCCCTTAAGAACTTTTTGGAGATCTGGTCTGGTGCTGGTAAATTCTTTCAGGTTTTGTTTATCTGGGAAAGTTCGTGTCTTTTCTTCCCAAATGAATGATAACCTTGCTGGGTACAGAATTCTCGGTTGAAATTGCTTTTCCCTTAATACTTTAAATATATTTTCCCATTCTCTCCTCACTCGCATGGTTTCCGATGAAAGGTCTGCCGTTAGTCTGATGGGATACCCTTTGTAGTTAACTTGCCTTTTTTCTCCTGCCAGTCTTAGTATCTTGTCTTTGTCTGTGGTTTTGGTCAATCTGGCTATAATGTGTCTTGGAGAAGATCTTCTTGGGTTGATTCTATTTGGGGTCCTCTGTATTTCTTGGGACTGAATCTTTGAGTGCCTCTCCAGGTTTGGAAAGTTTTCTTGCAGGATTTCATGGAATAGATTATCAGTCCCCTTATGAGTCTCTTCACCCTCTGGGATGCCTATTATCTGGATGTTTGGGCATTTAATTGTATCTAGTACTTCTCGCATATTATTCTCAAATTTATGGGCCATTTTCTCAGTCTTCGTGGTGGATTTTTCTAGGTCAGCCATTTTCTCTTCTACATTAGAGATTCTATTTTCTGTATGATATAGTCTGCTTTTAATACTTTCAAGGGAGATTTTGACTTCTTGTATTATAGCCTTCATCTCTCACAGTTCCATCTGATTCTTTTGTAAAGTGTGAAATTCCTCTTTTAGATCTTGCATGAATTTCCTCACCTCCTGGAACTCTTCAACTCCTTTCTCCTTCTTCTTCAACAGTTCCTTGTCTCTCTTCTCTTCCATCTCTGTTAGCTTTGCCATTATGAATGTTCTGAATTCTTTATCAGACATATCCATGATTTCCATTGAACTGTGTGTGGATGAAGAGGAGCTATCCGTTTCCCTTGTGGGAGAGGTATTTTCCTGCTTCCCCATATTTCTTGTGGTCCTGCAGCGATTTCTAGTCATCTGGTGGATGGTTGGTTTCTTCCCAAACTTGGAAGTTCAATCACGCGGGTTTTGTATGCTGGAGGCACAGTTATCAGTGGGACATATTCCTTTCTCCCAAAATGGCTAGATCGCAGGAGCCATGGAGCTGACTGTCTCTTGAAGAAGGGCTGTTCACGCGGGTTTTGTATTCTGGAGGCCCAGTTAGAGTGGGACATCTTCCTTTCTCCCAAAATGGCTAGATCGCAGGAGCCATGGAACTGACTGTCTCTTGAAGAAGGGCTGTTCACGCAGGTTTTGTATGCTAGAGGCCCAGTTAGCAGTGGGACATCTTCCTTTCTCCCAAAATGGCTAGATTGCAGGAGCCATGGAGCTGACTGTCCTGTTATCCCTTCTTAACTGGCTATTTCTATGGGTTTTCTCCTCTTTTCAGTCACCCAGAAGTGTGCTTATAGAAATGGAAATATGTCACTTAATATTTAAACTAAACTTTGGAAGTCTTTAGTCTGACTACTAAAATTAGTAATTTATAGTCTGTATTTGTGTAAATTGTATCATAGCTCTGATTTTCAGTTTTCTCACTTGAAAAATTAGGATAATGATACTTTTACACCTACCTCTTAGCATATTTAAAAGGATCAATACATGATTATAATTTACAAATTACCAAGTGCTCTACAAGTGTAAATTATTACTGGCTTAAAAATTAACTTTTAAGTACACTCATACTGATGGAGAAGCATGTAAAAAGTTTCAGAAGGGATATTTAATATTTTTTTCTTTGACCAAATAATTACAATAATAATGTATTTTGTAGAATTCACATAACTGTATTCATGTATTTAGCACATTATGCATGTAACAAAAATAATAACTAAATAATAAAGTCATGACATATCTTCATGATAGAAATCTATGCAGTCATTTAAAATCATGTTTTTTATAACTATTATTATGGTGCTTACGCTCACAAGATGAAATATGTGAGGTTACTTTAAACAATTAGATACCAAATTTGTTATATATATACTCAAACAAGTAAGAATAATAAATGGACTAGATTAAGTTGTTGAAGAGTGTCTCCATGTGTCAAATTATGAGTGTTTTTAAAATTTTTTCTAGCATCTATAATGGTCTGAAAAAAGCATATTATAACTTTAAGTATAGAGAAAAAAATATATGTGAAACAGTTCCTAGAGTTTCTCTTAAAATATCTGGGAAAGTCACTAAACAATGGACTACTACAACCTCATTCAAAAACAAGGGCTGGTGGGGAGTCAGGAGTAGGAGAGGAATGAAGGTATTAAAAGACAGGGCAGGGACCAGCAGTTAGCGTAATGGCTATGTCACTGGATTCCCACGTAGTCTACTGCAGTTCGCATCCCAGACCTGGTGGCTTAAAACTCATGCTGGGCGCGTGTGCGTGCGTGCCCAAGATCCCGAGAAGAGAATGGAGGAGAAGGGATTACGGCGTGGCCATCCCCCCTGGGGAGTGATTTCTCACTTTCTGTCTCTCTGTCTCTCTCTGTCTGTCTGGCGAGCACATGTGCCCTATGGCAAAAACCTCTCCAAAGAAAGAGAGAAGAGGAGAGGAGAGGAGAGGAGAGGAGAGGAGAGGAGAGGAGAGGAGAGGAGAGGAGGAGAGAAGAGAAAAGACAGGGCAAATGATTCTGGAACAACATACCACGACTATCTGA
Organism: Tupaia tana; assembly: GCA_026018925.1. Lineage (NCBI taxonomy): Eukaryota > Metazoa > Chordata > Mammalia > Scandentia > Tupaiidae > Tupaia > Tupaia tana. Next base: position 153,691,416 of record JAKSZU010000003.1, read on the forward strand.
GAAGAATACACATTTCTAGATAGATAGATAGATATCTTTAAAAAGGAAAAAAGGAAGGGACCAGCAGTTAGCATAATGGCTATGTCGCTGGACTCCCATGTAGTTGACTATGGTTTGAGTCCTGGACCTGGTGACTTAAACTCACACCGGGCGCATGTGCATGCGTGCCCAAGATCCCGAGAGGAGAATGGAGGAGAAGGGATTGCGGCGTGGCCATCCCCCCTGGGGGGTGATTTCTTGCTTTCTGTCTCTCTGTCTCTCTCTGTCTGCCTGGCGAGCGCATGTGCCCTATAGCAAAAACCTCTCAAAAAAAGGAAAAAAAGGAAGAAAATCTATTAGAGGAAAAATTAGTGACACTCAGGGCTGGCAGATCGCATGATGGTTAAGGTTGCTCGACTCCCACATGGCCGACCGCAGTTCAAGTCTCAGACCTGGAAGCTTTCTCTTTCTCTTTCTCTCTGTTTCTGTCTTTCTCTCTTCGCTATGTCCTTCTCTGGTCAAGTTAAAAGAAATAAAGAAATAAAGTTAAATAAAATAATTCCAAAACAAATGAATGGTACTCACCATAATGTGATATTCTTTGTTTATAATGTTAAATATGATATCCTTGATTTGATTAGTGCACACTGTGCATGCTTTGAAAATCCATATTGTATCCCACAAAGGTGTACGTGTATTGAATGGCTTACTTACCAAACAGACATTTACTTCTCATAATTTGGGAGGCTAGAAGTCCAAGACCAAGGTATTAGCGGGGTTTGGTTTTTCCGAGGGCCTCTCTCTGTGGCTCGCAGACAGCCGCTCTCACTGTGTCCTCACATGATCGTCTGTGCATGTGCATCCCTACGTCTCTTTCTCTTCTCATTCAGCCATCTTAAATTATGATCTCACCTTTATCATATCATTTCACTTATCTCTTTAAGAGCTCTACTTGGAAATACACATTGAGGACTAGGGCTTCAACATTCACATTTTTGAAGGACATGATTTAGCCCATAGCAACTTTTTACAAACCAACAAAAAATAGCTGAACAATGCTATTTAAAAATAGACGAAAGGGACCAGATGGTGGTGCAGGGGTTAAACATCATGCTTTGTAAGACAATCCAACATGAGAGGCCCAAGGTACACAACGCGGGTCTTATTGGCATTCAAAGCTAATTGTGAGACTAACTCTATGAGAGTCTAGAGTAGAGTTGCCGTACTTTCTAACAGTTCCTTCTAGTTTGATGGAAATGAGTTGGATACTTGAAATGTACAAATAAAAATAGAAGTCTGCCAAAGTGCACGATCAGTAATGAACAATAAAGTATTATTCAGACTACTACTGTCTTAAAAAAAGTGAGACTATATAATGTCCAATGTAAGGCCTTAGTATCTTTCCTCTGTTTCATAAACTATGAAGCGTGTGCAGGCTGCTGTGTTACTGAGTAACATGTAGGAGTACCTAAGTCAGATTCAGCAGATCTAGGTTCTAATTCAATTCATAGCATTAACTCATGCTGTGATTTAGGACAACATAGTAAGTCATCATTTGACACTTGTCGACTTCTTCACTGGACACAGATGATTATACCAGCACTATTCTATAAACTTTGAAAGCCAAATCTCTATAGCAGCACTGCATACAAAGTTGGAAAAAATAATTCTAAGTAGTTGCCACTGTATTCAAGAAATTATCTGTAAACTTTAGTGAAGATATATAATTGATTTTTTTTTTTGGTAGAAGTTTTTGCGTTAGAGTGCATGCACTCACAGGGGAGAGAGAGAGAAACAGAGACATCACTGGAGAGAGAGAGAGAAACAGAGAGAGAGAGAGTAAAATGAGAAATCACCCTTCAGGGAGGACAGCCACACTATAATCTCTTCTCCTCCATTGTCCTCCTGGGATCTTGGGCATGCATGCACAAGCACCTGGTGTGAATTTCAAGCCTCCATGTCTGGAACTAGAACTATGGTCTGGTTCAGCAACAAAATTGCTATGCCATCTGCTAGCCTCCAGAATTGAATTTTTAAGATGCACTAGCAGCTGTGATTGGGTTGACAAAATTTCCCTGAATTTACAGAAAGACTATGTTCATCTCAAATATAAATCCACATTTTACACGAGACACTCAAGTCCTCATATAAAATAATGGAATCGCATTGGTGATTAGAAAGATGAGTTTTGGCCAGTACCTGCCTCAGTGATGTGGAGCATCCAAGATATTTACTCTATTGATGTTTTTAATGTGTTTTAATGTGTTTGACACCCGAAGAAAACTCTTACAAAAATAGAAGCCTAATTTTATATTTGCTCTCAGGGTGTGTCTTAGTCCATTTTGTGATATTATAACAATACCTAAGTCTGGGTGATTTATAAAGAAAAAGGTCTTATTTAGCTCACAATTCTGTAGCTAGAAAGTCTAAAAGTATTGTACCCACTGTTCAACTCTGAAAAGTATTGTACCCACTGTTCAGCTCTAAAACTGCAGCACAACATGGTGGAGAGAAATGGAAAAACCAGTCAATGGGTACATGCAAGGGAGATTCAGGAGAGGCTGGGAGCTTTATAACGGCCCACTCCAGAGAAAGCGAGAACTCCCTGCTTCCCTTGAGACACTGTTAATCTGTTCATGAAGGTGATACCCCATAATCCAAACACTGCCTACTAGGTCTCTAACCTTAGAGTAGTGGTCTCACCACCTCTCAATCACATTATCTAGAAAATCAAGAATATAATAACCACTTTAACTGTTGTGATGGCCATGATGATTCACACAGAAGTATGTCTTAAAGAATGTATAAATGGTGATTGACTTCAGAGGGCCTCTAATATTCACATAGCCGAATGAATGAATCCATAATGATGAGTGGAGGTAGGAGTTTGTGATGGCAAATATTGTTAGAATTTACTGTGTTGGGAAGAAACAGGTAAAACCTGGGCCCATGTGCTGATTTAGAGGAACTTGAGGTGATTTTTTCTGTACATTTATTCCAAGGGCACATGGTTTATTTTAAGGATTTATGTTATTGAATTTGTGCAGGGATCATTAGAGCAAGACCTGTCTCTTGATTATTTATGCACTTTTTGTTCTTGATGGGCTTCTGCAGAGGTGCCTCAGTCTTCTGCTACAATTCGTTGCTGGTAGATTTCTCTTCAGCTCAATACACTCACTTTCCCTTTCCCCTTACAGGAGTCATAGCCTAATCACTATTAATGACAGCTCCACCACTGCAGTCCGTCTCTCGGGCACACGCACCATCTCAGTCTGCACTCTCCTCCTTCCTGATGCCAATTCCGTCATTTTTAGCTACTCAAGAGCTCAGCAGACTCCCTTTGTTTGTCTGAATGAAAATGATAAAATCAGATCAAGTTTTTCTAGGTTTCCTTCATGCTCTTTCTCCAAAAGATTTTCTAGTGGGGTTAAGAGAAATATTCTTTGTTTTATTACCACCAAGTGATTTTGTGTCTTTAGTATGAAACTGATAAAGCAGAGTATGAACTTGAGAACGTTGCCTAACCTCTTGCATCAGTTTCCTTATATACAAAGCGGGAATAATAATGGCATCTATTAAGGTTGTCTGAAGTAGTAAATTACCATATACTTACAACACTTAGAATAATCCCTAGAATCCAGTAAGATCATGGAAGTACCAACAATTGTTTTTGTGGCCCAACTGTGTACTTCTTTAAATATCCTCTACCCCAGTTAGTCACCTGGCTCTACAGTGTATGTGAGAGGGAGTGTTTGTTTAAATTACCAAATACAAGATCCTGTTTGCAATAATTTATCTGTTTTATAAGGGGAATATTAACCCTGGCTAAGACAACAAAAATATCAAAGGCTATTCAAAATCAGTGTACACGTCAATATCTGTAGGCAAATGGCCATCCTTCCTTGTGAGAAGCACAATGAACAAATCAATGAAGCCCATTAGAGGTCCTTATTCATAAATCAGAAAGAGATAAATAATACTTCAGCAACAGTTTGGCTCTGAGACCCTGAGTTGAAGGTCACAGAATTGGAAACCACCTGAATATTTCCTGTATAACTTAAGACCAAGGTACTATAGATGAATCAGTTTTGCAAGGTCAAAGATTCTCTACATGAACAAAATGCATTGGTCAATTTGTATGTAACTGTTCTCCTCTGTAAACCAGCCTGAGCATGTAATAGGACTATTATTTTGTCTCTGCCATTGTGGTCACTTTCTATGGTACCTCCCATTTACAGTCATAAATCAGAAAACACCGTAGCAAAAAATCTAAACCATCTTTACCCCAGATGCATAAATAATGTAAAAAATTGTCCTGAGCTGGTGGTTGAGAAATAACACTAATATTTCATTTCAGAATATGTGTTTACCCTGACTTATTTTCTCATACCCTTTGTTGTTTTTAGTATGTTTATAAAGGCTCTGTCTGAGTTTGGGGTCAAAGCAGGACTTGCTACAGTTTTAGCTAATTGTAAAGGACCTACATAGTCCTTCATAGAGAACTTGTGAAAAGCCTCCAAGAAAGTTGCATTTCCACAAGGGATTATCAGCTCTAAGTCACAGAAATTGACCTATAATGTAGCAAATTAAGGCATCAGTGAGCCAGTGAAGTAACAATTGAAACTATGGAAGGTCTAGCCATTTTCCCTGAAATCACATGTTCAGGTAGCACTTTTCTTCCCTATAGAAGGTTAGAGTCACCTGGTTTCCAGACAAAAATGCTGTCAATCTGCCCATTGCCTGCTGGAATTTTATTCCCAATTAAACCATCTGTTGGTGCCCTGGGGCACACCCACCTACAAGTTTCTCAGCTAATGAGTTGCCTGGTGGTTTCAGTAGGAGAGTTCCTTCACAAGGACAATGCTTTATCCAGGTAAAAAGGTTATAAGAAATTGCTAGAGCAGAGAGAAGCACAAGCATATGTACTTCTTACTTAGCAAAAGGGTCAGCATCAAACAAGTGTATGAAAAGTGTACCTGACCAGCTCAGCAACTGGGCATTTTATTCACAGCTTTGCTAAATGTACCCACTTTAGAAAAACATTAACATAGACCTGAGATTAGTTCCTCCATTGCCTTCTCTGAGGATCATGAAAAATTTGTCTTTAAAAGGCATCATTGAAAATGGCGATGTGGGTGAAAGGCTGATAAAACCACTGGGATAATTGGAGAGAGAAAGAAGTGAAGAGAGAGAGGAAAAAAAAAATATATATATACATATATATATATATATATATATATATATATATATGTACTTCCTGTATATACACATACATATATATAGGAAGTAGGAGAAAGAATGATACAAGTATAAAAAAAAAGAAACAAAGTAGAAGAGACAGGAAAAAAGCAAAGAAAATATCACCCCTAACCTAATTACTAATTAAAGTTTTTGTAAACATGGAAGTTTTAATATATTTGTTCTGAAAACATTCATCTTATCTTCAGATTCAAGTAATAATGCAATTTAATAATTGTTGATAACCATACCTTTCAAACACATGATAGTAAGAGATTATTTCTTATAGATAGATTGTTTTTTAAACCAACTATTTCGCCTTATCCACACTTTTTGCTAAAAGGAATGATATCTGATTATCAGTACATAGGATTAGTGATTCACTATTACCAGATAAAGTAACCACTAGACACATGTGACTGTTAGAAACATGAAATCCAGCTAGTTCACACTGAGAGGACTATAAACGTTTTTATTGGACTTCAAACACTTAATACCAAAAACATGTAAGCAATTTCATTAATGATTTTGATATGATTTACAGTTCAAACATTTTTTCAAAATGTAACTACTAGAAAATTTTTAACTATATATGGATCATATTATATTTCTGTTGTGCAGGAAAGATTTACAAAATCAATTCAAATGACATTCTTGCTAATTATTAATTAAAAACATGGTAAGCCAATTTTTTCGATTTTTGAAATGAATTATAATATAAATACATTTTAACCTTTTTTATGCTAAGAATACGTGAATACAGAGTAGAGAGTATAAAAGTAACATAACAATGATTAACATTTGCTAAGCATTTATGATGTCCCAAGGAGTATATACTATAATCCCCTTAAATAGATTAAAAAACTGAGACTTAGTATGCTTAAGCAAGTCACCAAAGTTGGCAAATTTGGTAAGTTCTGGAAGTATGGTTTAAATCTTGGTAGTCTGATTTAACTATAGTACTTTACTCCCTGTTTTAGGTTCAGAAAAATGTGTTTATAATTATGGAATTGTAATTGACTATAGAAAATCCTTAGACATCTTAAAATTGGCACACTTCAGATAGTCATGATGACCTTCTCTTTTTTGAGAGAGACAGAGACATTTTTGCTGTAGGACACATGCATTTGCCAGAGAAAGATGGAGATCGAAAGAAAAATCACTCCCCTTCTCCCTCCACCCAGGGGGGAATGGCCACACCACAGTCCCTTCTCCTCCATTCTCCTCTTGGAATATTGTGCACACATGCACACACAACTGGCATGAGTTTTAAGCTGCAGGGTCTAAGACTCAAACCGTGGTTAACCCACATGGGGGTTCAGGGCCTTAACCACTATGTCACCTGCTGGCCCCAGTGATTACCTTTTATATGGTATCAAATTTCTGAATGACTGTATAGGATGTCATGTAACAGAGAGCTTCTAGCAGGACATGTACCTTCTCAGTAGAATTTCTGGTGATCCTGGATATGCAGAGGTTCCCTGTGTTCATTCATTATTTTTGACCACAGGAATGACAGGAATTAGAAATGCTTTGGATAACAGAGGGAATGGATTTACAGAGGTCTCTAGATGAGAGTGGGTCTCTTTCATTATCACTGTTTTAGAGTGTCACAGACCCTCATTGGCTCATACTCATTGAGGATTAAATATATGTAGTTTATGTTATAGTTTAAAGAATTAAAGTCTTTAACTTTTCTCCACTGAACTGCACCCCTAAATTTTCTCCTTTGCTATAGTCAAAAGGTTTGTGTTCTACTCAGTTTATATGTTGACACAGAATCTCTGATGTGATAGTATGAAGAAGTGAGAATTTTGGGAGGTAATTAGGTCCTGATGGCAGTGCCCTCATAAATAGAATTAATACCCTTATAAAAGAGGTATGCTCCTGGGACACCAGGTAATGTGGTAGATAAGGTGCTGGACTATTACATAACTATGTTTCAAATCCTGGACCTGAGGGCTTGAAAAATCATACCAGGCAAGTGTACATGTGTGCCTAAAATCCCAGGAGGAGAATGCAAGAGAAAGGATTGTGGTGTGGCCATCCCTTGGGGGAGGGTGGGGGTATTTCTCACTTTCCTTCTCTCTAGCAAGCACGCACACCCTGTGGCAAAAATCAAAAACAAAACAAAAAAAAATGAAGAAGAGACAGAGACATGTTATTATAATAGAATAAAGAGCTGCCTCGAAGCTTTGAACATGTTAGAATGCTAGAAGAAGAAGGTATCCTCAAGGAGGCATAAGTGCTGTTATACACCAAATCAGCCAGCACCTTGACCTTGAATTTTCCAGCTTCCAGAATTAGAAATAAATATTGTTTATAAACAACTCAGTCTATGGTATCTTGTTATAGTACCCTCAGTGGATTAAGACACTGTTTAAGTATAATTTCCTGAGTATAATCTCTGGGTAAGTTTAAACTTATAAACAGTAATTAAGTATGTGTATTTGCATATGAATAGTCCTTTGGAACCACTAAAATATATCGGTATTAGCATCTTTGGGGAGGGGTACTCTCCAAAATGAGACCGTATCTACTTCCCACACCATTCTAGCTGTAGGTTCTACATACATGCAGGTCATGTGATCCTAACATGTTTATCTTGATCAGTGCACATAAGCAAAGTTAGGGATTGGCACTGATAAGCTGTTATGGGCAGGACTGAAACTTTGAGTCATACTTCATACATGCAAACAGTCTAAATATCTAGAGTATTAAATTCCTCACTATCCCCCCCAAAAAATTTTTTTCCTGTCTTACTTGATTATCTTCTCTCTTCCAATTATCTTGTGCTATCTCTGCTTTCTTTTGCTCATTTTTTTCAATAGATGTCAACACATTCTTTGAACACTTATTATAGTTAAAATTTCTAACTTTTCTGATACAACTTCTCTTTTTCCATGTATTTATCACTTAAGCTAGCCTTCTAAAAATGTAAAACAAGCCCAAACAAAATATATGATAAATCTTACTCAATACCTAATCCCAATAGATCCATACCATAAGCTGCCTAGCTCGAGACCATGTATTTATTAATTGAAGATATGAAGATGGTCTCATGCCTTATTGATATCTGTTTCTCTCAATTGCCATTGCTAAACACATTTTAATTCATTTCTGTGATATAGATATTAACATATGAGACTACATAAACCTCATTGTCCTCAGTAAATACATTGTCTAAAGTTTACACTGTAGGAAAACCAATCTCATTCCCTATGGAACAAAGCTACAATATATTTGAGTTCACCCTGTTTCAGTCTTACAGGGTTTTCAAAAGGTGTTTACCTAGATGGAATTGACAGTTGTCTATATTGTGTAGCTCAATAATAATTTTATAAAATAAAGGAACTTGGCCAGCAGGGGGCTGGTGGCAGTAATTAAGGTGCTGAACTGCCACATGGTTAACTGTGGTTTGAGGCCTGGACCCATTGGCTTCAGAATCATACTGGGTATGTGTATATGGCTGCCGAGGAGAATGGAAGAGGGTTTATGGAATGATCGTCTCTCCCATCCGGGGGGATAGGTGATCATGTCTCACTTATCCCTCTCCCACAAGTACATGCACAATATGACAAAAACAATAAATAAATAAATAAATAAATAAATAAATAAATAAATGGAACGGAATGGAACCACATTCTGGGGGTTAGGAGCTGCAATTTAAGGAATTACACTATGAGTGGTTTTTATACTTTGTATTAAGTGTAATGCCCCCTGTAGACTCTTATTTTGAGCAAACATTTTAATCATTTCTCAATAACTGTGAGTTCACAGTTTCCTTCAGGACAACAAGATTCCAAACTGGATGAAAGCACTGTGATAACAGGGGAGGGAAGAAACAGAATTCAATTTGGGAACAAAACGAGATTCCAGGTTATTAGTCACAGTTCTCTTGATTTTACAAACACAGCAAAAGAAGGAGGAGAAAGGAAATGATTCCTTTTATCTCATACACCTGCCTTGCCACATCCCCAGTACACATTGCTTTCTTGGGCAAGTCTCTGGTCCTTTTTTCACCCCAAATCCTAAATAGACTGTAAAAATGCAAGGTTTAGCAAAAGGCATGGTTATCAATGTCACCTTTACCACCTCTTCCCCCAGAACGAACATTTTAAATGATCTCTATAAAATATAAAGTTAATACTGAGAAAAACACATCAATTTCTTGTTTTTTTTGGTTTTTTTTTTTTTTTTTTTTGGTTTTAGATTCACACACACACACACACACACACACACATACACACACACACACCATGTGTGTATTCTCCAGAGAGCAGAGAGAAAGAGAAAATGAGAAATCACCCCCACTTCCCCAGGAAGGATGGCCATGCCACAGTCTCTTCCCCTCCATTCTCCTTTCAGTATCTGAGAATGTACATGCAAGCACCTGATGTGGTCTTTAGGCCACCAGGTATGGGACTTGAACTATGGATTTGGCCATTTGGGATCTAGCACCTTAACCACCAAGCCACCTGCTGCCCAATTACTTTACATTTTTTAAAGTAATTTTCATTGATGATTCCACTTGCTTTCAAATGGATTTATACACAAACTATAACTACCTCTGCTATTTTGTTCTTTCACATAACTTATTTTTATATTAAAACACCTTTATCTTATATTCAACTTCTTGGTCAATATAAAATAGTCACTGCCCTTTTGGCTGCAATAATTACTTCTTATTCTCTAGCACCTAACAAATAGTGTAGCTGTTTCCTTTACCTTTCATCTCTCCTCAAAGTCAGAGAGGAGGAAAAAGACAAAGCAGTAACTATAAGATTGGCTCCACTTCAAAAGAGCCTTGATCATGAAAGGAGGTGAACGCCATGCAAGTTGACTTTTTTTCCTTGTATACAATTAGCTTAAGTAATTTACTCCATAATTATTATGAAATCTGATGACTACTAAAACCCTTAACATGAATGGGTTCCACCTTTGTTCCATTCAAAAACCCATACTGAATTAATACCAGGAATCAGATTTTGTGATGGAAACCAAGGCTACGAAAACAAACAAACAACCACAGTGATTTCTCTCCATGACTGAAGCCTAAAAAATACAAAAATATTTAGCATACCCATTAACATTGGAGGTGGGAAAAATATTTATTTTAATTATATAGATAGTATACCAAGTGACCAGTACTAAAAGGAAAATACAAATTGCATGGAAGTTCACAGAAGAACTCTTCCAGAGCTTGTATGTCACCCCCTTGTGTTTTAAACCTTAATTCCTTAAGTCTCCTTCTGACCTGGGCATCCCCACCCTTTATCCCCCAACACACATGTACTTTTTCTTTCCTCTATAGACAGGAATATGCTGGCTGTTCTCCAACCACAGGGCAATTCATGTGATAAACTTGTGTACAGACTTGTTGATAACCCATCAAAGTGCCAATCAGTTTCACTGAATATGAAATACAGCCAATCTGGTTATTTAGATGAATTGACCTTTTCCCTCCAGGGCTGTGTGTTTTATGTTGTTCATGAAGACACCGGTCCCAGGTATATTCTTGATCTTCCTTTGGATTAGATTAATTTGCAGTATGCTGGGTAAACCATAAGAGGCTAATCTGAGATTGTAAACCTGTTTTTACTTTTCAGGTGTAAAACTCTGCAAAGTACAAAAGGTACATGAGAAAAAAAACAGGGGAGAGAGTGAACATAGCTTCAGGATCCTTTCCAGCCTCTACAGATGCACAATCTAACTCTGTGTTTAGAGAAGCCTGTGCAAAATGTGGACTCACCAATGTGGATGAGTGGAAAAACACAGTCTTTCTCTTTTACACAAAGTAATTGGAATAGGAGATAGGGGTTGGGGGGAAGGCAGGCGGGGAAGCATATCGGCTTCCAAGGATCTACCTTCAACCATCGAGGCCATTTCCTTTGCTGTCACACTGTGAAAATGGATGCTTCTGCTAAGACTCAAAGGCAACTGAAAAAATATTCAAAAGAAATTCAAGAACTTATACCTCTCACCCCAACCCCTTATCCATACTGAGCTTGAGGGTATGAAATGGTTGGAATCTGGAGATTTGAAGGGGACTTCTCTTCCTCACCTGACATTTAAGGAAAAGGAGACTTTAGCATCTATCCTGTACAAATATACATTTGACAATTTAAAGGAAACTGTAGTAATATATGAGAATACATTTTGGAGAATGCATAACAGCAGAGACAGACAGATACACACACGTGTGTGTGTGTGCATGCACAGAGAGAGAGATTAAGTATCTTAAAAATTCAAAGACAGCTCCAAATCTAGATTACTAAAATTAATTTATTTAAAACTATTTTAACTAAGACTACTCATGCTCCCTGTACAAGGTTATAATCCGAGTTATCAAGATTCAGAAGGAGTACAAGATGAGAAAAGTTGATTCCTAGCTTAACTAGCTGACCACATGACTCCTTATTGAACTCAATCTTCTCTTTAACTTGAGAATTTAGCTGGGGAAATGGAAATGTTTCAACTCTAAATCAAGTTGTAATTTTGTATTATTCTGAGAACACATTTTATTTATTGAATTGAGATAGTGGTTTGCATCTTAAAGTAACCAATGGAACTGCATTACCTAAGCATGAGTACTAAAGCATGGCGCCTTATCATAGTGGCCATGAGTATATGCCAGTGGATAAAAGGAAATCATAATAAATTGCTTGAGATTCTATCCTATCAGTTGAGCTGCCTAAATGTAATGGTTACCTATTTATTACTGCAAAATGAAGCCTAAACCAGGCTAGTCATTGCATACTACATTTAATACAGTTGATTTATTGAAAAGTCTCAAGTCATCACATATTTATATGATAAATTATTTTATTTTTCCACTAATTGCTTCTCCACCCCTCCCTGGAAAACAAGTTAGACATATCTGAGAATTTAGTAGCTTATAATTTTAGGGTGAGATTGAAGAGTAGAAGAATAATCTGTTCTTCACTTCCTTGACCTCTTCTCTCCTCTATGCATTTTTCTCTGCTATTGGGCAAGGAGAAGATAATGTGAAGCAAATGTCCAAATGATTAGGCACATTTCTTTTCCTTTCTAAAATAACTGGTGGAACATGTGATGTAATGGCAAGGTACTTGTGAGTTGTTTTGGGGACCCTATGGTTCTAGTTTTCCAGTCTTGAAGATCCAGTTCCATTTCATCATTTTGTTTTTTCTCATCTTCTCTGTTTTTGTTTTTCATTCCTATATTAAAGACTATCTAACACCAAGAGTGTACCAGTCAGATTACCAGCAGACAGTAGGTGGACTCGAAGGGTAAAGCAGCAATTTTAATTAACAAATGATTTACATAGCTGTGTGCTGGGTTCAGTGAACTAACAAAGGATGGTGACCCACCAGGGGAATAGTAGTATTTGGAGACAGTTTCCATCCTAGTCCTGAAGAGCAAAATGAAGAAACAGGTATTGAATTTCAGTGAGAGCTGGAGTTACACAGGGGAAATCAATCCTCTGGCAAGGGCGATGGCTTTAGATGTTGGGTAGAAGCTCCATAACAGGAAGAGTGGTTTAGGTAGAGGAATGCAAGCGCTGACAGAGCAGGTATGGCAGACATGGTGGCAGTGGATGAAGTTTCCTCTTTTTTCTCTCCTCTCTCCTTATGCCCCAGTGACGTCTCTCGTGGAAGGAATTTACTTGGACACCAGAGGAAATGAGAGCCTGTGTGATGAGTGATGCATCATTTCTCACAGCAGAAAAAAATAATAGTGTCTCTGGAGAAATAACAGAGACCAGATAAGTCAGCCTCCTTTTCCTTGTCTCTTTTATTCAAAGGTAGTTTCTTGACATTCTAAGGGAAGGCAGCACAAAGCTGGCTACTTCCACTGGTGTGTAGTTGACCGAGGAAAGTCTGTGTTTATGTCACATCACAAAGCATCTTCACTTTTCCATTCGTGTAACCTCTTTCAATGCCCCCCTCTTTCTGTACCTGAAGAGTCGCAGATGCTCTGAAGCCCAGAGATAGAAAGACTTTTAGAGGACACTGAGAAGTTCCTGATTCAGCGCCATGTATTAGAAGTGATTCTGCTCTATTATTCAAGAGGAATAGCTCTGTCATTTTCTCTCCAAAAGAGGGCATAGTAGGGGGAATAACCTTCTCTAGGAATCTATAGACACACACTCAAATTGAGAGATAATGGGATGACATACATAATAGGGATATTTGTATAAACTAGACCACTTTGTAAACACTACAAAAGATATTCCCCCTTGCTAGTGATTCTCTGCATTCAAAATACTGGGACTTTGGCATCCTTATTCTTCAGGTGCAATTTTTAGGCATGAAGAAATAACAGTATTGTATAAAATACTGCATATCTAGAGCTAAGTGGGAGATCTATAGATAGTTGCCAAGGACGTGGGTGGAGAAAGAGAAAGGGAAGTGAACTTCTCTTTGGACAGAGCTTATCTTTTTCTTCTCTGCTGTATTCCATGCTAGCTGCTGAGTTTGAGCAGCCTGATCCCACTGCTGATAGAATCATGTAATGTTAGAATTTCACTGTCATTGCAGATACTCTGGTCTATACATTTTAGGGGCCAGCATGTGGCAGGGTGGTTAAGGCACTAGATTCCCACATGGCTGACCACAGTTTGAGTCCGAGACCTGGCGGCTTGAAAATCATGTCAGGTGCAAGTACATGTGCAAGTACAAGATCCTGAGAGGAGAAGGGATTGGTATGTGGCCATAGCCCCTGAGGGGTGATTTCTCACTTTCCATCTCTCTGTCTCTGTATCTCTCCATCAAGTGCATACTGGTAAAAAGTAAAAAGAAAAAGGAAGATTAAGAGAGAGACCATTTTAGTTAAGAAAGGATTAAAAGTGTATGATTCCATCATTTCACTGGTTGATGCAGATGTTCTGTCTTACAATAAATATTTTATGCATGTCTCTTACTAATTCATCTTATATATCTAAGCATCATAAAGTCCTTGAAAGAAAGACTGTCTTCTTTTTATACATTCATTGGCCTTAGTCTCCCTCTGAGGAGTATAAGAACTACTCAATAAAAACTGATCAACTGAATGAAATGGGCAGTAAATATATTAATTATTCCAGTTGATAAGACTTAGTGATGTTTCCTCATTATCAAATGTATCCTTATTGGCCTTATCCTGCTTTCCTTGGTTCTAAATTATTTGCTCTGAAACTGAGTTCAGAGAACTTTCTTGTATGTAAATTTTTTCATGTTTGTCTATTTTGAGAGAAGCAATATATATACTTTTTGTTCTGTAATCAAATTTCCTATGAGGTAACCCAAAACATATTGAGAACATTTTCTAGTAAATAATTTTTTTTAGGGAAGGAAAACTGCACTAAAAATTGAGACAAGAAACCTATGATTCTATACTGATACTGTAATTAATTAGCTGTGATTTTGGAATATTTTTGTTAAAGGATAGGCTCCTCTTACTGATCATTTAAGCCTCCCAATCTGTGTCCTTCCTTTCAGGGCAGCACTAAGAAATCCCCTATGGTGATTAACAACACAGTCATGGTTGTTGCCGTGCTTTTAAACTCAAAGCATGCTTACTTAGGGCCTAGCTCAGAGTAGGTGCTTTCAACTGAATGTTTACCGAATCCATGGCAGAATGTAAGGACCGAAAGTTCCAGTCTAAGAAGAATAAACTAAAATAAATGAATCAATTTTATTCTCTGTTGGCATAACCCAAAGGAATCAGCACTGCAGCCATTTCAGGCTCTGGTCAAGGTACTTGAATAGTTTGGTTTCTGCAAATGGATGCCGTCTTCAACTCCTAGTTGTGCCTTCACTGGTGGGAACATGGACAGCATACCTGCCTCAGTTTACCCTTCTGTAAACCCGAGCTGCTAACATGATTATTTAATTTGATTTTTTAAAGTTTTTAGAAGTTAACACATGTCAAATGTTTTAAATAGATACTACTTAATTAATTTTAGCAGAACCAGCTATATAACCAAGAAGGTTGCTGGTTGACCCGAAAATATTTTAGAAATGGTCTTATTACATTTAAGTACAAGGATAGCTTGCACATTCGTCTTTTATTGCAACAGTGCCTTAAGAACAGAGACATACTGTAAGTTAGTAGGTTTGGGTTTGGTTTTAGAGCTTTTCTGGAGTGATTTAGATAATCTTCATATTTGTTATTTTCTTCCTTTCCTTTTTTTTTTTCTAATTTTTGCCAAATGGTGAGTGCACTCACTGAGAGAAAGACAAAAAGAACGTAAGAAACCACTCCCCATGAGGAATTGGCATGCTATAATTCCTTCTCCTCCATCTTTCTCTCACTCAATGACTTTTGTGCATGCATGTGTAGACCCCCAGCATGTTTCTCAAGTTGGTTGGTCTGCCTGAGACTTGAACCTCATTGCAGCTGGCCACGTGGGATCCAGCTGCATCAACCATCTTGCCTGGAATTTGTCCATTAACAGTGAGTTTAACTCCTCTAGATACAGGACTTGAACCACTGTCAGCCATGGGGGAGTCCAGAGTCTTAACCACTATGCCACGTGCTGATCCCAAAATTAAAATATTTGTAATGTCACATGAATCAAATTATGCATATTTAAAATATATAAAATATACATTGCAGTCGTGTCTCATTATATGATAGATTGAGAGATGGGTAGGTAAATAGGTAGAACGACCTATAGAAATAATTTTACGTATACCAAACACAGAATGTTTTAAAATGTTGGGGCCAGCAAGTGGCATGGTGAGAAAGGACACTGGTCTCTCACATGACCAACCATAATTCGAGTCCTAGACTGGGTGGTTTGCTTTCTTACTTTCCCATTCACTCGCTCCTCTCACTCCGATCCTATCTGGTCAAATTTTAAAAGGAGGGAGAGAAGGAAGTATGGATGATAAAATAATTCTTTAAAAATATTATATTATTTTTCTCATCAATGTTTATATTTATTCAAGATATAGCATGTGCACATGCACAAGAATGACTGAGACAGGGAGGAGGAAAAAGAGAAACAGAACCTCCACAACATCTGGCCACATCATGGATCTCCTTCAATCAGTCCTGTGGCCTGTTGGATCCTGGGCATTCATGCGTGTGCCTCGCATGTCTCATGCTGACTGTTACTGGAGTTTGAACTGTGGTTACCATGTGGCATCTGGTTTCTCTTGAGCAGTGCATTGTCTCTGTGCCATGAAGCCAGCTCTGAAATATGTTAAACTAATTATTGGGTCATCAGGGAAGTCATGGCACATTTTTGCACAGGAAAACAGAAAAATACATCAAGACATTACTGATGTCCGAACATAATTACATTTTGGAGAAGAAAAGTAGAATAAAAAAGCTTATGGAACTGATGAACTTCAGTTAAATATTTCTTCTCAGTGCATATTATGTTCTTAAGATTATAAAAATATTATAGCACATATAGGGACCAGCAGTTAGTGTAATGGTTATGTTGCTGGACTCCCATGCAGTCAACAGTGGTTCGAGTCCTGGGCCCGGTGGCTTAAACTCACGCTGGGCGTGTGTGCGTGTGTGCTCAAGATCCCGAGAGGAGAATGGAGGAGAAGGGATTGCGGCGTGGCCATCCCCCCGGGGGTGATTTCTCGCTTTCTGTCTCTCTGTCTCTCTCTGTCTGGCGAGCACACGCGCCCTATAGCAAAAACTTCTCCAAAAAAAAAAGAAAAAAAATATTATAGCACATACTAAAATAGGTTTTTTAATTTCAGATAGGATTAATTAGTTCCCTGCATAGTTAGTCCTGGGTTGTCTGAAAAGCCATGATGCATTTTTTGCAGAGAAAAGCATCAACTTTTCAACATGACCCAATAGAATAATATTTTCCAATGACCCAATAGAATAATTTTCCTCCAAAGATAATGCATGTTTTAATTACTGGGATCTGTGATTATATCATCTTCTATAACACCGAGGATTTATAGATTAATTAATCAACTGACCTTAAAATAGGAAATTAATCTGGGATTAACCAGGTGAATCAAATGACAAAGTGGTTAAAAGGCAACAAAGAAGACAGGAGAGAGAGTCAGAGAGATGACAGTGTGATAAGAAGTTGGCCTGAATTTGCTGGTCTTGGAGGTAAGAATTTGTCTGATATTTTCATCATGATGGTTCGGGGATAACTGGGTAATGTTTTTGGAAGGAAAAAAAACAAGGGAAAGTGCTATTTTTATTAATTATATCAGGGGTAGATACTATCAAAATCACTTATGATGTTCATCTGAATCGCATGATTAACTGTAGATTCTATCAACACGACTTATTACTGATGTTCATCTCGGCCACCTGGTTGAGGTAGTGGGGTAGTGTTTTTGTCAGGTCTCTTGACTGTAAAGCTGCCCTTTTCTCTTTTTCCTATTTCTATAGTCTTCTCTTTGGGAGGGAAAAAATTATTATTATTTCTAATATGTACCTCACACCTCACTTGCCACAAAATACCTACTAAACTTTAGTTCGGAAATATCCAGCCTATTTCATTTAAAGTACAGTTTTTGTTTAAGATAGTAATTTGTGAAGTTAAAAACTTTAACTTCTGTCTTCCTTCTCAGAATGCTGTTCTTCGCATGGTTGTCCGGTTGTATTTATCTTGGTTTTAGTTGTTGTTATGGCTTGAATATTTTTGTATCCTCCAAAATACATGTATTAGAAACTTAATCCCAAGTGAAACAGTGTTAAGATGTGGAGTCTAATGGGAAGTGTTTAGGTCATGAGCACTCTGTCCCCATAAATAGTTGAATGCTGTGTTAAAAAGAACTTTCGAAATGAACTTACTCTTTTCTGCTCATCTCTCTGGGATGACATATTACCTCTGGGCAAAATGGATCATCTTGGAGGTAGAGGAACTGTGCCCGAATCTACCAGGGCCTTGATCTTGGACTTTCCAGACTCCAGAACTGTGGAACATAAATTTCTGTTCTTTACATATTACTCTGTCTCAGGTATTCCATAATAGTAGCAAAAATAGACTAAAAATGTTCTCTGTAATAAAATATTAATCATCTGGCAATATTACCTAGTGGAAATGTCTGTAATTTTTATTAGGCAATGCCTTAGTGAGGATTTGGGCAGTATTGCTTCCAGAATCCTTTCCATATTTTCAGTCAATTCATTCGTTTGTTATGAGACATCCATTACCCATCTGGAGTAATCACATCAGTCACTCCTTGTTTTATCATGAGAATATCTACCTTTATTTTTAGAAGGATCTATTCATGCTATAGCTAAGATATTGCAATACTTACATGTGTTGGGATGATGTTCTAACCAGTAACTACCTCACATACAATGACTCTTGAGAATGTCTTGCTTTAACACAAAATGTGGGAATCTTGCCTAAAAGGTCAGCCATAAAGATACGATCTATGAGAATATTTCAGGGTGACAGCCCTATCTACAGCCGTCCTCTTCTCCTGGCATCCTCAGTTTCCTTGACTAAACAATATGTTGACCAGTTAACATAAATTTAGTGCATTAAACTACTCAGAATACCTGTACATATATAATAGTACAAGGTAGTAAGTATACAAATACAATTTGGATAACTAGGCATTAGTCTTTGTTCAAGAAAACCAGCAGAAATAATACTTTTAAGACCAATGCTTGACATGTGGTGGAAGATATAGAAGTTTAGGTGAAGAAAGTAGGGTGAATTATAGAAGAAATAAGGAGAAAACAAAGCATTTTTCAGAAGTACAGAAAGACCAATTTAGCTGAAACAAAAAAGTCATATAGAAAGAAACGAAGACTTATGAAAAGTTTTTAGGTATTTTTGTAAAGAAATTGAACCTCTTTTTAGGAGAAAAAATTTCTGTACTCTTTTGATCTCTGGGAGCAGAACTAATCCTGAAACTGCCAGGGATCTTCTGTTTGAATTCAATACTTCCCCTTCAACAATTCTGGAGCCCGCATATTATAACTGTACTTTTAATAAAATGCTCTTAGTTTCATGATCTGATTTAATGTTTAAGACTCTGTTAGGAAACAGGTGTGGAAGAATAATTTGTTGTGAAATTTAGATGAGGGATATAAGATGCAGAGAACTGAATTCTGAAGAAATGACCCTTTTTACCAACCTGGCCAATTCTCTCTGTAGGATTCTTAAATAATGGCTCTTCTCTCTCACTGCTTTTTTCCAAAATACTTTCTCTTGACCACAGAACATATCATTATGTTTTCTGGAAGGTTCGTTCTCTGAAAAATTAGTTCATATAATTTATTGTGATGGATATTTGTGCTTATTATCCCCCTTGAGGCAGTTATGAGATAGAATCTCCATGGAAAAAGTTTTTAGTAATGCTGGGGAAATTAACCTATCCTTTGTTTGTTTTTTTTTTTTTTTTTTTTTTTTTGGAGAGGTTTTTTTTTTGTTTTGTTTGTTTGGTTTTTTTGTTTATTTTGCTATAGGGCACCTGCGCTCACCAGACAGACAGAGAGAGACAGAGAGACAGAAAGCAGGAAATCACCCCCCAGGGGAATGGCCACACCGCAATTCTTTCTCCTCCATTCTCCTCTCGGGATCTTGGGCACGCATGCACACGCACCCGGTGTGAGTTTAAGCCATCGAGTCCGGGACTCGAACCTCAGTCGACTATGTGGGAGTCCAGTGACATATCCATTACATTAACTGCTGGTCCCGGGAATTACCCTATTCTAAAGAAGCAAATACTCATCCAGAACACTCATTCTGAGTATTTCATGTGTCCTTGACTTCTACCTTGAGTATATTTTGTGACTACCTCTCCTTACTCTCACTACTCTACACTGCTTGCTCAAATTCTACAATTTCTTTCCCATTACTTCAGTGCACTGCAGGGGAATTATAATGCCATTGAGAGTTAACCTGCTAAACACTGGTCATCATTTAAACAGTTTCCTGACCCTATCTTGAAAACAGATGTAGATAAAAGGATAGAGGATATAAGTGCCCTAATTTATTCTGATTCATTCATGACCACTCTGCCCTCTAGCCTGTTAGAAAGTCAGAATGATGTTAATGTATGCTTGTTTAGAAATGCCAGCCTGCTCCCTCCTCTCCACAGCCTGTTCCAGCTCTAGCCCAATTAAATTCAACAGTTCGCAGGTGTTCAGAGAAATGCTTTCAACATAAAACCCCAGTTGTCTTTAGGGCTCTTCACTCTTTTCAGTGCTCTTAAATTTGAAATATTCTTCCAGCAAAACCAACCACACCTAAACAAACCACACCTGAACAAAGGGAAAATTACAATGAATGAGGACCAGAATGCTAATAATTATAAAAACATTATTAATAGCAAAAGAAAAGTTTGTTTCAGCACCAGCTGGAAACTCAATACATTTAATCCAGATCTGAAGGAAAATGATATTTTCTTGATTGAAGAGGTTGAAGGATGGGACACCACCAGATACCATGATGAGATATGTATGAGGAGAGTAAAAGAAAATATAAGACTATGTGTACTGTAGGGAACCAACAGGTGGCATGGTGGTTAAGGAACTGGACAGTCCCGCGTGGACAACCATGGTTTGATTCCCAGACCTGGTGGCTTTCACTTTCTTTCTCTGTCTCTCTTTCTCTCTCTCTCTCTCTCTCTATCTCCTGTGTGTGTGTGTGTGTGTGTGTGTGTGTTTTCTCTCTGGTAAAATTAAAATAAATAAATGAACAAATAAAATTAAATAATTCTTAAAAAAAAAGAATATGTGTACAATCTTTTGGAATAGTTCAAGCATACTCCCACATTTCCTGCATTTAAATACTTAGATTTTATCTTCTGCACACACTCACTGTTATATCTGGCCAATTAATGTGCCAGGATCACACACTGTGTATCCTTAACATCAATCCCTGGGAAGAAAATCACTGACAGCCAATCATTGTCCTAGTTACAATTACATATACCTTAATTAATTTCTAAAGATTTTGGAATTATTACAGATAACTATTCTGAAAACAGTGGGAGATTGAGACAAGCAGGTGGCATGATGGTTAAGGTACTGTACTTCCACATGATCGACCATAGTTCAAGTCCCAGCCTAGCAGCTTGAAAATCACACCAGATGCATGTGCACATATTCACAAAATCCTGAGAGGAAAATGGAGAAGAAAGTGAATTGCAAATGGAGGCGGAATAGTTTAGTCTGGCTCCTTCATCTATTCTGTCAATCACGTTTGAAGGCCACTAATAACTTATGTTATTGGTTATACTGTACTCGCACGCTTGTGTAATTATGAATTATATTCAATATATTAAATATAATGCACATGTGGGTGTGCAACAGCCTGTTTCTGGCAATAAGCCACTATTGTCTGCAGCCCCTTTAAGATGAAAAGTACCCTGGTCAGCTAATGCTGCTCAGAGCTCCACCCTGTGCTGGCCTGTCCCAGCAGCACTGCCCTCCTAGCGCTGCTCAGCCCAACTACTTAGCCCTGCTCAGATCAGCCTTGGTCAGTCTAGTGAGCTCTGGTGGCCTTGGCTTGGTTCAGCCTTGGCTGGGTTCAGATCAGCTCCACATGCTATGAGCTCCAAGAAAGGAAACACTCTATGAGTGTTCTTCACGTGTATCGCAAGCTCCAAGAGAGAGGAAGCACTTGTGAGCACTGCTATGAGATTTGTGAGCCTACTAAGAGCTCTGTGAGCTCCTACTAAGCTCAGCCAACATGACATCACTGCCTCATGTCTTTTTCAACTCCCTGCGTCTCTATTTGACTCACCCTTCAGAGGAGGAAAGAACCTCGCAAATCATGCAGCATGTCCATCACCCCTGGGAAGTGATTTCTCACTTGTTTTCTCTCTGGCTCAGTCTCTCTCTGGTGAGAGTATTTGCCTGGTGGCAAAAAATCTTAAAAACAAAATAATAGAACCCCAAAATACGTAACTTTTACATATAAGAATCTGATTATTGAGTATACCAGTACATGAAGTGGTCCTTGGTAAGGTCTAAATTGGGGGATGGGGTGTCTTTGCTGTTTAAGAACTTAAATATGAGGATATGTCAAATGTTCATGGAAAACTGTAACTATCGGGTTATCAGAAAAGTCATGATGCATTTTTCTATGTAAAAGTGCATCATGATTTCTTTTAATGACCCAATAAATTATGAGTTTACTTAGGTGAAACATTTTTTAAATCCATGCATAATAATTATGTATTTACGTGAACTTTTGAAGTCCTCCTCATATGAATTTTGTAGGGATGAGCCAGGACCAAACCTATTCATTTATTCATTCATTCAGCAAATAACTTTGAGTCCCTACTATGTGCTGTTCTAGAAGCAAGGGTTAACCATGAACAAGATAGACTAAAGATCGTTTCCTTGAGACAGGTAATAAACATTAAACACACTCAGTAACTACATAATCTAGAATGTCAAAAGTCAATATGGGGACCAGCAGATGGCATTATGGTTACATTACTAGACTCCTCGTAGCTGACTACAGTTCAACTCCCAGACTTGGTGGCTTAAAACTCATGCCAGACACATGTGCGTGCTTGCCCAAGATCATGACAGGAGAATGTTGGAGAAGGGATTGCAGTGTGGCCATTTCCCCTGAAGAATGATTTTTCTCTCTCTCTTTCTCTGTCTCCCTCTCTTTCTCTGCCTCTCTTGTGTATGCACATGCCCTATAGCAAAAATATCTCTCTGAGGGACCAGCAGTTAGCGTAATGGCTACGTCGCTGGACTCCCACGTAGTCGACCCCAGTTTGCGTCCCGGACCCAGTGGCTTAAAACTCACGCCGGGCGCATGTGCATGCATGCCCAAGATCCTGAGAGGAGAATAGAGGAGAAGGGATTGCAGCGTGGCCATCACCCCTGGGGGGTTATTTCTCGCTTTCTGTCTCTCTGTCTCTCTCTGTCTGTCTGGTGAGTGCATGCGCCCTATAGCAAAAACCTCTCAAAAAAAAAAAAAAAAATCTCTCTCTGAAAAAAAAAAAAAAAAAAAGCAATATGTGGAGCCAGCAGGTGGTGTGATAGTTAAGGCACTGGTCTCCCCCACGACTGACTGTAGTTCAAGTCCTGTACCTGGTGGCTTAAAAATCTTATGGGGTGCATGTATGTGTGTGCCCAAAATCTCAGGAGGAGAAGGAATTGTGTGTGGAGTGGCCATTTTCCCTGGGGGGTGATTTCTCACTTTCCCTCTCACTGTCTAAGCCTGGCAAGCATATATGCCCTCTGGCAAAAACCTTAAAAAAAATTAGTCCAGGAGGAAGAAGAGAATCTGGAGTCTAAGAAGAAAGGATAGGCTTAGGAAGAATGACAGATAACTTAAAGCAAACTTCACCTAATTCATTTATCTCTGAAAGTCTTATGCTTAATGAGTGAATACTATATTGAATATAGACTATTTGTATCTACTGATAGTAGAAAAAGAAAACCACAGATTCCAGCTTCATGTAGTGTGACATTCATGATGTTAATAACTTTCTTGAGCACTGTTTTGTGACAAACACTGCTAAATCACTGTACACGAATTATTTCATGTAATATTTACCAAAACTTGATAAATACCTAATGTCACTCCATTGACTCTAAAAATCAGGAAAACATGGGTAAGAGAGGTGAAACAATTTACTCAATTTCACACATTAGACAAATTCTTTCTTTAATTCCACATCCATGCTATTAATCATTACTTATACAAGCATGTTTCATCAGGCACATTTTGCAGGCCAGGAATTATTGTATTTTTTTTTTAAAGAGATTTTATTTTATTTCTTTTCTTTTTTTTTTTTTTTTTTTTTTTTTTAGAGGTTTTTGCTTTCAGGTGCATGTGCTCACCAGAAAGACAGAGAGAGTCAAAGAGACAGAAAGCGAGAATCTAGGGGGGGATGGCCACGCCGCAGTCCCTTCTCCTCCATTCTCCACTCAGGATCTTGGGCACGCATGCACATGGGCCTGGTGTCAGTTTAAGTCACCGGGCCCAGGACCTTAGACCGCAGTTGACTACATGGGAGTACAGCAACATAGCCATTAAGCCAACTGCTAGTCACAAGATTATAACTCATTTTCACTCTTAAATAAGTTAAGTCTACCCATGAAAATACTTTCTAGAACTTTGTGGTAGCCTAAACAGTAGCTCTCCAGAGAAACACATGTTTTAATCTCCAAACATATAAATAGGTCGCTTTCACAGCAAAAAGGACTTTACAGGTGTGATTAAGGTAGAAATCTTGCCATTGGGAGTTTATGCTGAGTTGTCCCTGTGGGCTCATTTTAATCACAAGAGTCCTTTCAAGAGGAAGAAGGCAGCAGGGTCAGAATCACAGAAGACAATGTGAAAACAGAACAGAAGTAAAAATGGCATAGGACCAACAACTATGGGATGTTAACAGTCTCTAGAAGTGATGAAAGGCAAGGAGACAGATTTTCCTCAGAAGGAACAGTCATTTCAACCTATTTTGGACTTCTGACCTTCACAACTCTAAGATAGCATATCTGAGTTAAGACACGAATTTTTGTGGTAATTTATTTTAGCCTCCATAGGAAATTAATTTGAATTTAATATATATAAATGGGGTGCCACCAGAACAAATTTATAAAATGTAAAATTAGCACTGTAATTGGGTCAAGGGTGAAGTCTAGAAGCATTTGGAAAAGCATGACTAAAACTATATTGTTTGTCTTGCACTGACTGACCAAAAATACAAATGCTAATGACTCTGCTAGTGAAGATTCAAAAAAAGTGAGCAGCACAGTAGAGAAAATCTACATTGTTATATAGGATACTCAAGTCATCACAAAGGGACTATTGGTAGATAGATAGACATTAAAGGAACTGCTTGTCCAGAATAATAAGAAAGTGAAACATATGTTACTGGAAAATGGAGGAAAAGGACCATTTGTTATGTATAGACAGAAGCTTACCTAAATTGTGGCCTACCACTCTATGGAAAACACAACTTAAAGCAACTCACTTGAACATTTGGCTGAGGAGATTTCTAAGCAAAGTATTGAAGGCAAATCTTTTTTGTTTCCTGTTCATACTAAAATGAAAGAAAAAGAGATAAATTGAGGAAATAACTATTAAACAAAGAAGAATTGGGACCTGATGATTTAGGAAATTATTCTTGGCCTAAAATCAAGAGATTCATTGTCAGAAAAGCATGCTCCACCAGCAATCCTACTTCTGGGTATCTACCAGAGGACAGGAGAATACTCAATCAGAAAAGTACTTGCACATCAATGTTTATTGCTGCATTATTCACAATCGTTAAGACATGGAACCAACCCAAATCTCTACAGATAAATGGATGGAAAAACTGTGGCACATATACTCTATGGAATACTATTCAGCCATAAAAAAAAGAAACAGGCACTTGATAGAAAGTGGTTGGATATGGAAGATCTACTGCTGAGTGAAGCAAGCCAGGATATGAAAGAAAGACGTTTTATGTATCCACTTAATATATACTGACTATCTGCACTTAATGGTAGAGATTGTTATATTAGAGGGCATAAACACAAGGAAAATTGTTATGAATGCTGAAGACAGTGTGGAATGAGACAGGGGGAGAAGGGAAGAGTATAGAGAAGGACAGCAAGAGAACAAATAGAAAGGCATGAAATTAGTGGGACACAGATATGGTTTCTTACCTGTTGATGATAACATGTATGGTATTCTCAACTAGACTGGTCTGAGAAACATTTCTTGTTGGATAAATTCTTTATACAAGCCAAATGATATATAGTGATTGAATGTTTAAAAAAATAATGAGAATAAATAATAATAATAATAATTATCTGAAAAAAAATGATGAAAAGCTATTTGATGATGATGTAGATAGTAATGTCTTTGTCTTTACTGAAGTGCACAGTAATCATGCTGGAAAAAGAAATGTAATACACTGTAAAGATATATGTGATTCAATATTATATAAAAGCTTATAATTAAAATTTTTTAAAAAATAAAAGCATGTTCTAGAGAGAAAAGCGGAAGTCAAATATAAAAATTTGCATGGTCCTTGGAAGGATCAAAGACTTGAGTGTTCAAGTAGAGAGGGGACTCTTTGAAGAAATTAGACATGTAATTCATGGATCCCCTCAGCCATCTCATCAGAAGACAAAAATAAAGAAGTGATTATCTAGGACAGACCTGTCTAGAAGCCTCTTCTTCCTGGGCTGGCATAATTAATATCTCAATAGCAATGAATCAGTCAATTCCAGCAATATTATGCTTTTGATATATATGTATTTGATATATTTTTTGTTTGTTCCTGTGTTATGCATTTTGGAAAATAAGGAAGCAGAGCAAATTTGATTATTGCTTTAAAGAAAATTATAAATTTCTTAGTAATAAAAGATATGAAAACTACAAGAGAGACCAGCAGTTAGCGTAATGGCTATGTCGCTGGACTCCCATGTAGTTGACCGCAGTTAGAGTCCCGGACCTGATGGCTCAAACTCACGGTGGGCGTGTGTGTGTGCGTGCCCAAGATCCCGAGAGGAGAATGGAGGAGAAGGTATTGTGGCATGGCCATCCCCCCTGGGGGGGCGATTTCTCATTTTCGTTCTCTCTGTTTCTCTCTGTCTTTCTGGTGAGCGCATGTACCCTGTAGCAAAAACCTCTCCAAAAAAAAAAAAAAAAAAAAAAAAAAATACAAGGAAAATTAAATGATTCGATGGGTGACCTAACAATACAGCAGGAGTTGAGAAGAGATGAATATACATAGAATGTTTGAGTCCTCCAGCAGAAAAGTGGTATTGCAGCTGGGCTTTCAAGGATGGCTATTATTTTCATGTTGAAAAAGTAAGGAGAAAATAGTAAGTTTAAAAAAAAAAAAAAAAAAACTTCATGATAAAAAATATAGATTGGCTTAAATTGGAGAAAGTAACTATTTTGAGTTTGGGTGATATGATGTTAGATGGATAAATTGTGGTCAGAATATATTGAAGGTGAAGTTTAAATACAGTATTCCTCTTTTATCTGAAAGGTAGCAGAAAATTATTGAAAGGATCAACTTCCTGGAAGCTTGACTCAATCACAAGAGTATTTCCTTTCAAAGTAAATTTGCACTGTGCAACATGTTGAATAGTTAAATAAGTGAGTGGTTAGGTTTCCAAGAGTATAAAGAGAAGGATGTAGTGTTTTTGTAATCACAAACACACATTTAATTCTTTTTTATATGATGCATACTTATATTTCAGTGGATTTGTGCATATAAAACATTAAGTGTGTAAGACTTCCAAGTATGTTTACAAAAGAGCACACGTAATTATCTTGGAAGCATGTAAAGTTGTATAGTAAATCAAACATCAAGTCAGTGCATACCTAGAGGTGGAGTGTATCACAACTGCAGGCTTCATTCGCTTTTGTTAAGCTCCAATTAATTTTGTCTTTTTTTTTTCTGCTTTTGAACAATTTTCTTCATTGAATATTTTTTTTCTGGAACATTTATCTTTGCCTAATTATTTTATACCTACTATGGATTTTTTTTAAACATGTTAGGTTCAAAGACATTTTGAAGTATATAAACCTAACCTGCTAAAAAGAGACAGATAATAAGATCATTAAAGTTGGTTTCTGATTTGGCATAAAAATATTATTCTTGTTTTAAGTTTAAATTTAATTTAATCTTAAATTGTATTAATTAAGCTGATTTTAGATCATTAAGGAGTCAGAATTTGAATAATCTAATTTCATGGTTTTTAGTTTTCTACCTTTTAGCTCATTTCTGTATAAAACAAAGCATCACATAGAGTTTCATCTGGTATCTTACCAAGTATGAACACTCTACTGCTACAACTTTAGTTTTATTATTGCCACACATTCATTACCTTTCCTGTTGTCATTGCTCTCTTTTGCTGATTACTGTTCCTGGAATATTCTGTTTCCTTGCTTCTACTTCATGTACTTCAGCAAAATGTGTCTCCAAAATGACTCTTTACTTTCTTCTCTGTGCTCTTCTAATAGGTATATAGGAAATTCTCAGGCACATCAACAAATTCCTAAATGAGAGAGATAGAAGATATGTCTATTGTCCATATTTGGTCATAACTCATTATATCCATGTTTTGCAAAACCGCACTGTTCCTTAGAAACACATACAACTATTGTATGCAAATTAGAAGTTACAATAAAAGTTGTCATAAAAAATAAAGCAACAGATTTTAGACATGAAACATCAGGCAGAAAATTATAGTGAACACTGAAAGAGAAGAAACAAATGAGGTGAGCTCTCAGATTGCTCTAGCTTACTAACTAGAGGGAATTCTTAAATTGTGCAGAGGAAGGGCCAGCAGGTAGTGTAATGCCTTAATGCCTTAAGGCACTGGATTCCCACATGGTGAATATAGGTTGAATCCTGGATCCAGTGACTTGAAAACCATGCTGGGTACATGTGCATGCCTGCCCAAAATCTCAGAGAAGAATAGAGGGAAAGAGATCCATGGCATGTCCATCCCCCCACAGGGAGTGATTTCTCACTTTCCTTGTTACTGTCTCTCTCTTCTCTGCTGAGTGCATGTGTACTATGGCAAAAACCTTAAAAAAAAAAAAAAAGTGTGCACAAAATAGAAAACCAATTGAACCCTGGCAGTCTCTGTAGGTTGAAGAGACAGATACAGAGAATTAATTTTCCTCTATGAAATGCCACACTGCCCATAATCTTTATGTGATAAATGATACAAAAATCTAACTACTAATTAAAATTTAGATTGTTAAAAAATAAAAGTCTTAATATATCATAGTACATAAAGCTCATGGAGCAAAATACTGAAAAAGAGAGAATGGCAAAGAGAGAGAGGAAGGTTTGGAAGTCTTTGAAGGGTTCTACTTTATGTTGAAACTGAGCTTTGATATGCACAATCATGTTAGGAAAACATCTGAAATTGGGGAAATGCTCACACCAAAAGAGGAAAAGAAATCAGTTCCCAGGGATCATACATTATTTTATAAGTCTCAATTCAAATTAGCCATAGGAAGCCTTAGAGCTCACTGGGAATTGAGTAAGTAATAATTATAAGGGAACTGCCTTCATATTAAAGAAAAGAAAAACCTAGACTAAATTATCTTTAGTCCTGTCTAATAATAATTATAAAGAAAATACTGAAAAAAATTGATTTGTTTCCAAGTATATACATCTACTATATACATCTCCCCAAAAAAATCAAAAATAGTTTTAGAAGTAGAAAATGACCTGGGGCCCAACAAGATAAAAGTCGTAATACTTGGCACCCAGTCAACTACTACCAAGCATGAAAAGACACAGAAAACTAAAATTCATATTGAGGAGAAAAATAAACCAATACAAAAAAAAAAAAAAAAAAAAAAACAGAAATGACCCAAACTGTAGAATTAGTACTCATGATGATTAAAACAGTTATAACTCAATAACATATTTTTAAGAAGGTAGGAACAAGATAAATGTTAAATAGGACATAAATTTAAAGACTTAAACTGAATTCCAGTTATGAAGAACACAATTTCCGTTAAAAAAATACAACAAATGGTATAAATGACAGATTAGACATTGCTGAAGAAAATGTTAGTGAACACAAAACTGTGGTAGTAGAACTCTTTGAAACAAAATGAATTGAGAAAAAATTAAAATGATGAAGGCAGCATAAATAAAATGTGAAACAACCTTAAAGAGTGTTCTATACATATTGATAATAAGAGTCACTAATGGAAAGAGGAGGAGGGAGTGAGAAATGCACTGAGTCACCCAATGTCAAAGAATGGAAATGGAGACACAAGGTATGGTGAAGCAAACTTTAATGGCAGTCTTGCAAGATCAGAGGTCTGATGGGCAGACATGCCCAGAATGCTTACAACAAGCAATTTATTCTCTATTGCACAAGTCTCTCTTCCAGTTCCTCAAAGGCTGAGGGCTATGAAGTGTACAATCTTCATAGACATCACCTAAATTTTATTATTACCTTATTAGGTATTTATTGTCCCTTTCCCTCTCATGTCTGACATAAAGGTGCAGGCTCAGGACAAGCCTGCGAAAAAGGCCTGTCAAAAGTTCTGAGGAGAGAGAAGAACCAGGAAGTAAAAAGAAGCAGAGGGCTGGTGACCAGCCACCATCTTGAGAAGTTGTTTCTCAAGGGCCGCCTGTTGTCTTAGGGTTTGATTTGTTCAGAAACGTTCCAGGAATGTCTACTTTCTGGGATTGTCACATCTGTAAGATGTAACTTTTTTTTTTTTTTTTTCTTTTTTTGGAGAGGTTTTTGCTATAGGGCACGTGCGCTCGCCAGACAGACAGAGAGAGACAGAGAGATAGAAAGCAGGAAATCACCCCCCAGGGGGGATGGCCACGCCGCAATCCCTTCTCCTCCATTCTCCTCTCGGGATCCTGGGCACGCACGCACACGCACCCGGCGTGAGTTTAAGCCGCCGGGTCCGGGACTCGAACCGCGGTCGACTACGTGGGAGTCCAGCGACATAGCCATTACGCTAACTGCTGGTCCCAGATGTAACTTTTTTAAAGTTATTCTTGAAAATTAATCACTGAGGTAATTTCCGTACAGAGAAGTTAGATGAAACATTTTGGTAAAAGTTCATTAAAATTTCAAAAATGTGATTAAAATTATACATCAACAGATACAAAAAGTTCAAAAAATCCTAGCCACACAAGAGAAAATAATATAGAAAATCAAGGTACTCAAAGACTGGATCTTGGCGAACATTAATAAGATGCTAGCAAGGTTTATCAGGAAAGAGAGAGTAGAAACAAGATAAAGACACAAATAACAAATATTAGGAATTAGATAAGAGACTATTATGAATAACTTTAAAATAGTAAATTTGGGGACTAACAGATGGCATAATGGTTATGTCACTGGCCTCCCACATAGTTGATCACAGTTCAAGTCCGGACCTCATGACCTAAAACTCACACTGAGCGTGTGTACATGCGTGCCAAAGATCTCAAGAGGAGAATGAAGGAGAAAGGATTGCAGCGCATGGCCATCCCCCTCTTGGGGGTTATTTCTCACTTTCTTTTTCTATTTTTCTCTCTGTCTCTCTGGCAAGCACACACTCCCTGTAGCAAAACAAACAAACAAACAAACAAAAAAAAAACAATAAAACAAACCAAAACAAAACAAAAAAACCTCTCTTTAAAAAAATAGTAAATTTGACAATTTAATTGGAGAATATCTAAAGAGAAAAAATGAATAAACCTCACTCATTAAGGAATAAATTATATGAACATGTATTGAATAAATCATTGTTTTAATTGCCAGAGATAATGTGGACTTACAGAAACAGAGAAATAGAAAGAGACACACAGGACCCCTCAACAGGTCATGGTCTTGCCATGGTTCCTTCTCCATTTCTCCATCTTATCAGGATTTTGGGCACACATACATATGCATTCAGTGAGTTTTCAGGCCACCGGAGCTGGAGTTCTAAAGATGGTTGGTCATGTAGTCTGACTCCCTTAACACTATGCTGCTACAAGGCTAGCCCTTAAGTAATTTTGGCTTAAATATATATTCAGAATAAAAATTGCAGATACTGATAGTTTTACTCTTATTTATGCTTACATAAATATGTGAATAAGAACATTTAGATCTTTCAAAACAGTACTATATTTCACTCATTGTCATTTTTGAAATTCAATGATCTGAATTAATACTTTTCTTTTTTCTTCTTTAATTTATTTTTATTTCTTTTAATTCTATTTCTTTTATGCATTCAATCACTTACTTAACATACAAAGGAATATTTAAACATGTGTACATTTCTCACCAGTCCAGTTCACCATACTAGAAAGTTATCTTCAATTGATAGTAATCCATTTCTTTGTCCCATAAATGCCTTGTCTCTCTATTTTTCTCTTTAATGTCCTTTCAAAGACCCTCTTTAAAACATTCTTGCAAAGAGAAAGATAAAACATCGTCGTTAATAATTTAATATACATTAACCAAATTAACATCTTTATGAATAAACTACACATATTCAAATTACTACACTCTACCACCATCACAATTTAAATCTTTTTCTCTCTTTTTTTCCTCTCTTTCCTCCCCTCCTTCGTCTTTTTATTTATTTTGATGAGAGAGGTACCCCTTATATACATTGTCTTACTATGCCACAATCCTTCCCCAAGCCTCCCAACCAGCCAGGTTTGGAGGTATGTGCTTCCATGCCCAGTCTATTTAGGTCCACCAAAGACTTAAACCCGAGTCTCCCATGTAGCTTCAGGATCATACAGCAGTGTCAGACTACCTGTGCCACTGCCACAGGGACATAGTTGAAGTTGTTTCAATACATATCTTTCATCTAAGATTAATTTTAGAATTCTAAGTACATTGAGAATCAGTGTAAACTTCTAAAAATAGTCCTTATGTTGGGCATTAAGATTTTGACTTTGAAATCAGGAGAAAAAAGTAAGAAAGTGATCATTTGGTCATGTATTCATTTCTAAAACATTAAACGATATTTTTAATCCAATCTTCGCTCTTTTGTAAAGCCTATTGGCGTAGGATACCATGGTAAATGTTACTTGTCCTTTCTGTTAGATGGCATCAAGTTTATGCAAAGATGTCACTGCAGCTTGTCAGAACTTGAATTCTGGTTTTGTTTATTCTTCTATCTTTGGATAAAAACATCACCTTTATGAACCTCCGTTACCTCCTCAAATGGAAATATGCATTGCCACAAAGGTAGGTTTTAGGGACTAAAAAACAAGTATATAAAGGACTTAAAAGGGTTCCTGGCATATATAAACATGTAATAGTAAGTGTGGTTATTATCATCATCGTGAAGTATATTTGTACACTGATTCAAACATTATGCTTCCTTCTTGTGATCACTAATCTACTAATCTCATTCAGTTAAATTGGTCATATCAAAGAATTAGAATCAAAAGCCATCATTTCTAATCAAATTTGAGAAATGATCATTTTACAAAAAGTAAATATTCTTGAAACTTTGAAAGAAAATTCAAATATAGGCTTCATGTTGCATGTTAATAGTTTAAATCGTACAGATTTCTCAAAGGCATCAGTGCACTTTCAGTTGATTCCCATCAAAATCAGAAGTTTATTATGATTTTGTTATATGTGAATCACGGAAAAATCAAATGACACTCTTGCTTAAGAGGTTTACAAATGTATCTGATTCAGAGGCAACAGACATCTAAGCCTTTTTTAATTAAAAAAAATCCAAGTCAACAAACACATTTACCCATTTATCTATTTGAGAATTATATAGTATGTGCCATATACTTTATTATTATCTAATTC
Organism: Tupaia tana; assembly: GCA_026018925.1. Taxonomy (NCBI): domain Eukaryota; kingdom Metazoa; phylum Chordata; class Mammalia; order Scandentia; family Tupaiidae; genus Tupaia; species Tupaia tana. The sequence goes on from JAKSZU010000003.1 coordinate 153,724,785, forward strand.
TCTCTAAGTACCTAACAATGCATTTGGGGAATTATTGATGCTTTTAGTCTTTCTTTTTTATGTAATTAGGGATACAAATGCAACTTGTACTACATATGAAGTATTCTAAATGACTGTGTTGTTTGGATTGTATTCTTCCTATTAAATGTTTAAATTATATTAGTTTATTTATTTAAAAATAAAGAAGAGCTGGGGCCAGCAGATGGTTTAGCAGTTACATTGCTGGACTTCCACATGGCCAAGTGCAGTTCAAGTCCCAGGGGTGGCTTAAAAAAATCACACCAGGCACATGTGCATGTGTGTCTAAAATCCTAGGAGGAAAATGAAGACAGGATTGCAGCATGACCATCCCCTGGGGGGTGATATCTCTCTCTCTTCTCACTGTCTCTGCCTTTCTCTCTCTTCAGCGAGCACATGCTCCCTAGGATAAAAATCCTCTTGAAAATAAATAAATAAAAGTAAAGAACAGGTATGATAGAGTAAATGTAGACATGCCTCTTAACTCTGAACAACTAAACAACTCTTCCAAATTATGAAATGATAGTTTTTAGACAATATACAATAGATAGCACAGGCTATGTTCCTCAAGGGAAGGCAAATAAATTAACTGAGCCTTGTAATCACACTAGGTTAACATTGCTTTCAAGATCATGGAAAAGCAGGACCAGCAGTTAGTGTAATGGCTACGTCGCTGGACTCCCATGTAGTCAACCACAGTTCAACTCCCAGACCCCGCTTAAACTCATGCCGGGTATGTGTACATGCTTGTGTGCACAAGATCCTGAGAGGAAAAGGGAGGAGAAGGGATTGAGGCGTGGCCATCTCCCCGGGGGGGGGGGGGGTGATTTCTTGCTTTCTGTCTCTCTGTCTCTCTCGCGAGCGCACGTGCCCTATAGCAAAAACCTCTACAAAAAATGAAAAAAAAAAAAAAAAAAAAGATCATGGAGAAGCAAATTCAGAGGTTGGGATGAGTTGAGGAAATAGGTAATAGCATTGAGGAAGGTTGAATGGATAGATGTTATAGGACAGATCATCAGAGATCTGGAAATCTGTTTAAGATTCTCCTAGAGTCTTTGGTTGAATACTGAGGTACATATATTTCAGGTTAACTCCTTCAGACCAGGCAAATAAAAGTGACTGGACGAAGAACAACTGTCAGGGAGTTATGAACTGACCAATTTCAGAGCTCACCAGTTTCCATTTCCACTAACAAGGTATACCAGTTGTGTTACTGCACATCTTTGACATCTGTTATATTTGTGTTTGACAGTTTCTTTCCAGTTGATGAGATCAGTTGCACCAAGATGTGCTGCCTCTAAAAGGGTGTGGTGGTTGTGTGGCTGCATTCCTTTGAAAGTTCTTATTATATTTACCATTTAAAAAGAATGCTTAAGGGCCAGCAGAGGAGGTTCAGTGGTAACATAACACTCTATAATGCTAGATCCACTTGAGAAGGTCCTGGGTTCACATGTAGGGGCCTCCCTGTGCATTCTGGGCAAAACATGAGTGCCAGTAATCCTGGCTGACTGGCTGGGGGTAGACTAGAACTCTGAGGACCAGATGGAGGATGCTTCTCTCTCTCTCTCTCATTCTCTCTTGTAAGAATAAATAAACCTTAAATGTTTTTTTAAATGCTCATTTGATGGATATGGGAGAATATCTTGTTGTTTTCTAATTGACAATTTTATGTCTTCCTGTTTAATACTGAAGCTAAATCTTTTCTAAAGCTTACCAGCAATTTATCTCTCCTTATCTATCCTCTCTTTTGTGGAATATTATTTTCTTTTGCATATATTTCTTATAATCTTTTGTCTTTATATTATTACTTTTAATTTCTCATATAATGTAATTTATACTTTAAAAGTTGGTAAATACATTACATCTTTTCTTTTTATTATTATTATTTAAATTTATTTGTTTACGTCCGTTCACTGTACGTCATTACAGCATAAAAAATGAGATTTTCCATCCAGAATACACTGTATATTGTCTCAATCAAGCACATCAACATACATGTTATTGTCAACAATTAATTTTCCATTTCTTGTTTCCTGTATGTTTTGCTCTTTTCCCCCCATCATTGATTCCCTATCTCTTACCCTCTGCCATCTCCCACTCTCTTCCTACACTGTCTCTGGTATCTATGTTTACTTTCTATACTGTTTCCCCCCCACATTTTATTGAAGTACTAAAGATCTTAATTAATCTAAATATTTTCATAGCAAACACAGCTGGTATATACATTTCCATGAACACAAGTCTAACTTTAGGCATCCTATAAAGTAGCACCTAGCTGGGGCTATATATCTTATTGCGGTCATCGAATGGATTTTTTTTTCTGAAACTTTTTTTTTTTTGTAACTTAATTTACATTCTTTTCCTAAGTATCATCACAGCATACAAAATGTGATTTCCCATCCAGAATATAATGCATAGTGACTTAATCATGCATATTATTATCAAAAATTTTCCATTTATAGTTCCTAGAATTTTTTACCCCTCTTTCTGACCCTCTGTCCTTTCCCACCTCTTTTCACACTATCTCTGGTGTCTACAATTGTCTTCCATTCCTTTCCCACCCACATTGTATTGATCACACAATTTCTTAAATAATCTAACTACTTTCAATGGTAAGTTCACATGGCACTATTAAGAAAACCAGTTTTAACTTAAATCATAGAAATGCTAAGGAACTTTGCTTAAAGCCAGGAAACAGGTTAGGATTCTGTTCAAATGGTAGGTGCATGAACCTATCAGTCTCATGTACTTTATCTTCTGTTCTGACTCCATTTTTCCTATTAAATTCTGGGATATTATATTCAACTCCAGATTTGCCCTACGATTAAGTTGGCCACTTTCTTAGTTTTTGAACTCTAATGTCTGTGTGTCTGTATTTAATTATCCTTATATAACATACCCTTGAGAACTTCTTGAAGATCTGGTATGGTGCTGGTAAATTCTTTCAGGTTTTGTTTATCTGAGAACGTTCTTCTCTTTTCTTCCCACATGAAATATAATCTTGCCGGGTACAGTGTTCTTGGCTGAAATTGCCTTTCTCTTAACACTTTCAATATATTTTCCCATTCTTTTCTCGCTCGCATTGTTTCCGATGAGAGATCTGCTGTTAACCTGATGGGATGTCCTTTGTAGGTAACTTGATGTTTTTCTCTTGCCAATCTTAGTATCTTGTCTTTGTCTGTGGTTTTTGGTCAATCTGGCTATAATGTGTCTTGGAGAAGATCTTGGGTTGATTCTATTTCAGGTCCTTTGTATTTCTTGGGATTGAATCTTTGAATGCCTCTCTAGGTTTGGAAGGTTTTCTTGCAGGATTTCATGGAATAGATTACAATGCCTTTATGGGTCTCTTCACCTTCTGGAATGCCAATTATCCAGATGTTTGGACATTTGATGGTATCTAGTACTTCTCCTATATTATTCTCAAATTTGGGGGCCATTTTCTCCGTCTTCGTGGTGGATTTCTCTAGGCCAGCCATTTTCTCTTCTACGTCTGAGATTCTATTTTCTGACTGATCTAGTCTGCTTTTAATACTTTCAAGGAAGATTTTGACTTCCTGTATTATAGACTTCATCTCTATAGACTTCATCTTCATTCCGTTTGAGTCTTTTGTAAAGTGTGTAATTCCTCTTTTAAATCTTGCAAGAATTTCCTCATCTCCTGGAACTCGTTAACTTCTTTCTCCTTTCTCTTTAGCAGTTCATTGTCTCTCTTCTCTTCCATCTCTGTTAGCTTTGACATTATGAATACTCTAAATTCCTTATCAGACATTTCCATGATTTTCACTGAACTGCTTGTGGATGAACAAGAGTTACTCTTTTCCCTTGGAGGAGAGGTATTTTCTTGCTTTCCCATATTTCTTGTGGTCCTGCGGTGATTTTTTTTGTCATCTGATGGATGGTGTGTTTCTTTCTAATTCTTGAAGATCAGTCCAGGATTCAAACCACAGTCTGCCATGTGGGAATCTAGCACCTTTAACCACCATGCCACCTGCTGGTCTTTCTTTCTAATTCTTGAAGATCAGTCGCGCTAGCTTTGTTTGCTGGAGGCTGAATTATCAGTAGAAAATCTTCATTTCTCCTGTCCCCTGAAATGACTAGTTAGCAGGAGCCATGAGGAATCCTCTTCTGAAGGAAGGCCTCACCTCTCCTGCCTGGGTGGAAGGACCACATTACATCTTTTCTTGGTTTATGGTTGTATTTTAATTTTTTTTCATTGCCAATAAGAAAATTTTGATATTAGAGTCAACATATTAATGGTTTTAATTGTAATTTAAGAATTTTGTGTTATATTAATAGTTTTAATTGTAATTTGAGAATTCTCTTTTAAGAAATTATTTTCTTTCTACAACTTATGAATATATTATTGGATATATTATTCTGAAAGTGTCAAGTTACCATGCCATAGCTACAATTTTTTTAGAATTATTGATTTAATTCTATTTACTATTGCTATTTTTAAATTTGCTATGGAGCATGTACACTCACCAAAAAGAGATGGAGAGAGACAAGAAAAGTGAGAAAGCAAGTTGACAGGCTCAGGACTCAAAACCAAAGTTGGCCATATGGGAGTCCAACACCCCAACCACCACACCGCCAGCTGACACTGCCATAGCTACAATTTAGTTCACCTATAATTCAATGTTCTATATACTGTTTTATTTTATTATTGTCCCAGAAGTGTTTATTGAACAGTTCATCCATTCCACGACGGCCTGTAATGTCAGGTACATAAACTTGTGAATCTACTTCCAAGATCCTTATTCTATTACTATAGTTCGTTTGTATAACATAACTTCTCTTTTCTTGTGTAGACAACTCCAAGGGATATCCAGGACTCGAGAGGAAAGACACGTGCAAGTCACAAATCTCTATCAGGGAAAGTAAGAGCTTCGTATTCCTCAAAACATATTTTAGAGCTCATAGTTCATTTTAGGATTGTCAGTAGATATCATCTCCTTTGTCAATATCATAATTCAGTAAGAATTTTGTCCATTTAGGTGAGAGTTCCAATTTTCCTCTTTGCAGAGGACATAACAATTTCTCCTACTGCCTAAACCATCGCTTCATCATTCTCTTCATCTATCACCATGTTCTTAGGCTCCAGATCAGTTTCAAATCTATACTGGTTTTACCGTTCTGGTTTCCGGATCTCTTTTTTTAACTGTTTCCAGTGGAATTCCTTTTATCTTGAGCAGGAAAAAGTGACTTAAAATGAAACCAACTTGGATTGGCAGGTGGCATGATGGTTAAGGTGCTGGACTCCCACATGGCTCACCTAGGTTCAAGTCCCAGATCTGTGGGATGCTTTCTCACTTTCCATCTCTCTCTCTCTCTCTCTCTCTCTCTCTCTCTCTCTCTCTGGTCAAATAAAAAATAATAATAATTAATAAAATTAGATAAATAATTAAAAAAAACAACTAAATCAACCAACCATAATCAGTTGCACTAATAAACAAATGAGATATTTGCTACAATACATACAGTATTCATAGGTGTTTATATATTTTTTTTTCAGGGAATCTTGTGTACTGAAGTACTAGAATTTAAAGTCCAGGCAAGTTTTTCTAGGAGTTTTGATATAAAGGATAGCAAGAAAAGGAGCAGTCACTGGGCAATATTTTTTTCCCACACAATGTATTAGTATTTTTTATAATAAAATATAAATCTCTTCAGATAAGGGTGCTCTTCAATTCCACACTCTTCCCATTTTTTTTATACCCTGTATGCCTCTCTAATTTATGTGATCTTTCTGGTGACTCATGCATTATGGTTTGTACTAACTGGTTTTAGCATTTAATTCTCTTTTATATATATATTTACTTCACTCTTAAGTTTGAAGAGCTTTCTACTTAGTGATGGTAATAATAATAATAATAAAAACAAAAACAAAGCAAAACACTTAGAATAGGGTAGGCTCCTTTCTCTTTGGCTTCTATTAAAATGATAGTACCTGCTTTGGATCAGTTAACCTTTTTGCTTCATTCTGCATAGAAAACATTCCCCCAAAAAATGTTTTTCTAATGTTTAAGAACCTCATCACATTTCATTCTAAACTCATATCTTCTTTATACTCTTCTACAGTGTTGTCACTCTCTTATCTTCTTTCTGCATTATATGTATCTCTTCTAGTCCCTATAATTAAAAAGCCACAAAAGGGGCCAGCAGGTGGCATGGTGATTAAGGTGCTGGACACTCCCACATTGCCAACTGCAGTTTGAGCCCTGGACCTGGTGGCTTATTTTCTCACTTTCTCTCTCTCTCTCTCTCTGGTCAAATTAAAATAAAGAAATGAATAAAAAGTCACATGAAAGGAGAGGTAAAGACAGAGAAAAAAAGAAGGACGGAAAAGGAAGAAAGGAAAGAAAATTCAGACACAAGTAAAGGGCTTACTATGCATTTTAGATGGCTCTTATTTTATTTGTTAGTTTAAATAATTCATGAATTCTGACCAAAATTTCACTATTAAGGTACCAGTTGAGTTTGAATCATAGTCCTACCTGAAGTTTCTGGTCCTTGGACTGTATATTCTTCATATATAAAAATACACTTTCCAAAAGTTTCTAAGAACTGTCAAATTCTGCTGAACATTTCCAACCTTTATCATCATAAACTCTACAAGGATCCAGTCACATTTAGATCATGAATACATCATTCTTGCTGGCATTTTACTTTCTCCTAATAGTTTCAAGATTGAATATATTATAAATTCTTATGCAAACAGAGTAATGATGTCAAACACTCTATGAATTAAAAAAAAAATTCCCCAACTGGGGCCAGAAGATGGTGTGGTTGTTAGGGGGCTGGACTTCCACATAGTCACCCAGAATCTTGGATCTGGGGGCTTGCTTTCTCGCTTTCCCTCTCTCTCTCACTCTGTCCCTTTCCAGTCAAATTTAAATAAATAGATAAATAAAGTTGAATAAAATAATTATTTTTTTAAAATTCCCCCAACCTATTATTTATTTATTTTTTGTGACAATAATGGTTTTAGAAATTAGATGTTCAATAAATATCTGCAAATACTAAACTGAAACTAGCCAACTAGGGTACTTTGACAAACATATTCCTTTTTTATTGTTATTATTTATGATTTACATATAATTGTACATATCTATAGGTACAATATGGTATACAGTGTTTGACAAGCAAATCAAAGGTATAACTGTGTTCATTATCTTCAACAATGAACATTACATTATGTTTTGCACATGTGATACTGGTTCTACTAATTTTGTTTTTTGTTTTTGTTTGAGTTTGAGGTTCATATAAGATTGTCAATAATATTTTTACTCTGTTGTGGTACACCATTCTATATCCTATTTTAGTTGTCTACATGCATTCTCATGTCTGTTAATCAGTTCTTCCTGACCACCCTCCCCACGCCTACTCCAAGGTAGACTCTGGTGTCTTCCATTTCTTTTTCTACTTCCACACCATCCAGTCTTTAGTTTTTGCCATAAAGTACACACATTTGACATATATTGATTGAAGACACAGTATTTGTTTTTCATAGCCTAGTTTATTTCATTTGGTATTATACCTTCTTAATACATCCACTTTGTGTAAAATGATGGGATGTCACTGTTTTTTGTAGCTAAGTGGTATTCCATTTTGTATATGTGCCACATTTTTGTTAATCCAGTCATTGAATGCTAGGAACATAGGTTATTTCTGTGTCCTAGTTACTGTGAATAATGCTGCAATAATCATAACGTCTGACAGAGTGATTTTCTTTGAATAATTATCCAAGAGTAAGATTACTGGATTGTATGGAAAGTTCTAATTTGGATTTTTGAGGAAACTTCATACTATTTTCCACAATTGGCTGTACTGACACTGCTACCAGCAGCACAGGAGTGTTCTCTTTTCTCCACATCTTCACTAACACTTGTTATCTACTTATTTGATAGTAGTCTTTTTTTTAATTAATTAATTTATTTATTTACTTATTTTTAAATAATGACCTTTCTTATTTGGGTTAGGTAATACCTCACTATGATTTTTATTTGTATTTCCTTTATGATTAGAGATGTTGGAACTTATTTTTCTATTCTTTTTAGTGATTTGATGTTTTCCTTTGAGAGTTTTCTATTCAGATTACCCATTTTTAAACTGAGCATTTATTATTATTATTATTTTGCAGGTGAGCTGTTTGAGTTTTGTAAGTTCTGGTTATCAATCCCTTGTCAAAGCAATAGTGCACAAATATTTTCTTCCATTTTGTGGGTTGTCTCTTTATTCTATGGTTTTGTTTCTGTTGTTGTACAGAAGCTTTTTATCTTGATGTAATCTCATTTGTCAATTTTCGGTGTTTTTAGAGATCATATTTTTTAAAAAGATTTGCCTACTTCAGTGTCTTAAAGTGTTTTCCCTATGACTTTCTCAAGTAGTTTTATAGTTTGTGGCTTTACATTTATGTTTTTATTACATTTCGAGTCAATTTCTGTGTACAGTGAAAAATAAAGTTCATTCTTTGGCAGGTGAATATTCAGTTTTTCCAGAATCATTATTGAAAAGACTGATTTTTCTCTATTGAATTGCTTTGAGTCCCTCGTCAAAAATCAGTTGGTTGTAGGTGTTGGATTTATTTCTGGATTCTCTATTATATACTATTGGTTTCCAAGTCTGATTTTGTGCCAGTATCAATCTATTTGGTTATTGTGACCCTGCAGTATATTTTGAAGTCCAATACTGAAAGTCAGGCAGAGACGTTCATTCTTTTTATCCAGTATTGCTTTGGCAGCACAGAGTCTTTGATGATTCCAGACAAATCTTGTGATATTTTTTTTCTACTATGAAAAATGTAGCTGGTATTTTATTGGACCACTGGAAAAGTCATGACACATTTTTACATAGGAAAACAGAAAAATATGTCATGATTTTTCCAATGATCCAATAATGGAATCATATGAAATTTATATATAGCTTGAGTAGTATTGACATTTTAACTATATTTATCCTCCCAGTCTATGAACAAGGGCTGCCTTTCTATATTTTTTGTACCCTTTTCTATCTCTTTCTTTAGTTTTTTATAGTTTTTATTATAGAGCCTTTTCACTTCCTTGGTTAGATTTATTCCCAGGTATTTTGTTATTTTAGTGACTATGTGTATGGCCAATTTAAATAGGATTGTTTTCATCATTTCTGTTTCAGTTCAGTCGTTATTTGCATATAAAAATACTGCAGATTTGGGGACCAGCAGGTGGAGTGGTAGTTAAGGTGTTGTACACTCCCGCATAGCTGACCACAGTTCAAGTCCTGGACCTGGTGGCTTGCTTTTCTCACTTTCAATCTCTCTCTCTCTCTCTCTCTGTGTCTCTCTCCCTCTGGTAAAATTAAAACATAAATGTATGAATAAATAAAAAATAAAATAAAATAATTCTTTAAAAAATTTGTGTGTTTTACTTTCTATCTTGTGACTTTCCTGAACTTACTTATTACATATAAAAGTCTTTTGTGGACTTTTTATATTTTTCTGTGCATGTAATCTTATCATCTGCAAATAGGGACCATCTCCGATTTGTTTTTATTTATTTATTTTTATTGATATTCTTTCAATCTTTAACGCATAACACAATTGTGCATGACAAAGGCCATATCATACCTACTGTTCTATAATCTCCTTTCTTCACTTAATACAACATAAATATCAATATCAATGAATCCAGCTCTTTATATAATTGTTCTAAGACTAATCTCTGAGGATTTATCACTTGAGCTATTTTCAATTTTTCTCTCTTTTTGTATTTATCTTCTTTTTTTCTGGGAGGGGGGACCATCTTCAGTTTGAATGGATTATATATCATTTTCTTGTTTGGTTGTAATAGCTAGGATTTCCAGTATTATGTGAAATAGGAGCAGAGAAAGTGGGCATTTTTTAAAGCAAGCTTTTATTTTTTTCTTTTAATTTTGCCAAAGGGTATGTGTGCTTGCCAGAGAGAGATGGGGGCAGAGGGTGGGGCATGAAATCATCTCTTTATGCTGAATTGTCATGCTACAATTTTTTCTCCTAATTTTCTCCCTCCTCTTGGGAATTAGGGAACCCATGCACATGCATCCAGCATGTTTCTCAAGACACCAGGTCTGGAACTCAGCTGTGTGATCAGCTATGCAAGATCAAATGGTCTTAACTACCAAACCACAGCTGGCCCCTGTTCGAGGTTTAAGAGAAAACAAACAAACAAACAAACAAGCAAACAAAAACTATCAACGTTTTTCCATTCACTATGATATTAGCTGTGGGCTTAATATATTGTGTATGGGTTTATTTGTTAAGAAATGTGTCTTCTGAAAGTGTTTTGTTGAGAGTCTTATTCATTATTGGGTGTTGGACTTTATCATATGCTTTTTCTGCAGCAATTGATATAATCATTTGATTTTTATCTTTCCTTCATTTGATGATATATCACATTTATTGTTTTGTGAATATTAATATATTCTTGCAAACTTGGAATAAATCCTACTTGGTCATCTTTTTATTGTGTTGTTGTATTGGTTTGCTAGTAGCTGGTTGAGACTATTTGCAACTATATTTATTAGGTAAATTGGCTTGCAGTTTTCTTTTTTTTATTATGCTCTGTTTTTGAAATCAAGATGATGGCGGTTTCATGAAATAAATATGGGAAGGATCCTGCTATTTGTATTTTTTTACATGTAATTACTGTATATTTTTACAGCACATAAAATGGATTTTCTGAGCATGAATATATTGCTTATTAATTCAGTCAAAGATATTACCATATACACTATCATTAACAGATAATTTTCCTTTTTTTTTTTTTTTTTTTCTAGAGAGAGATTTTTCTATAGGGCACATGTACTTCCCAAAGAGACAGAGAAACAGAAAGCAAGATATTACTCCTCAGGAGGGATGACCATGCTGCAATCCCTTCTCGTCCATTCTCCTCTTGGGATTTTGGCATGCATGCACATATGCCTGGCAAGAGCTTAAATCCACCAGGTCTGCGACTCAAACCATGGTCAACCATGTTGGAGTCCAATGCCTTAACCACTATGCCACCTGCTAGCCCTTATTTTTGTTCATTCTTATTTAAAGATTCTGTAAAATTCAGCAGTGAAACTATCTGAGCCTGGGCTTTTATTTCTTGGGAGACTATTACTGATTCAGTCTTGTTACATATTACTGGTCTGCTTGGATTTTCTATTCGTTCCTGGTTCAGTCTAGGTGTGTTTTAAAATTACAGTCAATTATACATTTCCTCTAGGTTTTACAGCCTGTTGGTATATTGTCTCTCATAGTAACCCCTAGTTATTTTGTGTATTTCTGTGACAATAATTATAATATCTCTTTAATTTTTATTTAATTATCTAGGCCTTCTCTCTATTTTTTCCTAGTCTAGGCAATGCTTTTTCTATTTTTTTTTTTTTCCAAAAAACTATGTTTTTTTTTTTTTTCTTTTTTTTTTTAGAGAGGATTTTGCTATAGGGCAAGTGCTCTCACCAGATAGACAGAAACAGAGAGACAGAAAGTGAGATATCACCCCCCAGGGGGAATGGCTACGCCGCAATCCCTTCTCCTCCATTCTCCTCTCGGGATCTTGGGCAAGCACGCACACGAACCCAGCATGAGTTTTAAGCCACCGGGTCCGGGACACGAAACACTGTCAACTACATGGGAGTCCAGTGACATAACCATTACGCTAACTGCTGGTCCCCCAAAAAACTAGTTTTTTATTTCATTGATTGTTTTCGGTAGTTTTGTTTTGGTCTTTATTTCATTTATTTTTGCTGTGATAGTTATTATTTCTTTTCTTACTGTTTTTGAGTTTAGCTAATTCTTGCTTTCCAGCTCTTTGAGATACATTGTTTGATTATTTATGTGCCAACTTTCTTTTAACTTTTTATTTTATTTTTTAAATTTTTTTATTTTATTTTTTTTAGAGGTTTTCGCTATAGGGCTCGTGTGCTCGCCAGACAGAGACATAGAGACAGAAAGCAAGAAATCACCCCCCAGGTGGGATGGTCACGCCGCAATCCCTTCTCCTCCATTCTCCTCTCGGGATCTTGGACACGCACGCACATGCGCCCAGCGTGAGTTTTAAGCCACTGGATCTGGGACGCGGGACGCGAACCGCGATCGACTACGTGGGAGTCCAGCGACATAGCCATTACGTTAACTGCTGGTTCCTTTAACTTTTTTTTTTTTTTGAGAGAGATTTTTTGTTTTAGGGTGCATGCACTTGCTGGAGGGACAGAGTGACAGAAAATGAGAAATAACCTGTCAAGGGGCTGGCCATGCCACGGTCTCCTTTCCTTCATTCTCTTGGGATTTTTGGCATACATACAAAAACACCTGCTGTGAGTTTCAAGCTGCCAGGTCCAGGACTCCAACAATGGTCAACCACAGCAGAATCCAGAACCTTAACCACTACACCACCTGCTGGCCCCTATTTGTAAACTTTCTATATCGGTGTGAACACTTACACTATATAAACTTCCTTCCTTCTTACTGTTTTTACTGTATTCCGTAGATTTTGATATCTTGTATTTTCGTTTTCATTTGTTTCAGAAAATATTTAAACTTCTTTCTTTGTTTCTTCAGTGTTTTCATAATTAGTAACATGGTATTTAGTATCCATATATTAATATTTGTAGATTGTTGACAGTTGTTTTTGTTGTTAATTTCTAGTTTCATTCCATTGTGCTCAGAAAAGATACATAACATGACAGTTGTTTCTGTTGTTAATTTCTAGTTTCATACCATTGTGCTCAGAAAAGATACAGAATATGATTTCTATTAAATTTGGAGAGGTTTGTTTTCTTTCTTATTATATTTCCATCCTAGAGAATGTTCCATTTGCAGCTGAAAAGAATGTGCATTTTACCATTATTAGACAAAATGTTCTGTACATGTCATACTATTTGTCTCATGGTATAATTTAATTCTAGTATCTCTTTGTTTATTTTTGTCTATATGATCTATTCACTGGTGAGAGTCGAGTGTTGAAGTCCCCAACAATTAATGTGTTCATTTTTCTCTTCTTTTAGGTCTAACCATCATAATTGTGTATATTTGGGTGCTCTGATATTGGGTGCATTTTTCTTTATAATAGTTACAATTTCTTCATGGGTTGAGCTCTCTAATACTATATAATGGCCTTATTTGTATCTTTAAGGTATTTTAGCTTGAACTCTGCTTTTGTCTGATATCACAATAGTGCCTCCTGCTTTTTTCTTGGGTTTCCATTTTTGTTGAATGATTATTTCCAACCTCTCACTCCCAATTCATTTGTCTTTATTGATGAAGTTTCTTGTAAGAACCATGTAGAGGGTTCCTGCATTTTTTTTTTTTTTTTTGCATCGAGCTTGTCTAAAAATTTTACTGTGGAATTAATCTGTTTAATCTGTTTCCTCTGGGGCTAGAACTCTGCCCTCTTCTCTGGAGCCTATGAGTCTACACATCTTTCTCTCTGCCAGCTACCTCAACCCTTCCCTTTGCATAAATGCTCCCTTTAGGAAGATCCAGAGAAGCTATACTGTTGGCAACCATAGTGGGGAAAAAGATTGTTTTCAGAGTCTTGAGTCTGGAGAAGGAGTTGCACAGAACTTCTAGTCTTTTAGGAGCAAAACAGAATGTCCAGATTCCTAGTTCTGCTGGAGGTGGAGAAGTACACTCAATCACCATGTTCTGTATAGGATTTAGGGGGAATGATCAGAATCCTGCCTCTGTCATTAAACTTATATATACATACACACACACATACACACGTGCACACACACATACACAGAGAGCAACAGACTGTTTTTAAGGCAAAAAAATTCAAGGGGAACTGAATCAAATGTAGAGCTGATTTATAAATTACCAAGGTAAATTCTTTAACCTTTCACATTTTCTACTTATCCTTTAGTAAAAAGGCATTTGAAAAACATCCCTTCATATGCAAATTTGTTCCTATGCAAAGAATTTTAGTGATGACTTTCTGTTTAAATTTCAGTCCAAAGGCTAGCTTTCATTAGCCTTCGTTTTTTCTTTACCTATTGAACTCTTATGCCATTAGTTTGATGCTCTATAAAAAGTCACTAGGTGAGTGGTAGTAACTTGTTCATGATATGCAATGCCAGAGTGAGATTTCTCATAGTTGAACAGAGTTAAATAAATTATACATACATTTTCACTCCATAGTTTAGGAAAGAGGCTGAAAACACAACAAAGAACTAAATTACATACTTTCAAGAATATTCTTTTTTTTTTTTTTTTAATAGAGAGATTTTTACTATAGGGTGCATGAGCTCCCCAGAGAGACCGAGAGACAGAAATCGAGAAATCACCTTCAGGAGAGATGGCCACACTACAATCCCTTTTCCTCCATTCTTCTCTTGGGATTTTGGGCACACACACACACACACATGCACATGCACACACACCTGATATGAGTTTTAAGTCACTGGATCTGGGACTCTAACCACAGTTGGCTACATAGGAGTACAACGATTTACTATTACACCATCTGCTGATCCCCCTTTCAAGAATATTCAAATTTAGTTGAAATTGTAAGACATTCTTACCTGAAACATTGCCTTTGAATACCCCTGACAAATCTATATATATCTTTTTTCATTTTTTCTTATTATTTTTATTACCAGAGGGCACATGCACTTACTAGAGAGAGGGAGGAAAAGCACGGCTTCATTGGGCATGATCACACTCTGCTCCCTTCTGCATTTCTCCATCCTGTTGGGATTTGAGGCATGCACCCAGCCCTGGGATGTTTTTCAAGCCCCTGGAGTCAGAATTTAAACTTTGATTAGCCATGTAGGCTCCAGTGCCCTTAATCACTGGGCTACAGGACCAGTCCAAAATATATATCTTAATTTTCAGTGAAAATAGATCAACAACATAATGAAGTGTGAAGTCAAACCGGTACCTCTCCTTTAATTTGCAATAAGTTATTGAATGGCAGTTTCAGCTTGGATGGGAACAGTTGCACAGGTTAGCTATTAAGGGCCATGGAGTATATACCCTGGAATTGGCCATTATTTATAGATGTCTAACAGAAGCTCATCAAGGCATGGAAGAGCACAATACTGAATCCAGTAGTGTGCCTCCTGCAGAGCTGCTAGTCATCCTCCTTATGGCCCCTCTCCCCCAGGAGCCAGTGTTGAGGTGAGGCTGGAGGCACCACCTGCAAGCAGACCACTTTCAACAAGTCTTGTTTACAGAAGTTTTACAGTAGAACAATTAGGAATCCTTTGCTCACTAGATTTCCTATGAAGTTGCACTTTCATTTTCAAGTCACTGCCTTCAGGGAGCTTCTTTGGGTCAAAGGTGGAAAGTTAATTCACATCTTGGGGGTAGTTCTCTGGTGAAAATAGTTGTAGAACAGATTCAAACAAGGTTTTAACACTTGAATAGTCTTTAAAGTTATAGGACTTTCCTAAATTTTATGATTTGAGGAGTTTGGGTATCTGCTATTGTTTGGATAAGTCTGCTTCCCAGAGGTTCATACATTCGAAGCTTGATCCTAATGGTAACAATACTGAAAGGTAAGGGAGACATTTAAGAGGTGAAGTCTAGTAGCTGGTTTTGGATCATGAATAGGTTAATGCCCTCTGGCAGAAGAGAGTGAGTTCCTCATTTTTCAGGAATGGGTTAGTTCCTAGAAGAGCAGCTTGTTACAAAAATAAGATAGATACCCACATTCTCTTTATTTTTGCATGTACCCACTTAACTATCTGCTTCTCTCCACCATGTTATGGTGCAGTAGAGGCTGGCATGATGCTGACTCACACTTTTGGACTTCCCAGTCACCAGAATCATGGCCACATTTATTTCTAAATCCCCAGTCTTAGGTATCTGTTTAGCAACACAATCAAGAAGTTAGACGGTATCATTAGCCAGGTTTCTAGTTGAAGGTTCATTGTTCATGTAACTGAAATCCTAATTAGGGTATAGACAGATGTCAGTCCTGAGTGCTCCTCACCTGTGTCACTTTTCTTCTTCTCAAACATGTTCACCCGCATATTTAATTATATTGGTGACTAATACCACATATGCTACCATGTGTGTTACCTCATTCTCCCATTCTTGCCAATGCTGCCAACTCTACCTTACAAATAAGACTCAAGTGTCTTTAGTTTTCCTCATCTCATAATCATTATTGTATAACAAACCGGTATTATTACAAATGTCTAAATGGTCTATTTCCATATTTATTCCTCTTTTATTTCTTTCTCTATTTAAGCCAGAGTGATCTGCTAAAGAAATACACAGCAAGTCATGCCACTCTCAAGCTTATGATTCTCTAATCACTTTGATAAAATTCAGACTATATTCAGGTGGCCTACGAGGCCTTGCTGAATACAGTCCTCGTTTAACTAACCAGCATCAACTCCTGACCATGCTCCCCCACCTCATCAATCCCTTATGGCCATTATTTCCACTTCTAGCTTTGGAACAAGTTGGAGTCTCACATTCCTTCCACAGTTCATAGGTATTTCTTCTTTGACCTGGAACAGTGCCCTGCATTTTAGACTCGTATGTGCATCTATTCTGCTTAGGTTCTACTTCCCTAGGCTGACTTCTTCCTACTTTTCAGTGTGTGGCTGAGAAGTTGCCATTCAAGTGTTAGTTTTGAATTCTCTCAACCAAGAGTGGTAATATTTTCCATAAAAGGCTAATAGGTTATGTGTAGTTCTGTAGATAACATACGATCTCTATTGCCTATAAGGGGACTTAAAAAAGTTCTTTGTAAAATGTCATTGAAGTATGAGTTTGTTTGGATGCTCAAGTATTGAACCATGTATAATTTTATAATTTTTTAACCTGCCTTTTTTTTTTTTTTTTTTTTTTTTTTTTTTGAGAGGTTTTCGCTATAGCGCTCGCCAGACAGACAGAGAGAGTCATAGAGACAGAAAGCGAGAAATCACCCCCCGGGGGGGATGGTCACGCCGCAATCCCTTCTCCTCCATTCTCCTCTCGGGATCTTGGGCACGCACGCACATGCACCCAGCGTGAGTTTTAAGCCACTGGGTCCGGGACGTGAACCGCAGTCGACTACGTGGGAGTCCAGCGACATAGCCATTACGCTAACTGCTGGTTCCCTTTCATGACAGTTTAAAAGACCCTTTGTCTTCTTTGTTTTGTTTTGTTTATAATTCTTTAAAAAATGTTCAATGTGTTTCTGGTTATCCGGCAACTAAAACAGGACAGGAAGGATTTGGCTAGCATACTATGGTTTGTCTATCCCTCCTTTGACAGTACATATGTGATCTCAAGAGCTTCTTGTTCTTCCTTAAATAGCATTTAACAACATAGTGATTTAATTTTTTTTATTTTAAATGCTCTTAAATTTATAGCAAAATTCTAAAGAGAGTATCCATAGAAACTTTATCTAACTTCCCTTCTATTAACATCTTACATAGCCCTGGTACATTTATAAAATAAAAAAATTGGCACACACTAGCACTCGACTACAAATTATTTTCGATGATTTCATCACTTAGCAGTTGGCCAGTTCATGGCTCTTTTATTTTTGTTTCAAGATCTGATTCAGACTAAAGCCTTGTATGTAATTATTGTATCTCTTTTCTCTTTAGAATCTGTGACATTTTCTGTCTATCCTGATTTTTTAAATCACTGGTTAGATTTTAATGTCTCTCAACTTGGCTTTATTTATTTACCATCTTTTTTAAATTAATTATTTTTATGATCATTTTGTACATCAAATCACTGTATATCATTACAACTTACAAAATGAATTTTCCCAGCATGAATACACTGTATATTACTGAACTTAAAAATATTATTATACACATTACCATCTACAGATGATTTTCCATTTCTGTGTTCCTTAAATGTTTGGGTTCTTTCTCTTTCCCCTTGATTCGCTTCCTCTCACCCTCCCCAATTTTTCACCCTCTTTTTTTCTCACAGAGTGAATGAGTAGACTTTGGGGAAGAATACTACAGAGGTGAATTTCTATTCTTCATTTTATACCAAGAAGTACATGATAGATACGTGGTTTATTAATGCCTATGTTAGTCCAAAGGCAGTGTTTGCCAGCTTTATCTTCTATTAAGTCACTGTATTTTTTCCTTTTTATCTTTTACTTTTTGGAAGAGTCACTGAGTCTCACTCACTGGCCTATTTTTTTTTTTTTTTCCTTTTTTGGAGAGGATTTTGCTATAGGGCATGTGCGCTCGCCAGACAGACAGAAAGACAGAGAGACAGAAAGTGAGAAATCACTCTCCAGGGTGGATGGCCACACCACAATACCTTCCCCTCCATTCTCCTCTCGGGATCTTGGGCACGCACGCACACGCGCCCGGCGTGAGTTTTAAGCCACCGGGTCCAGGACGTGAACCGTGGTCGACTACATGGGAGTCCAGCGACATAGCCATTATGCTAACTGCTGGTCCTTCACTGGCCTATTTTTAATGGTAGGTTTGTTTAAGCTCCACTAAGAGAAGAAGGGCAAAGCAAAGAATTTAACGAGACTAGTTGCATATTTTATCATTGACTGCCCTAGTGAATATTAAGCTTAGAAAGAGAAGGGGCCATTTTTGTATTACTCATTTTTGCATACCCAACATATTAGCAGGCACTAGTTGATTAATTTATGTGGAACAAATAAGTCATTCTGATTATCAGCCTTTTTTTCTCTAAAGTTTGTCATGGTTTTCACAGCAGTAGGGTATAAGATAAAAAGAGAACAAATAAACAAAACTAACCACTAAACACATAACAAAAACACTAACCTAGAGTCAGAAGGCATCAATTTTTAAAATTCTATCAATTTATGAATGATATATTTTAATAAATAATAGTAGCTTTGAAACTCTGAAATTTCCTTGTTGCAAAAGGTAGATAAAAAGACTAGAGTATTACCTAGTTTGTACGAGTATCAGTACTAGAATCCTACTGTATGGATTCAAATTTATCAACTGTGCATTGAGGTTATCTACCCTTGTCTGACTCAATTTCCTTGACTACAAAATGAGGATCAGAATAAAAAGCTACTACCCAAGTTTATTGTGAGAAGTAGAGATGCTAACCTATTTAGAGCCTTTAGTATAGCATTTAACTTTATAAATGTTAGTTGATAATGTATTATTATTGAGTCATCAGGAAAGTCATGCATATTTTTCTGTTTTTATATGCAAAAATGTGTCATGACTTTTCCAATGACCCAATAATTATGCTCGAAGTATAAGATTAGGCATTTATATAAATTCAAAGTTTAAATTTCAAAGAGTTTTGGAAATATTGTATTTGGTGAGGCAAAAAGTAGTGATGATTTCAAAGAACAATTCAAGTTTCAAAATATGGCTTTCTCTGCAAATGTCAGAGTTCAAGTCATAATCATTGCAAATGCAATCCAAAATAAAGAGTACACATATTTAGATAAATGTTAAGGTGTTTTTAACTTCATCTACATTTTATAGTTAAAAGGAACTTCCCATTTAACATGTATTATTATGTAACTACTATCATGACAAAAGGACATGCATTTTGATTTCTTATGATGTATTGAAGAATCTGGAAGAGATTCCTGATCAAGATTAAGAGATGCTTGATTGGTAAGTAAGTACAATGGCTAAGTAGACAACCCAAGTTCATCTTCACATAAAAGACCTGAAAGAGATTTCCTTCCTTATAGAGCATTTCTTTCCAGCCCTATCATATTCAGCATGTATAATATCTATCCTTCTTATGTCTAATTAAGTTGTGATTTATCTTTGGCCATTGTATAAAAATTGAATTTCCAACAATATACCAGACATCACACCTGAATATTACAAAAGCAGCTAGCTTAGATTAAAATTCAATATATACAATTATCATTCCCCATGAATCCAGGCACTTTTTAAACTATATTGTTTCTTATAGTTAGTATTATTTTTAAGATACTATTATTCTTCCTGGACTATGACTAATTTTTTTTAAATAAATCACACATAAGAATCCAATAAGCAAATATGGTGTATAAGGTACTACAGAAGAGGGAGGTTTTACCTTAAACATTTTGTGAATTTCATGGGTTTGGAAAGGGCAACCAGAACAAAACTGAATTACTCCACATAGCAATAAATGAATCACTGGGAATACCTAGAGGCAGTACTGAAAAAAGCAGAGCCTTCAAAAGACTGGGCATTCTCTCAAATCTTAAGAATAATGGCAAAATGAATGAGGAGTTATTCTTCATTCGAGTAGATGCTTTTGGAGAAGTGAGTTGTTGTTGTTGTTGTTGTTTTTTAATTGATGTGATCCGATATCTTTGGTCTTCATTAGATACTACATTTCACTTCAATGCTTACACTGAAGAGTGTCCTTTAGAGACAATTCTAAGAAATAAATGCTGGATTCTTCTTCCAAATGGGAAGAGAAAATGAGACATCTCAGAAAGAACAGGAAAAGAAGAGGAAGAAGAGCAGGAGGGGGAGGGGAAGGAGGAGGAGGAAGAGGAGGAGGAGGAATGAGAAAATAGAGCACTTCTCAGTTAGATGATATCCATCCTTTCTTTTGCCATAGGGCGGGCGCCACCATGCCCAATATCCATCCTTTCTAACAGGGTAAAAAGTTGAAAATCAACTCTGTTCTTTCTGGCACTTCATCTTTTCTTGCCACCATGTGATGAGAGATTATTGATACATCATCAGATATTTAAATCTATCCCCCAGCCACATTAATAGTATAGGATATATATATATATATATATATATATATATATTTTTTTTTGGAGAGGTTTTTTTTTTTTTTGTTTGTTTGTTTGTTTTGTTTTTGTTTTTGTTTTTTTTTTTTGGTCATAGGGCACATGCGCTCTCCAGACAGAGACACAGAAAGCAAGAAATCACCCCCCAGGGGGGATGGCCACGCCGCAATCCCTTCTCCTCCATTCCCCTCTTGGGATCTTGGTCATGCACACACACGCACCTGGCGTGAGTTTTTTAAGCCACCAGGTCCATGACACAAACCACGATCGCCTATGTGGGAGTCCAGCTACATAGCCATTACTCTAACTGCTGGTCCCAATAGTATAGGATTTTATTGTCTCTTAGGTTGGGACATTGTGTAATCCACTTAGTACTACATGGGTTATTCTCATTGGACTTAGTTAATAATTACACACAAGGAAGAGCAAGGAGGATACCATAAAAAGGATCAGATCCCACCTTGAATCCCAAGTGGAAATTGACCTTTGTCAGATCAGTTTAAGCTTATCCTCCCCGTAATTCTGTATAATATTGTTATGGCAAAGAGAATATGAGATAAAGAAAGAACTCAGATATCTAACACTGAAGTTGTACTTAAAGGGGAAAAAACATAGGGATGTTATTAAGTATAGTAGACCAATAGGAATTTGCCAATTATATGTAGAATGAACAAAATTTTTTATAAATTAATCATTGAAAAATGTCCTAAGCATAATGCAAGTATAAATTATTAAGCACCTATTTTGTACTATTCACTTTAGTTCAGAAGTTAAACATCTACCATTTCCTATAATTTTTATAAAACTTTATGAGATACCTACTATTATATCAGTTTCACAGATGAAAACTAAGGGTAAAAGATGTTAAATAATTTGCTTCGGATCTTGTAGCTGGTATTTTTTTTCTTTAATTTTTTAATTTCAATTTCTTTTATACATTCAATCACATGTTACTTAGCTTACTAAGTGAATATTCCAACATGTGTACATTTCTCACCAGACCTGTTAACAATACTATAGAATTATCTTCTATAGATAATAACTCATTCTTTCTCCCATAAATGACTTGCCTTTCTAATTCTCTTCTTAATATCCTTCCTCATATTCTACTCCTTCACCCACCCTTTTCTCACACTATATATGGTATTTATAACCATTTATAAGTTTCTATATCCTTTAATCATTCAGTTTCGGCTTTAGAGTGCAGATACTCAGTATGTATTAAGTGGGGACATACACTGTGCAGCTGGTATTTTCTAAAGCCAGATCAGAACCTATCAGGCTTTAAGGCTTATATTATTGATACATTCACCTTTTATAGAGTAAGACATAGATCAAAACCTTCTGATTTGTATATTTGACAAAATTTTGTCTTTCAAAGACTTAAAATTCCATGAATTCATTCTATCTATGTATATTGTTGTCTCTTTGAAACATCTCTCAATAGAATAGATCTTCTATGTTCCCTAAGTTACTTCATAAATTGCAAACATTATCATAACATTTTCCTATTTTAAAAATTCCCATTTAGCTGTAGCATAAAATACACACTTTCTAATTTGCATTTTGAATCTTTGATGATATGGCTCTACCTTTCAAGTCTTCTCTGCATTTATTCTCATGTCATGGCTGTTTAGTCAATGGTCAAGGTTTTATCCTTTTTCATTGAAGCACATCTTTTCACAACTCTGTAATTTTTACACAGGTAGTAGAATTTCTGTATTTTGAGTCTCAGTTGAATTCTGAGAATAAGTTTGTTTCAAGGAAGGGCATATAGCCACTTTTTATTTGTATAGACAAGTTTATCTGATTCCTAAGCCAAAGAGAATTCAACAAAGCCTCCAGATATGTTCCTAGCCTCTTCGGTAAAATATATCCTTTTTATTTCTATAGTTATTATCCATCTTAAGGATAACTCTCTGTGGCTCAGGATTTGTATTATATTTATCCATTCTAGATTTTTTAGAAATCATCATTGTACTAAGTATTTTGCAGACAACAGTAGACATCGCAAAGATGGACCAAGAACTGAAAGTAGAGTGAATGGTATTAACAATGATAGCAGAATGAATACTGGAACAGATCACAGAAGGCCATCTAAACCACAATAAAGAAATTAATCTTTATAATAAGAAAATGCTAAATCACTCAAGTGTTTTAGTAGGAGAATGAAGTGCCATACTGACTATAATCTGACTGTACTACCAACATAAGCCAGAGTAGAAAGTTTGGACTCTGAAGATAAGTTAGGAAATGTTACAAGGAGGAGTGGTAAGTGGTTCCACCTATAATATAATAGGGATGGTGAGAAGCATTTAGAAAGTAGTATCAGCAAAAAAGACTTGATACAGATTGTGGAAGTGCTTGGTGACCGGATAGTAGAAATCATTTTCACACATCGATAAATAATTCAAATTTATATTCAGATTTCCCTGAGTCAGCATTTCAGTGACTGCAATTGCAGACATTTTCTGAAGAAATGTACAGATATTTCTTTGAGATTCTTAGCATCTTCTTTATAAGCATTTATTTTTGCTGGTGAGGTGTCAGGCACAAACCTCCAAGGTGCTTTATTTTTCAGATGAGCTGTGAAAAGATATAATTCTTTGTTTTTTCTGCTGCACAATTTTTCAGTGAATTCCTGATCAAGGTGAGTAATGTTTTGCAAAGAAGTTTAATGTGACTTTGCAGTTTCAGCAGTCAGCAGCGATGAAAAGATAGGGTTTACCGTGCTTTAATGCTGCTTTCCCATTCATTTCTAAGGTCACAAGCAGTCTATGGAAAAGCATCTATTTTCATGTCAGAAATTGTTCAGTCTCTAAGTCCTACCTTTCATTTGTTAAATATTTGTCACATTTGGCTCTTTGCCTTCAATCTATCAGATTCATACCCAAATTCTTCCTCACAGTTTTGCTCCCCTATATTCATAATTCGTTGCTTATAATTTAAAATCTCAACAAGGTTGTCTTTGGACCCCTGTTCTCAATATTCTTATTATAAACAAGAGATTCTAAATCCTTATGATGAAGCTATAAGCTGTATTTCAGAGACACGTTACTTTAGTTTGGAAATCAATAACAATGGCTTAAGTTGGTTTTCCATTAAATGTACAGGTTAAAACTATTATGGGAAGATTAGCAATGCTTTTGTGTTAGCATCTTGATAAACATTTGAAGATCCCAGTCTTGCTACAGTTCAAGAGTAGCTTTGAACTATAAAGTAAGATTAACAAATACCCAGAGAAATTTATGCTTAAAAATAGAGTGATGGGCCGGCAAGTGGCATGGTGGTTAAAGGCGCTGGACTCCCACATGGCTGACCACGGTTCAAGTCTCGGACCTGGTGGCTTCCTTTCTCACTTTCTCTCTCTCTCTCTCTCTCTCTCTCTCTCTCTCTCTCTCTCTCTGTCTCTTTGATCAAACTGGAAAATAATAATGATAATAATAATAAATTAAAAAAAGTTAAATAATTCTTAAAAAAAAATAGAGTGACAAGAGGATGGAATCTGGTTCCTATAGGTTTTCTTTTTTATGTTTTAATTAATCTACTCATTTTTGCCCTTAAAGGATGGAATAAGATGAAAAAGTTTAAGAATTTCAATTTTAGGGGCCAGCAAGATTATGATGGCTAAGGCACTGGACTCCCACATGGCAGACTGCAGTTCTAATCCCAAACCTGGTGGCTTGCTTTCTCATTTTCCCATTCTATCTCTCTTTTCCCAGTGAATATGGATATCCTACAGTAAAAATAAATAATAATAATAATAATAATAATAATAATTAAAAGTAACACTAATAATAAATAAAAATAAATAATTCCCCCAAAAAAAAGAATTTCAACTTTAGGAGGGCAGGTAGATGGGTCTATGTTTGAATACACACACTGAAAAGACTAAGTGAAGGTCCATATGGAGGTGACAGCTGTGGCCCATGCACACACACACGCACACATGCAAACACAGTAACACAAATGACGTTCAAGGCCTGTGTGATAGAGCCAGAGATTTTCAATGTTTAAAACAATGTAGAGTGTATTCTATTTCACAACAGACAGTAAAAGTTAATTCCTAGAGATCCAGAAGGAGAAAGATTTAAAAAGACAGTATTCCCTTTACAATATCATTTAATTCCTGGAATCTTCTAAAATACTCAAGGATACACAAAAAAATAAAAGTAGTTTACAATAGTTACAGCTGGCTTGTATTTTCTCAGCTCTCACCTCATGGCATGCTCAGTCTTGTCCTCACCCATAGATGGTGAAAGCATTGGGAAAGGCTTGGATCCCTTCACCTGCACAAGTGCTTGCCAGTAAAGAGCCAAATCTCTCGGAACTAGCCCCCTCTATTCTCTTTTGGTGGTGTTTTTGGACTTGATACACTGAAACCACCCTCATCTAGTTAGTCAATTGAAAGGAAAATATAAAATAAAACTCTGAGAAAATAGTTCACAGAGAAAGAGGTAAAAGATTGGGCTGGGAGATTTACATACAGAAAGATTAGAACTCACTTGTAAATTCATTCAAATTAAAAACTCTGCAAATATGGACTCAAATACAGGGCCATATTGCAATACCTCAGGAACCTTATTCTTTCAAGGTATCATGGAGCTCATTAAGAAAGGGAAGGTCGGGACCTGCAGTTGGCATAATGGCTATGTTGCTGGACTCCCATGTAGTCGATCGTGATTTGGTCCCAGACCTGATGGCTTAAACTCATGTTGGGTGTATGTGCATGCATGCCAAAGATCTCGAGAGGAGAATGGAGGAGAGAGGATTATGGCATGACCATCCCCCTGGGGGGCAATTTCTCACTTTCTGTCTGTTTCTTTCTGTCTTTCTGGGGAGCACACATGCCCCATAGCAAAAAAAAACAAAACAAAACAAAAAAAAACTCTTAAAAAATAATAAAGGATAGGGAAGGTATAATTTTATCTCTTAAGCAAAAATAATAAACAGAATATAAAATAATTTAAAGCACCTGAATATAAAAAAATAGCTAAAAGCCTCCAAAAGATAATGGTCATTTGATATGTATTAAAGACCAAAATCTGAGAGCTTAATTCACTAAATCTAGAATGTAATAATAAACATTGGAACCAAGATACTTCAAAATCTAGAAGTATGTCCTCTGCCCCCTTCAGATTGTAAAGCACTTGCTTTCTGTCATTTATAAGTTTCTCTAGGCTATTCTGTTGTATTATCTGACCTAGCCCTAACATCAACCTTTCTACAAGGAGTCCTTGTTCATTGCATTGGATAATGATACCTAGAAACCAAATCTGGATAATAGGTATGCTCATATAGCCTTGATTGCTATTGTTTCTAGAATGTCTTTGCAAACTGTCTATGGTATACATGCATATATATCTCTAATATATATACACAGGTCCATTATTTTTGTATATCCATCTTTATCTTTACTAAATGAAGCAAGAGTTTGTACTAAAGTCTTTACACCTGTCTAGTAGCACATTATTCATTCTGGACTCTCCTTTGACTTTTCTGTAATTTCCCTTTCCAACAGTGAGAAAGCTGGCTTCCACAATCTACCACTCATTTACTTTTTTTTCTAGAGGTTTTTGCTATAGGGCGTGTGCATTCGCCAGAAAGACAGAGACAGAGAGACAGAAAGCAAGAAATCACCCCCCAGGGGGGATGGCCATGCCGCAATCCCTTCTCCATTCTCCTCTCAGGATCTTGGGCATGCATGCACACATGTCCAGCGTGAGTTTAAGCCACCAGGTCTGGGACTTGAACCGTGGCTGACTACATGGGAGTCCAGCAACATAGCCATTATGCTAATTGCTGGTCCCCCCCATTTACTTGTTTTACCTCAGTAAATATATTAAGCAAATTCAGAATTGTTACACCAGTCCTGAATATGTAACACATTTACCACCTAGAGTGCAGTGCTTACACACAGGTCCTTTTGTCTTTAGCTTTCCAATTTCTACTCTGATTGTAATTTTCAAATATTAATTAGGTTAGCTCTTTGTCTCTACTCCACACTGGGAGTATATATCGTACGTCTGTTTTTCCAGTTGGGTTTATTTATCCCCATCTGCTTTCATACTCAGATGTTAGACATTTGGTGGAGTGTGTGTGTGTGTGTGTGTGTGCGTGCACGCGTGTGTGTTGTGTGTACATCTGAATTTACCCTTTGTGATATCCAAACTTATAGACATTGATAAATGCAAAATCCATGTATCCAGCACTTCAGGATCATATACACACAATAACTCCAGTACCATCGAAGTTCTCCTGTGAATCCCTTTATGGTTGGCCATCCTTTTCTTCACAACAGGAAAACGTTGCTTCACTTACCATTCTGCAATTTTGGTATATGACTGGAGTAATGAAATAGGTCCAATTTTTTGGAATCTGGCTTCTCTCACTCAATGAAATACATTAATCCATGAAATCCAACACAGGGTCAGGAAAACTCCAAATGAGTTTGGGATATCTTGTTGTTATTAAAACAAAAATTATTTCAAATATGGCTGGAGGCCTAGCCTCAGAGATGCAGACTGCTAAGACTTGGTGCCCTGCAAGATGGAATACCATGGGGAAGTAGGTTCAGTTCTTTGTCCAACCTAAAGACTGGGCACGGTGACATGTATCTGTAAACCCAGTAACTCTAGAGGCAGAGATAGAAGGATCAGGAGCTCAAGGCGGGCCTTGGCAACATGGCAATACTCTGTCTACAAGAGAAACTATTGTGGTGGTGGTGGTGTATGCTGGTGTAGTCTCTTCTATCTAGGAGACAAAGGAAGGATGTTTGAGATATGTCAATAGTCTGTCAAGATATAAAAGCCTGATATAGTTTTTTAAAAGAAATAAAAGCTTATCCTAAAGGAAAGGACAAGTAATGACAATTTGAATATTAAAGATAATGAATATTTATTCTTATTTAGAAATACTAAAGTTTGTAAGGAGCCGCTAGATCATGATAGTGATCAGAATGAACAAATGATAAAAAATATACCAGAGAAAAATCATATTGATCAATAGAAGTCAAATTATTCATCCTTAGTCTTTTCTAATAAAAATGAGTAATTTGTGAGAGATACTTCAGTGATTAATCCATATGCCCCATATTCCCCAATAAATAAATACTTACTATAAAAATAGTAATTAAAACTTGTTTCTGTTATGCTGCTTGAAACATATAGGTTTATGCAGTTTATATTCCAGTCAAAATGAATTCTAGAAAAGTAAATGTGCTATAGTATGGAATCCAACCATCCTGGGCTTACTAGGAGAGAGAATGCTACACAGGGAATTTTGCCCTTTGATCCATCCAGGCTTTAAACACACACTGGGAAAATTTCATAGAGATAATTGTACCTAGGAAGCTCACAGCCAAATATTTATATTCTCTAGAATGACTGGACTGGGAAGGGAATTAGATTCATAAGGAAAAAGAAAACACTTCTGAACAAATTATGGAGTTTTTCTTTTTTTTTTTTTTTTGTAGTTTCTGATTTACACATAGTTGCACATCTTTCTGGGGTACAGTATGTTTTTATTTATTTATTTATTTATTTATTTATTTATTTATTTATTTATTTATTTATTTATTTTTAACTTGCCAGAGGGCATGTGCACTTGCCAGAGGGGGACAGACAAAGAGAGAGAGAAAAAGTGAGAAAGCATTTCCCCATGGGGAATGGTCATGTTACAAGTCCTTCAGCTCCACGTTTTTCCCTCTTTTGGAGATTTTGGGCACACAAGCATGGGAGCCTAGCATGTTTTTCAAGTCACCAGGTCTAGGACTCGAACCATGCAGTCAGCCATGTGGGATTCACCTGCCTTCGCCACAACACCACTGGTTGGCCCCCAGTATGGTTCTTAAAGCATATATACAGTGTGTAATAATCAAATAGAGGACATTCACCATCTTCAACAATTAATGATTTTATGTTGGAAGTACATGTTGAATTTTTGGTAACAACCCCTGTGTGTCTGTAATGAACTCTGAGGCACTTTGTCTCTGCTGAGGTGGAGCATGGTGGTTTTTTCCTTTAGAAAATCATCTCCGTAAGTTTCTGTACCCTTTACCATTAAAGTAACTTCACATCATGCTCCACATTTTTGCTTTGATTTATCTTTTTTTCTTTTTTAATCTTTGCATTTACTTCACCACACAGAAATTTCATTTTCCATACATATTCAGGAAGCAAAACAATTAAAATAAGATCAAAATAAAACAAAAGAATGAAGTCCCCAAGAGAAATCAAGGACTTAGGGAAAAAAATAGGAAAACTGATCATCTAATGCAATAACTAATATTTTAAATTTCACAAAATTGATCAAGCACCTAGAATAGCCTAATAAACTCTAAAAAAGGAAAACAAACAAACCAACCAATATATTGAACAACAAATTGATTAAAGATACAGAAGACATAAATAATTTTCCTTCATGATTAAGTCATTAATCATGTCACATTAAGAGACAGAAAACCCTAACATACTAAACATCCTTTAAATACTTGAGACAATAATTTAAGGACAAAGCTTCTCTTTATGCAAAAGGCCCGTGTTGCTTCACAAGTGAATTATTTTGAACTAGTAAGTAACTACTTATTTTACCCCTACATAGGACATTTTATGTATTTAAACCATTATAATATGTATAAAAATAAATGAAAAAAATCTCAAAACAGATTATGATTTATTGAAAAAGATATAAAAATATAAGATGCTTTACAAAATAAAATAAAATGTACATTAAAGGATAATTTCCTAACTCATATACGTTTTCGTAAAACAAGAATAGAATTTAAGGAAGTATATTACTACAACTCAAAACTGCCCATAAATAATCTCCTTAACATATGTTAAACTTTTAATACATAATGTTAAACTTTTAATGTATAAAATATAATATATAAAAGCAATTCCTGACTTTCTTTAAAAAGTATTTTATATTGGGACCAGCAGATGGTGGAATGGTTGCATCACTGGACTCCCATGTAGTCGACCATGGTTCAAGTCTCGTACCTGGCGGCTTCAAACTCATACCAGGCACAAAGTCCAGAAAGGAGAATGGAGGAGAAGGGATTACAAGAAGTCATGCCCCCTTGGAGGAGTGATTCTCACTTTTTGTCTCTCTGTCTCTGTGGCAAGCATATGTACACTATGGTAAATTCTCTCTTTAAAAAAAAATGTTATGTCAATATAGGTAGATATTTCATTAAAAGTAATTTTTTAAAGAGAGATATTTTTGTTGTAGGCTATGTGTGCTCACCAGAAAGACAGACAGAAAGTGAGAAATCCTCCCCACCCCAGGAGAATGTCCACACCACAGTCCCTTTTCCATTCTCTTGGGATCTTGGTCATGTATGCACACATGCCCAGCATGAGTTTTAAGTCACTGGGTTCATGACTCAAATCATGGTCACCTTCATGGGAGTCCAGTGAGGTAAAACATTACACTATCTGGTGGTCCCGTTAAAAATATCTTAAATTAACACCAATATTGGTGTTAATTGTGAACCACAAGAAGTATTTCTATTAATATCAAGACGAAAAAAAAAATTTCCACTTTTAACCTCAGTATTTAACGTTCTGGCAGTAGATGACAACACAGTGTTAATAAATATAAATCAATGATATTTCCATTATTCTTTTTTGGAACCACTTATAATCTCTTTATAAAAAGCAGATATTTTTAAAATTTTATTTCATATTCCAAAATGCATTCTATATTAATAAATAAGTGTAATATAAAAATAATATAAGAAAATATATGTGAGATTTTGGAGGAGAGATTTTTCTAAGATCTACAAGACTGACAAATTATATACTCATAGATTATATGCTTGAAAATAATAATAATAATAATTAAAAATAATACCTTAAGGACTTTAAAAATAAAAAATGCAATGCGAACATAAAGGAAAAGTTTTATTAACATAAGATTTGTATAAAAATATTAAAAGGAAATATTTACCTAGTAAAAAATGTAAATTTATAGAAAATTATTATTGATGACAAATCATTATAAGGGAATATGTCAAAGCTTATTAATAAACAAATAGTACCAATAACTGTGAGGTATAATCTATTTTTTAAGAGAAATTTTTTCTATAGAATGTGTACACTCGCCAAAGAGACAGAAAGCAAGACATCACCCCCCTCTGGGGGAATGGCCATGCTGCAATCCCTTCTCCTCCATTCTACTCTTGGGATCTTGGGCACGCATGCACATGGGCCTGGTGTGAGTTTTAAGCTGCCAGGTCCAGCACTAGAACTGCAGTGGACTATTTGGAAGTCCAATGGTATAACCAATTAAGCCAACTGCTGCTCCTGAGATATAATCTTTTACAGATAAGACTGAAATGAAATTAACATTTGATGCTAGTCTATTTAGAAAAGATTGTGAAGAACTAGTCACCTCCATAGTGATGATAAAAGGATAAATTTCCTAAAATTTTGATGACAATTTGTCATTGTTTACTGATATTTTAAATGCATAGGCTCTTTAACACAAAAACTTCACTTATTAAAATATATTCTAGAGTCAGCAGGTGATGTGGGGTTGAGGTGCTAGACCCCACATAGCCTGCCATGTGGTTTTAGTCCCGGACCTGGTGGCTTGAAAAACAAGATGGGCATGTGAATGTGCATGCCCAAAATCCAAGGAGGAGATTGGAGTAAAAGGGATTGTAGCATGGTCAAACCTCCTGAGGAGTGATTTCTTGGTATGCTGCCTTCATTCTCTCTGTCTCTAGTTGTCAAGGGGGCCCCATGATGGAATCCAAAGGAAAAAAAAAAAAAACATCTAGACCCCATCTTCTGTGGCATAATCAATTAGTATAGTGAACTGCAATGATGAAAGCAAAATGCCTGGCCACAAGTTCTGATCCCTAGTCATCATGTTTACATTTCCCAGATCTTGACAATTGAAAAGACTGGGGGAAGGAGACTGCAATGTAATGAGACCCCTCAGAGAGTTCCCTCTCTCTCTTTTGCATCCATGTGATGTGCATGCATATGCTCACTATTATGAACAAAAGTAAATAAACTATAAGTTATAGATAGATACATATTTATAAAGGTAAAAATACCTAGAAACAACTGAAAAGTACAATCAGAAAATGACTAATTTCTTTAAATATAGGACAATCTCACGATAAAATTCAGTACACTCTTTTATAAATTTTTTGCTATAGGGTTCATGCACTCACCAGAGACAGGGAGAGATAGATACAGAGACACAGAGAGAGAATGATAGAGACAGAGAAAGGGAAAGTGAGAATTCACCTCCAAGGGGGGATGGCCACAATCCCTTCTCCTCCATTCTCCTCTTGGGATTTTAGGATGCACATGCATCTGGTGTGATTTTCAAGCCACTGGGTTTGAGACTTGACCATGGAGTTAGTGAGGTTGTATCCAGTGTCTCAACCTCCACGCCACCTGTTGTACCCTAGTGTATTGTCTTATACTGTGAGAATGTACCATAACTAATAAAGAAATAATTGTCAGAGGATATGGGCACTCGCCAGAGAGAGAGAGAGAACTTCCCAATGGAGAATGGTCACCTTGCAATCCTCTCTCCTCCATTTCTCTATCCTGTCAGGATTCGGAACATGCATGCACAGGGACCCAGCAAGTTTCTCAAGCTCCTGGGCCAGAATTCAAACCACAGCTGACCAAATGGGAATGAGCTTTCTATGCATAGCCTTTAACTGCTGTGCTATGAGACTAGCCCAATATTTTATTTTTATTAATTATTTCTTTTTATTAACAAAGTAAAGTCAATTAATAAG
This sequence comes from Tupaia tana, assembly GCA_026018925.1. Lineage (NCBI taxonomy): Eukaryota > Metazoa > Chordata > Mammalia > Scandentia > Tupaiidae > Tupaia > Tupaia tana. The sequence goes on from JAKSZU010000003.1 coordinate 153,757,248, forward strand.
TAGTATGTTGTTTAAAACTTAGGAACATATGTATTTAATGTTGCATAGAGGAAAACAAGACTACCTAATACATATAAACATAGAATTTTAACTCCTATAATGAGTAGAATTGGAGAGGTTATAAAGAGGAATTTTATTTTTTCCTTTAGGAATGATCAGATATGAACTAAAGAAAAATTAGTCCGAGAAATATATATATAGGACGTATTGGAGATTGAGAGACTTCAGCTGGCAAAGAGGTCTGCAGAAGGCTGCTATTCAAGGAAGGAAAAAAAAAATTGAAACTCACATATAATTTTAATTCATTTTTGGAACGTCCTCAGTAATCTGCCTTAGAATTAAAAGTCTTGCTTTCATAATTTTATTTCAGTGCCCCCATTTCATTTATTTTGACATACTATTTAAAGTTCTCCCAAAATAATGAATGAAAAAGAAAAAAAAATACTAAAATGCCTAGATCTGCAATTTTATTTGGGTTTCTTGGCATTTATAACAGGAAACTTTCATTTGTTAACTTCTTTCATTAGCTACAGAGCAAAAGAATGTCAAGTAAATTTTCATTGGCCATTACATATATATATATATATATATTAAGAAAAAAAGGCTTTTGTCATAGGATGTGTGTATTCACCGGAGAGAGAGAAAGAAGACAGTGAAAAGAAAACTGAGAAATCACCCTCTTGGGAGATAACTGTGCCACAATCCCTTCCCCTCCATTCTTCTCCTGGGATCTTGGGCATGCACGCACACAGGACTGGCATGAGATTCAAGCCACTAGGTCGGCCATGTGGGCATTATCAGGGGCATAACCAGTATGCCATCTGCTGGTCCCCATTCTAGCCCTACTTTGCCTAGTCCTTTGTACTTTACATCCTCCAGCTATAAGTTTCATTTTTATCATTTTCATTGTTTTGTTAAAAAATATATATATATAGTTCTTGCTGCTTTCTGAAAAATTCCATCAGCCACTAAAATCCTTGGGTATGATCTACAACTATAACTAAACATGTATTTGTTCATTTTTCCATGTCTAAAAGTCTTACCACTGGTACCACAAGTATCATAAAATAAAACAAAGAAACAAAAACACTGAATATCTTCCTAGATGGCAACTGGCAACTAACACAGTTGCATTTCTTTTTCTTTTTTAATTTAATTTAATTTAATACATTTAATCACTATACATCACTTTGCTTATAAGTTGAATTTATCCAACATGAATACACTTCACATCAGTCAAGTTGAGGATGCATAACACATAATAACCCATTTCAATTTCCCATATATGTCTTGCCTCTCGATTTTCCTCCTTAATTTATTTCCTTATACTCTCTCCCTTCTCCCACCCTCTTACCGTATTGTCTCCAGAGTCTATAGCCATTTTCAATGTGCCTGTATCCTCCAATCTCTCAGTTTGCACCATAGAGTGTAGATAGTTGGTATATCTTAAGTGGAGACGTACAATGTCTCTCTTTCATAGCCTAGCTTACTTCACTCAGCAGTAGGTCTTCCATATGCATCCACTTTCTCCCCCCCCCCATCATTTATTTATTTATTTTTACATTTTCCCGCAAACATTTACTTTACATATCAAAACATTTTTGCTCAAACTCCATAGTTCTTGACAGTTAATAAACAACTTTAATTTTCAAAAAACTGAATTTTAAAGATAATGTGCAAAATATTTGCTATAATTTTGCTTGTGACTCTCTAACAGAGACAGTATGGTTTTAAATATTTTTGAGAAAATATTTACATGTCAACTACTCAAACTGTTAAAAACCAAACATCCAGCACACAATTCACACATAAACCTTCTCAATTCAGCCCTGCCTACCAAGCATTCTGTGATACACCACCTGCTAGCAAAGATCAGTCTCTTTTTCTTCCTTCAAAGTCTTCCTCAAAATAATCCTCTAGTTGTGGCTGTTCTTTACAATCTCTACTGATTACAACGCTGGACTGGAGAAGTCCAGGTTATTTTATGGTATGAATTTTTTCATATAGCTTTTCTAATCCTCTCTGACAGGCAGAACTGTTTATGGTGCCAGGCCATCTTTTGAAAAGCTTCTGTTGGCTTACTTGAAAACTACCTTAGATCCATAGTTTTCTGGTTTAGTCTTCAGATATGACATTCCAATCAAAGCCCTGTCCAATAATGAGAATTTCCAATTTCTGATTCAAGGCAACAGGTATTAAGGAACTTATACAAATAACCATTCTGCCACGAAGTGAGAATACTCCTAAATATTTTCCAGTTCCAGAGGGGTCAGGAAGGGAGAAAAGAAACAAACAAGAAAAAACATTTTAACAAATTACTAAACCTATAAACAGCTCAAAAGATAACAAAATCCTTAAACTGGGAAAACAAAGCATAGTAAAGAAAAAGACCCTAATATTTAACTCAAAAGTCATAAAAGTCTATTTCTCCAGCTCAGATATGTAATTAATCTTTCTCCTGTTGAAGCTGCAGTGTTATTGTGGTCTGATCTTTCCATTTAAATCATATTTATCCACTTTCTATCAAATGCCAGTCTTGTTTTATATGGCTGAGTATTATTTCATAGAGTACATGTGCCACAATTTTTCAATTCGTTCATCTGTTCATGGACATTTGAGTTGGTTCCAAGTCTTAGAAATTATGAATAATGCCTCAATAGACGCCAATGGGCAAGCACTTTTCCAACTGAGCATTCTCCTATTTCTTGGGTAGATACCCAGGAGTGGAATTGCTGGATCATATGGTAATTCTATTTGTAGATCTCTGTGAAACCTCCATATTGTTCTCCACAGTGGCTAAACCAATTTATGTTCCCACTGGCAGTGTAGGAGGGTTGTCCTTGTGCCACATTCCCAACAGTATTTATCATTTGTTCTTTCTTTTAATCTTTGCCATTCTGACTGGGGTTAGGTGGTATCTCACTGGGGTTTTGATCTGCATCTCCCTTATTATAAGAGATGTTGAGCATTTTTTTCCATATGCTTTTTGAGTGTTTGTGTGTACTCCTTATAGACTTGTTTATTCACCTTCTTTTCCCATCTTTTAATTGGGTTAATCTTTTTTTTTTTTTTTTTTTTTTTTTTTTTTTTTTGATAAGCCACTTGAGTTCTCTGTGTATTCTGGTTATCAGTCCCTTACCTAATGCATAGTTTATAAAATATCTTCTCCTGGGACCAGCAGTTAGCGTAATGGCTATGTCGCTGGACTTCCACGTAGTGGACTATGGTTCGAGTCCCAGACCCAGTGGCTTAAATTCACGCCGGGCGTGTGTGCGTGCGTGCCCAAGATCCCAAGAGGAGAATGGAGGAGAAGGGACTGCAGTGTGGCCATCCCCTCAGGGGGGTGATTTTTCGCTTTCGATCGCTCTGTCTCTCTCTACCTGTCTGGCGAGCGCACGCACCCTATCGCAAAAACCTCTCCAAAAAAAAATCTCCCATTCTCAGGGTTGTCAAGTCACACTACTTACTGTATCTTTGGCCATGTAGAAACTTCTTAGTCTGACGTAATCCTACTTGTCTACTTTGGGGACTATTGTCTGTGATATGGCAGTCTAATTTAAGAAGTTTTTGCCTCCCTCGGTGTCTCCCAGAATTTCCCGTGTTTTCCACCAGTAGTTTTATATTTTGAGGTCTTAGATGTAGATCTTTGATCCACTTTGAGTTGATGTTTATTAGTTGTAAGAGATAGGGGTTCAGATTCATCTTTCCGCAGGTGAAGTTTCAATGTCATTTAGTTATTTCTCAAGGACTGAAATCATGAAGGTCACCTTTTTTCCCTTTAACCCTTTCACTTATATAAAATTGATACAAACAGAAAATAATATTCCTTCCAAAGAATATTGATATTTATATTTGCTTTGTATAATCATATATGGGATATTTACCAAGTTTTATCAAACCATTAAAAGAAGGCAATTTGTAAAAACATAAGGAAACAAATAATGCATGCTTTTCTGACTGTCTCTGGTGAATGCATGAGCTCAATGGCAAAAACTAAATAAATAAAATAGAAAATTAATGCCTGCCTGCTTTTCTTCCACATTTCAACTCCATCTTTTCAAATTTAGCCTCAGTTTGTTTAGGCAAAACAAACAAACAAACAAACAAAAAAACTGAAGAGCCATTTGCCCTTTGGCAAAAACGTAAAATTTAATAATAATAATAAGAAGAAGAAGAAGAATAGAGAACAGTTTTTATCTTAATCAGTGAGAGGCAATGTTTAGAAACATTATTCATGGAAGTGTACATGCCCTATTAGCAATGAAAGGCTGATCCTAAGAACAAGAGAGTGTGCTTGAATAAGAGGTTTTAAGAGAATATCTAAGTTTAAAATAGCAGTTGCAGAGACTCAGAGGGAAAGAAAAAGTGATTGATAGGTAGTGTTGAATTTCCTACAATAGTAAATGGAAATAATGTTTTTCTTCTGAAGTTCTCAGTCACCCACATGCAAAAGAGAATCCAGATTGTAGTCTTCATCCAAAACTGGTTTGTTGAAATATGGCAAAGAGCAAGAGTGGGCAGGGCTGGTGAGAGTAGTTCTGAGTCATTTTGCTCATTTGGTAATACAACACTTCACTACTTTGCTTCACACCTGCCATGGGATTGCAATAATCTGCCTAAAGCAGAACCACTCTTCAAATCGTAGTTACCTCACTGCCAACAGGATTTAATCTGAGTGTTCTAAGAACAGTGCATAACATAGCCCTTCATGGTTTGGCCTTCAAAGACTTCCCTAGCCATACCTTCTCATAAGTACTCCTTTCCCTCCTGTTGCTGAGGCCAAATGCTCAGTGGATTTTTTTTTAACTGATGCAAGTTAATGCATTATCCATAATGAATTATGGCATATTGACTCCTATTGGTCATTGCCATACTGTTTTTGGCCTCCATAGTTTGGCACAGCTTGTTCTTCATTCCTAAGATTCCCTTCCGGAATTCCATCTCAGGAAACATAGTCCACCCCTCACACCATCATTCTATATCACTCCACAGTTAAGTTTTCACCTCCATAACTTTAACTTCCACATAGTGATTCATTCCTTTATTGCAAATACTCTAACTCAAACATATTTCCAAACATAATTTATTTCAACTATCCACTTAAAAATGTTCTCTTACCGGATTATAAACTCATTAATATCATTGACTTTGAGATGTATTTATTTTTTATTCTCAGTATTTAGGGTATTATGTAAAACACATAAGTTAATAAATATGCATTAAGGACCTATTCATGACATAGTGGTTAAGGGAGCTGATCCTACATGACCAACCATGGTTCGAGGCCTGCCCCCAACAACTTTGAGAAACATTCCAGGTGTGTGTGCATGTGTGCTCCAATTCCCAATAGGAGTAGAGATGGGAGGAGAGAGATTGTAGCATGACTATGCCTCGTTAGGGGAAGTTTTCTTCCTCTCTCCCTTTCGTTTCTGTCTCTCTCACAAAAAGGGCACACACCCTCTGGCAATTAAAATAAATACATAAATAAGCATTAGAAGGAAGACAGTATTATGCTGAATATCAGGGGAAGCTGGATTTAAATAAAGGAGTATAAAGTGGGTAATTCTGAGAGCTAGACAGGCAGGCTGAGATAAGACTTTTTGATTTGGAAGATACTGGCAGAACTGCCTTTGTAGATTGCTTCAGAGGATGGAAGATAATACAGACATAAAGATCAGAGAGAGCAAGACAACAGAATCGTTTTACAAAGGATTGACAGAGACTAGATGCAATACGGTTAAAAATTAGAATTCTGATTATTAACATTCTGATTCTCATTCCATTTTCTGAAAATATTGATTCATGAAGTGAAATTACTGAAAAATATTCCCTTATAATAAAATGTTTATCAGTCTTTTTACTACAGCCACATGTTAAAGGTATTGTCTCTATTCGCTTAACTGAGCTTTTAATGGATTAAATTGTTCAAAGCATCGCTCTTCTGCTTTGGGGCCTTTTAGTCATTATGTAATTGCTATGTGCTCTCTTCCAGCTGTCTATTCACATAAAAATGCAAGCATTATTTTCACAGATATTGCATACTAAGGCTAAAAATTTGGTTTGATAATAGAAAAAGATCTGGCAAAATGCTTTAACACACTGCACAATTTACATGAATTGATGGCTATCTGCATTGTTTTAAAATGTGAAGACCCTAATTATATTTGCTGACTAAAAGAAAAAAAAAAATAAACCTGACATTTAGATGGGATGAATTCATATGAACAACTGAGAAACAGATTGCCCAGTTTACTTCAGTCAGTATTGCATGCATCAGTATTAGGAGTTCTACGCATTCCTTGTGATACTACAGTTCGAGTGCTAGAAACAGACACATGCCCAATAGGGCACCGCGTGGACCTGCTCAAGACTCTGGATGAAGCCTCCTGTTCAGTTTTACATAGGACCCCCTTTTTCATTGTTTCTCACCTCAGTGTACATTTTTCTAAGCTTGCTTTCTTCTCACATGTGGATATAATGACATCTTCAGTCTCTCTTCATCTGTGGGAAATAAAAAATCTAGCAGTAGAGTTAAAAGTAATCACATTTAACTCTATGCTTAGTAACCTCAGTGAAAGACATTGACAATTTTTACTTTGAGAACTTTAAATTTTTGAGAGAGAGAGAGATTTTTGCTATAGGGTGTGTACACTTGCCAGAGAGGAAAACAAGAAATCATTCCCCCACAGGAGTGATGGCAATGCCACAATCCCTTCTCCTCTAGTCTCCTCTGAGGATTATGGGTAAGCACCTATGCACAAGTGGCAGCTGTTCATTTCAAGCCACTGGGTCTGGGACTTGAACTGCAGTTGGCCATGTGGGAGTACAGTGCTTTAACCACTATGCCACCTGCTGATCCCTTGAGGACTAAATTAATACTCTCAGAAAAAAGTAAAAGGAGAGGGAATAAAATGATAGCTAATAAACAATCATTATAAACTTTTAGGTTGCCAATCATCCTACATGCTTACGTAATCTCCATCACAATTTGTGGAGCAGGTCCTTTATTTATTTTAATTATACAACCAAGAAAATGAAGTTTTAGGCAAGTAACTTGTTCAAGGTCACACTGAAGTAGTGTAACACAGATTAAAACCTAGGTTGTCTGAGGTCAAAGTCCCAAATCTTAACCACCGCATTATAATGCATCAATAGGTTTCAAAGCATAATGATATATGTCTACTCTTAGGTTAAATTGTTCATATTTTTACCTCAAAAAGCATAAAAGCAATATTTTCCCCATTCCACTGTCCCAAGAATGGTCAGTAAAATTAACAAGATATTGTGAGATATTGACACTTAAGAATACTAAGGGAGCAAAAATTAATTTTTTTTGAGAGTTTTTTGTGGTAGGGTGCGTGCACTCACCAGAAAGACAGAGAGAGATAGAGAGACAGAAAGCGAGAAGTCACCACCCCCCTGGGGGGATGGCCGTGCTGCAATCCCTTCTCCATTCTCCTCGTGGGATCTTGGGCATGCACGCACGCACACGTGTCCGGCATGAGTTTAAGCCACCGGGTCCGGGACCCGAACCACAGTAAACTACATGGGAGTCCAGTGATGTAGCCATTACAGCATCTGCTGATCCCAAAATTAAATGTTTTTAAGGGACCCCAAAATTAAAAATTATCTGCTGATGATAATGTGTATGGTAATAACTTTGGACTAATATATAGTGTATTCATGCTGGGGAAACTCATTTTGTATGACGTAATGATATATAGTGATTAAATGTAAAATAATAACAATAATCATAATAAGTTTTTAAAAATTTAAAGAAAAATTGCTCAGTAACCAAATAGCAGATGAAAACTATTTTCATCTTCCTGTTGACTGAGTGGATCAAAATTTGCTTAGGCTTCTTGCTATGAAGATATCTTAACAGCAGAGCATTAGCAGAAACTGTTTTTCCAATAATTGAGAAAGATTTGCTTAAATCCAATCCTACATCATCTACACTCCAATGCTTTTTGTAACTAGAGAGTTTGTTTAAAAATTGATTTATTCTTTTTCTTTCAATAACATGTACTAGATATATTACCTTTGGTCTTCACTATAGATATCAATTTGTATATTCTTGATTACTAAATGAGATGTTCATAACTACTATATTAATTAGGAAAGCTGAATTATGGTGCAATAATAAATTATCCCCAGTTTTGTGGTTTGCTCAAGAATACATTCATTTTAGGTGGAGCAGGAGAAAGAATAACCTTAAATAATTAGAGCAGATAAATGTAAACAGTAAACTAAACAATGGAAATGGGTAGAAATAACAAAAAATATCCAGGAAAAAAATACCATTTTCAATAAACTTTGTTCACATTTAAAATTCCAATCTTAGGAAATTTTTAAAATTTATTCATTTATTCTTAATATTTTTGCCATAGGGCAGGGCACATGCACTCACTGGAGAGAGAGAAAGAGAGACATACAAAGACAGAAAAGAAAGCGAGAAATCAAGCCCCCTGGGAGATGGTCACGCCACAATCCCTTCTCCTCCATTCTCCTCTTCAGACTTTGGGCATGCATGCACGTGTGCCCAGAGCTAGTTTCAAGCCACAGGGTCTAGGACTTAAAATACAGTCAGCCATGTGAAGTTCAGCGCCTTAACCACATCTTCTGTGGAATCATTATAGGGAATCATAGCTATGCGAGGTTAAAGGAGGGAACAGAAGGTAACAGAAGTAGTCAAGGGGTGGACCACTTTTCTAAGAATTATAGCAGTCAGAGAAACAAAAGGATTAGACAGAATATTCAAGATAAATTTTAAAAAGCCTCATCTACTCAGGAACATTGGGAAGTGAGTCAGTGGCAGAATGAGAACTGATACTATGGAAGGCTAAAGAAGGAAAAATAGTAAAAATCTGTATGAATGACCTCAAAGAGCTCTGCCTAGAAATGGAGATAAATTTAGCTACATAGCTAGATGTGACAACTTAAAGAACATCCACTTAATTCCACTCAGCCCACGGGACTTGGCTGGAAGTATCTCTTATGCTTTGTAGGTTAAGTCAATCCCAGCATGGGATGTTGTTTCTGATTTGTTTGCCTGACAATGAAGAAATGCAGTTACAGAGGCTTCCACTCTGTGGTAGCTTGAATGCAGGACAAATAATCAATTATTTTTAAGTTTTGCAAACTCTTATTTATGCTCATTACAATATACTTTCGGGGACATAAAAAATAACCACTGAGTAAATCCATGAATTCAGCAGTTACACTGGGACCACAGCATGAGCCAGAATCAATTTATTATCTGATCTTCCCTTGTGCCCACTTTAGGGGCCATAATGACTATTTTGGTCCCTAAATAGAATATCAGCTTTTTGGGACCAGCAGTTAGTATAATGGCTATGTCACTGAGCTCCCATGTAGTTGACTCCAGTTCGAGTCCCGGACCTGGTGGCTTATACTCATGCTGGGCGTGTGTGCATGCATGCCCAAGATCCCTAGAGGAGAATGGAGGAGAAGGGATTGCGGCATGGCCATCCCCCCGGGGGTGATTTCTCGCTTTCTGTCTCTCTGGTGAGTGCATGCGCCCTGGCCCTGTAGCAAAAATCTCTCTCAAAAAAAAAAAAAAAAAAAAGAATATCATCTTTTTTCTGTGTCCAGTTGTCTTCAAATTGCTTGTGTGTTTCCTTTACCTAGTAGATACTTACTTGAGTAAATGGCCACAAATCTATTATGAGAAAAGACCGTGGGAAAATTATTTTTCACCCAGGATACCTACCATCTCCTTTAGTCAATGGGTTCTCGATCTGGAAAACTATGCCAATCTGGTAATCAATTCAATAATTATGATGATGCTTGTTTACTTGTTTAAGTATGGCTTCTCTCAACCTCTGAATGAGTTTATCCTTGACATCTTTTATGTCTATCTGCCTTATCTGACAGCAGAGTTTCTCAGGCTCAAAGCTCTGGGTATCGGGGTCTAGGTATATTTTTTTTGGGGATTTGACTTGAGCATTGCAGTATGCTTATCACTACCCCAGGTCTTTGTTATCTTGATGCCGGTAGCCCAATTATGCTAGTTATGACAATCAAATATACCTCAGACATTATCCATTGTCTCCAGAAAAAAATTTCTCCTGGCTGAGAAGCACTTCCCTGAGGCCTTTGAGTATTCTTAAGTATCGTTATAGATCTCTCAGACCTTAGATTATATCAGGTTTTTCTCCAGGCACCTCCCAGATAATCCTGCTTACTATGATCAGTGCACTTCCTATATACCACTTGTTTCTATGTTTTCACACTCATCTCTGTTGCCACCTAAAATCCTAATGCTTTAACAGTTTTTTGTCACATCGGTATTGGTATCCCTAAACTCTTCTTTTCACAATTTTATATTCTCTCATGTTTTCTCTTAATCCAGTCCCACCCCCCCCCTTAAATCTAACCCTAGCGGGACCAGCAGATGACATGGTGATTAAGATGCTGGACACTCCCACATGGCCTACCACGGTTCGAGTACCGGACCTGGTGGCTTGCTTTCTCACTTGCCCTCTCTCTCTCTCTCTCTGTGTATCTCTCTCTGGTCAAATTAAAATAAATGAATGAATAAATAAAATTAAATAAATAATTATTAAAAAAAATCTAACCCTGGCCCCTCACTGTGAATGTTTCCTGAACCCAGCAGAAAATTCTTTTTTTCTCACTTCCTTTCACAGCAGGCTGGACACGTCTCACCTTGGCTATCTTATAACAGTCCTAATTACTGGTCTTGGAGGCTGAAGAGACAGTGGGGTAAATGCTGATTGTGGTCCAACCTATTTTGTAAGTCAATGTCTCCTACATTCATTTCAAGTAAGAGAAGAGTTCTACCAATCAACAGCAACTAGTGGATCTTTCATATGGGCCCCAAGTCTTTAGAAGAATTTGAGTATTCAATATTTTCCACTGCATTTACCCAGATTAGCCTATCGCGTGTCCCTGGTTCCTGCTTCTTCCTGAGTAGGACACTAGTTTTACGAAAGTGGATATTCCAAGTTTGAAAATTCAATCTCTTTAATAACTTTGCTTCAACTATAATTATTGAATCCTGGCCTGGATCCTGATCTGTTTCTTCTCTCCATCTGCAGGAAAACAGAGTTTCAGTATAGGCTACCAAGGCAAGCCTCTAGTTGTCACTCTTAGCTTTCAATAGATGATTACCCTTTTATTTTCTTTAACTGATCTATCATAATTTCTAGTAAGAACTATTCAGTCCCACTATCCTTTCTTCTTCTTCTTCTTCTTCTTCTTTCTCTCTCTCTCTCTCTCTCTCTCTCTCTCTCTCTCTCTCAGAGACATTTTTGCTATAGGGCACATGTATTTGCCAGAGGCAAAAAGTGAGAAATGACCCCCCCAAGGAGGATGGCCATGCTACAATCTCTTCTTCTCTATTCCTCTTAGGATCTTGGGCACACATGCACACACAGCCAGCATGAGTTTTAAGCTGCTGGGTCTGGGACTCAAACCGCAGTCAATTACGTGGAAGTCCAGTGCCGTAACTATTATACCATCTGCTAGCCCCCAATTTCACTATCCTAATAACTATTACTTCCTCTTAATTTTTTTAACTCCAGAAGATATGCTCCACCAGTGCATATGTCTAGTCCTGGTTTATCAAATGAAAGTCTTAATAATTACATGGCCAGAGCACGTATAGCGCTAACAAAGCATTCTACCGTTGATAGAATTTTCATTGCCAGCAGACTGATGGCTAATTCAGTTCTAAATTTTCACTTTTAGGTAGGCTTCCTTGGTTATTCTTGGCATCAACTGCCTTAGGTAAAATTCCCTAAGAAATCTGAAACTGAGATTTATGGGTTAAAGTCTAAATAAGGAGTGCCTCTGAGACCAACCACAGTCAGTCAGAGGAAGAATGGGACAGGGCAGAGGGGCTGCTGAACTGTGATGCAGTTGCCACAAAGTCTTCCATCACTTCTAGGGGGAATTCTGGAGTGGAACGCACTCACAGCTGTTTACTTAAAGCAAGGGGGACAAGCCCTTATACCCTGCGTTGGCCCATCAGTAGCTATAGGCTGCTCTTCACAAAGATGCATAACCAGGGGCAAGCCATCTGTCTTTTGCAAAGTGTAATTTCCAGAGAAATTTAATTGAGATTTTTATGTTTCTAACCCTTCCAGAAGCTGGGAGAATGAGTATCTCTGTCCTGATGTAGGGAGTGGTATCTTTGTGGTAGCCCACAACATCCATTATGTTCTCAAACCAACGAATAAAGCTGTCATGGTACAGCCTTCCTCACAGGTTTCAGTGAACTCGATAGAGGAGACCTTTGCGCAGGGAGAAGGGTAGCTTCTTAGTATCTAGACAGCTAGCTCAGTCCTGCTTACAAACAATTTCCTGACTCAAGAATAGTGCTATTAAAACCATTGGCTGTTCCACTAGCTAGTTTTGTTCTTTATCTCATTTCAGAGACTGCAATTAATCAGTGATGTTTCTCTTGATGGCTGGTGTGAAGAGTAACTTCTCTAACTGGCAGCTCAAGAACTTTTTACTCTGAAGTGACCTGAAGGTAATAAAGGAAGTTTGAGAAATATAGTCTATATTGTGTCCCTGAGCATTTGTTACTATAAATAATATATGATACAGCGTTCTTCACTGAATGCAAATTATTAAGTGATGTGTGACACTTCTGAATTTAAATAGCACTACTAACTAGCTCAAATTGCACAAGCAGGCAAGCATGTGTATGCATGCATACACACACACACACACTTCCCTGATAACAAGTAATATTTGTAGGAGGAGAGAACATTGTGTTAGTAGATGAATTAAGATTTTAAAAGTGTTCTGTTTAATGTTGTTTATGAGAAACTCTTTCTTTTAAAGGTGAAAGTTCAGAGAAATGGCATGTGTGATTACTGGTGATTTGTAATTTTATTGGCACTTTTTTGTGCAATGAAAATTAATGTCATTTTTAAGTTTCTTTTTATTTTTTTTTTTGAGAGGTTTTTGCTGTAGGGCATGTGTGCTTGCCAGACAGACAGAGAGACAGAAAGCGAGAAATCACCCCCCCAGGGGGGATGGCCACACAGCAATCCCTTCTCCCCCATTCTCCTTTCGGGATCCTGGGCATTCACGCACATGCTACCGGCATGAGTTTTTTAAGCCACCGGGTCCAGGACTCAAACCGCGGTCGACTACATGGGAGTCTAGCCACATAGCAATTATGCTAACTGCTGGTCCCCATTTTAAGTTTCTTTTTTTTTTTTTTTTTGGGGAGAGGTTTTTCGTTATAGGGCGCGTGCGCTCGCTAGACAGACAGAGAGAGACATAGAGACAGAAAGCGAGAAATCACCCCCCAGAGGGGATGGTCACGCTGCAATCCCTTCTCCTCCATTCTCCTCTCGGGATCTTGGGCACACACGCACATGCGCCCGGCGTGAGTTGTAAGCCACCGGGTCCGAGACGCAAACCGCGGTCGACTACGTGGGAGTCCAGCGACATAGCCATTACGCTAACTGCTGGTTCCCCCCATTTTAAGTTTCTTAACAGACACCAATATTTAAGTTTTAATGTATGGTAGCATGCATGCACACGCATTTGAGAAAGAGCTAAATATTTTCCAAATGGTTTGTCCATGTCTTGATCCCCTTCTACCAGTCTTTTAGCCTGTGGGATCTTGGGCATGCATGTGTTTGCCCAGTGTGTTTCAGGCTAAGCAGCCAGGATTTGAACTATTCACCATGTGGAATCCAAGATCTCATAAAGAGCATCTTACTGCAGATGGGCCTGCAGATGGTGCAGTGTTTACATCACTGGACTCTCCCATGGCCAATTGTGGTTCAAATCCTACACCTGGTGGCTTGAAAATCATGCCAGGCGCATCCACGTGTGTACCCAAGATCCCAGGAGAAGAATGGAGAAGGGATTATGGAAATGGCCATCTCCCATGAGGGTTGGTTTATCACTGTTCCTCTCACTGTCCTTTTCTCTCTCTCTCTCTCTCTCTCTCTCTCTCTCTCTCTCTAGTGAGCATACATGTCCTATGACAAAAATCTCCCGGGGGGGGTATAAAAGAGAGAGCACATCACCAATATACCGCAGAGCTGGCTGGCACTGATATTTTAAATCAGTTTATAAATCACATGTTATATCACATGTCCATGTTTATGTTAGTTCAGTCATAATGGGGCAGGTCATGTCTAACTTTTTATTTTCCTGTCATTGTTCCCATTCTCATATTTTTCCCTTTCGTTAAGCCCACATGTATTTTTTTCTTACTTCTGTCCCTTTATTCTCCCTTGTCTCAATATTCCCATTTACTTATTTATCTGCCTTAGTGGGTTAGTTAGCAGATATAAAATATATTACACAAAAACTCTGGTAAAATTACTTAGCTACAAAATTTCCTTTTCAATTCAAATATTTTTAATTATTAATTTATTATTCGTATACATGCAGTGTATATCATTACAGCTTACAGAATGAATTTTCCCAGCATGAATACACTGTATATTAGTCCAGTTAAAGATATTTTCATACACATTATCATCAGATAATTTTCCATTTTGTGTCCCTTAAATATTTTGCTTCTTTCTTTTTCCCCTTGATTCCCTTCCTCTCACCCTCTAATCCAAATATTTTATCCATCTCTTGTGAAATTATAAAACATAAAGAAACTCAATATACAATAGCTGCCTTTTAATTTTTCTAGTCTTTTACAAAATTGCTCAATTTTGATAAAAATTCATCATGCTATAATTGTGAAACCTTTTGAAAGATGTTCTTACCTGAAAGATGCTGTGTGTTCTGTTATTCCCTTCTACCGTGGTAACAACAGTGTGAAAATCATTTAGGTTTTCTGATTTCACACCATCATGACACAGTGGTATCCTGGTTTTATATTTCTCACCTGATCTCTCTGAAGCTCAAGCATACAAGGCATGCTTTATACCATGTAAAGAGTGATGCGTGGTTAAACCAGAGGACACTGGGGTGGTGGAGCAAATGAGAAGGAGCTGGACTTGGGATCAGGAAAAATTGGTTAGAGTGGTTTTCTTAATAGTCTCACCATGGATAGTTTGCAGTTTGCTACTTGAGTCCTCTGAATCTCATTTTATTTATCAACTGAACAGAAATAGGAGTCCTTATTTCATCCTTCTGCTTTACAACGTGTGCCTTATGAGTAGAAATTATAAAACGATGGCCATAGGTAAAGTGCATGAGAAGAAACCACTCAGTGGTTCAGAGTGCAGTCTTCAAAAAACGTTATCTGTGGAGCCAGCAGGTGATGTGGTGGTTAAGAACGCTGGACTCCCACATGGCTGTCCTAGGTTTGAGTCCTAGACCTGGCAGCTTGCTT
The DNA here is from genome assembly GCA_026018925.1 of Tupaia tana. Lineage (NCBI taxonomy): Eukaryota > Metazoa > Chordata > Mammalia > Scandentia > Tupaiidae > Tupaia > Tupaia tana. The sequence continues at coordinate 153,772,561 of JAKSZU010000003.1, forward strand.
TCTCACCTTCCCCCTCTCTCTCTTGCTCTGTCCCTCACTGGTCTAATTAAATTAAATAAATTAATTAAGTACATAAGTAATATAAAATAATTCTTTAAAGAAAAAAAGTATCTGCATTTATAGCCTTTCTCTGGCAGTCCTGTTGGGCAATAACCTTGAACACTATTCCATCCGTCTTATCCACCCCCAACCTGGCCCTGTGGTCTAGAGCCTGAGTTTATGAGGGCTGGATTGGGTGGGCCCAAAGCCTCGGCCTATGAGGGTCAGTCTTGGAGCCTGGGGTACTGAGGTTGCATTGCATGGAGTCTGAGTCCCTCAGGCTGGTGCCTGAGGCTAGAGAATCCTGCCTGGCCCCAGGGCAGCCTAGAGATTTGGTGCATGGGTACTTGTCTAGACTCTGTGAATGTGGGGACCTGGCCTGAAGTGGCTTTTTTTTTTAATTTTTAATTTTTTTATTTATTATCATCATAATCTTGTTTATATTACATTAAACTGCATATAACTTTACAGTGTATTACATTGTTTTTTTAAAAGGGATTGCCATGCATGTCAGCCAATACAGAGACATTTACTCCCCACTTCATCATTCAATATCTTTTCATTGTTGTTTCCGATCAGGTAAAGGCTGGGTCTTGAGGGCTGAGGCAAAGTTCTGTGCTTACTCCACTCCCCTCCCACGCAGAGAACACCCTCCCTCACTGTGTGCTCCCAGTGGTTGGGAAACGCAGCCCAGGTGATATAAACCTGTCCTGCCCACTCTCTTCAGTGCATTTGTTTTGTTTCTCACATCATGCAAGTGCCATCCTCTCTGACCTATTTTCCTTACCTCCTGTGAAGGTATATCTGTGTGGATAGGTGTTCCCATTGACGTTTTTTAAAGCAGGTTGGGAGAAGAGTGCTGAAAAGTTCTAGCCTGTAATCTTGCTCTTTGAATGGCCCTGGGAAAAGTGAGAAAGCATCCCTACCAAGGGGGATAGTCTTGTGACAATTTTTTCTTCATCTCTCCTTTCAGGATTTTTGGCACGCATGCATATACACTCAATGAGCTCTTCAAGTTGTTGAGTTCAGGGCTCAGACTGTGCAGTTGGCCACGGGAATCCAGCTTCCTTAACCACCACACCACTGGCTGGCCCAATTGCTCAGAATTTAAATATGTTCATACATAGAACAACTGTGGTCATACCAAGTGACACATACTTCCATATTGTGGTAGCCGATGTTAATAACAAAAGCCAAAATATAGCTAATGTTTTCAGTGTGATAAACTATTTTAAAATGCTTGCATTAACTCTTCATCAGCACAAGCATTGAATTATGATCCAGGCACCACATATATCTGGGTGATGCCAAACAGAAAAATCAGTTTCATAGAAACTGAGACTAGAAAGGGTAGATTGAAGGCAGAAGGTTGGAAAAGGAAGATGTTTCCTTAAATTTGAGATACTATGCTTTATATTTTTATTTTATTTTATTTTATTATTATTTTTTTGTGTGTGTGGAGAGGTTTTTGCTATAGGGCACGTGCACTCGCCAGAAAGACAGAGAGAGACAGAGAGAGAGAAAGCGAGAAATCACCCCCTAGGAGGGATGGCCACGCCACAATCCCTTCTCCTCCATTCTCCTCTTGGAATCTTGGGCACGCACGCACACGCACGCGGCGTGAGTTTAAGCCGCCGGGCCCGGGACACGAACCGCAGTCAACTACGTGGGAGTTCAGTAACATAGCCATTACGCTAACTGCAGGTCCCAGAGATAATACGCTTTTCATAAATTGTTTTAGGAATTGAATGAGGCAGTGCATGTAAAGCATTGGCTGATGAAGTGCTAGCTTTTAATAAGTGCTCAATAAGTGATGGTGGTTATTAAAGCAGGCGGTGCTAGAGGACTGCTATTTTACATTACATTTGTGTTTAAGGAGAAAATACAGGGACGCCAGCTAGTGACCTTATGTAGATGGGTTCATGTACTAAGAAGGATCCATGGTGCAGTCATAGTCACGTTTATGTTAAAAACAACAACGAAAACCTCCTTTTGACTTGTTTCAATTAAAAATAGAATTCTATTGGGTCCAGCAGTTAATGTAATGGCTATGTCACTGAACTCCCATGTAGTTGACCGTGGTTCGGGTCCCAGACCCGGTGACTTAAACTCATGCCGGGCATGTGTGTGTGCATGTCCAAGATCCCGAGAGGAGAATGGAGGAGAAGGGATTGCGGTGTGGACATCCCTCCTGGGGAGTGATATCTTGCTTTCTATCCCTCTCCAAAAAATAAAATAAATAGAATTTTATTAAATTAAGGCATATGTACTAAAGATATGTTCATAAGGCATATGTTGGGAACAATGTTTAAGAATGATAATTAGAGGACAGCCGGGGCCTATTGGTTAAAGAAGCTGATCCCAGTACAACAGTTAAAGCCTTGGACCTGGCAGCTTGATAAACACACCAGGTGTGTGTGCTGCATGCCCAAAATCTCAAAAGAAAGGAGAGATAGAGGAGAAGAAATTGAGGTATAATCATGACCCACAGAAGTGCTTTCTTTCTTACCCTTTCTCTCTGTCTGTCTCCAATGAGTGAATAAACCCTCGGCAAGTTTTCTTTTTCAAAAAAGGATAATGAGAAACATTTATATACAATTTAAAGTAGTATCAACCTTTCTTAAATTATTGGTTTGGTTTTGTTTTGTTTTAGGTTTTTGCCATATGGCATGTACATTCTCCAGAGAAAGACAGAGAGAGAGACAGACAGAGGAAAAGTGAGAAATCATCTCTGGGGAGGATGGCCTTGCCACAATCCCTCTTCTTCATTCTCCTCTCAGGATTTTGGGCACACATGCCCGGTATGATTGTCAAGCCACTAGGTCTGGGATTCGGAACTGTGGTCAGCCATGTGAGAGTCCAGCGCCTTAACCATTATTCCACCTGCTGGCCCCTCAAGTTAGCTGTTTTGATTCAGAATGAAACCATTGGCTCTTTTCACTCATTATTTCACTGCATGTAAACATTCTGATTTTTCATTTCTGAAGAGTTCTTCACAAATCAGGCCTCTCCACTAGACACAAATCTTAAACCAGAGAAATAGAGTTGTAGAAAAATTGTATTTTTCTTTCTTTTTCTTGTTAAGTTCATTTATTTATTTTTTTCTATGAAGAGAGATACAGAGAGAGAAAAAGGGAACACCTCCCACAGGGTCTCTGTGCTGTGGTCTACCTCAGCATAGCTAACTAGGTTCATGGACACATGCGTGCTCACATGACATGCTTGAGGAGGTCCTGGGACAGGAACAAAGGACTTTTCTCATGTGGGTCCAGTTGTGCCACCAGTATGCCACAACCTGGCCCTCCACGCCAACTTCATGGGGCCACCTGCCAGAGTTTCTCTTGATTTTCTCATATTTTGCACTAACATAAAAACTAAAAGATATATATTATATTTGAATTTGCTTCTGCATCAGCATCATAAACCCTGCCCTTCCTTCTCTTTGTCCAATAAGGAAAAAAAAAGCAAGGTATTGGAAAAATCTCAGGCTGGTGAACCTCTCTGTAAAAAATAGATCACTTTATAAGTTAGAGACAAGAATCTGTAGAAACTCTTCCTTAACCTACTGTTCTACTTAATGAGATAAACTAGGAAGAGATATTGATACTTTTGCCATTTTATAGCCTGCTGCCAATGTTCACAAACAGAAAAGTAAAACAAAAATAGAGCTATTTTACTTTGTACACTAAGGGTTATCTACTTATAGATCATATGGAAATAATAAACAAGATACTAGCTGGAGGCTAGTACACCAAAAGAAGGTCATTTAAGTTGAGTTATCAACTCAGTAGAAGAGGTGATTTAGGGCAAAATTTGATTTTCAAAATATTTAACTAGATGCTTATGTAGGTAATTAACATTTCTATATATATGATAGACATATGATATTATTAAGAATATAACTTTCTATTATTTTTATTTTGTCAAAGAGCAAGTGCACGAAAGAGAGGAAGAGAGAGAAAGCAGGAAACCATCCTTCATACAGCACATTCACGTCACCATCTCTTCTACAACTCACTCTTCCTTGAAGATTTTGGGTACCCATGCACACATATGTGGTGTGTTTCTCAAGCTACTAGGCCTGAGACTCAAACACCAAATTCAGCTATACAAGATCAAGCCTCCTTAAACATCAAACCATGACTAGCCCACTTTCATGTCTTTTTTTTGTTGTTATTTTTTTTAATTGCCAGAGAGAGAGAAAGAGGTAGAATGGGACTACAATCCCTTTTCCATTTCTCCATCTGGTTGGGATTTGGGGCAGCGCACACACATGCTCTGAATGTTTTTCAAACCACTAAGATTTGAACCACAGGTGACAATGTCCGATTTAGCTCCCTTAATCTCTTGGCTATAGAGCCAGCCCACGTGTGTAAACTGTTCTAGGCTAAAACATTGTCATGGAACTTTTTCATACATGGAAGTTTGGTGAGGGCAAGTAGAACCTGGTGGATTGTAGTATCACTAGTTTCTAGCCAAAACTGTATCCCATGCATAAACACATCTAGTGCTGAAAGATACAAGGAACAGTCTGTGTGTGACTGTGGGAATAACTGATTTTTATAGATAATAGAATATTAGTCTTGACCCTTGGTGCGTTTGGATGACAATGTGGAAATCACATTTGTATTTTATCCCCCAAGAAGTTCTTATATTTCAACTTCTCTCAGACTTTTTAAGGAAAAATCAAGCCAGTGTGCCCTTAACTTAAGAAATTAAATGTTGCATTTAAATGTTCCCATTAAACGTTCACTAAGCATAACGTTATATGCATCTGTATTCTGTAAGTATATCTTTGTTAAAAATTAAATTGGGTGTTTTCTCCTGGACCAGGCATTTTGATTTTAAGTAAAGTAGCAGAAGAAAATCTGAGATGATATTGAAATGCGTGGCACCATTAGTGGGTTGAAATGACAAGAAAATGCTTTAAAATAATGGGCTGCTCACCAGCTCCTTTTCTTAATGCATCATTTGCCATTGGTCTAGGTTGTCATAAATATAGTGTCCATAGAAACTGGTAATACTTTATAACTCATAATTTTGTCATAATCCAAGGATTACCTGGATACAAGGGTTAGAAGTATCACGTGTACATGAAGTGACTCTCATTATCATGAAAATTAAATGTTAAATGAATTTTACTTATTTCCCCTTTTATTGATAAAGTTGGAAGTACTTAGGATCATTTGCATTTTTTGTGGTGTGTGATATTACGTTCTTTTTCCCAATATGATTGCTTACTTATAAAATAGTTCAAGGGTAGACTTGACCTCTCTGTCTTCTCTTTTAGGCTTTTATCTATTTTTTTATAGAAACAATTATATCCAATAATCATCTTAGACCAGTTAAAAATGTAAATACTCAGAGAAGGGTTAGCCGTGCAAGACTGTGTTACCATAACTCTGCACATTCCCAAGAAAGGTCTGTTTTCAGGATTGTCCCTTGCTAGCTCCTGGGACCTGAGCTCCTGGAATTTGATATTTGATAACAGTGTTCTGGCATGCCTGAGGCCTCGGGCCACACTGTACCCATATTTCCAGACAGTTTATATTAACAGTGTGATGTACGGGGAGCACCTGCTTTACTCTGGGGTTCTGGAGCGTTAGGGAATGAGATCACACAGCTGTGGCCTGCTTCTGTGACTGAGTCCCAGGGCACATCCTGGACTTCTAGAATAGCGAGAGCTAGTTCAAAATAGGAAGATAGTTTGTCTGCTTTCATGGAGTTGACAGACACTGGATAAACACATAAATAGCTAACTACTTATTGGGGGGGATATTTTAAAAGAGAAGCACAGGCTTGCTTAAATTCCTTTATCTCAACGTGTTTATTACTTCTTTTCCTAATTTTCAATATCATCCTGTCTGCAACCATGAAATTGCCAGCTACTGAAAAACACGACAGTGGGAACCAGCAGTTGGCGTAATGGCTATGTCGCTGGACTCCCACGTGGTCGACCGCGGTTCGCGTCTCGGACCCGGTGGCTTACAACTCACGCCGGGCGCATGTGCGTGCGTGCCCAAGATCCCGAGAGGAGAATGGAGGAGAAGGGATTGCGGCGTGACCATCCCCCCTGGGGGGTGATTTCTCGCTTTCTGTCTCTATGTCTCTCTCTGTCTGTCTGGCGAGCGCACGCGCCCTATAGCAAAAAACCTCTCCAAAAAAAAAAAACAAAAAACAAAAAAACACGACAGTTAGACTTATTCCAAGAAATGCTAGAAAATTCATATAGTTTTGAGTAATGTGATTTAAAGTCAGCTCTCACACATGCGCCAAAATAAGGAATAAAGGAAGGTCTTTTAAAGAGGTACAGAAAAATTTTAAGACACCTTTTCCTCTGTAATGTTATCTGCTCTACTTTCTTCCACATTATATTAAATACAACTAAGAAAATACTCCACATCCAATAACTGTCTTCTTTTATTTTTTGAAGAGATTTCTTTTTGCTATAGGGTGCATGTGCTCACTGGAGAGACAGAGAGAAAGAGAGAGACACAAAGTGAGAAATCACCCCCAGGGGAATGACCACGCTGGAATCCCTTCTCCTCTATTCTCCTCTCAGGATCTGGGGCATGAACATACATGTGAGTTTCAAGCCTCCAAGTCCAGGTCTCAACTCTCAGTCAGTCATGTGGGGAGTCTAGCATCATAACCATTATAGTATCTGCTGGTTCCAGCTTTCTTGGGTATAAAATGTAATATAAGCCACATCTTGCTCCATGTATATTAGCTAAATTAATTTAAATGTATTTTTTATTGTTTTATCTCAATTTTGAAATAATTATTTTCATTGTCTTCATGTTTGTGCTATTCTTAGGGCTTACATTTGATATTTTGCTTTCCATATGAAATCTAAATTATTGAGTATATATGATTCTGCTGCACACATTCTGCTATCAATACATATGGACATACTTATAGATTAACATAAGATGGTTAAATAACTATTTTTTGTTTCAATCATAAGAGGATAAATGCAACTATTTGATCATATTTCTCATTTGCTCCTTGAATTCATTATATTTTAGATATTAGCAGGAATTGGCCAGTCCTTGATATTTTGTCAAACTTCTTTGTTTAGTTTAAGTTTTTGTGTAAGACGAAGATCTGGATAAGGTAAACTGATCTTTTTTTCTTCTTCATCTTCAGGTCAAGATTAAGGGAAGATAAAGTAAGACTAAATACTAAAAATTTAGAGGAGGACCCTCCATGCTAATATCTGTATATCAAAAAGAAAGTCAATTTTTTCTCTTTCTTTAAATACAACAATCTCCTTCAACACCAAAATAGTAATAGTAAAGGGGAGCGATTCCTCACAGTTCGCATGCTTATTTTAAAAGTTAAGTTTGCAGTATGGTAGAGCACCATGGTCTGTAATTTACAGATGAGGAAACTGAGACTTGAACTCAGTGGCACTGAGTAAAGGTCACATCAAGGAGGTTTGCTCCAATATTGGTGTCCCTTGCATCACAAATCTCCATTTCTTTGGACTTCCCTTCTTCCCAAGGGCAGTGCCCTTTTTGTATTTTGTACACTACTCCAATATATATTTATTATTGTTTGCACTCTCTTGCAAGAGTTTTGAGGATAGAAACTATTGCCAATTTTTTAGAACATTTTCTCAGTGCATTAGACAATTCTATGTATAAATATTGATAGGTCAACTATCTTAAAATCTTATTTACATTATTTTATTTTATTTTTTTTTTTTGGAGAGGTTTTTGCTACTGGGTGCGTGCACTTGCCAGACAGACAGAGAGAGACAGAGAGATAGAAAGCAGGAAATTACCCCCCAGGGGAGATGGCCACGCCGCAATCCCTTCTCCTCCATTCTCTTCTCGGGATCTTGGGCACACACGCACTCGCGCCCGGCGTGAGTTTAAGCCACCGAGTCCGGGACTCCAACCGTGGTTGACTACATGGGAGTCCAGCGACATAGCCATTATGCTAACTGCTGGTCCCTCTTATTTACATTATTTTGTGTTTCAAAAATAATTTGAGATGGCTTAAAGAAACAGAGACAATACTATTGGGGTATGTGAAGGGGAGATAACTTATGAGCTATTAACAGATGAAAGAAAATCTGCTTGTGAGCATTCTACCCATTAAAAGAAAGGTGAAATTGAATCTCTTGATAGAAGTATGGCATTCAATTATATACAGATAATTACAGTACCGTTCTTCAGGATTTGAGCATTGGAGTCAGAGAATTCAGGTTCAAATTAGAATATTAATTTCTCCTTACCCAAGGGAGCATGAGAAAATCACTAAATATCTATAACCTTTAGGGAAGTATTTGAAAAGGGAAATAGTAGCAGTATATTGTGAATTAAATGAGATAATAAATGCAAGCAACTCAGTTCACTAACTGGAGTATAGTAAGAAAATTTAATAAAAATTAGGTTGTTTTTTAATTGTATGTAAAATAAAATTTATTATATATTATATTCATTTCACAAAAAGTCTTTTAATTCTATCATCCCTTAAGTATATACAACCAAGTTATTATTAGGCAACTACAATTGCTTGCTGAAACCCACATATATGGGATAATATATGGAGAGACTGGTTACTGAATTCAAGTTCCTAAACATATTCTTAACGCCTCTGCTAAGATGCTCCATCATTCACACATGGGCAGTAAAATAACAAATACCTAAACTGCTAGTTTTTATTAGTGCCCATTTGGAGACATATAACTTTCGATTTCCCATGCTAAATTTACATTAGCAATCATTGCTGGCTAAATAAAAAGCCATATAACTAATGTTGACACTAGTTTTTGTTTATTGCATGTTTTGTAGTGGTTTCTAATCAGTGTGTGGGGAGCAGGGATGAGAGAAAACTTATCTATCAGTGACTGGAGAGAGTCTGCCAATTCTCTACATCAGAGTATGATTTTCTCTTCAACTCATGACCTGTGATTTGTTGCTTTGACATCTTATGCACCACAGTGAATGGGGTGACTCAGCAATGACTGAGGTTGGCTTGCAGGATAAGCTAGTCAACTGGCATCAATTAGCTGGGCTACAGTACTACCTAGAGGCAGAAACTGGCTCTTTTCGACAGTTCTATGTTTTTTTGTTTTGTTTTGTTTTGTTTTTTAGTTTGTTTATTTCGTTCATTAGCAAGAGAGATAAAGACAAAACACAGAAACAGACAACACCCCAACAGGGTCTCAGTGCCATGATCCTCCCCGAGATTCAGTTAGCCCCAGAACATAGCCACCTGTGTGTACAAACACACATCTGGAACCTTCCTATGTGGATCAGCCTCATAGAGTGTTTTACTACTGTGCCGTTGTCCAAATCCAGGAGTTGTCTCTATTTTTGAAAAGCTGTATGTTACTTTTTATTTTTTTTATTTAACTTTATTTATTTATTTTAATTTGACCAGAGAGAGATAGAGTGAAAGACAGAGAGGGCAAGTGAGAAAGCAAGGCACCCGGTCTAGGATACAAACTGCAGTCAGGCATGTGGGAGTCCAGTGCCTTTAACCACCCCGCCACCTGCCAGCACATAAAAGCTATATGTTATTCTTTATCAACTCTTTTTAAAATAAAATTTTAAAGTACTCAACTAATAAATCCAACTATTGTGATAGTGAAATCACTCAAACAATGTCTTTCAATAAGAAATTCTTTAAAGAAATCAATTTCATTGATTCTATATATTAGATAAGATTAAGAAAACTAATTTGTATTTACTTAATACACATTATTCTATTTCCTGGTGGTGTATACAAAGGTCAGGTTTAAACTTTAGGGATTTGGAAATGAATTAGGCCAGGCCTAAAACTCAAGAGGCTAGTATTCTTGGAGGAGAGAAATAAAATAAACAATACTAACATGAAAGTTTTGATGAAAGGACGTTCTAATGTTTGAGAAAAAGTCACATCATGCTGAACATGTTGGAAAAATGTTTTGCTATCACGTAAAAAGTAAAAAATGATTAGTGAAAGTTTTATGGATGTTATATTATTATATATTATACATATCATCACAAGGCATAATATTCAGTCTGAGGGAAAGTTTTAAGGAACAAAAATAGCTTAAGAAATTAATGATAAGGAATTCTGTCAGGCTGAGAGAGAAATACTCATATATGGTAGTTACTGCAAATATTACAGTTGGTGTACCAGTGTATGAGGGGACTTCAAAAAGTTCCTGAGGGGCTAGCCCCTCTGTGTAGTAGCTAAGGGATCCAGATCCCACTTGACTTATCACACTTCAAATGCTGGCTCCAGCAGCTAGAAAAGCATGCAGGTTGCCTGTGTGCATGGCCCCCCAATCCTGATGGGACAGAGAGATACAAAAGTATTAGCAGTGTGACTATGCTGCATTGGGGGGGGTCCTTTCTCTCTTTCTGGAAAACACATGTGCCCTCTGGTAATTAAAAAAATATATGTTAAGTTCATGGAAAAATGAAATTAAAATAATAGTTCATTTCATTACAAGAAAATTGAAATCCATGCATAATTTATGCATAATTTTTAATGTGCATTTCCAGGAACTTTCTGAAGGCCTCTCATACTTTGTGGTTTTGATTATCCCAGTCTAAGTTGGGTCTAATTTCTGACCAGCTGTGACTTCATCTTTGCTTCTTTCATTCAAATTAGATGATCTCAATGCAAGCAAGTAAAACAAGCTTATCCTATTTCATTTTAATATAAGTAATATGCTCCTAAGCAATAGATGTTTGATAATAAATCACTTAAACTTCATCCACAGCCATGTAGTACACCAAGCTGTTAACACCGCTGATAACACCTCTGTGAACATCAGGCGACGTGTTCAGGGCCAGAGCTGGACGAGGGGAGTAGCTTACTCGGGCTGAACCTCCAGCCTACGCACTGTCTATTGGCCCTTCTCTGTAATGTGGGGTCTAGTGTTCATTTTGCACATTGTCCTGCCCATCTATAAATAGCATTTCTCTGTCATGCTTACTAACATAATGATTTCACTTCGGTAGTTGAAGAAATGATGGAATTCTCAGGTGCATTTTTATCCCTCACTGAGGGGTCCTAGAAAGGAGAAACATATAATTACTCCTATTCTGGTGTAAATTTTCAAAATGAGACACAATTAGTGAGTTGATCCGGCAAACTCCCCTATGGAATCCACTCCTCAGAGTGCTCATTATCTCTCCAGACATCAGCTCTCTTCTAGCTCCTTTCCTTTCTAAATAGGAGCTCCCCTAAGGTTCACCTCATATGTTTTTTTTTTTTTTTTTTTTTTTTTAATTCCTTAATTGCTTCAGCAACAAGATTTGTATATGATAACTGCTGAAAGTCCAGCCTGTCTCAGCAAGGAAAGGCCGACAATGTTAACTTACTTGTTTTTTATTTTTTTATTTCTTTATTTTTTTAAACGTACTTGTTTTTGAAGACTGGGACATGACATTTGCTGCTATAATTAGGGCACTGCAGATTTCTTCCCTGTGATGTGCTCTTATCCTTTATGGAAACTGACCTTTCTATCTTATTCACTTGCTGCTTTTGTTTATTATCCCAATTACTCTCAACTATATATAAATACCTGTTAGACGCTACTGTTGTACACTCCATAAACAGGATGTCGTCAGTGATGCCCTTCCCTGCATTTTGACCTTGTATTTATTGGAATTTTACCAACACTTTCAAGTATGAAAAGATTGTATATTAAAGAGAATATAATCACATTTGATCTTGTATTAAAGACGATGATGGAGCCAGTGGGTAGCACAGTGGTAACACAACTGGACCGACGTGAGAAATGCGCTGGGTTGGTGTCCCAGGACCTCACCAAGCATGACAGGAATGTACACATGCCCATGATCCAGGACAGCTGAGATCCTGGTGTGAGGACTCTGTGGGTGGTGCCTGTCTCTTTATCTCTGTCTCTGTCTCTTTCTCTCTCATGGACAAAAGAAGTAGAGAACCTTAAAAAATGATAATGATGATGATGGTAGAAACATGGCTTTTTCCAACTGTGATGAAGTTAACAGGACCATATATGAATTACAAACTTTCTGCTCCTTAATGTAAAAATGAAATGCTTTGAAAATCCTTCACGTTTTAGGAGAGTGAAAAACACTAATTGTGCAGACCTAAACTTTGTCACTGGATTTTTGCTTGATTTTTTTAATCACTTAAAAATTTTATTATGAAAAATTTTAAACAAGTACAATAAATCAACATGCACACAGCACAACAAATATCAACCCATGACCAATCTTGTTTCCTCTATACCTCCCTAAGTACCACCATTCCTCCCACAACACACACACAAGCACAAACACACCACCACTAAATTACTTTAAGCAAATCACAGACACTGTGTGTTTTTGGTCTATATACACATGTCCAATGACTTTTTTTTTTTTTTTTGGAGAGGTTTTCGCTATAGGGCACGTGCGCTCGCCAGACAGAGAGAGACAGAGAGACAGAAAGCGAGAAATCACCCCCCAGGGGGGATGGCCATGCCGCAATCCCTTCTCCTCCATTCTCCTCTCGGGATCTTGGGCACGCACGCACACGTGCCCGGCGTGAGTTTTAAACCACCGGGTCCAGGACACGAACCATAGTTGACTACGTGGGAGTCCAGCAACATAGCCATTATGCTAACTGCTGGTTCCCAACAATGACTTTTTCATAACTATACAGCCATCTTCACTTAAGTAAATTAACAATAATTGTCCTTTTTAAAGTCGTTGGTATTTCTTTTAATATGGTTAAATAGCAAATCTATTTTCAGGTTAATTTCACATTTTACATAGTCTCCATCATGATATATACAATATATTTTTTATAGTAGTGGACTTCACATTTTTTTGTCTGTTAAATGTTTCCTCTCTTTGCTCCTCACACCCCCTACCACCATGCACTGTCTACCATCCATTCTCGTTCTTTACAACTCTGACATCTACACTTATGTTTAATTCTTCAGATCTTTCCATCTGTCCTAGAGTGCAGATATTCAGTATATGTATGGAATCCAGTGTAGCTCTTTCAAAGTCTGGCTCACTTCACTCAATGGTAGATCTTCTATATTCATACACTTTGAATCTCATTATAGAATCTCATTATTTCTTTTAGCTGAATAATATTCCATAGTATATGTGCCACATTTTTTCAACCCAGTCATCAGTTTTTGGACACTTAGGTTAATGTCCCTGAATGTATTTTTAAATTTATTCTTTAACACATTATTTACTTATTATTATTATTAAATTTTACCAGAGAGGGACAGAGAAGTTATGTGAGAAAGCAAGCCCCAGGTCCAGAACTCAAATCACGGTTGACCATGTGAGAGTCCAGCTCCTTAACCAGCATGTCACCTGCCAGCCCAGTGTTCCTGGATTTTTTTTTTTTTATTTTGAGAGACTTTTGCTGCACAATGTGTGCACTCACTAGACAGACAGAGAGATACAGAAACAGAAGCAAGAAAGTCACCCCATGGGGGGATGGCCACACCACAGTTCCTTCTCCTCCATTTTCTCCTTGGGATTTTGGCCATGCACACACAAATGCCTGGCATGAGTTTTAAGCTGCCATGTCTGGGACTCACTGTAGTCGACTATGTGGGAGTACAATGACATAACCATTACCTCAACTGCAGGTCCCATGTCCCTGTATTTTTAATGGGTACATAGCAAGTTATAATTTCCAGAAATTAAAAAGTAAATAAATATGGGCCTAGCATATTGCATAGTAGTTATGTCACTGGACTCCTACATGACCGTCCATGGTTTAACTCCTGGACCCAGTGGCTTGAAAATCAAGCTGGGAACATGTGCATCCCCAAGGTTCTGGGAGGAGAATAGAGGAGAAAGGATTGCAGTGTGTCCATCCCCCTGGGGGATGATTTCTCACTTTCCCTCTCACTGTCTCTGTCTCTCACTCTCTCTCTCTGACGAGCATACATGCCCTAGGACAAAAGCCTCTGAAAAATAAATCAATAAATATAATAAATACACTTAAATGAGAAGAGTAGAGCCTTGGAAATTATTTCTCTTACTACTAAAAGCTCCATCAGTGGGTGGTATATATTTTTGACCACCTTGAAGCCCATCTCGAGTACACTGGATTTTGCAGTTGAAGAGAACAGTTAAGATATGTTACTAATCTTTCTAAACTGGTCATATGAAAATTTGACTCTGATGTCACAAAGAACTTTAAGGATACCAAGAAGAATTTTCAACGTCTACCATATCTATAATGTAAAAGCCAAAAAGTAGCAATAAAAAAGATACATGGTTTAAGATGCCATATAATACTGGGACAGAATGTTTTAGAATACACACTCCAAAAGTGAATTCTAATGTAAATTAAGAACTTTAGGTTGTAATAATATATTATTTTGGTTCATCAGTCATAACAAACATGCCATGCTAATGGGGATGGTGATTATTGGGGAGCAATGCATGTGTAGGGGTAGGTGTAAATGGGAAATCTCTGTACTATCTCACTAAATTTTGCTGTGAACCTTAATGTTTTCTAAAAAATAAAGTCTATTTTAACAGGTCAATATATTGGATTGTCAGAAAAATTTAATCATAAAATAATTAGGTAAAATTTTATATAGTGATATTGAAGATGCCCATGTTTGACATTAATTAACAATATTTATACTTCTTAATATCATTTTTGTAAAAAGCATAAAATATGAGTATTCATTAGTCACACACACACACACACACACACACATTCCCCTATATCAATCTACCTATATCTACCTATCATCTATCTATCTATTGAAAGAAGGGAAGAGAGATTCCATGTTTACAAAACAAAGAAAAGTGTAGGGATAGATTAAACATTTAATCAATAATAGTAGGACTGAGATGAAAAGAGACACACAGAGAGAGGATACATTGTGGGTGGTGTTTCTTTCATATTTTTACTTTATATATCTCTGTGTTAAGGATTCATTGTTTTTTATTTCTATTTTTTATTTTTTTGGAGAGAGACGACTCTTGCTATAGGGCACATGTGCTTGCCAGAGAGAGAGAGAGAGAGAGAGAGAGAGAGAGAGAGAGAGAGAGATGGAGAAACAGAAAGTGGAAAAGCACTCCCCACCAGGGTTAGCTATGCCACAATCATTTCTCCTCCAGTCTCCTCAGGATTTTGGGCATGCATGCACCCAGCATGAGCTTCAAGCCACTTGGTCCAGGACTCAAACTGTGGTCAAACATGCGAGAGTCCAGCAACGTAACCTATACGCCATCTGCTGATTCCTGTGTTGAGGATTTTAAAAAATATATCTATAGTGTGTTAGGTATCACACTTGTATTTAGAAAGCTAGAAAATAGGAAACCTATTAAAATACACTAAAATACTTTTAAAATTTAGCCCAACAACTTTACATGTTAGAACTTATTTTGAAATTTTGGGTCATCAGGAATGTCCTGATGCATTTTTGCACAGAAAAATATGTTATGACTTTCATAAATACCTAATAATTACATATATTAATTTATACAGATATTAATAAATACATGCATTAATTGACATGTGTACAATATATAATATACACATATATAATTGATATAATATAGGTAATATAAACTTATAGTATATATCATAAATACATATGTATTATATTATCATGTATAATATATGTATATATTAGGATTTTTGTTCTAGGGCACCTGCACTGTCCGTAGAGACAGAAAGAGGGAAAGAGGGAAATCAGCTCCCAGGGAGATGGCCATACTACAATCCCTTGTCTACCATTCCAGGGGAGATGGCCATACCACAATCTCTTGTCTACCATTCTCCTGCTGGGATTTTGGACACGCATGCACATGTGCCCAATGTGAGTTTTAAGTCGCAGGATCTGGGACTTGAACTATAGTTGGGCATATGGGAGTCCACTGCCTTAATCACCATGCCAACTGCCACCCTTATATATATATTTTAAGATATCACATATTTAAAAAATAGTTTAATAATAAGGACTTTGCAACGTATATCATAAACATACGCTCTTTAAAGTAATATAGATATAAAAATAGTTAAAATATTGTTTTATATTTTAAAAGTTATAAAATGGGGGATAGAGTTCATTGGGGTTTTTTTCCCTTTTTTTATTTCAACTTCTTTTATACATTCAATCACATGTTACTTAGCTTGCACAGTGAATATTTCAACATGTGTACATTTCTTTTTTTTTTTTTTTTTGGAGAGATTTTTGCTATAGGGCGCGTGCGTTTGCCAGACAGAGAGAGAGACATAGAGACAGAAAGCGAGAAATCACCCCCCAAGGAGGATGGTCACGCCACAATCCCTTCTTCTCCATTCTCCTCTCGGGATCTTGGGCATGCACGCACACGCGCCCAGCGTGAGTTTTAAGCCACTGGGTCCCGGACGCAAACCGCTGTCGATTACGTGGGAGTCCAGCGACATAGCCATTACGCTAACTGCTGGTTCCCAACATGTGTACATTTCTCACCAGTCCAGTTAACAATACTATAAAGTTATCTTCAATAGATAATAATCCATTTTTTTGTCTCATAAATGACTTGCCTCTCTATTTTTCTCCTTTATGTCCTTCCTCATACCCTACTTCTTCGCCCATCCTCTTTCCACACTGTATCTGGTATTGACAACCATTTACTATGTTTCTTTATCCTTCAGTTATTCAGTTTCAGCCATTGACTGGGGACACTCAGTATATATTAATTAAGTGGAGACATACAATGTCTCTCCTTCATAGCCTGGCTTGTTTCACTCATCAGTAAATCTTCCATATTTATCCACTTTTTTATAGATATTTTTAAATAGAACAATATATGGAAAAATGAACCCTTAAACATCTCCAATAGTTATCTCAAATCAGTGCAACTTGAGCTGACTATGTGTGTGCTATATATGTATTTATTCTTTCTCACATATAGTTTTTAACTTTCATAAAATAAGTATATAATGCTAATCTAGATTTTTTTTAATCCAGACAAATGCAACAACGTGCAATTATTGAAAGTGCAATTGTAGAAAGTCATCTGAAATCTAAAACATTTGGCAAGAGGTTCTTGTATTTAGTTATTTACTTTCTTTTGCCGACCACAGACTCGCTCAGAAAACTTGGCCTCTGAGCATCCTAACTTTATAGTTCCTAAGCCTGTTCATCTTCCATGACACCATCATGAAGTTTCTAATGTCTTTTTATATTCTAATTTTTTTAAAGCCAAAATTACAAAACTTTTTTTAATGGAGAATTCTACATTATTTTGTCTGATAAATGTTTCTTCCCTTTGCTCCTCACATCTACCTTCTACAATTCATTCTACACCACCCCTTTCCTCCCTTATAATCTCTGATGTCTACACTTATCCTCCCTATTGTCAAATATTCAGATCTTTCCATTTCAGCCATAGAGTGTAGATATTCAGTATATATTGAGTGTGGATATGAAGTGTGTATGTTTCAAAGTCTCACTCACTTCACTTAATATTAATCTTCTATAATTATCTTTGAATCAAATGATAGGGTATCATTGTTTCTTCTAGCTGAGTAATATTATATAGTATATAGTCTTTTTTAAAGTTCATTCATCTATTCTTTTTGAAGACTTTTAACTCTACTGACAGAAGGATGTGTCACCCTTCTCTGTGTGGCATAATTTTGTTTTACTATCATATATCTATTTTTCATAATGTGAACAACTATTCATTGGATGAGCAATTACTTGACAGTCCTGTGGGATTCTGAGTGCTGGCCTGTCCTTACATGTAGAGTAAATGGTTCTGTGGCCATTTCTAACAGGACATCTTGCATATAACATACGTTTGCTTATTCACTGAATATGAATCTTTATGTTCTCTGTAACTTGCACCTCAAAAGTGTTTATCGAACCCTTTTTTAATTGACAATAGGCAAACTTCTTAAGATAGATAGGGGGATATAAAACTGCTAAAATACTATGCATTTGATTCCTTCACATAGAAAGAACAGTAGTTTGCCTTTTCTTCTTTAGGATCAACTATTCTTGAAGTGTGCACCAAGAAAAAAAAACAAAAAACCTCTTATTTACAAGAGATTAAAAATATCAAGACTTATTTCATCCTATTTAGAAAACAAAAAGTTATTTGCTGTCTTCCTACCCTGATGTATTACCAAAAACATGCACAGAGAGAGGAAGAAATAATTGTGGAAACTTCTGTAATGAAAGAAATATCAAGAACTCTAGGCCTTCTGGTTTATAAACAAATTCAGTTTTTTTGCTCAGGGTTAAATGCAACTTTCCTTACTTATTGCCATGATAGTATAGCCATGTGGAGAAAATAGGAAAGAGTAAGTTATAGAAAGATGACCTACTTTGTGCAGAAAGAAAAAAGAAAAAGAAATAGAGACAGAGAGACAGAAAGAAAGAGAGAGAGAAAGAAAAAGAAAGAAAGAGAGGGAGGGAGGGAGGAAAAGGAAGGAAGGAAGGAAGGATGGATAGAAAAAGAAACAAATAATCAAACAAAGAAAAAATGAACGAACAGTAAATGGGATTTCAGGGAAGGAGTATAATGCTGAAAAGAAAATGTGAGGAAATATTAAGTGAAGGATTGATGTCAAGGAATTAGAAGCCATCATGAATCCAGAGTTGCTATTAATATTTTTTTTTTTCTGAAATCCTTCGTGATCCATCCCACCACCAATCCTCAAATGCCTAGTAGATAAGCATTCCATGGTGATTGTTTTCTCTCTCTCAACTTTCTCTGGGTCATCTCTGTCAGGTAAGCATAATTAGTAGGCATGGCCAGGATTAATAGAGGGAAACCGAAATTACATGGAATTAGGATGGGCTTAGGAACCATTACCTCTTCTGGAAAGTGTGACCATGGTTTAGTTTTCCTCAAGGAATACAATAAATATGAAAAGCTATAAAAATGTATAAAGCCTTTTGAGTGTGGGTCTATGATAAGTAAAATTTCAACAGTTTGACTTTATTGCAGGAACTGAGGAAAAAGAAATTCTGGTAATTCGAAGGAAATTCAGGGGACATGCAAGGACACTGGGGCTAGAGAGAAATCCTGACCATGAGCCTAGAAGATAGAAAACATTTGTTAACTCAACACATATTTAACATATTTGATGTACTAGGTTGTATGCAGGAAAAATAACGTGAAAGTGAGGACCCTGGGCATTCTAAACTTTATAGCGAATTGGGCAGTTATAACACAGTGATTACAATTGCAAACGTCAAAAGAAACCATTGATATACACAACAGACCGTAGGCACTGGGCTAGGTTTTTTGATTTGTATTTGTCACCATATTCCCAATCTTATCAATTAATTCTGTTTTTACCTTCATCTTACAAAAAGAGGAAACTGAACATTAGAAAGAAAACGTCCACATAGCCATTCAACTGATACATGGAGAATTTGATGTAAAAGAATAGTCAGTATTAGTCTAAAGTTTGTGATTAGAGGTGAGATTTGAATAGAATACCAGGTCACTTTGAGGAATAAAAATATATATAATTCATAATAACTTATGAAGGTATATGGTTTGTTGAAAAGTAAGATTTCCAGTCCAACTTGGTGACAAAGTCAACTACAAAGTGAATTGCAGGACTGGAATCCGTGTGCCTGATTGTGGTTTGGATCCCGGGTGGGCTTGAAAAACATGGGAGGTGTGAGCACGTATGCTCAAGAGTCTGAGAAGAGGAAGAACTGAGGTGACCGGCAGTTAGCATAATGGCTATGTCGCTGGACTCCCATGTAGTCGACCATGGTTCGAGTCCCAGACCCGGTGGCTTAAAACTCACGCTGGGTATGTGTGCGTGCGTGCCCAAAATCCCAAGAGGAGAATGGAGGAGAAGGGATTGTGGTGTGGCCATCCCCTCTGGGGAGTGATTTCTCACTTTCTGTCTCTCTGTCTCTGTCTTTCTGGTGAACGCACGCACCCTATGGCAAAAACCTCTCCAAATAAGTAAATAAATAAATAAAAATAAAAGTAAAGGAAAGACCGGGGAAAAGAGATGCATCAGGATGAGGCACTGTCAAGAGTGTTTCTCTCCGTCTCTTTCCTTCTCTCATGCACATGCTTATGCTCTCTACCATAAACAAAATCAATTTAAAAAAGAGTAAGCTCTCTTAGTTGTTTACTTTTCTGTATAACAAGTGCAGTAAGTACTACCTATTTTCACTGCGGTGTCTAAGCTATTTCTGGGGACAGGATTCAGCACTCAATATTTTTTTTATTACATACAGATATTTAATACATATAAATGTAATGTTCCATGTTCCCCCATCCTTCTTGGCTTAGTTGGAACATACTCTTCTCAGGAGATGGTGCAGACCAAGCCCAAAATTGAGGGTAGGAAATACACTCCATCTTCAGGTGAAAGAAACCACAGAGACAAAGGTAAATTGCTATCAATGTAAGGACTAGCAAAGAATCACTGTCAGTGTGCTGTTTACCTTGTTTGTTATCGATAGCTCATCTGTATTTCTGTTGTCTGCCTGCCTATCTATCTAGATATGTGTGTGTGTGTGTGTGTGTGTGTGTATACACACATATATATACACATATATACTTATACATACACACTTTTCTGTTCTTATTAGTTGGCTCACATCATCTGAGGGTAGGCTTACAGACTGGAGACTGAGGGAAAAGTCAGTATCGCAGCTTGAGTTCTAAAGCAGTCAGGAGGCAACATTCCCTCTTCCCTGGGGACCTCAGTTAGTTTCTTTTTTCTTTTTTTTTGAGAGGTTTTTATTTTTTGCTAAAGGGCTCATGTGCTCACCAGACAGACAGAAATAGACAGAGAGACAGAAAGCGAGAAATCACTCCCCAGGGGGATGGTCACACTGCAATCCCTTCTCCTCCATTCTCCTCTCAGGATCTTGGGGACGCATGCACATGTGCCCGGCGTGAGTTTTAAGCCACTGTGTCTGGGACATGAACCCATGGTCGACTACATGCTACATAGGAGTCCAGCAACATAGCCATTATGCTAACTGCTGGTCCCCTCAGTTAGTTTCTTGTAATGACTTCAACTGATTAGACGAGGCTCACCCACGTCATGGCGTGCAATCTGCTTTATTTAAAGGCTGTTCATTTAAATGTTAATCCCATCTAAAAAGTACCTTCACAGCTAAATTGGTGGTTGACCACATATCAGGGTATAATCATCTAGCCCAGTTTTCACAGAAAAATAAAAAAAAATAATAATAATAAAACAGAAAATTAGTAAGCACACAATAGTTACTAATGAGCAAAAAGAATTTGGAAATTACTTGGTATTAAATAATATGAATAATATGTCTAATGTAAACATTTCCCTAGCATCCCCTATTTTTTTTCTAAAGTTAACTATTCCTTTGGGTAGTTCATTTCTGTGTATGAACACATTCAGTCCCTACATAAAAATAAATTCCCTTCATACATACATTCTCTTTCAGTTTTTGTTTTCAGTTTTCCAGCTCCCAGAATATCATGTCCATAGAATGCACCTGGCATAACCTGTCACAAAGTAAGCCTTCAGTAGTGAGGAGCTAATCTTAAAGTTCCTTCCTTTTAGGCTTTTAATCATTATAAAGACAATTTATATGTTCCTTCAGACTGTCATTCAATTGTCTTGAAATCTTGGACTTAATTGGTGACTGTTGCTCTGGTAGCATTTTTTTTTAATTAGTTTTTTATCGGTAAGAATTCCTTGCAGTCCAGGCTGGGTTATTACAGCATGCTTTTACCTAGAGACCCAGGGGTATCAACAATTTATAAAACAATGTTTGCTAGTATTTCTGGTTGTGATTTTCTCCTCAAGGCACCAGAATACATCTAAATCTGCAATTTATATGATATCTAAGTTTCCTCATTTTCAGAGATCACCTCCAAAAATGGTCCTCAAACTTGGCTGTACATTGGAATTGTCTAAGGAGCTTGAAATAATGACTGATGTCCACAGAGATTCTGATTTAATTAGTCGGCTAAAAATGATCTCCTTGGTTTTTGTTTTATCTTGTACTTTTGTGGTTTTGCAAGTCCTCCAGGTTATTGAAAAGTGAGCCAAATTTGGGAACCACTGACTTCAAGAGATTGCTTGGTTTATTTCTGGTGAAGGTTCTAGTGTGACCTTTCACCAGGGGTGCTGCCCTTCCCTATATGATGCTGGCCTGACAGAGGCCTCTTTTTCCACTCCCATGACCTTGTCTAGTAGAAATTTCAAACCCCCACGCCTCGAGGGGGGGAAGATCAACAACCTCCAGGGTCAATTTACTCCAGTAAGAGCTATAGTGGTTTTTTTTTTCTTTTTTTTTTTTTTTTTTTTGAGAGGTTTTCACTATAGGGCGTGTGCGTTCACCAGACAGACAGAGAGAGACAGACAGAAAGCAAGAAATGACCCCCTCAGTGGGGATAACCATGCTATAATTCCTTCTCCTCTATTCTCCTCTTGGGATCTTGGGCACGCACGCACACGCACCCGGCGTGAGTTTAAGCCACCGGGTCCAGGACTCGAATCGCGGTCGACTATGTGAGAGTCCAGCGATATAGCCATTACACTAACTGCTGGTCCCAAGAGCTATAGTGTTAATTCAAATATTAACTAATATTTCTTTTTTTTTCCTTAGGATGCTAGAAAGCCCCCGACCCAGTTTTTTCATTCTTGTAAGCATAGTTATGTAATTTAAAACATTTCTTTACTCTGAGATTCTAAGTGCCAATTATTTTTCTAGTGATTGTGTTCCACTACTTCTTTCTACTTTTCAAATTCAATTCAGATGCCAAAGCTTTGATAAAATATTTTCTTTCAGCTAGATGTAATTCGCTTTCTCTGGATTCTAGTAGTATCTTGTGTTTACCTGTTTTAAGGCAGATATTGCTGTCATGGGTTCTTTAATATGTATACCTAGCTCAGTAGGTAGTGCACTACTTGAGGTGTGTGGTCCCTGTTTCATGGAGCAAATGCCACATTCTCTGGAGCATAGATATTAAAAAACAGTAACAAAATACACTGCATGAGCTAAGACCCTAGTAGTTCCTATTTATTTCTCAGAATCTGTTGGAGAACATACCAGAAAATCGGTTGTTCTATAATTGCTTAAATATTAAGACAGTATCTTAATAGAGATAGAGGGTAAAAATATGTGCTTTCCAATACATTAGCCACTCACATGTGACTACTTCAATTTTACTTCAGCTCTTTGTTTAAAAAGATCAGTTCCTCAGTCACACTATCCACATTTCAGAAGCCTACGAGTCACCTCTGGCTAGTCAACTGTACCGAATGCATAGATAGGGAATGTCTGTCACTATAGTAAGTTCTGTGGGGTGGTGTTGAGCCAGAATATCTTTTCAAGGTAGTCAATTCCACTCATCTGGGAACATTATCTCCTAGAATCTTGTTATTAATTATCAAACATAGATTTTGAGCTGACTTGCGATGAAAGCATTCGAGATAAAATATTAGCTCATTTCCCATACGACAGGATTTTACAAACATCTAGGCCCTAGGCAGCATCTTGTTGAAGTTTATCATTTTAAAGTCAAGCAATCTAAGAACCCAGCATTTGAAAAAGCATAACAGCTTTGCCAAATTCACAGGGCTAGTTTAAATAAGAGGTAAATTGCAGTGGAGAGAAACCCATCCCAAGCTAGGCCTTCTGCTCTGCAGAGGAATCAGGTATCTTGGATTTACTAAGATGTGCACACAGGGTTGCAAAGTACCTGGTGCCAAGAAATGGAGGGATTGCATTCGTGGCTCCATAACTTCAGCATGACAACTAATTGCGTGTGGATGCAGGAGTTGCAGAAAACGAGGTGGCATAGAAAATTCTGTCTGTGCTCTCAGTTAGAGCACGACCCTCAGGAGTCTCTGCCTTAGATTAGTTCTGTATTTTCAGAGTTGGATCACAGACACCCGAGTGTACTATTTAGAATTGCAATATATCAGTGTTCCTTCTCTGTTTCTTCAGCTCTCCAAAGCCCCCATGGACTGAGGCGGTCCAAGATGTTTATATTCCATTCCGAATGTACAAGCTTTTATACAACTCATAGTTATGAGAATGTCTTTGGATATTTATAGGGCTATCCATCAAGTTGGGGAAGACCAATTCTGTTCAGTAATTATTATTGTAGACATTCAAGTAATGCCAGAATGGAGTTTTTAAAATACATACCTTAGGAACACTCTCTCTTCATTTATGAGACTTAGGCAAATCATTTCTTTTAGAATTCATATTTTTTAAGTTCAACTCTTCAGTAATTTGTTTGAAAAAGCTCACCTCAGAGACTTTAGTAGATGTAGTGCATACACACACACACACACACACACACACACACACAGATTTCTCCCTTACGATACAGAATGGAGTAGTAGTATTCACCAGCAGGAAATATTCAGAACTTCTTAAAAATCAGGATATCTTATGACTCATTATCGAAAATATTTTGTCAATCAGTGGGCAACCAAATTTATCTAATTGAATTTACCTAGTCTTTTTGTTTATCTAATATTTATCATTCTTTGTAGATTTTCTCTTTTTCTGTGTGTGTGTGTGTGTGTGTGTATGTCTATGTGTGTGTGTGTGCATGTGTGTGTGTGTGTGCATGTGTAATTTTGCTATAGGCATGTGCACTTGCTGGAGAAACAGAGAGAGTGAGAGAGTGAAAGTGAGAGTGCATACTCCCAGGAGAAATGACCACACAACAGTTCCTTTTCCTCCATTTTCCTTTTGTGATTTTGGGCACGTGCGTGCGCACACACATACACACACACACACATACACACAACCCTGCCATATTTTTGCTATAGGGTGTGTACGCTCGACGGAAAGATAGAGAGACAGAAAGTGAGAAACCACCCCTCAGGGGGGATGGCCAAGCCACAGTCCCTTCTCCTCCATTCTCCTCTTGGGATCTTGGGCATACACACACACACACAAACCTGGTGTGAGTTTAAGCTACTGGGTCTGGGACTCAAACCACAGTTGACTGGGTGGGAGTCCAGCGACATAGCCATCGTGACAACTGCTGGTCCCTGTTTGTTTCTACGTTTATAGCTGCAGTATTTCCTTGGTTTGAACATGCTTTAGATGGCAGTGGAATCATCCTATCTTGAATTCATTGACTGTGAGAGTGACCTTGCAGACGGAGAAAGGCTGGAGTATGCTGTGCCTGGTGGTCACTGATATCCTTGAGTAGGGGAGCAAATGCCAGCAGCTGGCTCTTCCTGACACATGTGCTCAGTTTAACCCTTTTATCGATGGAATAAGCAAGGTTTCTCATCCTCAACTGACATTTTGAGCCAGATAATTATCTGGTAAGGGGAGTTATTCAGCGTATTGTAGGATTGTTAGGACAATCTCTGGTTGCTACTAACTAGGTGTCAATTGCAAAGAAGGGAACCAAGAGTCATTCATCAAATATCCAGGAGGAGAAGGAGGAGCAAGCTGATTCTGGTTGAGAACTATTAGTCTATGATGAGATTCTTGAAAGCTTTTTTAAAATTATTTACTTATTAATTTATTTTAATAAATTAATTTTAAAGGGTTAGGGTTAGGGTTAGAAAAGTTTTCTATAGGGCATGTGTGCTCACTGGACAGAGAGGGAGAGAGAAAGTAAGCCACCAGGTGCAGGACTTGAACCATAATTACCCATGTGGAGTCATGCACCCCAATCACCATACCAACTGTTGGTCCCAGGGTTCTTGGGAGACCTCAAGTTTTAAGGCAGAGGTTTCTACAGGATGATAGTATCTAAATTGTAACATGTTTGTGGCAAAGAAAACAAAACAAAGATATAAAGAAGACATGGTTGGAAAAAGTTTTTGTTATATTTATTGTTAATGATACTTTTTTTAATTCAAAGAATTTCTCATTCTATAATAGAAGTTTAAACACTTTCGTTTAACTGTGGTAGTTGTATTTGTCATTTTTTATTAATTTTCATTTGTTTAAGGTTCTTGACATTTCTCTGTCAAATGCTTAAAATTTATTTATTGATTGATTTAATTACCAGAAGATATGTGTGCTTGTCTTAGCAAGACAGAGAGAGAGAGAATGAGAAAACACCCCGCAATGATTCGTGATCACACTAAAATCTATTCTCCTCCATATATCTATGTTGTAGGAATTTCAGAGATGCACACACATGCACCTGGCATAGTTCTCAAGCCACTGGAGTGGTTCCCCAACTGTGGTGAGCCATACGGGATCCTGCTCCCTTCACCACTTGGTTACGGAACCAGTTCTCAAATTTTATTTTGAAAAAATTTTTGAAACAGGCTAAAATTTGGGACTCATTGATTAGGGCCAGAACAAGTATTTTTGTTTCACTCAGTGAACTTTGAGTGGTATTCAGAATCAATACACTGACCTAATTGCCATGAAACTAAAATTAGGCAGCTCCTTGCAGGACCCAAGATGAAGCAGAAATAGAGAAAACATAGTTTTATTTTCCAACCACTGAGGTTATAAACTGGTAGGCTATGGTCTCTATGTGCTCACAGGTATGTGACATGCGACAGTAAGGTTATTTTAAATTTTAAAATTGCTCTTAAATTATCTATATTTTAAATGTAAAGTTTTACATAAAAATATATATTTCTGCTTCTCTTGAATAATGCTGGACTCACATTCTGACATGGACAAAAGCAGCAGAAAATTAGGGCCTGTTGCTCTGTATGTATCCATCAGCACTGGACACTGGAAGCTGCTCCCCTTTTTCAATCATCTCTTGTATTTATCCTTCTTGACTCTTCTGTTTTATTCAGATGGCCCCTCTTTCTTCCAATTAGCTGAAATAAAATGGGATTGTTTGAACAGTTCATTGATTAAAAAAATCATCTGATTGAATATACTGCCATTTCATTCTTTTCCAAAGCTCTTTTAAACTACTATTACAAATACATTGATGGTGGAAAATATTTCTCTTAAAAAGAAATCAAACCAATTATTTTGAAGTTTCCTTTGTAATTATATATATATTTTTTTCATTTTTTATTTTATTTTATTTTATACATTCAATCACATTATTTAGCTTACAAAATGAATATTTCAACAAGTGAACATTTCTCCCTAGTACAATTGATAATACTGTAAAATATCTTCAACAGATAATATCACATTTCTTTGTGCCATTAATGCTTTGCCTCCCTGTTTTTCTCCAAAATGTCCTTCCTCAGACCCTCCTCTTTCACACACACTACATCTGCTATTTTGTCATCTGTATTTTAATGTTGAATTCAGAATAAAAGGAAAAAAATATTTATATCTTTTTTTCCTCAGATTTTTGCAATAGGGCATGTGACTCTCCAGAGAGAGATTGACAGAGAGGTAAAATGAAAAATCACACCCCAAGGGGGGGGGGTGGTCATACCACAACCCCCTCTCTATTCTCTTCTTGGGAATGTTTGGGCATGCACACGTGGCTGCTCTTTCTCAAACCTTGAGGTTTAGGACTTGAACAGTAGAGTTGGCCACTGTAGAGTGGAATCCAGTATCTTAACCACCATACCACCTGCTGGCCCCAAAAGCTTTACTTTTAACTCAAATTATATTTTAAATACAGTATGTTATTTTTTTTCTTCTACCATATACCAATAGGCCTTATTTGTTTCCATAGGTAATAACAGATCATCCCAGAAACAATTGCCTCTGATAGACCAGGCTAGAGCAGCTTTCAGGATGTAACAGAAATCAGATGCTATATAAATTTGAAAAAAAAAAATCAGCAGGTGATTACAATAAATGGTTTCTCTAGTACCAAAATGTATTCCCATAGAGAGTTATTTATTTTGAACCTGTTTAAACTTGCCTGGGAAAGCTTGGAAATCCCTTCTGGTGGTTTAAAAATACATGAATAGATACATAGAGGGAAAGAACGGCTAATAAAAAGCCATATTACCAAGAGCTCTGACAAATGGAGAATTAAATTAACCTCAGAAATGGGATCAAGAGTCACAGTAAAGAAATATCTTTTCTTTCTTCTCCTCACCTCTGCTTAACAATTATGTCCACATTCTAGTTCAACAGAAACGTGAGCAAGGAAGAAAACTTCACAAATTGTGTGTGAGTCAATTCCTGTAACTAGGAACCACGTGTTTTCTATCCTGAGCCATCACATCTTTCAAGTTCATCCTACTTGCAATAGGGGACATTGCCATTAAATTTCTCCAACACTTAATGGACTCCTCTTGTTTTAATTCTCTTTTCAACACATCCTTTCACCTTTTCTTTTTTGTTGTATAATGTATCTACCATTTTCATGGAAAAACTATGAATTGAACACAGGATCAGTATTCATTAGCTACACTTTCTCCCCAACTCAGCTCAGTATTTTGGCCTATCACTCAAACCTGACTACTTTGGGTTTCACTGCTCTTTCTGACTTAATTCATTTTTTTCTCTCTCATCTGTGTCCAGAGGTTCAAAATATTTGGTTCCTAGTGCCAATTCTGTCCTTGTATAAAATGGATCATGTCTCTGAATCTGTCTCCTCACCTGTAAAGCCTAGGTTTCATTTTATTACTGATTTTCTATGTGTCTCAATAATTACACTGTGGGCTCAGATGATTCCCTTATACCTATAATGCTCCAGCTTAGTGGACACAGGCAAGGTCTTAGCCTAAACAAGATAAGGGAAGGTGATTTCCAAGGATATTGCAGTGTGTATTATATGTTACATGCTCTCTGCTTTTTCTATATTTCCTACTGGAATTCATCAATTCACTTATCAGTCCAACGTTTGACCATTCATTTTATGAACACCTACTATGTACCAAGCACATTTTGCTAGCCATCATGGATTTAAAGATGATAGCACAAGTAGATAGTTTAGTAAAGCTTGCCAGTATCTCATAATAATGAAACAATAAGGCCAGCCCAGGGCATGGTGGTTAAGGCAGCTAAATTCCATGTGGCTGATTTGTGGTTTGCTCGGGACCAGGGGCTTGAAAAGCACACTAGGCATGTGCTTAGTGTGTGTGTGTGTGTATGTGTGTGTGTGTGTGTGCTCTCAAACCCCCAAGAGGAGAGAAAAATGGAGCAGAAGGGGTTGCAGTATGACCATATCTCATGGGATAGGGGGAGCATGCTTTCTCACTTTCCATCTCTCACTTTCTCTCTCTCCAGTGAGTGCATATGTCCAGATTTCTTTCCCTAAAATATTAGGAAATGTTAAGTAAATTCCTACATGAAAATATGAGTATTTTGTAGTTGATATTTTGCTGTTAACACCCCTAACATGGAAATATAATTTCATGGAGCAACTAAAGCTTTCTCAACCTTCATTCTATGTAGGAATAGCCTAATCAGAAATAGTTTTTGAACTGATGGGAATATGAAGCTTTGTTGTGAAGGCATGTTTTATGCTAGAGTATGCCCTTATGACCTCATTTTCCAAAATTCTTCACATACTTTTCAGAATGTTGCAATATTCCTGCTTCCACAACCTTTTTTTATTCCCAAAACCAACTTATTCTTCCTTGCTTTGTCTTTGTAAAAGTTCTACAACATGCCCAAAATATCTGGGTTTTTTTGGTTTTGTTTTGTTTTGTTTCATTTTCTACAGTGAGACATATGACTCCTTTGTAAAGTTCATCTTAAAATTTCCCTTAGAAAATTTTCATTGATATTTCAGTCTAAATTAGTAAGTTTCATTTTCCATACATAACAACTGCATACACTATATCTCATTGCTTCCATTATTATTTTATTTATTTATTTATTTCATGAAGAGAGACAGAGAGACAAACAGATACTCCTAATAGGGTCTTCTCAGCATGTTTCACTCCCAGTCTCAGCTGGCCTGAATCATAGGAATGACGGTATAGAGAAACCTCGGGACACAAACCTGGTGATAAATCTTACTGATGAATGTATCAACCAATCCCATTTTAGTGATTTTCACTGAAGATAGAAATTACATTAGTTTTATATAGAGGGTCTTTCATTACCAAACATAGGAAAAAGTATTTTCTCATGTTGGACTTGAGGTTGGTAAATACTGAGTAACAGATGCACAAATACATAGCTCTTCTTTCATGTAATTGAACAAAAATTATTCCTTGCCTCACATGTTTGATTAATACTAAGATTTTCACAATATCTATTTTTCCTTTCATAATTCTTTGGATTCTTTTTTTTTCTTTTTTTTGGATAGGTTTTTGCTATAGGGCGTGTGTACTCGCCGGAAAGAGAGACAGAGAGACAGAAAGCGAGAAATCACCCCCGCAGGGGGGATGGCCACGCCGCAATTCCTTCTCCTCCATTCTCCTCTTGGGATCTTGGGCATGCATGCACACACACCTGGTGTGAATTTAAGCCACCGGGTCCGGGACTCGAACCACGGTCGACTACATGGGAGTCCAGCAACATAGCCATTACGCTAGCTGCTGGTCCCGTAATTCTTTGGATTCTTGTATTTGTTTTTTAGCTGGCACATTTCCAATCTCAAAAACCATCTATAGAGAATGAAAAAAGCAAATGGTTGCTACTATAGGAATGATACCTCTTTGCATTACTGACTTTTATTTTAAACTAGAACCATCTTAATGTATTAATGCAAGGGGAACAGAATATTTGCAATTAACAGAATCTAGAGTCCTTAGCACAGTCTAAATTTCTAGATTTTAGAAAACTTTTGACCTTTTTAGATTTTATTTTATTTATTTATTTTTTTTTTTCCAAATGCCAGGAACCATCAAGGCACTTGTCTTAAAGGTAAAGGTCACTCTGGAGAAGAAAGTCCTCTATTGAGTGACAGTGTTTCTCTGTTGCCTAATCCAGGATGTCAAGCACTAATTGTAGAGTGCCTGAGTGATAGCTTACTCTCTGCACTGGTCCTAGATACATAAGAATGTTTTAGGAACTTCTGTAGCTATTTCCAATGCAAATCTGGTGAAATGTGACAATTATCCAAATCCAACTGTCACGGTAAATGAGAGTCAGTATCTTGAAGTGCACAGCTCTTTGTGAAAGCCTGTTATATATACTCCAAATAGAGGTGGTATTTATTTGAAAGTGATTCATCACTGGCCTAGGTTATCATTACAGAGGGACCACTATGAACTAATTGCCATGTAGGAGTATGGTTTTTGCTTATAACAATGCATTTTTCATTGAATATCAGTTCCCCTGCAATTCTGTGATAGAATAAGTATGTAAAAGCATAGATTTGTTCAAATGAAATAGCATCACATTCTAGACTTTTCTTAAAAGCTGATTCTAAAAGTAAAAGAGACCACCCTAAATGAATATTATGAAATTATTGTAAAATGCTATGGTTTGCAGGATATTCTCATCTACTGTTAGAGAGCAATTTTCTTTTGCAAAAAAAAAAAGCATGGAGACAGAATAAAGCTGAAGCTAAGCACCTTGCCCTGGAACAATACATTTCACTGCTGACAAACTCAGGGTTAGACCCCTAATTCAGGAACTCTTCTCTGGAGTCCTCTGCACCCATGCAGTTTGTGCCTACTAGAATGGACATTACACTAGAACTGTAACTTTATTGTTTGTACAAATTGTAATGATTGACTGATTTCAGGAAATGTGGTTGTCCAGCCAATTTAATAGTCTAGACATTGTGGTCTTATAAGAGTAATATAACCAAAGAAATCAAGACCATAGATAATGCTTCGATCTAGTTCTTGACTTTGACATTTAAGCCACTTGTCATTTGTAATGTTACAATATCTATGATTTTACTAAATCTACAATGTTAGATTTATGGAGTCTCTTAATATCTAAAAGGGATGTTCTTTTGAGCAATAAAAAGACAACAAACATATCAATAAACATGATATTAGGATTATAATCTCAAGAAATTATGCATACAGCTACTTAATACCAATTTTTAAAGAATCTTTAGATAAGTTGTTAAATGTGTTTTTAAAGGGAAATTGAGGAGTGCAGGGGCAAACGGTTTTGCAAGGTTCTTTTCTCCTCTGAAGAGTGGGTCAAACAGAGATTCAAGGAGTTAGAAAAAGGTGGAAGAAACTGATATATTGTCCTCAGCTGAGTTTAGTGGGAGCTCACAGAGTTCTTAATAGGTTCTCAAAGCCCATAGCAGCACTTACAAGTACTTCCTCCCTCTTGGAACTAGTAATGCACATGGAGAATGCTCACAGAGCAGCTTCCTCCCTCTAGGAACTCACAGTATACAAAGCTGAGCTGAGCTAAACCAAGGCCATGCCAAGCCAACACTGTGGCAAGCCAAGGCTGTACCAAGCCAAGGCCATCAGAGTTCACCAGCCTGAACCAAGGCTAAGCTTAGAAAGGGTAGCTAGTGAGGCAGAGCAGAACTAGCTGACCAGGTGATCTCTTTCTCTTAAAGAGGATGCAGACAACAGTAGTTCATTGGCAAAACCAAACTGTCACATACACAAACGTGCACATGTGCATTACATTCAATGACATAAAACAGCCAAGTCATAATTGCATAACAAGCACATTAGCACAGTACAACGAATACTGCAAGTTGTTTACCCTGTGGCCTTCAAACATAATAAGATAGGAGGTGAGATAGTCAGACTAAACCATCCTGACTCCATTTATAATACACGTATATTCTGTGACTGTGAGTGCTAATGATGGTCTAACCAATGACCATGTTCTCTCAAGAATCAAATAATGATATGAAGTTTAAAAAGGCTGAAGCTGGCAGTGTTCATAAATAAAATAACATCAGTAATGAGATTGAACCCGTCTCCTGAGAAAGGAAGGTCCAAAGTGTTATTCTTCAGTTCATCCATCTACAAGAATGTATCAGCCATCAAAGCCGAGATGGAAAGAAACTTTAGGAATTGTAAATCTAGTTGCAAACTAGAGTCTAAAGTCCAATACAAGTGATATGTCACCAAAAGTCTTGAAACTTTTTAATGGAAACAAATTAATATGGAGCAACCTGGAACTTGTGAGCAACCTTGAAGCAACCCAAGGCTGATAGCTGCCTGGACTTTCTGTTCCCCTACAAGCTAGCTGCACCTCCCCTGAACTGTTGAGCAGCCAGAGGCCTTGAACAGGATGAATTCCCTGCTTCTCTGCCAGCTCTGTATTAGGGTAGACACTGAGCCTCTTCCTTAATAGGACATTCCAAGTGTGCTGAAACTGCCCTCCCCAATTCACCTATGTCCAACTCTCAGCCAGGGCCAGAGATTCAGAGTATTAACTCCTCCATGCCCAGCGATGTAACAAAGAGTTCTCCTTCCTCTCCTGAGTGCTGCTTTTTATTCCTCAGTGTCTTTCTATAACAAAGTAAATAGTAATAGCTCATTATTTATGTCACTAAGATTACAATAAGCTTTAAATATTACTAAAATCAAGATTATTTGATACCCTTTTATCTGCCAACAAGTGTATGTTCACTGAAATAAGAAATTGGTAAGCAGGATTCCTTACTTTTATTTGCAACAGACTATACAGTCAAATATATCACAAAAATAAAATCTAGAAGATTAAAAAATGGTCTGCAGGGCCAGCAAGGGTAGTAAGATGCTGAATTCCCTCATGGTTGACCAGACAGCCTGGAAATTATACTGGGAAAGCATGAGTGCATGCCCGAAATACTAGAAGGAGAATGGAGAAGAGACTGTGACGTGCCCATCCCCTGGGGAGTGATTTCTCGCTTTCCTTCTCTCTGTCTTTATCTCTCTCAAGCAAGCCCACATTCTCCTTCCAAATAAAGAAAATCTAGAATTGAAGGTGCTGTACCTAATAAAATGCACCTGAGGAGTTTTTTATTTACCTGGACTAACCGAATGGCAAACAAAAACATAAAAGGTCTGCAATAACCATTGGAATATAAGAAAAGGCTCTACTTATGTTCAAGAATTAAGAAAAGGTTGGACCTGTGGAGAATAGCCAAGAGTCATTTCAGCTGCCTAAGCCATCAAACTGAGTGAAAATAGGAGATCACTGGTAAAACCTTAGACCTGCTTTCCATCAAAGCACACACACTTGCCTTCCACGACAACCCACCTATCCAACCATGACCAAAGTCATGCATCTCATCAGAAGGCCAGACACGTGCCTGCCACTGTCTAAAATAGCAACACCTTCCCTTTTGTCTTCTATTCAAAGTCCGGTGCAAGTGCCTCTCATTGGTGCAATCTAAACCAGGGCCTTGGAGTCTGGGAAATAGATTTTCCAGACCTCCAGCCTCTGTAATATAGAAAAGATTATACAGGTGAAGTGGTACAATGCTGAGATGCCATCAGGCAATATAGCATGATATTTACCCTAAAGAACACATCACTCAGTACAAGCATTTGTATTCTTTATCATTCTTCTCCCTCTATTTTGGGGATGATTTTCTCACATAAATAGAATTCAGTCTTATATTATCAGAAGTTGACTTGGCTGATTTCTGCAAAGGAGATCTTCATCTTGACTTCATTATGTTTTCATTTAGACATGAGGGATAAGCAAGAGCGAGGTCATAGAATTGCAAGTGCTTATTGGAATGATTTTTTTTCATATTTGTAAAGACAATGGCCCAGGATTGAATACATTTTATCTTTCAAAGTGTTCTAGCTAAGAGATTTGCATGTTTGACTTTATTTTAAAAAGGCAGTCTGGTCTGAGAAAATGGAAAAATACAACATATTTTGGAAATTTAACTTTTAATTAAAACGATGAGTAGTGGTATATCTATTTGATAGCAACAAAGATTAGTCTACATTGATAGTCCTTCAGAAATGTTTCAAAGACATCAACATCTCATGAGAACATGTAAGAAACACAAATGCTCAAGTCTCATCCCAAAATTAGCTTAATAGGTCTCTAGATATAGATTTAGATATCTGTCTATCTACCTATCTCTCTCTATATATATATTTCATTTTAGGTTGTTGCCATAGGGCACGTGCTCTTGCAAGAGAGAGATAGAGCGAGAAACCACCCCCCCCAGGGGGGATGGCACACTGAAATACTTTCTCCTTCATTCTCCTCTTAGTATTTTGGGCACATATGCCCATTGTGATTTTTGAACCCACCAGGTTCAGGACTTGAATCACCGTCAGTTACGTGGAAGTCCAGTGGCTTAAACACCACACCACCTGCTGGTCTCTGTATTTTAAAAAACTCTCCAATTGACTCCAATAAATTATAAGACAAGAAAAATTCGACAACCACAGGCCTACATTATAAAGAATTGAGAAGATTACTTCAAAAGCAGTTTTTGAGAGAACAGGCCTATTGTCATTGCCAGGTTGGCTATGAGCATAGCAGAGGTGACTGTGTTGTAGGTAAATTTAAAATTTCTCCCCTTCCCTCCAAAAGTTTGATGGCTTCAAGTCTGTGAAAGAAACCAACAATGAGATTTGTAGGGAAACAAAAGCATATTGATTTTATTAAAACTCTACATATATGTATATAAGAATCCAGCAAATAAGACTCAAAGAAGGGCCAGGATATTGAAGGTTTTTACTACATAGGCTTGGAGTGAAGCATTTTGGCCTCCAGCAGTGTACTGGGTATTACAAGGATCAGCATTTGGACAAGCCATTAGCATAATCAAAACACAGAGACTCCACTAAGATCCTTCATTCTTTCTCTTTTTTATTCTCAGCTTTCAGACGAAGACTACATGGGTGACTTTTGTGATTAATGTTCTCTAGTAAACTGCCTATGAGGTATATTTCTTGACCCAAATTGCCAGGACACAAGGATTTCTAAAGAGAATAATGATATGGTATGTTGTGTGTGAATTCTAAATAACTGGGAATATTTGTTCAGAGGTAATTCTCCAGGGTATCATGATTGTGGACATCTCACAAGCAGAGGTGAACAAACACTTTTTTTCTTCTGGATTATCTTTTTAAAGATGTTTGTATAACTAACAGTCTTCAGAAATATGGTGTTCCCATCTATATCAAAAAGGCTTTTTTTTTTTTTTTCCCCCAGTCTTAGAAGATAGTGTGGCCCTCCAGAGAAATTGGTATACAGGTTTATTCTCCTTCATAAAAAATTGGTTCCTTAAATTCATGGATTCTTTCCTATAATACAACCAATTACACATACAGGTGTTAACCCTCCTAAAGTATCACCAGTGGGGATTGAGGCTCAAGGAACTGACACAGATGCTGAGAACTCTGACTACTGCTATGGCTCTAAGGAACAGAACAACCTTCATCTTTAACTCAAGTCTGTTATCTTCTGCCAGCACCCATGAAATTCTGGCAAACTGACTATTAACTTGCAATTAGTTAAAAACTCTCAGCGATTCTTAGACATGTTACATGATTTCAATATATTTATGAACCAGTGACTTCAACATACCTTTCTATTTTTCCACTATCAAATGAGAATATTGGGTGTTCAATATTCTCATTTGTTAGTGGAAAATTATATGTGCAGGACATATAATTTGTTTATTTCACAGGTCTCCTTGTAAGAAAAGGAAAGATGGAAATCAAGGTGCTATATCTGATAAAAGGTACCTGAGGAGTCTTACATTCACCTGGACCTAACTGAATGGCACAATCCTGAAGCCAAGGCTTGACCAGATGCCAAATGTGATGAGACTGGAGAGGAGGAATACATTGGAAGGGATGAATATATTCTGCATGTAGAAGTGTGGTTGTTTGCTGTGTCTAGAGAGCAGATCCTGGCAGGGTGTACTCTCCAAAGATGGATGCCACAATGTATCCCATCCTACAAGCTCTTCTAGAACCTAGCTTGAGGATGATCAAACCCAAGGACACTGTTGTTAAAGGTACTAAATGTTTCTGTCTCAAACCTATTACTGCAGAACCTATTTTCTTAGCAGCTTCTTACTGATTGAACCTATCATCTTAGTGGCTTCTTTCTTCTTCTTAGTGTGATCTCCAAAAGTGAGCAAACCTCTCTTTCCATCAAGATGAATAGAGATCCTTATATGAGTATTTGAAAATACAAATTTGATATTGTCATTTAATAACTTCATTTAATAATAATAACCATTTAATTAACCTCAGTGATTGAATTAATTAAAAATCAAATTCTTTTTCCAGGATGGTAAATATTAGGGACATGAAACAAAGAGTTAAATGTTTCATATTTAAAGAGCTTGTATATAAATTCACTCCACAAATGTGTAAAGTACTGATATTAGTGAGAATTCATCAAGCAGAAAAAATAACATTGGCTGGATCATCAAAGAAAATATCACTTAAGAAATGGTGATTAGGTGAGGTACTCAGTGATAGACCAGTTCGAACAGCTTTTGGGTTGGTAAACTTAACGGTTACTTCTTAGTCCTAACATGTATTATTGCATTTATTACAGAGGTTCCCTTTGTTTTATTCTTTCATATCCATCAATCATCAATAATTTAAGAGACATCATCCTACCTCAAATATGGCTACAAAATGAAAAATTTATCCCACCTCTCCTCACTTCTTCGCTAACACTGAAGAGCAGCAAGAAGCCCTTTCTTATTTACTAGATTTATATTTAATTAGAGAAGAGAATTTAGGAGTAATAAAATATGAGGTAAGTATAAAATCTGACACTCATTCTTGTTTTCCCTTTGTACCTCCCGGCACTTTCTAACAATGTTGCTCAAAAGAAAACTCTGATCTTTATATTGCCTTTCTCTCTTCTACTTCTTCTCTCTTTCTCCTTTTTTCCCTACCCTTCACTCTTGCCCTGTCTCCAACACATATATATCAATGCATGCACCAAGCTGAGGCTATCCTTCTTTGTCTTTACTGATAATTTAGTGAAATATTTAAGAAGCACTGCAGCACACATTAAAAAAGAACATTGAATAAAATTGAATGCCACTTGTAAGTTTACTGTGTTACTTATGTATTCCCAAACGTATTGTAGATTTATTGAGAGCAGGCTTCACATTTCATACTCCATCGGTTCTATCGTACCCACTCTTGGTTTTCATATACATTGGTCTAACACAGTGCTAGCTCATATGAGTAGTTCATAAATACAAGCTATGTTTCTGATTACCTTTCTGTTTACAGATAAATATTTTAAATAAAAATGAGGACATAACATCAAATGACACAATGGAAAAATAGAAGGCAATATAATATACTACTTACCTTTACATAAATAGTAGCTATACTGACTGCCCAATCTGGAAAATACCATACACCCTAATATTTCTTTACAATTCAATTTACAGTAGTTCAGTTAAATTTATTATTTATTAGTTTGTCTGCACACTATTCTTGGATTCCTGGAGTACAGAAATCTTTTTGTTTTTTTTTTGTTTTATGCAAGTAGCTCAGTGTCAGGCATATAATAAGAACCCTAAAAATATTTATTGACTGTGTAAGGTCATTGTCAATTACAGAACATCTCTATATGGCGGCTGGATCAGTGTTGTTTTATTTATCTAAGTAATTGGACCAACATTTACTCTGGAAATTATAAGATTAATATGTTCTTGGGGACCTTATAAGATCATCATATGCATTATAAGAAAATAAGAAAATAAATGATTTGGGATTTCACAGCATTTAAAGAATTGTTGGGACTATGATAGGGGAAAAATAAAATGCTGAGAAAGAGCACAATGAAGTTAAAGACATATAATGTCTTTGTTCAAGAGAATTTTGTTGCTGGGCCAGTGAATAGTGAGATTACTAAATTATCAACTGTTCAGAAATGAACTCTTTATGTGGTAGTAAAATTAGAACTTCATGTCAGAAATTCAAACAAATGGAATCATACCTTAAGATGTAGATAAAAATGAACCCACTGTGGGGGAAACCTGAACAAGTGAAAGAGAAGCATGGAGAATTTATGTCTTCTGAGTCGGAGGACTGAGAAAAAGACAGGCAACTGAAATGAAAGGGGTGTGAGTGGTGAGTGGATTGATGCACAGATGTCAAAGTCAAGGGAAGAAAAATTCATTTGCAGGAAAAAATCTGGGATCAAATGCAGTCAACAAGGAAGAAAAGGAAAATTGCATTTGTAAGTTTCTATGAGAGCTGTACATTTTGAGAAATAGTTTGAGTATAGAAAATGGGGATGAGGTGAGATTGCAAGGGATCTAGAAATTGAAATCAAGTAAGTGGAAGTGGAGAAGTAGGGAGATACGGGGGGGAAATACAAAACGTCATTGTGGGAAAAATGTTCTCTTTTAGAAACAGGAAACCTTGAATATATTTTAAAGTATAGGAGAAATGCACTAGGGGGCAAGAACTGAAGATACAGTGGAGAAAATAATCAATGTGGTGAATTTTCAGAGATGTTGCGAAATGGGTATGAGAAGATGAAGTATTCAGGTGATTAAAGATTATTTATTTATTTATTTACTTTGCCAGTGCATGTGTGCACTTGCCAAAGAGAGAAAATGAGAGAGCATTCCCCATGAAGATGGTCATGCTGCAATCCCTTCTCTCTCAACTCTCCCTCCTTTTGACATTTTGGGCACACACTCATAAACATGACGTGTGTGTTTCTCAAGGCTCTGGATTGGGAACTCAAACTGTGCAGTCAGCCTGGTGGGATTCAGCCACCTTAACCATGACAACATAAACTGGACCAGTGTGAAAAGAAGCAGACAATATCCTTAGACAAAAGTAAAAACAAAAGTCAGTATGGTAAACAATCTAAGAAATGTAGAAGGGAGTGTAGTTTTTAAATCAAATGTTGATATTTGAGCTTTTTACTTTTTTAATAACAATGACTGTGTTCTCTCAAGAATTTAATAATAATATGGGTTCCAGAAGGTGGC
This sequence comes from Tupaia tana, assembly GCA_026018925.1. Classification (NCBI taxonomy): domain Eukaryota; kingdom Metazoa; phylum Chordata; class Mammalia; order Scandentia; family Tupaiidae; genus Tupaia; species Tupaia tana. Next base: position 153,812,208 of record JAKSZU010000003.1, read on the forward strand.
GTGGTGGTTGAGGGCACTGGACTCCCACATGGCCAACTACGTTTTGAATTTCAGACCTGGTAGCTTTCTCTCTCTCTCTCATCAAATTAAAGAATAAATAAATAAGTTAAATAGAATAAATAATTCTTAACAAAAAAGAATCAGATAATAATATGAAGGTGAAAAGGGCTGAAGCTGGCAGTGTTCACAAATAAAAATAGCATCAATAATGAGAGTGACCCCGTCTACTGTGACATAATGAATATAAAAGAGATATGTAATTCCCCTTCCTATCCTTGTAGTTCAAAACAAGAAGCATCTCCATGGAGGATGATCACACTGCCATCCTTTCTCCTACATTTTCCTTTTGGATTCCAGGTGTGCATGCACACGTGCCCAGTGTGTTGCTCAGGCTGCTGGGTCCAGGACTCAAAGTGCACAGTCAACTATGTGGGATCCAGTTGCTTTACCCACCACAACACTGACTGGCCTCACACTTGTCTATTTTAAAATGAGGTCAATATACACAAAGAGCAATGCCTAGATTTTCTCTTAAAGGGGATTTCTTATCCTGATTACTAACAGCAACATGCACAGGCACCTCTCAACTGTGAGCCCTTTCAAAGATGAACTCAGTTGCAGAACACTTCACCCAGGGCCATATTCAAGGAGCAACCCATGCCCCATGACGGATAAAAACAGGTGCTTTCATGCTTGCCATTCTGGGGCAATGGGAGCCAAATGGAATGGAACATTTCAGTTTCGGATATACCTTGAGGTTGGCCAACACTGTTGTTTGGGCCAGCTGTGCAGCTGGACTGGTCTCGTTGTCTATCTTTCTGCCCCCTTCCTCTGTTCCAGATGTGTTGTTCCCAAGATAACTTCCTCATAAAACTCCTATTCATTAATGACTACCTCAAATCACTTCTAAAATATCCAGCTTGTTGCCAAATTTACTGTGAAGATTTAAGGAAACAATGGTGAAAATTAAACTGTTTAACACCAAATGCATGCTTCTAGGTACTATAGGTGATACTTTATTTGCAATTTCTTTTGTCCTTTATTTTATTTTTTATTATTATTTAATATATTTAATCACTATACATAATTTAGATTGTCAGTTAGCATACAGTACTTATTTGCAATTTTTATTTCTTAAAGAGGTGGACAATATTCTTCTGAACATGTAAAATGATTCATTTTAACTAAACATATTACAAATACAATAATTTTGGATTTTCTATTTTATGACCAATCTTGTGGTGTCCAAGAAATTTTTTTAGGAGTTTGAATTTGGAGGTATTCTTACAAACTAACTTTGAACATATTCCTATATTTTAACTCTGTAAACCCCTATATACTTAGTGTTTATCTATATTCCTATATATTACTTCTTTATAGAACCCTATATATTAAGTCTTGGGCCACAGTTATCCTATTGAAGAGGACATTATAGCAGCATGTGGCCATGTTTTAGGTTTGAGCTGTGTCTATAATCCGAGGCCAGTTGCTACTAAGAGTAAGAAACCCTTGCATTGGGAACCAGCAGTTAGCGTAATGGCTATGTCGCTGGACTCCCACGTAGTCGACCTCTGTTCACATCCCGGACCCAGTGGCTTAAAACTCACGCCAGGCACGTGTGTGTGTGTGCCCAAGATCCTGAGAGGAGAATGGAGGAGAAGGGATTGTGGCGTGACCATCCCCCCTGGGGCATGATTTCTCGCTTTCTGTCTCTATGTCTCTCTCTGTCTGGCGAGCACATGCACCCTATAGCGAAAACCTCTCCAAAAAAAAAAAGAAGAAAGAAAGAAACCCTTGCATATGTGGAATTTGGAGCTGTCCTGAGATATGACCAGAAATCCATTCAGGTACCAGACAGTGGCATAGCAGTAACACACAGGACTCATCTGGGAACGTCTTAGTTTGTGTCCCAAGGCTTTCCTATGTATGCCAGGTGTGTGCATGTGTGCTCGTTGGCATGAAAGTCTTGTGGGGAATGCCGAATCCCATCTCTCTCATAAGAGAAATAAATAAATAAACTTTAAAAAGAAGTCTGTGCATAGCTAGCTATGTGAACGCTGCCTGTGTCCAAGGACAAGGGTGAGGAACACAGGAAGGTTCCATCCAGTAAGTGTCAGTGACTTTGGGGAGCGGTAAGCAGCCAGATTGCACAGCCTCCTATAAGGATTTCAATGCCATACTTCGTCTAAGCTGCGATTATTATGACTAGGGGAGTTTTATTTCTTTCTTTCTTTTTACTCCTACTGCTAAAGATTTGTTGTCAATAGCAATTCATTCAAGTACAGTGTCCACGGCTAGCAGAACTACAGCTTCCCTGAAGTGAATGGAGATTCATAGCTGATAGCAAACCATTGTCAAGAATGAGTTCACACCAGCAAAGCTATAACTCCATTCAAAGGACCAGCAGTTCAGCCTGATAGTGTCCTCCTGAGAAGAATAGGTTCCCATTTGAGCACCAGGATGTGATGAAAGGGTAGGAAATGGTTGCTTTGTCAATATTTCTCAATGGACTTACTTTGGATAGCTATGACCTACCTCGGCCTTATAAATCATCTCAAAAGTTAACTTTTGAGTTCATGCTGACATATGTCTCTACTGGGAACAATCTACACTGATAGAAGACTTAACATAAAGCATTTTCTTTTTATCTTTCATAAGAATAATTTTGCGTCTCTTTGACCTGTCTCACTTTTTTGCCTCAGTCTGATTTCACCAAAGGGATAAAGGATTTGAGACAAGTAACAGTTCAGGTAATTAATAAATTCAAGAAAAAGAAACATCACTTGCTTTTCTGTGATTTATCCACAAAATCTGTCTGTGCAGATTAAATGAGCCAGTGACTTGACTTTCCCCAGGGATGAAAGCTTGAACTAAGTGTACACAATGATAGAACAATTTGTCAAATGAGAGAATTAGCAATTTGCACAGGAAAACACCAGGAAAAAATAGATCTATTTTTGTCTGTTTAGGAGGTCCAGTGGTTCAGTCAAAACTAAACCTGAATAAGCCTGAAGTCCTTGGAAATGGATATAAACGTCTGGGTGGTTCTGCTCAGTAAAATTCTAAAAAACAAATCCACTTATTTCTGCTTTCTCTTTTTCTGTTTTCAGCATCATTTGTCTGACAGTATCATGAATATTCACATTCTAAATGTTTCACTGTTTTATGTTTGTATGGATAAAATTAATAAATCAAAACAGAGTAAAATGGGAAAATGAAATCTCCTGCCCCTTTCCTGGCCTGAGTCATACAATATTTCCATCAAAGGCAACCACTGTTACAGAGCCAGTCCATGCATACAGAAATCAGTAATTGCATACGTACACTTAGACACAGAATTCATTTTTTTCTTTATACAAACAATGCCACACTATACTCCCTATTTGAACCTGGCTTTTTTTTTTTTTCTTAACAATACATCTTTGATCACAAAATTGTTAAAATGTTACTACATTGTTCAAAGATGTATTAAAATTATTTTTGAGCTTCTTTTAGTTTCCAACAATATTAACCACCTAAAATAAAGAAATTTGTCAGGAATTGAATAATTTCTTAGGTCAAGAGAAGTTTAACTGTAGCTCTATTTAAATAGATGTAGTTTTCAGGTTCGGTGAGCTACACTATAAAAAAAAAATCATGGATAAAGGAGTTTTTGAAACTATTCTCCACTTTAGTCTTTCTTATCTCTATGATATCATTCTGCTTATGTATTCAATACCTATTGGAAAATTGCCAACCATAAGCCATGCTTTTAATTAAGTGGTAAGGATTGGAAATGCATGATGAATGCATTCATAAAATGCTAGTTTGCTAGAGATAGTTCAAAGAATGTGAGAAAGAAGAAAATCAGGGACCAGCAGTTGGCATAATGGCTATGTCGCTGGACTCCCATGTTGTCGACCACAGTTCAAGTCCCAGACCTGATGGTTTAAACTCATGCCAGGCATGTGTGCGTGCGTGCCCAAGATCCCAAGAGGAGAATGGAGGAGAAAGGATTGTGGTGTGGCCATCCCCCCTGGGGGGTGATTTCTCGCTTTCTGTCTCTTTCTGGCTGGCGCATGTGCCCTATTGCAAAGACCTCTCCAAAAAATAAAAGAAGAGCAGATTAAAAGGCAAATTATTATTCAAGTTTCATATATATATATATATACACATATATATATATATATAAACATGCAAGTACCTCAGAAATCCGTTGTGGAAAAATGGAATTAAGGTTCAAATTTATACTGATTCAATTGTTTTTTTTTTTTGAAATCATGCATTATTTTTTTCCCAATAGGCATTTTCCATGAACATTTTAAAGATATGTCATATATACGTAAGACGTATTGATCTCTCATTGGGAGGAAGTTTTATCTTTCTTAGGGCAGAAAATTCATCACAGACAAGAAAGCACGTGAGCAGCTTAGATAAAGAAACTTCTAACAAAATATAAAACTACACATGGAATTGATGCTGGAATGGGCACGGATGCTCATTTAGGGGGACTAGAAATCAGGTCTGTACCACTCACTGCTTGAGAAAGAGATAATAATCGGTGAATAAGGAGAGGGAATTATTCAACCACTAAAGACCGGGAGCCAACACCAGGGAGAATGGATCAGAGCTCATAACCACTTTGGACATACTGGACAGGATGCAAAATTTACATGGGGGAAAGGGTCCGTGTGAGCCACATCTGGGAGAGAAGGTCACGTCATTCACTCTCTTGGGGCAGAATCACCAGGAGACCTAGTCATTGTCTTCTGGCAGGATCACATGGAAACGTGGCAGTGTCAGGGGGATTAGGAAGAATCATGACTCCAGGGACAGGTTTTGTTTCAGGAATGTACTGGGTTTTAGGAAGGACCCGTCTGACCCACGAGATAGCTGCAGGAGTCACTGAATAGGCTTTCTGGACGATTTCTTAGAGTGTTGGTTCAGTTAGCACATGTCCTTTCATTGTCTCCTTCTGTTGTTCTGCCAGAAGCACTGACATAAAATCGGAGTTGTAGACAGAGCTGCCACTCAGCCGTGTTAGCCTCATCCAGCTTTAGTGCTTGCTCGTGCCCAGGTCCATTTTGATTAGCCAGGTGTCTGTTCTGATTAGTTCCATGTCCATGTCACAGTGGTGGCTGTGAAGAGTGGATATCCCTGCTGGTTTCTACTACTTCTCGGAATCCATGACCAAAGAAATTTCATGAGAATTGCCGTCATCTCATCTCGTATCTACCTGAGGCATTACACCAGTGTCTGCTATCCAATTCTCAAATACTGTGTTATCGGGCATGGTGGCACCTGCCCTATGGCAAAAACTAATGGAGGCTGGAGGATTGTGGCATTGAGTTCATATCTCCTCTTTCTGTCTCTCTCAACACATTTATTTTCAAGTATTCTGTTATCTGAGTAAAAGATCAACCTCTTATTTTGTTGCGGTCTGTGGTGTTTGTATTTTTAATTACATGGAGCTGAATGTAAATGCTGCCCAATAGAGATAGCTAATGGAACATTGAATATGTCCTCTTCACAGAACTCCCTCTGAGTTATACCTAAACTGTTTAATTTACCTATTTCCCCAAAATGATTACATTCAAAATGCCTTGTGGGGCTAGAGTCTGCCCTTGAATCTTAGCCTCATCAGCTGTTTAATCTTGATCTCACTGTCAAACAAGAAATGAGACCATTGATCTTTACATTTTACCTAAATCCCTTCCAGTCACAAGCAAGTTTTTCTAACAACGTACATATTTGACTTTTCTGTTTTCCTAATGTTAAATGTTTTTCCTACCCTATCTGGTGAATTTCTACCATCTCCTGGTTCAGGTTTTTGGACAACAAAGGCAAATTATACCATAGTCAGTAATCTGCTAACTGAATACCTGGTTTCTATAATTTCAAGACTTGACCCGTAGTTAACACACCAGGAAAACATAGCTTCCCCATTCGTGAATCATGCTTTTCCAAATATTTTGTTCTTCTAACGTTGTTTTCAGAATTATTCTATTGCAAAGCACTGTTGTAGCTGGGACAGTTTATATTATTTATATTGTTAAAAGAATGAGAAGATACAAATATAAATCAGTTAAGTCACTTGACAAACCCTAACAGGATAAACCAACGGCAGGACTGGATTTAAACCATGGCCAATATTCAGTAAATTTACATATACTCACACTGAGGCAGTTTTCACAATACAAAGACCAATGACTATAGGCCTGTCAGCAATCATGCTTATTTAATGGTGGCTATAAAGTCATTTATAATATGTCTGAGTCTCGGGGCTAGCAGGTGGTGTGGTGGTTAAGGATGCTGAACTCCTACATGGCCGAGCACAGTTTAAATCCTGGACCTGGTGGCTTGCTTCCTTAATTTCCCTCCTTCTCTCTTTCTCTCTCTCTTTCTGGTCAAATTATAAATAAATAAATAAATAAATAAAGTTTAAAAAACCCTCACCAAAAAAAAAAAAAAAAAAAAAAAAAGAATAATATGTCTGAGTCTCAATTTCTTGTTATTCTAAAACATATGGGTAAAAAAAGTCCTAATAATTTTCTTCCTGACTCAAGCATGATGTATTTCTCAGTCCATATGGAAGATATATAACAAACTTTTCAATGTAGAAATTATACAAAATGTCTCCTCAGTGACTTCTGCAGTGTCTTCTCATGGGCAAACAGTTCTGTTTTAAAATCCAGCTTCAAGAGAGTCTGGGAAATACAAAGATCTGTTTTTCTTTAACTTTCTTATTTGTTTGCTTATTTAACCTAATATTGGCCACGTGACTGCCCCAATAAAATCAGAGTTCTCTTATTAAAGAAAAAATGGAGGAACAGAGAGTGGGCACACACTTCTGTGACAATTCCTTTCTTTCTGTCAAGTCATTACAATGACTGGAAATTGACCAAGAGTCACTTTCAGACTTCAGCCCTGCCTCCTTCGAGTTACTGAATTAATGTGAGCAATTGCTTACATATGGGTTTAGAGTAATACAAAAATAAAATATGGTCTCACCATGGTGATACCAATGGAGGGGAGCTGAACTGCAGGGCTGAAAGTCATATGGTGACTGCAGTTCGAACCCCAGGACTGATTGACCTGAAAAAGGGTACCTGAGCACATGCCCAGAATTTGAAAAGGTGAAGAACTGGAGTAAGGGCATGACCAGACCTGGTGAAGAGTGCTTCTTTCTCCCTCTGTCTCTCTATCTCTCTCTCTCACTCTCTCTCCCCATCATCACATGTTCATGCATGCAATATCACAAATAAAAAAATAAATAAGTTCCAATTAATCACTATGATTTAATTTTTCTATGATGTGAAGTAGAACACAATCCCTAAGTGGTAAAGGCTTTGGTCCATTCCAGACAGTCTATAACTAGGCTTTAATATGAAAATTATTCCTGACTCCACATAGTGGAAGGACTTTCCTCAACATAATACTAGGCTGTGTTCTCAGTGTCTCAGGACAAAAGGCTGAGTCTTATAAACCAGTTTTTCACTGTTGCCTGCTTGATGAACCTTCAATAGGAAGAAGCTGAAACGAAGTTTAAAACTTGGAGCTAAGGTACATCCTAAAGTCAGAAAACTGAAATTGGAAGTCATACTTTATGGCTTTGAGGAAAAGAATATGCACTAAGTAATTATGGTGAAATATAAACTCCTGAGGCCGTGAATCAATAAATTATCCAAGATACAACTGTGCTTCTATATTCAGAGTATCAGTGTAACAAGGACAATTTGGTACTTATCCAGTAAAAAAGATATTTAAAATGAAGGGGGAACTGGTGTTGGGGACTTAGTCACAGGGAAACTGGAATTCAGTGGAAGAAATCAAGCCATCAAGAGAGTTTAGCTTCCAGACTTAAATCTGAAATGACTGAGTCTAAGGCAGGAATTCATAGGACAAGTAAAAAATAAATCAAGAAAAATATGTTCTAAAACACTTGTGGGGACCAGCAGATGATGTAATGGTTATGTTGCTTGACTCCCATGTAGGAGACTGTGGTCCAAGTCCTGGGTCTGATGGCTCAAAACTCGTGCTGGCCATGTGTGTATATGTGCTCAAAATCCTGGGAGGTGAATGAAGGAAAAGTGATTGCGGTGAGGCCATCCTCCCGGGGGGGGGGGGGTGATCTCTTGCTTTCTGTCTCTCTGTCTCTCCAGTGAGCGCACAAACTATATAGCAAAAATCTATCTTAAAAACAAATAAACAAAAAACACTTGTGCATTATGACATAACCTAGACAGTGGGAATTGGGATACTAGGTTGTAGTATATAATACTGAATTCTTCAGTTTACATCAGAGAATATTTTTAAGTGGTTTTTCAGTACCAGGATTGATTCAAGAATTCGGGACGAAAAAGACATAAACCTTCCAATAGTGGTTAAGTGGCTTGGTAATGTGAATGTGAGCAATTGGGTGTGAAAAGTCCAAAAAGATCATTACAATTTGAGCATCATTTTATGACTCAAGATATTCAGATACTGAATAGCCAAACATTTTATAAATCCTATAACACATTGTATATTAGGTTAGCCTAGGAAGCAGTTGTATGTAAATTGAAAGATGCAGGAGTTCATATTAGGATGAGAAACCTTAATGAGAAGTGCTATACTGTATTGTTATTATCACTGAATTCCAATTTAATTTGATTTTTAATACCATTTTAACAGTATTCATTAAGGCAAATAAAGCGGTAGAAATTGAACCTGTTAAGGAGTAATCAGACTTGATAATAGTAACAAATATCGGTCAAGAAAGTATATGCTATGGAGTCTTTCTCTGCCCTTGTCTGAAAGTAGTGGCAGAAATAATTGAGAATCAAGAAGGGTAACACCATGTGGAAATTTAACTATGCTAGAAAGAGGTTGGTGGAAATAGCTATGAGATATCATGAATATGAAAGAGATATGTAATTCTCCCTCCCCATCCTGATAGTTCAAACTCTTATTATGTGTAAGCCTATACTCTAAAAATAATAATGACCTTGAAAGTTTTCTATTTTAAACTACCAGCCACTAATAGGACTGTGTAAAAGAGTGCATCAACTCAGTTCAGCAAACATACATTTACCAGTAGCAGCTTACTAAGGTACATGATCCCGTCACTGAATGTGGCAAAGGTAATAGTTGGTCATATCTATGTTTAGGTTACAAAAGGCAGTGACTTCCAAGGACTTTCTTTCTAGACTTCTTTGTCCACACTATTGGAGAAGTGAGTTGCCAGTGAGTGGCAAAGAACTGAGGGCAGCCTCTTGTCCAACAGCCTTGGTGACCTCAATTCTGCCAACAACCACGAGCTCTTGGAAGCAGATACAAACCCAGTTGAACCTTGAAATGACTGCAGCACCAGCAGATGCTTGGATTGCAGCCTTGTAAGACACCTTGAGCAAAGATCCCAAATAAGCCAAGCCTGTGTCCTGACCAACAGAAACCACAGATAATAAATGCATGATGGTTTAAGCTGCTACATTTGGGGTACAATATTTGCAGCTTTATATTAAACTATCACATACTTTCAGGAATATAAGAAAGGATGAGATTTTGTCATCTGGAAATTCTTTTAGAGTTAGGAACAATCATGAGAAAAACATAAGTAACTAAAGTTCAGGCTAGAATATATATGCAGTTGGCCCTCTGTATCCATTGGATTCACATCCCTTCATGTGAAACCCAACTGTGGATCGAAGACATTTGAAAAAAAAAAAAAAATGAAAACCAAAAATGCAACAGTACAAATAATATAACATTTTAAAATACAGCATAAAAACTCTTTATATAGCATTTGCGTTGTTGCATTAGGTATTACAAATAGTATAGAGGTGATTTGAAGCATATAGGAGGATGTACATAGATGTTTGCAAATACTATGTAATTTTTTATTTTAAAAATTATTTTATTTAACTTTATTTATTTACTTATTTATTTTTAATTTTACCAGAGAGGGGAAGAGAGAGAGACAGAGAGAAGCAAGCAGCAGGCAAACCATCAGGTCTGGCACTCAAACCTCAGTCAGCCATGTGGGAGTCCAGCACCCTTAACCACCACACAACCTGCCAGCCCCCACTATGCTATTTTATATAAGGGATTGGAGCACCTAAGGATTTTAATATCCACTGGAGTCCTGGAACCAATACCTCAAAACTGGGATACTAATGATAACTCTGTGTGTGTGTGTGTGTGTGTGTGTGTGTGTGTATGTGTGTGAAAAATACAGTTATTGCTTTTTAGAAGTATGAAAACAATGAGAATTTAAAAATAACATTTAGGGACCAGTGGATGGCATAATGGTTACACCACTGGACTCCCAGGTAGTCAACCACAGATCGATTCCCAGATCCAGATGCAGCAGCTTAAAACTCATACCATGTGTGTGACTGCCCAAAATCCCAAGAGGAAAATGGAAGAGAAGGGATTGTGGAGTGGCCATCACTCCTGGAGGGTGATTTCTCGCTTCCTATCTCTCTGTCTCTCTCTCTCTCTCTCTCTCTCTCTTTCTCTCTCTGGTGAGTGCAAGCACCCTCTATCAAAAAAACTCCCCCTGGGGAGAGAAATGGAGGGGTGGGGCATTTGTGGGACAGAGAGATGGGTTATTGTCTGTTGAGGAGGATGATATATATAGTATTCCCAACTGGATTGGTGAGAAATGTATACATGTTAGAATATTCATTTTGCAAGCTAAGTGACATATGTGATTAATGTATGAAAGAAATGGAAATCAATAAATAAATAAAATTTAAATAGGTAGGATTTTATCAAGCATATTCAGATTTACTGTGGAGTGAATGATTATGAGCATATCAAATGGACAGAAGTGTACATTTTTGGAAGAACAGAAAAAACAACTTTGGCTAGAGTGGAACACATGGAGGGTGGGATAGTTAGATGTAGGTAGAAAGAGAGGTTATGGAAAGATGACAGAAAATCTTAAATGCAAAACTGAATACTTTCAGCTGTTCTTTTTAGGTAAAGATTGGTTTCCCTTTTGTTTGGATTATATAATCAAGCCCAGAAAAGAGGGATAAACCAATCATTGTCTTTGTCTAGAGTTGACAAAATTCATGTATATTAATACCCAGAATGAATGGCTTTTATTGAAACTCACAAACTAGGAACTGGAGTAAAGGGAGGATACAGGGACCAAAAGAGAAGAAAGATAGCTCAAGGGAGAAGAAATTTGAACTCTATGAGAAAATGGTTCAACAGGACAAAATGAAAGTAATGGAAATACTCCCCATGAAATTTTTCAACTTCTCAACCAGCATATGAGACACAGCCACCCATAAACAGTACTGTAGACAAACAAACATATTAATAGGAAATAGAATTCAACTGGTGGCAGATCTTTCCCCAGCCACCCTTCCTCCTGAGGGTAAAATATGTTTAGAGTAACACTACAAGCAAGATCATTAACATGATGAACAAACTTAAGACTCTGCCCTAAGGAAAATGGTTGAAATACCAGAAGATAAATGAGATGAAAAACAAAAAGGTTAGTAATGACAGACATTTTAAGTGTCCTTCCTATTAAAATAATTGTTATGTGGAAAAAGGATTAGACTCGTTTTTCATGGATGTGGTAGAGAATGTAGGATCTAATGACATGGATTCTCTAACTCAGTTCAAAGACTATTAAAAAAAATGTTAATAGCACATCAGGCCTTCTGATAGATATGGAAACATCAAGGTGAATGAGGCAAAGTTCTTGACCTGAAGGAATTCTAAATTTAGCCCAATAACTAACTAACTTGAACATGTGAGAAATAGGAAGAAGGACTAAATATTTACTGAGAAGGAAAGACAATAGTGAGACTAAAAGACACGTTTCCATATACAGTAGAAAATGATATACAAGGGATATTAGAAGGAGGGCTTCTGCTCTGTAAAGCATAGATCCTGATCATGTAGTGGTAATTATGGTCTAATCATTGTGTCAGTGTGCTAAGCCTTTCTTAGAGCAAAAGCTGTGAAATAAATGAGAGAAATGTAGGGGGAACTCAGAGACCCTTTTCTTGAGGTGATCATCAGAAATCCAGGTCTGGAACAGATTGGGTAAATTGTTACTGCAGCACCCAGAGAGGGATTGATCACCTACAAGTAAAAGTAATAATAAAGATGGAACAGGTTATCTCACTTTTGTACATTTCTCAGAGGCAACTGATCAGGTATCATTGGTCTGACACACCCAATCCCCACTTTTTTCTCGTAGAAAATTTGAGTATATTGATAGCATTACTTTGACTTGATATGATATAGAAAGCTTTACCTAGGCTTCATGCTGAGAGTGTATATTATTTCACTCTTTTTCTATGGTTCATTTCTCTAAGGTGAAAGAGATTAGTAAAACACTACATTTCAATCAACATCCATCTATTATTCCCCACAGTGAGGATTAGCAATAAAAATCTAAACTATTTCTTATATACAATAAAATGAAATTCAAATTTTCACCTTGACTTTTACCACTTAACCATCTTGACTTCATACCTGATACCTACTCTTGAACTTCAATACTAGTATACTCTGGATTGAGCCTACTGACGTATATCTGATATTATTACCAGATTCCAAGCCACTTCCTAATTTACTCCATCATCTATCCCATCCATACCCTTTCTGATCCTCTCTATTTCTTCAGTTTCGGAAAACTCCTGAATCCATTCTCTTTCTACCATTCAGATACCATCACATCCACAAAGAGTTCAGTGAAGACACTTGACTTTGCAATCTGACCTACACTTATTTTAATCTTGACTTTCTCATTTGAGTCCTGTGTCACCTTAAGAAAACCATGAATATTCAAAATCTCCATTTCCTCCTGGAAAACTTTCAAAATGAATGCACTACAGAGTGCCTGATAAATAGTAGGCACTTTATAAATGTGAGTTACCTTCCTTCCTCATTTCTGCACTCTTATATAAATAATCTGAAAGAAATGCTTAACTATGAAGGAAAAATTAAAAAAGAAAGTGAAAGTTGCATTGCACAGTTTCTGAAGCAAAGTCACCACTCTCTGGAATGATTTTCCCGTCAGAATGAAGAACTGCATTCACCACATTCTTTCATCCTAAGAAGTGGTTGCACTCTAGGGTATGTGGTGATGAAAGGAACATGCCTTCTCCTTCACTTGCACATTCCGGCTTGTGGCTGTCTAGTGAATGTTTCCATAGAAACAGCAGATGGCTGCTGGGGCAGGAGGTATGCTGGAATTCTTCATGGCGCTTTTTTCTTCCCTTTAGCAGCCAGTGGCAGTCCTGGTTTGGTTGAGATTATGAGCAGAGACATTGATTTGAAGCTGCATGAATTCCAGAGAAACCTATCTCAAAGCGAACTTTCAACATGTAGTCTTCTACATTCAGGCAAAAGAAGGGGAGATGTGGACATATGTTACATCAACAGTGAATCAAAGAAGATGTCAATGGCCAGTTTTTCAGTTAAACTGATATTTCAGGCTACTAAAACCCAAATTGACTATGAATTGGTAGTAATTATTGAGATAAATTCCTTAGGGTAAAAAGGCAATAGAAGGCACTTAGGTCTACCAGCCTATGAAGAATGTACCTCTACATTCAAACTAAGAGATGGCCATATGGGCTTCACAATTTCTAGGACTGAGGAGCTCCCTTTAATAAAATTGGTCCATCTGTTCCTCTGTTGGACAATTTTTACTCTATTCCTAAATCTAGTGAAATTTGTTTCCCTCTTTTTTGCAAACAGAAACATAAAAGTAAAAATTCCATTCTTAGGGGCCAGCAGGTGGTGTGGTTAAGACGCTGAACTCCCACATAGCCAACCAAGGTTCAAGTCTTGGACCTGGTGGCTAAAATCTCACTCTGAGTGCATATGTGTACATGACCAAAATCCCAAGTGAAGAATGGAGGAGAAAGGATTGTGGAGTGGCCATCCCTCCAGGGGATGATTTCTTGCTTTCTATCTCTCTGTCCCTCTGGTGTGCATGCACCCTATAGAAAAAAAATCTCTCTCAAAAAAAATTATATCCTTGGGAATGCTGCCTTTAGGGGTGAGTGTAAATTGTAAGTGTGAAGAAGAGATTTCATTAATCTTGGATAGAATATGGTGCTCATACATTTCATTGGTTGATAGTATCTGTTAACACAAGTGATTTTTTTTTCTTTTACATTTTCAGAAATATTTGGACTTCTGTATTGAAGATAATGACAATTCCTTATTTCTTACCATCATGCCACTCTTTGAAAGAGAGAGAGATACAATTGTGTGTGTGTGTGTGTGTGTGTGTGTGCAATTATGGTTGACTTAAAGAGCTTGAAAGTCTTTTTGATTTTTCTTTTTTATAAAATTTATTTATTAAAGCTTATTTCTTAATTTTGAAAGGAAAGTATCTACACCAACTTTATTCACACCACTTTGTCTATTCCAAACAAATGTGCCAAATTCTTAAATTTTATTTCTCTAAAGCTGTGCATAGAATATAGATGTGTGAGTGTGTGTGTGGGGGGGAATGAAACCCATATCATAGAAGGCACAAAAGTAGGGATAAATAAACCCCTTAATTCTTTCTCTCTATAATTTAATTTTAGTTACTGAAAAGGCCTATTAATTTAAGAGTAGCCTGATAAAAATAAGCTTTGACTACTTTACAAGTTAAATAGCTAGAAGGTCTTAGGTAATATGTTCAGAATATGCAATACTGGTGAGAAAGACCTGAAGAAATTAATTATATTGTCACTTATTTGCAATTCATAGACTAGATGAAGGGCAAAGAGGAATATACAATATTGAGACAGCTATTAAACTAATCATACAACAAAGCTTATATTTTATTTTCTACACATTTTATTTCCAACACAGTTTTCATTCTTTTACATAAGCTTACACAGTATGTAAGACTGCCACTTCTATTACGGAGTTTCCTTTTTGGTTACTTTGGTTACAATAGACCTTTGTGTTTATTCATTGTCCCTTGGAATCTTGTTTACCTAATGATCTACCCATACCCTTGTCAACTCTGCTGACCTGCCACCCTTTCTTCCCAAGTTCATCTCCTATACGGACTTGTACTACTATGCTGACCTTTTCCTGTCGTATTTCCCCAATCATCTTGCCTTGACTCAAATCTGGCTCATTTCTGATGTCATTAACTCTCCTCCCTGGAGGAGATTTCATATCCTCCCAACTGAAGGCATTTCAAAATGGGGAGTAACGGATGGATTCATCCTCATGCCTCAGTATAACCTCTAGCTCATTACTTCCTCTCCATTTTCTTTTCTTTCTTTTTTGTAAAGTTTATTTCTTGAGAGAGAGAGAGAGAGAAAGAGAGAGAGAGAGAGAGATCACTCTTGACAGCATCTTGACACCATGATCCACCCCAGCTTTAGTCAGTCCTGGGTCACGATCATACGCATGCCCAAGGTACTCAGGGAGGTCTCCATGTGGGAAGGTTCCAGGTTTGCCCAGAGACCTTGCAGAGTGTGGTCCTTTACTGCCGTGCCGCCATAAAGCCCCTCCTCTCCTTTATCTAATATTCTCAGCTTTTATAAAGTTCATGCCATCTGCCTGTAGCCTCACTTCCCCACTTGGTTGCTAAAATCTACATTCTTTATTTCTTTTCCTCCTCTCTATTTTAGCCACACAATCCTGAGTCACAGAATAGATTTTTGCTATTAACAAACACTGCAAATTCTCAACATAATGTTTTCAAACTGACTATAGTTCTCCAGATTCCCACCTCATCTAACTTATGACATTGAAAGCAACCTTTGGCTTTTGTGGTAGAGAAAGTGCTTATCAAATATCACACACAAATGGGACGTTTACTTATTATGAAAACTTTCTTGGTAAAAATTCCATTTATGTGGCTCATTCTGGCTAAAGCATGTAAAGAGGTTATATACCCTGCATCTCTTACTCATCTGTTTAAATGATGTAGAAACCATGCATTGAGATGATAACTTTGAAAATAGAGAAAGGCTAAGTTGATTTGTCAGCATCTTTCTTTGATTTATTTGTTTTTTTGTATGTTTTCTTTTTTTTAACTTTATTCATTCAATTACATTATTATTTGTCTTACAAAATGGATATTTCAATACATGAACATTTCTCCCTAGTACAGTTGATAAAACTACAAAATGTCTTCAACAGATAATACCACTTTTCTTTGTGCTATTATTGCATCGCCTCAATATTATTCTTCTAAATGTCTTTCTTTTTCTGATTTTAAAAGTATTTCTTGCCTTAGTTTTCATCTGAACTGCCTCATATACTTTATCTCCCTTTGTTTCCTTGGCTATGTCTACATATTGTTTCAGTCTCGACTTAAATACCATTTGTTTACAGAAGACTTTCTTTCTCAGGCTTAACAGTGATAGTGCATGTAATTCTTGCTCATAATTTCCTTTTTAGAGGCTTAGCAGAGCTTACCACTATTTGTTCTATGTACTGTTTGCTTATTTTATTGTTTCTTCTTTATATGACTAACCTTGTTTTGACTGACTCATTTCTATCCCTAGCACCCACTAATAATATCTAACACAGCTTATAAGTAAACTTTCTCAGTAGTCCTTTATAATAACTCTTACAGATGTTCACATTTTACCTTGAGAGACCGAGACTTAGCAAATTTAAAAGACTTGTTCAAATTTATAAATATAACAGCAAAGCTGTTCTTTTCCCTTCTCCTTAGCCAGCACACACTGATAGGTGGTATAAGAAAAGATGTTTCACAGATAGGGACCAGCAGTTAGCGTAATGGCTATGTCGCTGGACTCCCGTGTAGTCGACCGTGGTTCGCGTCCCGGACCTGGTGGCTTAAAACTTTCGCCGGGCGCGTGTGTGTGAGTGCCCAAGATCCCAAGAGGATAATGGAGGAGAAGGGATTGTGGTGTGGCCATCCCCATTGGGGGGTGATTTCTCGTTTTCTGTCTCTCTGTCTCTCATTCTGTCTGTCTGACGAGCGCAGGCGCCCTATAGCAAAAACCTCTCCAAAAAAAAAAAAAAAAAGAAAAGAAAAGATGTTTCACAGATGGAAACAGGTATTATCCAGTTCAGAAAAAAAGTTATCTTAGAAACCTACTGCTTCCAGGACAAGAAGTTAGAACTGAGTCTTCATGGAAGTAAAAATGAACTAAACAAAATCTTGTGGAACTTGATAAATTCTTCTAAGATTTTTATGATGTTTAATTATCAATGAAATGCATGTTAAGGAAAAACTATTAATTTGAGTTCAAGCTTTAATGTCACAGTTAAAGCTATTTTCAGGCTCAATTTCTCCAGGTAAAATGTGAATATTTTATTATATAAATGTAATGCATATTATTCAACCATTTTGTTTTTGGACATCTGTTTCCAGATTTTTGTTATAACACAATTGTATTTATATCTGTATGAGTCTACAAAACATTTGTACAAAACTTTCTCTAGGTACTTGTCCTAGAGTTGAATTATTGATTCACAGAATATGTCAAATATAACCATAGAAGTTGATTTTAAAAAGGGAGTTTTACAAAGAGATTATACCAGATACAACCCAATAATAATGTATGTTATGCAACCACTCAAATTTCTTTTTTAAAGGTTTTTTTTATTTTTTTTTTCCATAGGGCAGGTGCACTTTAAAGAGAGAAAAAGTGAGAAATTACTCCCCAAGGGGGATGGCCATGCTGCAATCCTTTCTCCTCCATTCTCCTCCTGGGGTTTTAGGCACAGATGCATGTGAACCCAGAGTGATTTTCAAGCTGCTAGGTCTGGGACTCGAACCATGATCGTCCATGTGGGAGTCTAGAGCCTTAATCACTATACCACCTGTTGGCCCCAGTTTTTAACCACTATTTTTCCTGAACTGGTGATAGGGTTCTCCCAGAAAGCAAGAGAACAGGGACCAGCAGGTGGTGTGGTGATTGAGGCCTTGGCCCACGTGGTTGACAGCAGTTTGGGTCCTGGACCCAGCAACGTGAAACTCATACCAGACACATGTGCATGTGTGCCCAAAATCCTGAGAGGAGAATGGAAGAGAAGGGATTGAAACATGGCCATCCCCCTTGGGAAGAGTATTTCTTGCTTTCTGTTTGTCTCTCTCTCTGATGAGTGCATGCACCCTATAGCAAAATCTTTTTGGGGGAAAAAAAAAAAAGGAAACAACAACAAAAACTTAGGGTAATTTTTAAAACTTTTTTCCTTCTTTGGTGAAGCATAATTGACAAATAAAAAATTGGACCCCCATGCCTTTTTATTTTATTGATTGTTTTGCGGTGCATCAACCTTTACTCTAATGTGGTCTTACTTATTTTTGCCTTTGTTGCCTGTATTTTGTTATACCGAAAAAATTATTGCAAAGACTAATGTCATGGAGTTTTCTCAATATGTTTTATTTTAGGAGATTTACAAATTTAGGTTTTGCATTTATGTGTGTATGTTTGTATGTATTTGTTTGGTTTTTGGCTAGAGAGTCCATGTGCTCACCAAAGCAAAATAGAGAGCAGAAAAAGTACCTCTCATGGAAGAATGGTCATGTTGCAATACCTTCTTCTCTATCTCTCCCTTCTTTTAGGATTCTTGGCATTCATACACACATGTTCGGTATTTGTCTCAAGCCACTTGGCCTAGGATTTGAACCACATAGTAAGCCTTGTGGGTTCCAGCTACCATAACTACAAGACCATGGTGTAGACCCCACTTAAATATTTAATCCATTTTGAATTGATTTTTGTATTTGATATAAGACAAAAATATAGTTTCTTTCTTCTTTTATTTTTCCCTCTTTGTTTCTTTCTCTGCCATTCTTCCTTTCCTCTCTCCTTCTGGCCTTTCCTTTCCTCCTCTCTATTTTTTTCTTCCTTTCTTCCTTTTTTCCTTCCTATGTATATCCAATTTTCTAAACAACATTTTTGAAAGAAGCTCTTCTTTTTTCTTTGTGCATTTTTGGTGACTTTGTTGACAATTAGTTGGCTGTATATGTGAGTCTCTGTTCTTTTCCACTGGACTTTGTGACTTTTTCATGAAAGAACCACATTGTTTTGATTACTGATATTACATATATATAATATGTATCATTCTAATTTAATCTAATGTCAAGAAATGTTATGTCTTCAATTTTGATCTTGCTCAATAATTTTTGGTTATCCCAAGTCTTTTATAGTTCCACAGGTTTCAAGATGGATTGTTCTATTTTTATGAATATTTCATTGGGATTTTGGAAGAAATTTCACTGAATCTATAGATTATTTTGTATAGTCTGGATATCTTAACAGAGTTGATTCTTCTGGTTCATGAACACAGAATGTCTTTCCATTTATTCATATTTTCTTAAATTTCCTTTATTAAGGTTTTATATTCTTTTAGTGTACAGAACTTCTACCTCTTTAGTTAAATACATTTCTGTTTTTTTGAAGATCAGCAGATGCCATAATGTTTGTATCATTGGACTCCCACGTATGTGAACACAGTTCAAGTCCCAGACCCAGGGGCTTAAAAATCTCATGCTGGGCATGTGTGTGTGCATGCCCAAAATTCCAAGAGGTGACTGGAGGAGAAGAGATTGTGTGGTGACCATTCACCAGGGGGATGATTTCTTGCTTTCTGTCTCCCTGTCTCTCTGGTGAGCATAAGTACCTTATAGCACAAATCTCTCTTAAAAAAAATTATTCCTTTTTTTTTTACATTATTATAAACAATATTTTTTTTTTTTTTTTTTTTTTTTTTGCTTTTTGTTTTGTTTTGCCTTAGGGTATGTGTGCTTGCTAGAGAGAGACACAGAGAGAGGGAGAAAGTTAGAAAACACTCTCAGGGGGATAGTCTTACTACAATACCTTCTCTTCCTTTCTTCTCTTGGAATTTTGGGCATGCATGCATATGCATCTAGCATGATTTTCAAGCCTTCAGGTCCAGGACTCAGGTCGCAGTCAGCCATTTAGGAGTCTAGCACTTAACCACCATACCACTTGATGGCTCTGAGATTGTTTTATTAATTTCCTTTTCAGATTATTTTTTAAAGAATTATTTATTTGATTTGATTTATTCATGTATTTATTTTAATTTGACCAGGGATACACAGAGAGAGAGAGGGAGAAGAAAAGTGAGAAAGCAAGCACCAGGTTCGGGACTCAAACCGTGGTTGGCCATGTGGGAGTGTCCAGCACCTTAACCACCATGCCACCTGCTGGTCCCCATCAGATAACTTTTTGTTACTATATAGAAACAAATCTGGTTTTGTATATTGATTTTGACTTCTGTAACTTTATTGTATTTCTTTAATTTTTCTAATGATGTTTTGCTGGGATATTTAGAAATTTTAATGTCTAAGAACATGTCATCTACGGAAATAATTTAACTTGTTTCATTTCCATTTTAATATTTTTATTTCCTTTTCTTGCCTGATTTCTTTGGCTATGACTTCAAGAACAAGGTTTTAGCTTTCACCATTGACTATACTGTTAGCTGTGGACATTTACTACATTGAGGTATATTCTTCCTATACCTAAACACAGAGTTTTTAGATAAATAATGTTGAATTTTATCAAATGCTTTTTTGCACCCAATGAGGCAATTATATGCTTTTTACACTTTATTCTGTCAGTGTGGTATATCATATTTGCCCATTTGCATGTGTTGAACTATTCTTGCAACCCAGGGATAAATAAATGCAATGGAACCAAGTGATCCTTTTAATATGGTGGTAAATTTAGTTTGCTAGTATTTAGCTGAGAATTTTTGCATGAACACAGATATTGAACTATATTTTTATTTCCTCTTATACTCTCTTTATCTCTTTGGTAAAGGGGTAGTGCTAATGTGTAAATTAATTTGGAAGTGTTTTCTTCTCTCCACATTAAAGAAAAATGAAGAAAGGTTGACCTTAGTTCTTCCTTAAATGTTAGAGATAAGTTTCCAGTGAATCTATATTTTCCTGGTCTTTTTTTGTATGAGAGGCTTTTGGATATTAATTTGATTTTCTTACTCATTATTGTTTTGGTCAGGTTTTTTATTTTTTTCTGTTTAGTAGGTTAGTAGGATATATGTTTCTAGGAATTTCTTTATTTCACCTAGATCATCAGTTTATTGTTGTATAATTATTTATAGTAGTCTCAAGATCCTTTGTATTCCTGAAATATCAGTTTTATTTATCCTTTTATTTCTTATTTTATTCATTTGCATTTTATGTCTCTTTTATTAGTTTATTTAAAGGCATATCAATTTTATCTTTTCTTAAAAAACTGTCTTGTTTTTTCTAGTCTTTCTAGTCTTTATTTTAGCTCTGATCTGTGTTATTTCCTTCCTTCTACCATATTTGTGCTTAGTTTGTTCTTTTTCTAGTTGCTTGAGAAGTAAACTAAGTTATTTGGATATCTTTCTCCTTTTAGACATGTTTCTCTTTTCTTCATATAGTCATCTTGTTTGGATATCTTTCTCTTTTCTTCATGTAGTCATTGATTTTTCTAAAGTTCTCTGGATTGTTTTTGCTACATTCCACAAATTTGGTATTCTGTTGCCATTTTTGTTTGTCTCAGGATATATTTTAATTTGCTTTTTGATATATTTGTTGAGTCATTGGCTGTTTAGAAGAATAGTATTAAACTTCCACTTACTTGTGAGGATTCCAATTCTTTTTGATGTCTAGTTTTATAATCGTGTGGCCAGAAAAGAAACATTCTACAGTTTTAATCTTCTTAATATTTTTAAGAATTTCTTGTTGTTGGGACCAACAGATGACATAATGGTTACATCACTGGACTCCCGTATAGTTGACCACAGTTTGAGTCCTGGACCTGGTGGCTTAAAACCCATGCCAGGTGCGTGTGTGTGCACAAATCCCAAGAGAATGGAGGAGAAGGAATTGAGGCATGGCCATCCCTCCCCAGGGAAGGTGATTTCTTGCTTTCTGTCTCTCTATCTCTCTGGTGGGTGTGCATGTCCTATAGCAAAAATCACCAAAAAAAAAAAAAAAAAAAAAAAAAAAAAAAACCAGAATTACTTGGTGACCTAATACATAATATGTGATCTACCCTGGAGAATGTCTTATATATGCTTAAGAAGAATGTTTATTTTTGGTTTGTTGGATTGAATTATCTGTACATGTCTGTTAGTTTCACATGGTCTAAAGTGTAATTTATGTTCAATATTTCTTTACTGATTGATGTTATTGTTGAAACTAGAGTGTCGAATTTTTTTACCATTAATATATTGCTCTTTATTTCTTCTTTCAAATCTATTAATACTTACTTTATATATAGTGACATTATGATGTTGGGTGTATATGTATTTAAAATTGTTATACCCTTTTTATAAACTGATGGGTTTATTATTATGTGAAGTTTCTGACTTAAAGGCTATTACAACTTATGTAAATGCTATAATCTAAATGTTTGTTTTTCCTCCCCTATTCACATACTAAAACCCTAACCCCTTATATTATGGTTTTAGGAGATGGGACCTTTTGGAACTGATTAGGTCATTGGGTCTTTCATTTTGAATCCATTCAACTACTCTGTATCTCTTGATTGGATAGTTTGGCACATTTACTTCAAGGAAATTATTGATAGGTAGGAACTTTGTAATTTTAATTGTTTCTAGCTATATTGTAGTTTCTTTTTTTTTATTGTTTCTTCTTCCCCTGCTGTTTTCTTTTATGATTTAATGATTTTCTGTAGATATCAAGCTTTGATTACATTATCTTTTGTGTATGCAATATGAGTTTTTGCTTTGTAATTTCTATGGGCTTACATAAAATGTCTTAAAGCTATGAAAGTCTATTTTGCTTAATAATAACTTTGATTGCATACAAAATTGACACTTTAACTTCTCTGACATTTTGTTTTTGATGTCACATTTTATTATGTATTATTATTTTAGTTTATACATTGAATCATTGTACATCACCACAACTTGTGAAATGAATTTTCCCAGCATAATGACACTGCACACCTGTCTACTAAAAGATATTATCATACATGTCATCAACAGATAATCCTCCATTTCTGTGTTCCTTAAATATCTTCTCTCAATATTTTTCTACCTTAATTCCTTCCTCTCATTGTTCCATGCCTTCTGCCCTCCTCCCACACTGTCTCCAGTATTCACAATGTTCTCCATGCTTCTAAATCCTCCAATCTTTCAGTTTCTGCCACAGAATGCAGAGTCAGAATATATTAAGTGGGACTATACCAATGTCTCCATCATAGTCTGACTTACTTCACTCAGTCATAAATCTATCATATTTGTTCACTTTCTATTACATGCCAGGGTCTCATTTTTCATGACTGAGCATTATTCCATAGTATATATGTGCCACACTTTTTTCAATTCATTGATCTGTTCTTAGACATTTGGGTTGGTTCAGTGTCTTCAAAATAATGTCACATCCATGGATGTGAAAACACTTTCCTGATTGAGCATTTTCCTATCTTTTGCGTAGTTACTAAGAAGTGGTGTTGTTGGATCATGTCTGACTTTAGGTGTGAAACTCTGAATAGAATGAATATAATACAGGTAGCACCTAGCTGATGCTATATAGTTTACTATGGTCATTAAATAGGTATTTTTAATATATTTTTTAATTTCAAGAAAAGCAGTTTTAGCTTTAATAAATTAAAGAAATGCTAGGGAATTTTGCTTAAAACGTAAAGCCAGGAAACACATTAGGATTCTGTTCAAATGGTAAGTACATGAACCTATAGGCAGCTCAAGACAGAACAAAAATATTTAAAAACTGGAAAACAAAGCCTAGAAGAAAGTCAGCAAAATTTTAGTCAAAAGTCATAAAATGCTATTTTGCCAGTTCAGTCTCATGTACTTAATCTATCTTCTGTTGTGGTTCTATCTTCACAATTAAATTCTGGGATATAATATTCAACTCCAGAGTCCCTACAATTAAGTTGGCCATTTTCTTAGTTTTTGAACTCTAATTTCTGTGTGTCTGTATTTAATGTTCCTTTTATAGCACTCCCTTGAGAACTTCTTGGAGATCTGGTCTGGCATTGGTAAATTCTTTCAGGTTTTGTTTATCTGAGAATGTTCTTGTCTTTTCTTCCCATGTGAAGGATAATCTTGCCAAGTACAGCATTCTTGGTTGAAACTGCTTTTCCCTCAACACTTTGAATATATTTTCACTTTCTTTCCTCACTTGTATTGTTTCTGATAAGAGGTTCCCTGTGAGCCTGATGGGATATCCTTTGTAGGTAACTTGATGTTTCTCTCTTGCCAGTCGTAGTATCTTGTCTTTGTTGTGATTGTGCTCAATCATATAATGTTGTGTCTTGGAAAAGATCTTCTTGAGCTGATTCTATTTGGGGTCCTTTGTATTTCTTGGGACTGGATCTTTGAATGCCTCTCTATGTTTGGAAAGTTTTCTTGTAGGATATCATGGAATAGATTATCAATGCCCTTATGAGTCTCTTCACCTTCTGGGATACCAATTATCCGGATGTTAGGACGTTTGATGGTATCTAGTATTTCTCGTATATTATTCTCATTTTTAGTGGCAATTTTCTCAGTCTTCGTGGTGGATATTTCTAGGTCAAAGATTCTATCTTTTACATCTGAGATTCGATTTTCTGTATGATCTAGTCTGCTTTTAATACTTTCAAGGGAGATTTTTACTTCCTATATTAAGCCTTCATTTCTAAGAAGTCCATTTGTTTCTTTTTTATAGAGCAAATTTCCTCTTTTAGAGCTTGCAAGAATTTCCTCACCTCCTGGAACTCTCTGCTCCTTTCTCCTGCCTCTTCTGCACTTCATTGTCCTTAGAGATATATCTGTTCAGTTCATTGGCTCATCTTTCCATTGGGTTGATCATCTTATTCCTGATAAACTTCTGGTTTTCTCTGTATATTCTTGTTATCAACCCCTTGTCTGAGGCATAGTTTGTAAACATATGCTCCCAGTCTGAGAGTTGCTAGTTCACTCCAACTTGTTTCTTTTGCTGAGCAGAAGTTTTTAAACCTGTTGTAATCCCATTTGTCTATTTTTGGGATTATTGCCTATATTTTAAGAGTCTTATTGAGACCAGCAGTTGGCATAATGGCTATGTAGTTGGACTACCAGTAGTCGACTGTGGTTCCAGTCCCAAACCCAGTGGCTTAAACTCACGCCTGAGCGTGTAGGTATGTACCAAGATCCTGAGAGGAGAATGGAGGAGAAGGGATTGTGGTGTGATTTCTCAGTTTCTGTCTCTATCTCTCTCTGTCTGTCTGGCAAGTGAACGCACCCTATAGCAAAATCCTATAAAAACAAATTTTTTTAAAAGTCTTATTTGAGAAGTTTTTGCCTGCTCTCATGTCTCCAAGACCTTCCCTGGCATTATCCACCATTAGTTTTATTTAGAGGTCTTAGGTTTAGAAGTTAGTTCCATTTTGAGTTTATTTTTGTTAATGGTGAGAGATAGGGTTCCAGTTTCATCTTTCTGCAGGTAGATACCCAGATTTTCTAGCTCCATTTCCTAAAGAGTTTTTCTTTTCCCCACTGGATTGACTGATGCCCTTTGTCAAAAATCAGATAGCTGTATATTTGGGGGGTTTATTTCTAGGATCTCTTTTCTGCTCCATTGGTCCACATGCCTGATTTGGTGCCAATGCCATGCTGTTTTGATTATCACAACTTTGTAATATATTTTGGGGTCAGGTACTGAGATGCCTCCTACTCCACTGTTCTTTTGCATTATTGCTTTGGCAGTATGGGGTCTTTTATGATTTCAGATGAATTTTTTGATTGCTTTTCCTAAATCTGTGAAGAATATCTCTAGTAATCTGATTGGAATTGTGTTAAATTTGTAGATTAATTTGGGTAGAATTGATCTTTTTATTTTATCAGTTTTCCAATCCAGAAATATGGGATGTCTTTTCACTTTTTTTGTGTTATTTTCAATTTCTCTTTTAGTTTTTTTATTGTTTTCCTTGTAGAGGACTTTGAATTCTTTGGTTAGTTTTTTAAAAAAATGTTATTAATTTACTATTTTTTTCTTGCACATTCAATCACTATGCATCATTTAGCTTTTAAAGAGAATTTAACTCAACATAAAATACACCTCAGAGCAGTGAAGTTGAGAATACTATGTATGTTATCATCAATAGGTAATAAACCATTTCTGTATCCCACAAATGTCTTACCTCTCTACTTTTTTCCCCTAATTTTCTTCCTTACATGCTTCCATTCTCCTACCCGCCTTCCACACTGTCTGCAGAGTCTATAACTATTTTCAATGCTTTATGTCCTCCAATCTTTCAGTCTCAATCATAGAGTGCAGAGAGTTGGCTATATGTTGAGTGGAGACATACAATGTTTCTCTTTCATAGCCTGACTTACTTCACTCATCAACAAATCTTCCATATTCATCCGCTTTATGTCAAATGCCAGGGACTGCATAGTATTTATTTCTAGATATTTTATTTCCTTCCTAGCTATTGTAAATGAAATTGCTCTCTTCAATTCTATCTTGGTGTGTTCACTGTTGGTATATAGAATGTTTTAGATTTTTGTATATTGATTTTGTATCTTGCCACTTTGCTGTATTTATTTATGACTTCTAAGCGTATTTTGTGGATTCTTTTGAGTGTTTAATGTATATTATCATGTAATCTGGAAACAGAGATATTTTCACTTCTTATTTCCCTATTCAAATGTCTTTTATTTTAGTCTCTTATCTGATTTCATTAGCTAGGATTTCCAGTACTATATTGAAAAGGAGTGAAGGACCATCAGAAGATGTAATGATTATGTAGCTGGACCCCCATGTAGTTGAATGCAGTTCAAGTCCCAGACCTGGTGGCTTAAAACTCATGATGGTGCCTGTGCATGCATGTCCAAGATACTCAGTGGAGAATGAAGAAGAAAGGATAGCAGTGTGGTCATTTTCCCTAGGGGGTAATTTCTCACTTTCTGTCCCTCTGTCTCTCTAGTGAGCATACCTGTCCTATAGAAAAATCTCTCCAAAAAGACAAAGAAAAAAATAATAATAAAAGAAATGGAGAAAGTGGCTTTCCTTGTCTTGCTCTATTTTTTTTTTTTTTTTTGAGAGATTTCTGCTATAGGGCGTGTGCACTCACCAGACAGACAGACAGAGAGACAGAGAGACAGAAAGTGAGAAATCACCCCCTCAGGGGGGATGGCCATGCCGCAATCCCTTCTCCTCCATTCTCTTCTCGGGATCTTGGGTACGCATGCACACGCATCTGGCATGAGTTTTAAGCCACCTGGTCTGGGATGCGAACCGCGGTCGACTACATGGGAGTACAATGACATAGTTGCTCTAGTTTTTAGTGGAAAAGCTTTCAGCCTTTCCCCATTCAGTATGGTGATAGTTATAGGCTTTTCATAGATGGCTTTATTGTGTTGAGAAATGTCCCTTCTATGCTGATTTTGCTGAGAATCTTAATCATGAAGGGGTGTTATAATTTTTCAAATGCCTTTTCTGCCTCAATTGATATGATCATATGGTTTTTATATTTCTTTCTGAAATTATGGTATATTACACTTGAAATATACATCTGTTGAACCATCCTTCCATCCTTGGAATAAAGCCTACCTGGCCATGGTGTATAATATTTTTAATGTGTCATTGGATGTGAATTGCTAGTATCTCGTTGAGAATTTTCGCATCTATATTAATCAAATAAATTGGTTTGTAGTTTGCTTTGCTTTGTTAAGTCTTGTCTTTTTTGGGGATAAGAATGATGGAGGCTTCATGAAATGAATTTGGGAGAATTACTTCCTCTTGAACTTTTAGAAATAGTTTGAGTAGAATAGGAGTTAGCTCTAGTTGTGTAGGATTCAGGAATGAAACCACAGACACCTAGACTTTCCTTAGTTGGTAGATTATTTATTACTGATTCAGTTTCATCACTTGTTATTAGTTTATTAGCCTTTCTATGTCTTCCTGATTCAGTCTTGGTAGCTTATATGTGTCTAAAAATGTGTACATCATATCCAGGATTTTTGCTAGTTGTGGTAGAGTCACTCATAGTATTTTCTAATGATCTTTTTTCTTTCTGTTGCATATGTTGTAATATTGCCTGTTTCATTGTAAATTTGATTTATCTGGTTCCTTTCTCTCTTCTTCTTAATTATTTTTGCTAATGATGTATCTACTTTATTTATCTTCTCAAAGATCCAGCTTTTTGTTTTATTTATTTTTTGCATAGTTTGTTTAATCTCTATTTCATTTATTTCTGCTCAAATATTTATTATTTCTTTTCTCTTGGCATTTTGTTTGTTTGTTTTTGTTTCTCGAGTTTCCTGAGGCATGTTGTCAGGTTGTCTATTTGACATCTTTCCATATTTTTATATTGCTAATCTATGAACACAATTTTGTAGTTATAATTATTGTTTATGCTCATAAATCCCCATGAAAGAAGAAGGGAGAAAGAACATACTGATAGTAAACTGGACTCACAATCCTATAAATTTATTTACCAGATTATGACATGGAAATATAAATAAGTTCTACCTATTAGAGTGGACTTTTGAAAGAAAGTTATTAAAAATAGATGAAAATATTTTCTAGTAGATAAAATACCATGTTTTATCAATCCAAACATGCACATTTTTTCACAAAATGTTAAGAAATTTATTAAATATCTGACTATTTAAATGTGCTTGTAATTTATGTCTTTCAATTTTAACTTGTAAATTTTTGTTTTTCTTTCTCAATATAAACTAGTGGTGTGACTTAAAATCAAGAGCTTCTTAAATTGATGAAATTTGGGGACTGACATTTAGCTTAATGGCTCTGTCGCTGGTCTCCCATGCAGTCGACCATGGTTTGAGTCCTGGACCCAGTGGCTTAAACTCACACCAGGCACGTGTGTGTGCATGCCCAAGATCCTGAGAGGAGAATAGAGGAGAAGGGATTACAGCATGGTTATCCCCCCTGGGGGGGTGATTTCCTGCTTTCTGTCTCTCTGTCTCTCTCTGGTCTTTCTTGCGAGTGCATGTGCCCTATAGCAAAAAGAAAACAAAACAAAAAATAAAAACAAAAAACTCTCTAAAGAAAAGAAATTGATGAAATTTGGTAGTTTCCTCTCAGATCCAAGACCATATTTATATTCATTTATGCAGCTAATGGATAATGTCTGCTTGAAGAATTGCTTTTGTATTAAATAATTGCTATTAACATGTTCATGAGGACATATTTTTAAATGCTGACATCATTCACAATTAGAGTTCCACAGCCCTAACCTTTACTTTGATTATAGACTGTGTGTTCGATGGTATCTGTCTGGACCCCAGGACAGGTTCCCTGGGGGAGAGAGTGAAAGATGGGACAAACACACGCACACACACTATGAGGTGCTGATCAAGTCTTCTTCTTCCTCCATTTATTGAGGAAAAATGACGAGTTATATACAGCTGGTGGGCACCAATTGGTTGCCCAAAATGCAAATGAAATAGAACTGCATGAACCAGTCATTGGTGTGGGTGGATCTCTCCTGTTACCTAGAAACCCAACTGCTTCTGGGGAGAACAGTTGGTCACATGATTTCTGAGAAATGGTTTGCTCAGTGAGGAAGTGAAGCCTAATGGTTTCCAAGATGGCGGATAGCTCAAGATGGCGGATAGCTCAAGATGGCTTCCGTATGCAGTGGCCTCCACAGGTACCAGTGATCTCAACCTTCTCAGTTCACATTCTCATGTATTCTCTTCCATGTAGTACCAGGGGTAGAAGATGTTATTACTGAAATATGGTGAAAAAAAGTAAGAGAATATTGTTATAGTCTTAGAGGTAGAAAATATTTCGTAAGCTATAAATAAGCTTTAGAAACTAAATAAAATATGTACTGATATAAAAATATTAAAAAATTAACAGGTGCTATAGCCATAGGCTATTAGGTATAACATTTTTCCATACATGAAATTTAATGGTAACACCAAAATTTGAAGAAAAATATTAAAAAACACATAAAAGAGAGTTAATATTCTAATATAAAAAAATCTACAGTTTTTTAAGGTAAAAAGAACAATAAACATTGTTGGCTCCATTGTGGGAAGATAATGCACTGCTCAAGAAAACCTGGATGCCACATGGCAACTATGGTTCATATCCTTGGTCCATCAGCCTAAAACATCCTAAGTAAACATGGAAGTGCCCAAGATCTAATGGGCTGGAGGTTTGAAGAAAAAGAATCATGGTATGCTATGACCAGACCTTGTGGAGGCTGCTCCTTTCTTTCTCTCTTTCCCTTTCCCTTTCCCTTTCCCTTTCCCTTTTCCCTTTCCCTTTCCCTTTCCCTTCCTCTCTCTCTCTCTCTCTCTCTCTCTCATTCTCACATGTGCTCTGTTATGAATTAAATATAAATAAATTAATAAAAATGAACACACTATCTATTGAGATAAATGTCAATAAAATAGTGTTGAAACATTTGCAATCATGATCTTTCAAATTAAGGCAAAAGTAACATTTTATTTTCGACCTCTTATTTGAAAATTTAAATTATAGGTAATAGTTACTGTCATAAAGGGGATAAGAAAATAGGTTAAATTATAAATTGAAAAATTTTAAGAACAATTTAGTAGGATATGGCAAAATGAATGTACCTTCTCCATGATGCATTAATACTCTTTAAAAACACTGTATATAAGACAATATACACATGTGAAAAGAGTTATGTGATATGAACACCAGATAGCATAATGGTTACATTGCTGGACTCCCAGGTAGTCAACCATGGGTCAAGCTCCAGACTTGGCAGTTAAAAACTCACACAGACACATGTGCGTGCTTGCCTAAAATCCCAAGGAGGACAGTGGAAGAGAAGGGATTGTGGATGACCATCCTTCTGGGGAGGTGATTTCTCACTTTCTGTCTCTGTCCTCTTCTCTCTCTCTCTCTCTCTCTCTCTCTAGCGATTTCATGCTCTATAGCAAAAAAAACTCTCTGAAAAATAAAAAGTTAGCTCAAAATGGAATTCATTACAGCAGGATTTATAATAATAAAATGCTACAAATATCATAATTTTAATTGATAAAGAAATACATGAAATTGATCATACAAACTACAAAGCAATTATCACTATTGCAGTGGCAAGACATCACATCTATTACAAGTCATTATATCTATCTACAATGTATTATAGATTCAAATAATTAGTGAATATGACATGATAAATATAAGCAGCAGAAGAAAAGATAGAGTCATTGGATTTCATCAAAACTAAAAGTTCTAGTTCATCAAAGGTCCCTGACAACAGGATTTTTAAAAAAATAAAAATAAAAGGTATCCTTCATAATGGAAGAAAGTATTTCCAAAGTACGTATCTGATAAGTGGTTAATATCCAGAATAGATAGGGAAATCCTAAACTTTAATAACAACAAAAAAATAATAATTTAAAAATGAACTTTAATAGACATTTCCCCAAATAAGATGTACATAAAAAGATGTTCCATATTACCAGTCATTAGGGAATATAAAACTAAACCAAAATGAGATAGTATGTCACAGACATTAAGATGGTTATCACTGGGACCAACAGATGTCCTAATGGTTATGTCACTGGACTTCCACATAGTTTGACTGCAATTCTTGTCCCAGACCCAGAAGCATAAAATTCACACCAGGCACGTGTATGTGCATGCCCAAAAATTCCAAGAGGAGAATAAAGAAGCCTTCCTTGGAGAGTTGTCTGTTCAGCTCATTTACTCATCTTTTCATTGAATTGATTACTTTTTTGTGGGTAAGCTGCTTGGGTTCCCTTTATAGTCTGTCTATCATTTCTTATCTGAGGCATACTTTGCAAATATATTCTCCCATTCTGACAGTTGTCTCTTCATTCTAATTATTGTTTCTTTTATACAGAAGCTTTTTTTCCCTATTGTTATCCTACTTGTCTGTTTTTGGGACTATTGCCTGTGCTTTACGGGTAGTCTTTAAGAAGTCTTTATCCAATCCAGTATCTCCCAGAGTTTTACCTATATTTTCCACTGTTGGTTTTGTTGTTGTTTTTTTCTGCCAGTATTTTTTTAGTTTGAGGTTTTAGGTTTAGATACTTGCTATATTTTGAGTTGATTTTTGTTCATCGTGAGTGATAGTGGTCCAGTTTCATTTTTCTGCAGGATAATATATATTTTATATTGTCTTTGATTTAACTAATACACACTGTGTTCATGCTGGGAAAAACTGTGTTATACACTATAAAGACAAACAGTGATTAAATGTAAGTTAACAAAACAAAGCAAAACCAAAAATATGTGGTCTCATATATTTGAATATCTGTACTCAAAGCAGTGTTGGGGACAATAACCAAAAGGTAGAAGCTGTAGAAATATCTATTGAGGGAACCAGCAGTTAGCGTAATGACTATGTCGCTGGACTCCCACGTAGTCGACCGCGGTTCGCGTCCCGGACCCGGTGGCTTAAAACTCACGCCAGGCACGTTTGCGTGCGTGCCCGAGAGGAGAATGGAGGAGAAGGGATTGCGGCGTGACCATCCATTCTGGGGGGTGATTTCTCGCTTTCTGTCTCTAATGTCTCTCTCTGTCTGTCTGGCGAGCGCACGCACCCTATAGCGAAAATCTCCCCCAAAAAAGAAAAAAAAAATTTAAAAAAAGAAGTATCTATTGACATGTACACAAAATGTGGTATATATATATATATATATATATATATATATATATATATATATAAAGGAATATTATTCAGCCTTACAAAGAAAATTCTGACAAATTTGAGAACATAGATTAACCTTGAGGATATTTTGCCAAACGAAATAAGCCAGTCACTAAAAACCAAGTACTATATAATTTCACCTATACAATGTACCAAGGTTAGTCATATTTATAAAGATAGAAAGTAGAGTGATGATTGCTAGGGCCTAGGGTGAGGGAGAGGGGTTGGAGAAGTTGTTTAAAGGGTGTAGAATTTCAGTTTTACAGTATGAAAAGAGTTTTAGAGATTAGATATACCACCATTTGGACATACTTATCACTATTAAACTACACATTTTAAAATCATTAAGATGATAAATTTTAGGTCTATATTGCCAGAATTAAAAATTTAAAAAAATAAAAGTATCTTTGAAACAATATGGATTATATATTCTGGTTTTTACAGATAACATGTACACATCTGTATGCATTTATAAAAGTACATTTAAGATTAAAATTTAGTGAAAATGTATTTTTAGGAACAAAATTAGGATGACAAATAGTGAATTTTCACATTTTATAGTTAAACAATATTTGCACTTTGTAAGTATTTAGTTTTTATTAGGTTGTTGGGAAAACATGTGTTTTTCTATACAAAAATGCTTCATGACTTTCCTGACAAGCCAATTATTTAAAATCATAGAAACACAAAAGAATAAACTACATTAGTGGTTAGTAAAAACTTCTCATAATGCAAGATGATAACCCACTAAAACCAGAATTGTAGAAGTTTTCTCATTTTTTCCATCTCAAAATTTACTTTGGAAATGATTAATAGCTAAAAATGTAGATGTTGGGTTCAAACTTGAATCTTGGAGTCAAAATCATCATAGGTGGAGCCCAGGGAGTTTTTACCCACAGGTGGTTTTGATGGATAGCTACAGCTGTTCATTCTCTAGTCCAAATATCCTTAAAACTTTCTTCTTCTGTACGTTTCAAATTTCATGTTCATTTTTGCCATATTGCACTAAAATATTTCATTATGCGTCAAGGAAAAACACACAAGTCATAGCCCCAGCTCTTGTATCTAGATAGCTCTAGGCTATACCCAGATACATGCAAACTAACCTCCAAAATGGGGAGAATGGTATCACAGACTTTCTTACTCAATCACTTTTTGCTTCCTATTGTCCTCAACCCCTTACACGTACTTCCAACTTCATTTTGTCTCTAAACTTATTATTTTTGGGTAAACAAGAAGTGTGGAGTTCCCCAAACACTGTCATTTTAATAGACCCAATCCCAATAGTCCTTTACAGAGAATGGAAGTCACTCTGAAGGTATATCTGTTGGTCCTTGCTGCGAATGGGGTTAGATATTCAGCATCGAGGTCTATCTACAAGTCAGTCCCATTGCTTTTGAGGATACTCAGGACTATTCCTCTCCCCCAAAATTTCCACATAGTCTCAATATACCTTCTTCTTTATGGTTTATGTGCTCCAGGATAATTTAGATTTTTCTGCAGATCAAATAACTAAATTAAATTGCCACAGTCCAACAGTAGGATATAACATTAATCTGAGAAGAGGTATAATATTCATTTGAACAGCACCCGAAGAATTGTAATGGCTATGTAGCAACCAGATCTGCCATGTATGTGCCTGCTGTGGCCAGGTGGAAAAGAGTAGGCTATAGGTTTTAAATAGCATTGACGGGGCTAGCAGGTGATGTGGTGGTTAAGGCGCTGGATCCCACGTGGCCAACTACAGTTGAGTCTCAGAACTGGCTGCTTACACTCACTCTTTCCTTTTCTATCTCTTTTTCTGGTGAACACATATGCCCTATAGCAATTTGAAAAACTACAATACTAATAAATAAATAATTCTTAAAAAATAAATAGTACTGATAATATTTATGAGAACGTGCTTTAGACTTTGCCCTATTTTAGGTGTTGGGCTTCTTTTTTTTTTTAAATAAACTTTACTATTTATTTATTTATTGAGAGAGATTTTGCTATAAGGTGCATATGCTCACTGGAGACACAGAGAGACAGAAAGCAAGAAATCAGCCCCTAGGAGTGATGGCCATGCTGCAATCCCTTTCCTCCCATTAAAATCCCCTCTTGGGATTTTAAGCACACATACACACAAGCCTGGCATGAGTTTCAAGCCTCTGGGTTCAGGACTAGAATTGCAGTTGGCCATGTGGGAGTCCAGTGATGTAAACATTACAGCCTCTGCTGGTGCCAGGTCCTGGGCTTTAAAGTTCAAAAAAATCTATGTTCTCAATTCAGCTCTGCTATTTGTTAGCTTTGTGACTTGGGGAAGATGTCTAACTTCTCTGTTGTTTTTTTTTTTTTTTTTTTTTGGTTAAATCTAAAATGGAGAAATATAAATATTTACCTAGCAGGATTGTAGTGAGGATTGAGTACATGATGTATTGAAATGCTTATCATAGCAGCCTGCATAAAGTAAACATTTGCTAGTATTTTAATTATTTTCCATAGACAGTTTCAGTTTAGTTTTTGGTATTGTAGTTTATGACTTAGAAAATCCAATTAATTTGCTTCACTTCTGTCTAAGGATGTGTTAATGATTTTCATTTTTACACCCTCTTTAACACAATTGGTTTTTTTTTTTTTTTTTTTTTTTTTTTCTTTTCATTCTTCCAATTCCTTGTATACTCCTTCCTGGCATAGGAGTTATAGGGACTGACAACAAGGTGATTTCCATTTTGAAATGGGAAAACTATGCAATATTCAAAGTGGCTTAAATTTTTTTTTTAAAAAAGGCAATAAAACACTTTGTCCTCTTGTAGCGATACAATTAAATCAATTTTACTTACTATTATGTTTTGATTAATGTAGTAGTTCTATAAATTTTTATTATATAGTCATCCCATCCTTAAATCCTCTCTCATTAAAAAGTAAATGCAAATATAGGGCCCAGCAGTTAGCGTAATGGCTATGTCGCTGGACTCCCACGTAGTCGACCGCGGTTCGAGTCCCAGACCTGGCGGCTTAAACTCACGCCGGGCGCGTGTGCGTGCGTGCCCAAGATCCCGAGAGGAGAATGGAGGAGAAGGGATTGCGGCGTGGCCATCCCCCCTGGGGTGTAATTTCCTGCTTTCTATCTCTCTGTCTCTCTCTGTCTGTCTGGCGAGCGCACGTGCCCTATAGCAAAAACCTCTCCAAAAAAAAAAAAAAAAAAGTAAATGCAAATATATAAATAATAAATCAAATACATTGTTTATTTTTCAGTAAAAGCACATCCAGACATAATCAGAGAAGAACAGGATAGATGATCTCTAAGGATCCTGCCTGAGTGTATGATAGGCAGTATAAGTGGCTACCTTCATTGAGTGAACCAAAAAGTTTAACCTAAAACATAACACCTTGTGTTAGGCTTTTTAAAGCCTTTTTAGCTCACTGGTAGAATGCAAAACTACTATCTAGAGGAAGATATTATATTAAGAGAAGTATAAATAAGATAAGGAATAGATTATTTCCAGTATATGAAGGCTTACAATCATTATCACTTTAAATTCTAATATTTGGGGGATAAAGAGTATGTCCCGGAAAAATGGTCTCTCTTTAAGATTATTACCAACTCTTCTTTGATCATGAATGATGATGAAGGAGTGCTGTGGGGTGGGAATGAGGAAGCTACTCAGCTGGAAACACGTATTTATAGATATTTTCTTCCACTTGAATGAATTAGTTCAGTTTCTCTGTGGACTTCATTGACATCATCATGACTCTTTGCATGACCAACAGCTAAGGACTCTGGCAACTAAGTAAGATCTGGGACACTTGAGAGGTTTCTTTTTTATAAATCTGAAGGTTGATTACATGGTGGTGTGGATGGTTGAGTTAGAATTAATATCTGTTTCATATCATCCCTACAACCTTTTGAGTGAAGCAAGGTTGGGTCACTCAATAGGTTTTCATCATTACTATCTGTTGTTGAGGCTGCAGTTAAGATATTGAAAACAGACCTCAGGTTTTTATTATTTTAAAAACTATTAGTCCAAAGGACAATAGAGACAGAGTCATGTTCATAGTTAGTGCTAGATGTACCTTGATTAAATAAAAAAAAAAAAATGAACAGACAAGTGCTGCTGACTTCAGTGAGTCATTGTGTAGTATATTAGAACCATGGTAGAGTTCTTTTTGTTCTTAGTATACATTGGAGAATTTTAATGAAGACCAACTTAAATGAGAGAGACTAGGCAAGTTCCAAGCCCTCCATCCTGAGGCTTTCAAGCAGTACATCTTCAAAAATTGAGAGAGAAATAATGTCATCTAAAACGATCTTGCTTATGAATGACATTTCACCTTTAGAGGTCCAGACTTTGCATTCTTGAACATCTTCTTTCTATTAGTACCTCTGAGTTCATTCAATCTCTAATCTCAAAGTGCTTGATCACACATTTAGATAGCTATTAAAAACTACTGTTGGGGCCAGAAAATGCCATAGCAGTTACGTTGTTAGACTCTCACATGGCCAACTGTGGTTCGAGTCCTGACTGGTGGCTTAATACTCATGCCAGATTGGGACCAGCAGTTAGCGTAATGGCTATGTCGCTGGACTCCTATGTGGTCGACCACGTTTCAAGTTCTGGACCCGACGGATTAAAACTCAAGCCGAGCGCATGTGCGTGCGTGCCCAAGATCCTGAGAGGAGAAAGGAGGAGAAGGGATTGCAGTGTGGCCATCCCCTCTGGGGGGTGATTTCTCGCTTTCTGTCTCTCTCTGTCTGGCGAGCACACGTGCCCTATAGCAAAAACCTCTCAAAAAAAAAAAAAAAAAACTCATGCAGGGTGTGTGTGCATGTGCGTGTGCGTGTGCGTGTGTGTGTGTGTGTGTGTGTATTCCCGAGATCCCAGGATGAGAATTGAAGAGAAGGGATTGTGGTGTGGCCATCCCCTCCTCCCGCTGGGGGAGGGTGGGTGATATCTCACTTACCCTCTCACTGTCTCTGTCTTTCTCATTCTCTGGAGTGTGCATGTACCTTATGGTAAAAATACCTAAGAAAAAGAAAAGAAAAATTCTACCACATTGTTGAAATGTGGTTCTTGATAATGAACAGAGAAAGTGATTTTTTTTTTTTGAGAGGTTTTTGCTATAGGGTGCATGCGCTCACCAGAAATACAGAGAGAGACAGAGAGACAGAAAGTGAGAAATCACCTCCTGGGGGGATGGCCACGCCGCAATCCCTTCTCCTCCATTCTCCTCTCAGGATCTTGGACATGCACACACACACACCCGGCGTGAGTTTAAGCCACCGGGTCCAGGACACGAACCGTGGTTGACTACATGGGAGCTTAGCAACATAGCCATTACACTTACTATTAGTCTTGAACACAGATGGTGATTTTAAAGAGAGCATAGCTATGATAAAGAAGAGAATAAGATAAGACAATGTTCAGCTATTTTGTCACACAGGGGCTCATATAGAGAGGGGTCTTTTTTTTTCAGTAACTAGACGATCCAATAATATAGGTGATCCAATAATATATGAAACATATGAGCAAATGGATTAATAATTGTACACTAACTTCAAGTGATCAGTGAGTGTGGATAGTTTTGTATTTGGAATGATTCTGAGGTGGCACCTGTATGTATCACAAATGTCAGTTATATCTGATTAATTAATGGAAAAATGGCAGCATTAGGGCTGTGTATTTTCCATTCTTCTGTCTGCCATTGTTATAGCCACGTATTCTAAGGGATGAATATGTAGTGTTAACAAAAGATGACACAGCCCCAGGGCGATGGAATTGGAGTAACATGAAAAGAACAAGGGAGGAAAGCCTCCCCTGCCTTTCTGCCAGCTTTGACCTGTGTGCTCCTCCCTGAGCAAACAACAGTGTTGCAGAGGCCACCAGCCAGCAGCCATGAGAGGGATTTCCTGTGATGAATTGGCAGCGAAGCAGCGATCGCTTCATTCTTCCCTCTACCTTTTGTATTCAGTCGCACAACCTAAGGACAAGGATTCAGCTTTTTATCTGGATGTGTATAGGGGTTTGCTGTGTGAAATGTCTTCCTTATTCTCAAATACCCTTTCCCTTGAATATAGAAACTGTCACCCTCGACAAAACATAGCAGTCCAAAGAGATCAATACTCCGTTTCCTTTCCAGATGTTGTAAAGAAATGAGTGAGTTCCTGGAATGCTTTAGACTAATATCACAGTGAGATGTAAAAGGAATACATTTTGTTCTCACTCTAGCCAGCAAGCTGTTAAAACCCTGAAGCATTAGGCCAGGTATTTCTTACCCAGTCTTTTATGTCTTATTGACTATCACCCATGTGCTATTCTTATTCAGGTCAATCACTGTGCCTCGTGTAGGCAACCAATTTTCTCTACTGAACGTTGAAACTGCTAATATCTGATGGTGAATTTTACACCATGGGTAGGATACTTGCTTTTATATATATTTTTCTCTTTTTTTTTTTTTTTTTTTTTTTTTTTTTTGGAGAGGTTTTTGCTATAGGGCGCGTGCGCTCGCCAGACAGACAGAGAGAGACAGAGAGATAGAAAGCAGGAAATCACCCCCCAGGGGGGATGGCCACGCCGCAATCCCTTCTCCTCCATTCTCCTCTCGGGATCTTGGGCACGCACGCACACGCGCCCGGCGTGAGTTTAAGCCGCCGGGTCCGGGACTCGAACCGCTGTCGACTACGTGGGAGTCCAGCGACATAGCCATTACGCTAACTGCTGGTCCCTATATATTTTTAAAGTCTGTAACATATGTGGCAATTACTATTTGGCAAGGTAATCCATCTTCTCTTCATCTCTGACTAACTTAATAGTGTAGTAGGCCACCGGCATAGGCAGAGGCGGGGGTGGTCTGTCCTGTTTACAACCATCCTATGCTAAAAAATCCCAATTTGGGTGCCAATTAAGACAGCAGAATTCAACCAGTTGACTGCTACTGAAACCTAGAGAGGTTATGCTACTCTTACCTTCTTATATAACACCATCAAATTTAATTGAAGACTAATTATACTTGACTTAATAGCAGAACAAGTTCCAGACACAAAATCACCATGTCAAATATATTTTTAATATACCCACTGTTAACCTAAATTTTTTATCATTTACTCTTTATTTTTTAGAAAAGGTAAAGTAAAAGTAAAAACCATTTTTTTCTAATTTATGATGAATAAAACATTATGCTATTATACATATTTCCACCCTAATCCTCAGAATGTTCCTGCAAGTTATGTATGACCATCACTAACTTTTATATTTTAGGAAAGTAAAATCAGAATACTTCATTACTTCTGCTCAATGTTGCATAGTTATGAAACACCCACTAAATTACTTTGTTGCTTTGTTACCAAAGTCCAACTGCAAAAAAAGTCAACTCCCCCGGTTCTCTGGCAGGGACATCCTGGGGTACTCTGACTGGATGCTGAGGGAAAACACTGAGGTTATGTTGTTTTTTATTTTCTATTTTTCTTAGTTATCTATACCGTCATTTCTCTGCCCACTTCAGTCAGGTTGGACCACACTGCGTGTGAGTACTGTAGGCACGAGGAGTGAATGTGCTTTGCCTGTCCACCAGGTCTCAGTGCCGCCGGTGAGGCTGTGACTCTCACGTCACTCTTTCTCTTCTCTCCTCCTTGCAAGAGCCATCTATGTGGTGTAAGCGTGCTGACTTAGAACCTCATAGCTTGAGTAGTTGTCATGCCCACTGCTTTAGGATTCCCTGCTCAGGTCACTCCAATCTCATTCCTGCTTCCTGGTTCAAGCCTGGCTAGAGTGAAAGCCGGCTGCCATGCTGACCTTTGTTGCCGTCACTTGATCGGCCTCGGCTAAGATTGTCCATCTGACGAGTTCCTCAGAGATGTAGTAGTGCTGACTCTTTTAAATCCTGATTAAAGGATCCTTTTTTAAAAATAACC
Source organism: Tupaia tana (assembly GCA_026018925.1). Lineage (NCBI taxonomy): Eukaryota > Metazoa > Chordata > Mammalia > Scandentia > Tupaiidae > Tupaia > Tupaia tana. Next base: position 153,852,642 of record JAKSZU010000003.1, read on the forward strand.
CCTCTTGGGACCAGCAGTTAGCGTAATGGCTATGTCGTCGAACTCCCATGTGGCCGACTGTGGATCGAGTCCCGGACCTGGTGGCTTAAACTCACGCTGGGCATGTGTGCGTATGTGCCCAAGATCCTGAGAGGAGAATGGTTAAGGGATTGTGGCATGGCCATCCCTCCTGGGGGGTGATTTTTCGCTTTCTGTCTCTCTGTCTCTCTCTGTCTTTCTGTCAAGCGCACGTGCCCTATAACAAAAACCTCTCAAAAAAACAAAAACAAAAAAAAAACACAAACAACAACAACAACAACAAAACCCTCTCTTCCTCTACAACCTCTTTTTTTTTTTTTGGAAGACACTCTAGAACATAGTGACTGCCTTCTTTATTTTTAATTTGTGATTCACATATGCATGAGAGAGAGAGAGAAAGACAAGAAAGGAAAGAAGCAAAGAAAGAAAGAAGGAGGGAGACAAAGGATGGACAGGAGAAGAGCAGTTTCCACGGGATTCAGTCACACTCAGTCCCCTCCCTCCAGCCCTCCAGCTTGCTGGAATCCTGGGCACGAACACATCAAAGATTGAGGTTCTCGTCTAGATAGAGTTCCTACTTTCTATGATCAACAGATACAAAAAGCTGTCACTGAGTAAAACAAATGCTAGTGAGATAAGTCTTCTGCAAATTACTTGGTCATTGGAAATAAATATGTTCTAAATATAAAGTCAAAGCAGATCTCCATCTTTGCCATAAATTATTGTTAATTTTTTTTAAACATTTCTTTTAGACTGAAACGTTTGATTTGTTTTAAACCAAAACATTTTAGGAGGTAATTAACAAGCATTATCTAGGAAGTTCTTTAAAATAATAAAAAGCACTTAAAATATAGCATGTGGTTTGAGATCCAGGAAGGAGAAAATTGTTATCAGGGTTCATAGAAAATACCAATTAAATTAAAGTTACCACCTGCCTCATTTCAATCAAAATATTTCAAAATAAAGATTCGTGTCCAGTGTCTTGATTGATTTAATTCTGAACCAATTATTTTCTCTGAATCTTGAAACCTTACCTTATGCTATGTCATGTAGCTTCTCTTTAGACTCACTGTCATCTCTACATTCAGAGTCTTTGCATTTCTTTTTGGTTATTATAATAAGATTCTAGCAGGAGATGCTGCTTATTATCATTTTTCTCTTCTCACCTATCTACCACAGTCCTTTCAGAACAAACATTCTAAATTGAATGTTTTAATTCTTTCTAAATCATTTTGGTGATCCCAAATTTTTTAAAGAAAAATTGCTAAACCTTTTAAAATATTCTTAGTATAAGACATTTTTTTTATCTACTCTATATCCTGTACCTTACTCATATGTATCTCTAACCCCAACATTCCAGATTATCTGCAAGTCATTATAGACAAATGCACTTTTTCTTGCACTTTTCTTAGAAGAGAATGTTACACTTCGTTCTCCACAAGCTTCAGCTAATTTTTAGGCCGGTGGGCTGTATTAGGGCAGTGATAGTGAGGGTTAAGCTCCCTCTCATATCTGTAGCATTTAGGATACTGACCACTATGTAGTACATAATCAATCAATGTTTTCAGAATAAATGACAAATTACCCAGTTTATATAACATCCTCCTGGAAATTTTCTTTAGACTTTGTGCCCAAAATTCAGCATTTCAGTAAACGATAACAAATGTTTTTGCTCATGGATTATGACATTGACTTGATTGCCTACCTTCTTTCTCAGGGTCAGGAGCTCCTGGAAGATGTACTTCTCTACTCCAGGATTCAGCGTGCAGTTTCTTCTTGATCTAAATACTCTTGTTTCTTGTTTTGTTCTTCATGTTTTTAATTATAACAAAGTTCAGGGGAGACAAAAGAATTGGAAGAGCTCTTGCTATACTTGACAAAGTAAAATTTATAAGTGAGAAGGATTGAAGAAAGAGCTCAGGAATGAAAAAGTGGATTTATTCATTCATCTTGGGGCAGAAGTCAAAGTTGAAATAGCTTTTATCAGCAATAAAAGGGTTGAAAGGGAATGGTCACCTGTAGATGTTCATTCTTTCTGTGATGATTTAGTGAGCTACTGTCACATACTAGACAGTACTTTGGATGCTGAGGAAAAGCAGTGATCATCAGATAAAACTTTCTGCCTTGTTGAAACTGACATTTTTGTGGGGGAGACTGATGGTAAAAAATAAAAAAGTAAAACATGTAGCACACCAGATGGTAAAGATTGGCATTGAAAAAAAAAAAGTACAATAAAATGAACCAAGGAAAAGAGAAATTTATTATCAGAGATAGAAGTTGCTTTATAAATTCTTTGTTTTGTTTTTACTTTGTTTTTAAATGTGGTCAGAGAAGTTCGTACTGATAAGGTGAACTAAAGGAAATGTACATTATTCATAGGGCTAGTCTATGTTCTATTAACAAATCAACTCTAAAATCTCCATGGGGTAATGCAGTCAAAGGTCAAGTCTTGCAATTAATGTCTGTTCAGCGAGGGTTGGTGACATGCTCTGATTCACACTATGGGAGGCACCAAGGCTAATGTGGTCTAACTAGCTGGCCTGTACAGTAGTGTATAACCATGGAAGTCTCTGTGTGGTTGGAAGAGAAGTTAGAGAGTCACACACATCTTATTTTATTTCTTCTGAATTTACATTTAATTTTTATTTTGTTTTCTCTCTTTGCCAACATTCTCCTGCCTTGGGCTCTTGAGTAGCTGAGACCACAGGTGCAAGCTGCTGCGTTTAGCATTTCAGGTGCTCTAGAGGTTGAATCTGAGCCTGCCCCCCGCCATGCGGCCTCAGCCTACTGAGTACCAGTAAATGCAGCTGTGGCTGGCCCCACATCAATTTTTAAATACTTTAGCCTCAAGAGCGTATATATTCCTTCTTCGACTGCCTATTATTGATCAGAACTAATCACGTGGCTCAATCTTATACAAAAGATGCTATCAAGGAAAACTTGATGTATTAGTTTCCTATAGCTGCCCTAACAAATTACCACGAACTTGGCCTAAAGCAACATAGATTTATCATAGTACAGTTATGGAGCATAAAAGACTGAAAATGGTTATTGACAGCTTACTCTTTGCAAAGAATCAAGGGATAATTTATTGCATTACCTTTCCCAGCCTCTAGAGGCTGACAGTTCTTGGCTCATAGCTTCATTTTACCTGTTTCTTTTCCCCTCTGCTTTTAACATTGCATTGGCTTTTCTACAACTTTGATCCTTTTGTCTCCCTCTTAGAAGGACCTTGTGATTACGTTGGGTTCTCCAAGCTACATCTCCCCTTTCAAGATCTCTGCGAGATCTCAGTTTCTCTGCAAAGTCTTTTTTGCCGTGTAAAGCAGCATGCACACAGATCCTCGGGCATAGAATATGGCCATCTTGGGGGGCCAGCAGGTAGAGTGATGGTTCAGGTGCTGTATCCCACATGGCTGATTCTGCTGTTTGAGTCCTGGGCCAGGCGACATACAGCCACGTGTATGTCCATGCCCAAAATCCTGAAAGAAGAATGGAGGGAAAGGGATCACAACATGGCTATACCCTCTGCACAGTGATTCCTCACTTTCCCTCTCTCTGTCTCTCTCTGATGCATGCACACACCCTATGGCAATAATCTAGGGGAAAAAAATAAAGACATCTTGGGAAAGGCATCGTTACTCTGTCTGTCACACTTGATATAACAAAATCATCTGTATTGCTTGGATCAAGCCACATGGAAATCTGGATCAAGCAATCACAGATATGGGAGAAATGGTTTCTACATCTCTGTGCTGGGATGGGAATATATTTAGGACTCAGCAAGAATACCAAAAAAATCAGAAAAAAAAAGCATTTCGAATAGCTGTAATAAAAGTACTTTTGATTTATTTTTTCCAGAATAAAATTAGAGCACCTATCTTTTATGACATAGAAATTTTTACTAAACAGAACTCTTATCATTTTTAGATAATGGTACATACTGAAAACTACTGAGACTGAGAAAAGAATGATAGTTGAAGGAGATAAGATCGGAAAGATCAATGAGGAATGCTTAGGAAGAGATACAAAGGGCCTTACCTGTGGGATAGGATGAGGATTACAACCTTTTCTACTTACCTTTCAATGAGTTGGGAAGTATTAACCAGATTTGTAACATGTTTTGAGAATAGATTGGAGAGTTGAAAAAAAAAAGAAAAAGGAATCACCCCCCCCCCCCCCCGACACTGCAGAGTGAGTCAAAGACAGAATATTGAAGGTGATAATATTAGCTGAGGGTGAGATCTGAGGTCTAATCCTTCTAACCATGTTGACTACCTCAGATGCATTTTTTTTATAGTTTGAGATTCTCTCTTAGGAATTCAGCAGATGCTGGCAGTGAGGAGCTTGGGTATGGAAGAATCGAGACAGTTTGCTTATCCTGCTACATGGTAGGATATTAGGTCACACTCTTTCCAAAACTTTTTGTCATAATAATTATGTATGCATGGCACTTTATAACAAAATAAGTTAATTTATCACTCTACGTATGTATTTAGTCTAGAAAGAAGGTGAGGAAAGGTTAACACAACACTGTCAGGAGAACAAATCTATGTGTGTGTGTTATTTTTACTCTCCACAACCAAAAGAATTAGAGGCAACACCAAGACTTTTTCCCCTTTGACTTAATGTTTAACCGACAGAGAAAATAAAGTAGAGGGATGTAAATAGCTTCACTAGAAGAGCCAGCTCTTGGTGTGTGCCGATGTTATTAATAACAGAATAGTGAGACCAGCAGTTAATGTAATGGCTGTGTCACTGGACTCCCATGTAGTTGACCATGGTTCAAGTCCCGGACCTGGTGGCTTACACTCACGCCAGGCACTTGTGCATGCGTGCCCAAGATCCCGAGAGGAAAATGGAGGAAAAGGGGGGTTGTGGTGTGGCCATTCCTCCTGGGGGCGATTTCTCACTTTCTGTCTCTCTGTCTCTCTCTCTCTTTTTGGCGCATGCACCCTATAGCAAAAACCTCTCAAAAAAAAAAAAAAAAAAGAAAAGGAAAAAAAAAAAAAGAACAGGGTAGAGGGTAGTAGTGGGTTACCATGGAAATAATAGATGTATGAGGGGTAATCTTGTCATTGAGTTACAGAGATGAGGAAACTGACCTCAGCAGGGTAATAACAGTTCCCACTCCTAATGTCAACCACAGCAAGTCAGTTTACAGTAAGGGTTCAAAACAGGCAGTCTGATCCCAGGACCCAACCACCACACTGCGTAACTGGAAATCTGCTCCTATCCCAACGAAACGTATACAGTATTTTTTAAATATGCAAGTGTTTTCTAAATATTTCACTAGATGAATTATTTTCTAATGATCAGGATGATTCATGCTCATATGATAATTCTGAGCCTGTAGAAAAGAACCTCGTTCAGGCCAGCTGATGTCGTGGTGGTTAAGGTGGATGAATCCCACATGGCCAACTGTGTAGTCTGAGTCCTGGATCTGGCAGCTTGAAAAACACACAGAGTACATCTGCATTTGTGCCAAGAATCTCAAAAGGAGGGAGAAATAGAGGAGAAAGAATTGTGGGATGACCTTACGAATGAGGAGTGCTCTCTCACTTTTTTTTTCTCTCGCCCTCCCCATTTTTAGCACACATGCCCTAGAGCAAATTATTATGACACAACAAAAAACTCTCCTTTAATAAAAAGCATTATGAGAGGGTATTTTCTCTCTTTCATGCACATGTATGTACTTTGTCAAAAAAGAAAAGGAAGAAAAAGGAAAAAGAAAGAAAGGCCACTATTATCTTTGGTATAAATACCTAAGAGTATAAAGTAACTCATACTTCATCATTCTCTCTGGTAAGCTATAACAGAAACAAACAGGTTTTCAAATGAAAACTCATCGTAACTTTTTATTCATTGCTTTGTCTAAACTCTTATTAAAGATTTTTCCCCCCAGACTTTCCCCTCCCTAGGCTTGGGCTTCACAGCATCCTAATTTTACTCCTTAATGTATATAATTTGTGATTTATTTTATGTAATTTAGGAATCACTCTGATACCTTTGTATCTTAGAGATCAAGTTTATGCTATAATTTATTTTCTCTCTTTCTTGATTTTTATCTAATTAGTTGTATCCCCCCTGGACATTATGCTAATACCTATATTTCTTTGATGAAGTATTGGCATTGTGTGTGTGTGAGAGAGAGAGAGAGAGAAACAGCAATGGAGATCTAGCAGTCCCATAAAGTAGTCATCAAAGCCTCTTTGGCTTAGGGGACCAGCAGGTGGCATGGTGGTTAAGGGCTGGATTCCCACAAGTCCGACATCTGACAGCTGGCTTGAAGACCACGCCAGGCACATCGGCCTGCACGCCCAAATCCCAGGAGAATGAAGCAGAAGGGATCGCAGCATGGTCAGCCCTTGAGCAGTGATTTCTCACATTTCCTTTTTCTGTCTCTCTATAGTGAATGCACTTGCCCTATGGCAAAAAATAATAATAATAAAGAAAAGGATTTAAAAGGCATAGGACCCAGGGCCTAGCAGTTAGCACGAGTAACATGAGGCACATGAAGAAGGGACTGTGGTGTGGCCATCCTCACTGGGAGGTGCTTTCTCATATTCCCTGTCTCTATATCTCTGGCAAGTGCACACGCCCACTAGAAAAACTGTTTTAAAAAGGCTTAGAACCCATATATACATACCTACGAACCAAGTATGCACATTAACACTGCCCAAATATTTCGGTGAAACATACCTTAACAGATATTATCTCTACTAACAGTAAATCGTGTATCAGAGAAGTAGCCTTTGCCTTCTGTCTAAATTAATACTGAGAAAATAATTTTAGAAAAAAGAACAAAAATATAAGACTTGTCCAAGGCTATAAAAACACATGTGTTTTAATTCAGACCATTTTATTCATTGTACAAGCAGAGTTAATAAAAAAAATCACTTTTAATTTATAAAACAATGGCTGGTCTATTCACAAAAAAAAAATATAGATTCCTCTTAAAGTCAGAAAAAAGCTTTAAAAATAATTTTTTGAAGAGATTTTTGCTATTGGGTGCATGTACTCGCCAGAGAGCTAGAAAGTGAGATATCACCCCCCACCCAAGGGGGAATGGCCACACCACAATCCCTTCTCCTCCATTCTCCTATTGGGGTTTTGGGGACACATGCATACCTTTCTGGTGTGAGTTTTAAGCCAGCGGATCCAGGACCCAAACTGCTGTCGACTACATGGGAGTGCAGTGATGTAAACATTATGCCATCTGCTGGTCCCATGTTTTAATAATTTTTATAAATTTTTTGAAAAATAATTACTAGCAGCCATGTGCACTCACCAGAGACAGACAGAAAGACAGAGAGAGAGAGAGAGAGAGGGAGGGAGGGAGGGAGGGAGGGAGGGAGGGAGAGAGAGAGAGAGAGAGAGAGAGAGAGAGAGAGAGAGAGAAAGGGAGGGAGAAATAAATCACCCCCCAGTGCAGTGTGATCATGCTGGAATCCCTTTCCCCTGCCCATGTCTCCACCTGCTGGGATTTGAGTACGTACACATGGTGTGTTTTCAAGTTACCAGGACAGGGATTTCAACTGCCATCAGCCACATGGTAACCAGCTCCCTCAACCATGAGACTATAGAGCCATCCTAAAAGCACATTTATAATTATTTTAGGATAAAATTACAACATATATCTTTTATTTTACAGGTTGTTTATGGCATAAAACTCTCATCATCATTTCCACATAATGGTTCATACTCAAAACTACTTGTTTTGCTTTTTGTTTTGCTTTTAGTGAGTGATAATCTTTAATCTTAACTATTTCCATTTCTATAACTAATTCTCATACTAACAAGAGTTGAATCATATCCCTTTGCTAAATTCTTTCCTATGATATGTGTAATTCAGAGAAACAATTGTATCCCACACCTGGATCAGTAATCACTTGCCTATTTGAATCAGAAATTTCCTGTTTTGCAAATATTTAAAATTTATTCTGAATAAAGAAACAAAGTCCTTCAGAGAGATCTGGAGCCTTACAAATACTCTGTCTTCCTTTTATGAGCTGTACTAGTCAACAGCTCTGCAACCCTGGACACAGACAACAGAAGGAAGAGAGGATTAAAAATATTTTTTTTTCTAAACCTGTTCAATTAATGTGTTTTCTTCAAATTAATACATTTACTCTGTTTTTTTAAGGTTTTTCCATAGGGTGCATGTGCTCGCCAGAGAGAGACAGTGAAAGGGAAAGTGAGAAATTATTCTCCCAGGGTAGATGGCCATGCCACAATCCCTTCTCCTTCATTCTCTTCCTGGGATTTGGGCACTCATGTACATGCGCCCTATGAGATTTTCAAGCTGCTAGGTCTGGAACTTGAGCCACAGTCAGCCATGTAGGAGTCCAGTGCCTTAACCATTACACCACCTGCTGGCCCCAATGTACTTACTCTTTTTTTTTTTTCTTTTTTCTTTTTCTTTTTATTTTTTTGAGAGGTTTTTGCCATAGGGTGTGTGTGCTCGCCAGACAGACAGAGAGAGACAGAGAGATAGAAAGCGAGAAATCACCTCCCAAGGGGAATGGCCACGCCGCAATCCCTTGTCCTCCGTTCTCCTCTGGGGATCTTGGGCAAGCACGCACACGTGCCCGGCGTGAGTTAAAGCCACCAGGTCTGGGACTCGAACCACGGTTGACTACGTGGGAGTCCAGCGACATAGCCATTACGCTAACTGCTGGTCCCTCAAGGTACTTACTCTTAAGAAGCAGGAGCTTGGGGTAGTTACTACTCTATTCAATAAATTCAGTCTTGAGTAATATAGGAAAATAAGTTCAAATGTGAAAGAAAGCAGAGACCATTGATAGGTCTACCCAAACTACCTCTCAGTGTTTTCCATGTGGGAAATATTACTGGACACTGAAATAAAAGTTCATGGATTCATAGCATGAGGATCAGGTGCCTCCTGAGTGACAGAAGGGGGTGGGTTAAGATATGAGAAAAAAGCAATTCTACGCACTTAATTAAATGTGTAAAGTTTATGGCTGAGCATTAATAAATTACATGATGACAAGCAGAAGAAAATTGCTATGCTTAAATTAAGGGGTTATTTTGCAAAAACATGAGAGAAAATTAAAAATAAACAGGATGAAAAAGTAAGAGACATTTGCAGGGGAGCTGATAATTTTGCAGAAAAATAATTCTGTGACAGAGGAAATAGAAGACATCCCTATACATCTCCATCTTAAAGAAATTTGAGTAATTTGGTAGAATCCCTAAAGTTAGTTACATGTGTAGTAAGTTATCTTTTAGAGGGTAATTTATTTAATACTGCATTGTATAGCCATTATTTTGCAAATTGTTCTGTGAGTTAAGATTTATATAGAATCGTCTTAGAGTTTACTTTTGATGTTTGTTCAATATTCATTACCCTCGAATTTTTGTTTTATTGTTACTAATACATATCAGAGAAACGCAACCTCATTCTACTGAAAATGTCAAAGGGAATATTAATTTTTAAAAATAACTATTGCTTCAGATTCCAGTAATTTTAAGTTTTCTAGGTGATGAAATTTTAATTTGTTTTTCTACTTTGTGGAATGCTTTGACCTGAACTTGTTTGGAATTGAATACATCCACATACCAAAAGAACTGCAACTTTTAAACACTTCTAACAGATGATCCAGCTGATGGCAGGATGACATCGATGGTCTGTTTTTTACAAATTAAACATTACTCCAGCTGCCACAAGTTGTGCTGAATAGAGGGAAAAACTACAAACAATGAACCTCAAGGGATATAAAAATTAAGTATCTGTCTGCTTGAAGAAGAGGCCGATAATGAACTCTCTTAGCACTAAGCTGTGAACCATTCATTTGTCACTTGTATACGGCAGCCTAAGCAAAGCTTTTACTGAGTTATTTAGATTTTTGCATGCATGAATTGCCGAGACAACTAGACTAAAGGAACTCAAATATTATATATTCTATTGTTTAAATGTCCAAAGTCTGGCAAAGTTGCCTATATTTGGTAGCAGAGAAATAGACAAATAAATAATGAGATAGATTTTTAATATGTATATATCTATATATCAAAAGTAATTTATTTAGAAGATACTTTAAGATAAATTATTTAGAATATGTAAAGATAAATATGCATTATATATGGGCACCTACAGCTATTGAATTTTTTGTTCATTTGCTAAAGGTGTGTGAACTCACCAGAGAGACACGGGCATTTGGGGAGTAAGAAATCACACAGGCCCATCCCCAGGGGGGTTGGCCGTGCTACAATCCCTTCTCCTAAATTTTCCTCTTAGAGCTCTTGGCATATGTGCAATGTACTCAGCATGTTTTTTAAACCTCGAGGTCCGGGACTAAAACTACACAGTAGGCCATGTGGGATCCAGCTGCCCCAATCATCATGCCCAGTTGCACTCACCCACCCCCAAATTTTTTGATGACTCATAAAATAATAGAGTTACCAATGTGATGAAATAGGCATTCTGGAAAACTCTCCCACATTAAATATCAAGATATGTTGAAAAAGTTACAACAAAACAGTTATAAGAAACATATAATGAGAAAAGTAGAGGAAGCTGAAATCAGGCAGAGATTGAGATCTGAAGTCGGACGGGTGTCAGGGAAGACTTCTTCGTACTGTCTTTAATGTATAGAAGTTCTGTAGTGTCATTGTTCAGTGAAAGGAGTTCTTGTAAAGTAGGAAGCAAGATTTTGGTATTATGCATGAATCTATGAAGGGTGTGCAGCTTCAAATTAATAAAAAAGAAAATTATTTTGTATTAGAGTGAAAAGAGTAAAATACTCTTCCGTAAGACTTTGTACTAGAGGCCAGCAGGAGGTGTGGTGGTTATGGGCCCTGGACTCCCACGTGGCCGACCACAGCTCAAGTTCCGGACCTGTCAACATGCTTGCTTTCTCACTTTCCCTTCCTCTCTCTCTCTCTCTGTCCCTCTCTGGTCAAATTAAAATAAATAAGTAAATAAAGTTAAATAAAATAATTCTAAAAACAGTGACAAAAAAAGACTTTGTATTAAAAGGCTCATAGGCCTGCTGGTGGTGTGGTGGTTAAGGTAGCAGGACTTACTTCACATGACCAATTTCACAGTTCAAATACCAGACCAAGTGGCTTGAAAAATATACTGGATGCATATGTGTGCTGCCCAACCTCTCCAGAGGAGGATGGAGGAGAGGGAACTGTAGCATGGTCATTCCACATGGGAAGTGTTTCCTCACATTCTCTATCTAGAGAGCGCATGTGCCCTGCCACACATTACAAAGTTTCTCTGTTATAGGCGTTAGGGTATAATCCATATTATTTGCACATGAGGAAACTTCTGAAATAAAATCATTAGTTGAATTGTCCCAGAAAGCTACACAATTCTACTGTTGTTTTTTTTCAATATATTAATAAATATTCTTTTGTTATGTATAGTTCTTAAAACCAGTATCTTAGATTCTTGGTTTGTAATTTTATATTTTCTAAAGCAGCTAACCTGAGAAGATATAAAGATTTGGAAAATAAAGCCATAGAAAAGGACAGCCGTGAGTATATCAACAATAGTGTTGGCGTGTTAACAGCAGACGAGCAGACTTTATGACAATAAGATTTATTATAGAAAAATGGTGAATACAAATTGATAAGCAAGTCACCAAGACAATGTAAACCTTCTAAACTGTTAAATGATTAATAACATAGCTTCAAAATATATAAAGCAAAGATATACATAGAAGAAGGAGAAATTTCAAAAAATCAAAGTTATCATCACAGTGAAGAAGAGTTTTGTTAGAAAAATTGAGAAATGTTGAATGCAAATAAAGTGAGGACATACGGAAATTTTGATCAACATATATCATACAATACAGTACTCAAATTATATTTAACAATTTTTCTAACTTAAACATAGAAAAACCATTAATTCATAAAATTGTAATACATTTTAGGGAACATGAATCATGAGATTATACTCTGTAACTTAATTAAATTTTCAGAAGCCTCAGATACATTAACAAGCTCTTACACTTGAGAGTTATAAAAGCTTATCTTAAATAGGTCTTGGGTTAAAAATAAATGTCATAATAGAAAATTTATCAATTTAATTAAATAAAAAGATAACCAAAAACATTACACAACAAAATATGAAGGATGCAATTAAAAGAGTACTGCCAGAAAAAATTTGTCTTAAGTGCTTATTGGGATAATCATCCAATCTAAAAAGTTAGGAAAAGAAAAAGTAAATAATACATTAAAAATTAAAAAGATATAGAAGTAAATAAAGACATTGGTAGATATGAACCAAAGAAAATGCATTTCTAAAAGAAAGAAGAAGCAGTAGCCACAAGTATTCTGTTTGAAAAAAATAACATTAAAAAATTCTCTGGCTGATTGATCAGAAAAAAATGAGAATTAGCAATGTTTAGTGACATTAAAAATGTACACACCCTATGGCCAGGAATTCTATTCTAACTTATAAAACTTGAAGAAGCTCTCATACATGCACTTCAGGAGATAGAGAAATGAGGGTTGTTACCTACATTGCTTTTTTTTTTTTTTTTTTTTTTTTTTTATTAATTACTTTATTTATTTTTGTATATACTTTCAATCATATTGTTTGGCTTACAATGAGACCATTTCGATATGTGAACATTTCTCCCCAGACCCGTTGATCGAAATATCTTCAACAGATAACACCACACCTCCCCATCCCGTCAATGCTCTACCTCTGTATCCCTTCTCCAAATGTCTTTCGTTGGGCCCCACTCCTCCACATACACCTCATCTGACATTCACACCCATCTCTTGTGTTTGTTCAACTGTTGGTCAATCAGTTTCAGACATAGAATGCAGACAAACGGTATATGTTAAGTGGGGACATACAATGTCTCTCCTTCATAGTCTGGCTTGCCTCACTCAGCAGTACATCTTCCATATTCTTCCACTTTCTGTCAAAAGCCAGGGCTCTGTTGGTTTTTATGGCTGAGTAGTATTCCATAGAGTATATGTGCCACAGTTTTTCAATCCATTCCTCCATACGGGGGCATCTGGGTTGGTTCCATGACTTAGCAATTGTGAATAGTGCCGCAATAAACATCGATGTGCAAGCACTTTTCCAATGAAGGATTCTTCTGTCTTTTGGGTAGATACCGAGGAGTGGGATCTCTGGATCATATGGCAGATCTATCTGTAGATTTTTGAGGAATCTCCAAATTATTCTCCACAGTGGTTGGACCAATCTACATTCCCACCAGCAGTGTAAAAGAGTTCCCCTTTCACAAAGCTGTGGTAATAAAGACAGCATGGTATTGGCACAGAAACAGGCATGTGGACCAATGGAACAGAATAGAGTCCCCAGAAATAAGTGCCCAAACATACAGTCAACTGATCTTTGACAAGGGGTACCAGTCAATCCAGTGGGAAAATGAAAGCCTCTTCAGCAAGTGGTGCTGGAGAAACTGGACTTCCACTTGCAGAAAGATGAATCTGAACCCCTACCTCTCTCCTTTGACAAGAATCAAGTCAAGGTGGATCAAGGATCTAAATCTAAGACCTCAAACTATAAAGCTGCTCCTGGAGAATGCTGGGGAAACTCTGGGAGACATTGGTGTAGGGAAAGACTTCCTAAAGAAGACCCTCAAAGCAGAGTCCATCGTCCACAAAATAGACAAGTGGGATTACATCAGACTAAGGAGTTTCTGCATGGCCAAAGACACAGTAGTTAGTGTGAATCGACAGCCCTCAGAATGGGAAAATATTTTTGTAAATGTTGCATCAGATAAGGGACTGATAACCAGAATACACAAGGAACTAAAAAAGGTGTTTGGAAAAAAGATGAGCAACCCTATTAAAAGATGGGAGAAGGAGATGAAGAAAACACTCTCTAAAGATGACATACGAATGGCCTACATTGCTTTTGAAAAAGAAATACAATCTGAAAGCTTCTCACTAAGTGCCTCAAAACATTATTTACTCTTATAATGGAATGCTGCTCAAGGAGGGTTTCATTTATTGCAATGTTTATATCGAAATCCAAGCAATAGGTTTGTTAACCACTATTATTTTTATAACTTTTTCTTATTTTATATATTGGATTATATTAAGCTGGGAAATAGGCCAAACCCAACACTATTCTAAAGAAAAGAGAGTTTGTAGTGTCCCTGCTTAGGTGACATGTCTTCCGATTAAAGATCACTGCTCCTTTCAGGACAGCTGCTCTAAAAATCTCTGTGTTCTCTGCATTCCACAGTTCAGAGAACAGATACTTAGGAGAAGCAAAATGCTCTGTTAGTTCTGTTCATTTTCCTTCTCATTGTTGAAATCTGTCCATGTCTCTTCATCTCTGCAATCATCAGGTGCTGTTATTTCCCACCTGGAAAACTGCAGTTTCCCTATCTGGTTTCTGTACCTGTTCATCATCTTTTCCAAATGTTCACGTAGCCCTTCCCTGCATTCCCGCTGAAGGAATATTATTATAATTTCAAAGTTCATCGTTAGACACTTACAAGGCTTTCTATTGCTCTAATGATAAAATACTGCAATTTGATCTCAAACTTTTGCTTGATCAGCCCTTGTCTAACTCTTCTAGTGACCACTGAATTTTACTTTTTATAATCTGCCATCTTCCCTTCTAGATCAGGACATTTGCATGGGCTGTCCCCTCTACTTCAAGGATGCTATTATTTTCCATTTGCTTAATAAATTGCTATTTGTTTTTCAACTCATATTCGCTGCTCAGGGAAGTCTTCAAATCTCCAGACCTTATCTGTCACCCTGTAATATGCTTTCATGGTTCTTTACCACTTTTCTTCATAGCACTAATCGCAGTTTGTAATAATGATCCATATGCATAATTAATCATTAGATTAATATCGCTCTTTTCCACCATGTTGAGTAATGACTATGTCTGCTACGTGCCTCCTGGTATCAACATTTGTTAGTAATGCACTGACATAGACCTGGTGCTCAGTAAATACAAGCTGTGCAAGAGACAGATAAAATGGTGTCTGTGAGAGTTCCATTTAGAGGAATCCCTGCATATCAAAAAAAAAAAAAAAGAAAAAAAGAAAAAAAAAAAGGAGAAAGAAAGAAAATGTGGTACGTGCCTTAAAGTGGAAGTCAATCTATTTGAAGGACACCTGAACATAGAAAAAAAAAATATTGAAGAACAAAAAAGAAGAGGAGAACAAGCAGGAGAAGGAGAACAGAGAAGGGAAAAGATGAGAGGTAGGGAGAGGAAGAGGTGTTTAAACAAGCCATAAGGTGATCACAGGGAGAAAAAAGCACAAAGAGGTGAAATGTACATACTGCTCTTCAGTGATCCATTTATTCAGTTTGCTACTTATTTCACTACTATTTTCACACATTTATCAAGTGTTAAGCATAGGAGCTATAATAAGTAAAACAACCTTATTATTCTCAAGGTTTATAATATAATAGATATTTGAAAAAAAAAAAAAGAGTAAATGAACAAGATAATTTCAAGTAGTGCTGGGACCAGCAGACGGCACAATGGTTATGTCAGTGGACTACCACATAGTCAACTTTGGTTCAAGTCCTGGACCTGGTGGCTTAAAACCCATACTGGGTGCATATGTGTGTGTGTGCCCAAACTCCCAAGAGGAAAATGGAGGAGAAGGGATTGTGATGTGGCCATTCCACTGGGGGGTGATTTCTTGTTTCTGTCTGTCTCTCTCTCTCTCTCTTATGCACACACACTACAGCAAAAATCTCTCTTAAAAACAATTCAGATAGTGCTGTGTCATAATAGAATAAAGCAGCCTGTGTTGTCTTTGGGCTAATGTGTGATGAGGGAAGGGGTATGTGATGAATCTCCCCCTCTGTATTGAATGAAAATCTCAATAATAGTGCCAATGCAGAGCTATGCACCTAATTATTATCAGTGGAGCTAAGACAGCACAAAATCAAGACACATAAAATAAGGAGGGGATGAGTGACAAGCCATGGAAATAGATAAAAACTATGGACAACACTCGGGAGTGACACAGGGTCAGAAAATGGAGTTTGGGCCAAATTTATTCATATATCTGAGGGAAATGCCATTCTTAGCTTATACTGGGTCAATATTTGAATAAAAAGAGTCCTAATTTATCTAATAGAACCTATTGAAAGCAAAACATTTTATTCTTAGTTCAAGCCTATATGAGAGAAAATATGGGCACGTGATACAGAGGTTATAATCTTTGCCTTTTTAAATAAGACAGTATAACATTTAATAGCCATATCTTAAGGAGATCAGAGTTAAAGTGGAATAAATTTAATCTAAAAGGAGTACATTTTGAAGAACAGCTTATTATCTTGACCCTAGTTCAGTTTCATAAGCAAAAAGAAAAAAAGGAATTCAGTAGAAAATTTAGAAGTGACTAATTTGCTAGCCTGGAAAAAGGTCTAGCATCCAGAGAAAACTCAACAGAATCATGAATACAGTAGGTAAGGAAGAAATAAATGAATACACTATTTCCTTATGTCTATATAAAATCAACAAAGAAAATAAACTCCAGATGTGACAAGTGGCTTCCACTTGCAACTCCAGATTCATTTTCACTCCTCACCTTCTTTGTGTCCATTCTAGTCGACTTATGTGAATGTTATCCTCATTGGGATTTCGAAAGGGTTTGGATACTGAGGGTCCTTTTAAGAGATGAAAGAGAGAGAGGTAATTGGGGTCAGCTGTTTTACTCAAATTCTCTTGCTGCAACACAACCCATGTTAGGGAGATCGTGCAACTTCTCTTCCAAACTAGGACATACCTAAGAGTGAAGGAGACACTGCAAATGATTCCACTTGTATAACAGGTACAAACCTCAACTGGCCCAGGCAGGCCTGTACCAATGTTCACTTTAAATCCTGTGCTAATCCTCAGCTGAATTTCAGCACTCTCAAGGCAAGTGGTTCTACACAGTTCGCGTCTCTTCTGAATACCAGGTTCCTCTTCCTCCCCTAGCCCACTGTTGTAGAAGCATTACCATGCATCTGAACCACCATTGAAAACATAGATTCTGGTCTCCAAACTCGGAGTTTCTGACTGGGGAATGGAGCCTGTGAATTTGTGTTTTAATAAGTTCCCAGGTGAGGCCAATGATGATCATCTGTATTTCAATCTTTGAGAACCACTGTCCTCATCCTTTTAGGCATAAGCTCAATAAAAGTTTTGCTACTGCCTGCCATGGTCTCTGCCTGGTCCCACATGGCCTCCTTTCACTTTGCATATGGCCACTCCATAAATAATTCTATTTGATTTTTTCAAACTACTTTGTGGTGATGAAGGTCACAGCTTTATCATTATAGATCCCCAAAGTTTTCCTTAAACAAAACATATTCAGGGTATATCCTTGTCTCAAAGTGAGAGGGATGGTTGGCTGTGTAGAGCATCCTAAACTTTGAATATGTCTGTCCTGGGTTTTCTGCTTTGGAATAGAAGCTACCCGTGGCTTTTCCTGATTGGAATAGAAGGTCACAGTGTGTGATACCATGACTTAGAATGATATGGAATACAGAGAATTATAGAAATGTGTCCAAGAGCCCACAGCTTTCAGATGATTAATTCAGGAAAACACATCCTCAGAAAACATTATAATTATCTAGGGGAAAAAATTAAGGCACTATCTGATTTTATTTTGTTATTTAAGTTATGTTTGTTGGGTGATGACCAGAACACCTAAAACCATTTCATTGATATCTACTCAAATGAATCATAAAAGCTTAAAAATATATTGATACCTGTAGCTGAAACAGGGGCTCTTTTAGCTACTCAGAGAAAGATTTTCAAATTCCAGTCTAAGTACAGGGAGAAAGAAAATACAAATTAAAGAAAGACACAATGATTTTTGACTTCTGAGAGGCCCTTCTCCCTGACACTTTGGAAATGTAATTCAGCAATCATAATTAACAAGAATCTACAACCCAAACTAAATTAAGGTTCAGGCTGGCTGAGGTGAGAGAGTTAATTGAAAGAATTCTACTTTATCTTCATAAGAAGAAGAAAAATCAGAAGAAATACTAAAATTTAATAATGCTAAGTGAGCTAAAATAAGTGTAAGAAATTTATGTATATTTTTAAATTTGGTAAAGCAAACATGCCCTTGCTGGAGACAGACAAAGAGAAAGAAGGAAAGTGAGAAAGCACCCAGTAGAGAAGATGGCCATACCACAATTCTTTCTCCTCCACTCTCCTCTCAGGATTGTGGGTACACACACACACCCTGGATGTATTTTTCAAGCCACCCAGTCTAGGACTTGAACTGCACAGTCAGCTATGTGGAATCCACTTGCCTTAACCACCATGCTGCCAGGCTGACCCAACCTAAGCTAAAACAAAGCAAAACAAAGAAAAGCAAAGCAAAAATAAAAACATAGAAAATGATTATAAATATTGGATACAGTGTGGAAAGAGGGTGGGTGAAGGAGGAGAGACTGAGGAGGGACACTGGGGAGAGAAATGGAGGGACAGGGCATTTGTAGGACAGAGAGATGGGTTATTGTCTGTTGAGGATGATGTGTATAGTATTCTCAACTGTATTGGTGAGAAATGTGTACATGTTGGAATATTCACTTTGCAAGATAAGTGACATATGTGATTGAATGTATAAAAGAAATTGAAATAAAAAAATATAAAAATAAACAAACAAAAACAATGTTTTGGGGCCAGCATATGATGTGGTAGTTAATGTGGCTGGATCCCACATAGCTAATTGTGTGGTTGGATTTCTAGACCAGCGCTTGAAAAACGTATCAGGCACTTGTTCTCATGTGCCCCAAATCCCAAACAGAATGAGAAATAGATGCAAAATGATTGCAATATGACTACAACCCATGAGGGTGCTTTCTTGTTTTCCCTCTCTCTTTGTGAGTACACATGTCTTCTGACCAATTAAGAAAATTATTTTTTCATTTCTAAGTGATCAGAATATCTAGATTTGCCATATACCCACTAGGTTGACATAGATTTTGCTGGCACTAATGTTTTCCTGTCTTTCTAAAATTCACTGTGCAGTTTGATTGCATCAATGAGGTCTGAGTAATTCTGTCTGACACTCCTTTGTAGCCTAAGTTTACACAGCAAGCAGTAAGTGCATGTGTACAACTCCAAAGCTGGAACTCCTCTCAAACAATTCTGTGTCTTCAGCCCCTATATGTTTCCAGACCTATTTCTTGATTACATAGAATGCCTTTAATTCATTTACTGACATAAAATCTTCTATGCTCATTGTAACATGAGGTAGCATATTCTTACTGCTTGAGCCAGTATTGTGAAGAGACAACAACCAATGCTGAGGCAATAAAACTCCTTGAGGACAGATACTGTGCCTTGCCTATCTCTACATCCTCAGGATTGGCAGAGAACTCATTGAATTGTGGTCTACACTCCAGAAAAGCCCAGGAAGAGGAGTCCTTGGTGGTGCTTTTCAACAGTGATGGGTCTGAAACCAATAGGTGGTATGGTGGTTAAGGTGCCTGACTCCCACAAAGTCAACCACAGTTCAAGTCCAGGACCTGGTGGCTTTCTCTCTCTCTCTCTCTCTCTCTCTCTCTCTCTCTCTCTCTTTCTCTCTCTCTCTCTCTCATGCATATGTCCTATAGCAAATCAAAAAGTGATGAAAATGATAAAATATTTAGAATACATAATAATTATTTAATTAAAAAAGAAACAAACAGTGATAGGCCTAGAAGAAGGTCTTGCAAAGTATATAAGGATTTATATTGTAATATGCAAACAAGGAAGGATGCTGTAAGCCTAAAGACAAAAAGAACAGAACACAGATACTGTGCCCTAGTTGGTACATTTGTTTCTCACAAGGATGTAGGTTAGGAATCCTGGAGCTGTTTAATTGATACACTAGGGTCAATGAAATAAGTAAATATATTATAAATGATGTAAGCCATGTTTCCAAATTCTAGAGAAAGAATTTAGAAATGCTTACATAAAGAAGACTGGATGAAGGATACATAAGACACTTTGCACAATGCAAAAACTATAGCTAAGAACTATGGGGCACAGAGAACCTGGAATAGTCACAGCTCTCTCCAAAGGGTAGGAGAGTGCATACGTACACCTCCCTGTGGAAGAAATGGTCATTTACAGAGATCTCTATAAGCTTAGATCAGATAGTCAATGGAGGAAATGAAAAAGGAAACCAATATTTACAAAGTTCTTGTGATAAAATACTCAATCTAATGCTACAAAAAAAAAAAAAAAAATAGGGCCAGCAGGTGGCATGTTGGTTGAGGTGCTAGATATTCCAACATGGCCAACTCTGTGGTTTGGATCCCAGATCTAGTGGCTTGAAAAAACTCCCAGAGCATGTGCTTGTTTGCTCAAAATCCCAGGAGGAGAAGGGACTGTGGTATGGCCATCCCCCCAGGGAATGATTTCTCACTTCCCCTCTCTGTGTCTCTTGTCTCTTCAGTGAGAGTACCATGGCACAAATTTATATATATATATGTATATATATATATATATATATATATATATATATATATCACACACACACACTATATCATAATAATTGTGAAAAACAAATCTATTTGGAAGGAAGGAAGGAAACCAATGAAAACAACAGCTACTGTTAACATTTCAGTATATAGAAAGATGATGGGAATAAATGATTTATTTTTCTTGTTTCAACTGTTCTGTATTTTATTTATTTATCCTTACATCTTCTTCCACAGAAGGGGGAAAAAAAGAAAAATATTTACAGCATCTTGTTTTATATTTTCCATTAATAAACATGACTTTTTTTAAAAAAATGCAAAAAAAAAAAAACAAAATAAGATTGAGGCTTTTTGAAGCACAGAAAGGCATTCTGGACAAATGGAACTATATCACCAAGAACTTGAACATGCAACACATATTCCAGAAACAGAGAACAGGTCCTATGTGATTGGAATACAGGTTAAGAGAGTTGTAGGTGGGACCAGCAGTTAGTGTAATGGCTATGTCACTGGACTCCCATGTAGTCAACCGCGGTTTGAGTCCTGGACCCAGTGGTTTAAAACTCACATCAGGTGCGTGTGCATGCATGCCCAAAATCCTGAGAGTAGAATGGAGGAAAAGGGATTGCAGCATGGCCATCCCCCCTGGGGGGTGGTAATTTCTCGCTTTTTATCTCTCAGTCTCTCTCTGTCTCTCTTTCTGGCCTTATAGTAAAACCCTCTCAAAAAAAAAAAAAAAAAAAAAGAAAGAAAAAGAGAGTGATAGGTAATGAATCTCTGTGTAGATTAACCAAAAATTGTGGCAGAACTTTTATGGATATCTTAAAGAGTTTCTCAGTGATGTGTTGGCATACATTTCAGAGGAGAGAGGTGGTGGAGTCTGTATGTTAGAAAATATAATTGGGGTGCGGGAAGGAGAGAGTAATGACGTGCAATACAGGAAGAGTAAAGGTATGGGTCCGATGCTTTTATTCATTCATGTATTTATTTTTAAGAGGATTTTTGTCTTAGGGCATGTGCGCTCCTTGAAAAAAGATAGACAGAGAAAGGGAAAGTGAGAAATCATCCCCCTGCCAGGGGGATGCCAATGTTGCAGTCCCTTCTCCTCCATTCTTCTCTG
This sequence comes from Tupaia tana, assembly GCA_026018925.1. NCBI lineage: Eukaryota > Metazoa > Chordata > Mammalia > Scandentia > Tupaiidae > Tupaia > Tupaia tana. The sequence goes on from JAKSZU010000003.1 coordinate 153,874,186, forward strand.
GGATCTTGAGCACACACACACATGTGCCCAGCGTGCTTTTAAACCACCGGTCTGGGACTTGAATCATAGTTGGTCACATGGGAGTCCAGCAGCGTAACCGCTACTCCATCTGCTAATCTGGGATCCAGTGGTTTTAGACTGCCTTCCAAGACCTAGGATTCCTCCATGAGTTTCCCTCCAAACCAGGACTCATTAGTCTGAAGTAAAATACCTTTCAATCAAACCTACTCAGATAACTGAGAAATGTCTGATAAATTAATTCATGCAGAGTGTTACGTATTGATTGTGGAGGATTGCAATTTTTTGCTTACAAGGACATCCTTTTAGGCTGACTTGAGTACCAGAATAACGTCACAAAATCTGTATTAAAAAAGAAATGAGAATATACATTGTTGGTATTGACATGAGAGCACTTGAAATCAGCATTATTCTCATTGTGAAAATGCAATAGGATTATTATTACCTTACTGGGAAAGACTTAAGCTAAATGTTTTATTTTGTGTACTAGTCATAGCAATAACTATTGCCTCTGGCACATCAACAGCATTTGATCTTGAAGAAAACATTAATAAGAGATTTTAAAAATAGGTTCTTATTTTAAGTATAGTAGGCTGCTTGAATTAAACCAGACTGTCATCACTGTGAATAAATATAGCTAGTGACAGGAAAGAAATATGACTTGGAAAAGGAGCTAAGGAGTAGAATTAGCAAGGTTCTATATTTTTTACATTAAAAATACACTGATGATGAATTGAGGTCAATATCTTATGTTTTATGTATTTGAACTAGCTTATTTGCATAAATCAGAAGCCCTCAGTCTCTATATCTGTTGAAAGTAAAATATAGTTCACTTCTACAAAGGATGAGTCAATATGCCATTTATGTACACAAGGGAGAATGATTTTCTTATCTGGAGATAAAACATACCGTTCCTGTAAAGACAGTCAAAACCCAGAGTAAGAGATGAAATACAAATTGAATCTAGCCCTAAGAAAGGGGTTGGATTAGGGAAAAGATGTGCCAAGACCTAATTACATTTTCCTATGCGAACTCTGGCCATGCATCTAAGAATCATCAGCGTTGGTCTGGGAGTGGGAAAGGAGACAGTGTGGTGAGCGAGAACCTCTTGTGGTAACTCAGCTGAGGGCCAACAGAGGCTTGAACCAGAGTGTGAGGTGGTGGTTCTGAGAAGTAGTAAAAGTGTAAGGTTTTTTACGAGGTAAGCGTGATGAGATTTTCTGATAGATTGAATGTGAAAGAAAATAAATAATGAACAGTTACTGAATGCATCTGGTTAAATTAAGAGATTATGATTTTGAGGGGGGACGGGATAATCTACAATCGAGATTCTACATACAGATTCTTTCCCCAGGAGTCAAAATTAATAAAATTATGTTTCAAGGGCTTGGATGACATTTTCAAAAATACTCAAAATAACTATTACCAGGAAAGATAGCACAAAAATTTGACCTACTCTATCTCAGAATTTCACCAATGCCTGACTTGGTCAAAGATAATGTATGCATCATATAAAGTAAACCAATGATAAAAGTTTCCAGTGCTCCATGTCCATCTATTGAGAATATTAAAAGCTGTCATCTGTTGTGAGCTTGATTATAGAGTTACTTATTTTTCATGAAAATTTTAATTACCTGTTCTTTGTTGACTCATTATTTCTTAGTTGTTTCTTATTTGTTATTCTTAAGTATTATCCCAAACTCCACTACTGATTTTTCCTTCTGAAGGTTCTCAATTCATTTGACTTCATGGAATCGACTCCTCATATTTTCTGGAAAATTCTTTTCAATCTCTTTCAAAGATGCCTCTACTGTCATCTACAGGCTCTTGATCTTAGGGGCTTTTTGGTGATTCTTTTCTCTCATAATGATGATTAAACATCTTTTATACATTAACCACTTTTTCACCAATGTATTATGTATGTATGAAGCTCTCAAGAAATATTTGCTGAGTCAACAAATCAGTAGATATAGTAGTGATTCTAAAAAGTTAATATGTGGTAGGTGTGGTAAAGTCACATTTCTGAAAGTGCCTTTTTAGACTCTATTCACTTTGGGAAATTAAGTGCTACCACCTTACCACCATACTTACAGTCACTTATGAGGTGGAGAGGGGCTTGTCTGCACTCCAATAAGGGTGACAAGTCTGTGAAATCACTGACCAAGAGCTCTTATTTACTCTCCACTGCCACTCACACTCTGTACCACATCTACTCACTTTTCAGTCCTCCTCATATTCTTTTTTTAAAAAATTATTTATTTAACTTAATTGTATTTATTTATTTATTTAAGTTTTCTTAGGGCACATGTACTCACCAGTAAGAAACAGAGAGAGAGAGAGAGAGAGAGAGAGAGAGAGAGAAGAGAAAAATGAGAAAATGAGGCACTAGCTCCAGGACTCGAACTGCAGTGGGTCATGTAGGGAGTCCGATACCTTAGCCACCATGCCATCTGCTGAATCTTCTCCTTGTTTTCTTAATAAAATTATAATAAATTACTTTTTAGATGATAACCACTTAATGATATGCTTACCTTTGAGGGTACTCTTTAGGATGGGAGTTTGTAATCAAAACATATAACAGAAGTGATAGCATGTCTTTTTTTTTTTTTTTTTTTTTTGAGAGGTTTTTCACTGTAGGGTGTGTGCGCTTACCAGAAAGACAGAGAGATGGAAAGATAGAAAGCAAGAAATCACCCCCCAGGAGGGATGGCCACGCCACAATCCCTTCTCCTCCATTCTCCTCTCGGGGTCTTGGGCATGCACGCACACGCGCCCGACATGAGTTTAAGCCACCGGGTCTGGGACTCGAACTGTGGTCAACTACATGGGAGTCCAGTGACATAGCCATTACACTTACTACTGGTCCCTATAGCATGTCATTTTTCCCTTCCTTTTACCCTACTGTTCTTCTCTCCCTCCTTTTCTCTCTCTCTCTCTCTCTCTCTCTCTCTCTCTCTCTCTCTCTCTCTCAATGAGAGAGAAAGAGAAAGGGGGAGAGAGGGGGAGAGGGATATTTTTTGACCAATCTTGTAACATGGTGATCCCTCCTTTCCCATCTTCCAAGGCTCATGAATTACAAGCTCAAGTCACTGCACCAGGCCTATTTAGATTAGGCTGGAAATCAACCCCGTGCCTCCATTATGATCTCAACTATCATGTAGTGGCATTTTCTTCCCTATACTGCCGTGGCTAAGTCAGATGGCAGATGGCATGCCATTTCTTTTTTCTTTTCTTTTTTTTTTTAGAAAGCTTTTTTTTTTTTTTTTTTTTTTTTTTTTTTTTTTTTTTTTTTTTTTTTTTGCTATAGGACACATATGCTTACCAGAGAGACAGAGAGATAGAGAGACAGAAAGTGAGAAATCATCCCCAAAGGGGAATGGCCTCACCACAATCCCTTCTCTTCCATTCTCCTCTTGGGATTTGGGGCATACACACACACACGCACCCAGTGTGAGTTTCAAGTTGCTGGGTCCAGGACTCAATCCATGGTCAACTACAGGGGAGTCCAGCAATGTAACCTTTATACCATCCTCTGGTCCCTGCTTGTCATTTCTGATAGTAAATTACAAGAAAGACCAAGTTCTTTCTTGAGCTCTCTCTCTGGTCTGTTACTCTAAAGGAAGCCATATTCAGAACAATCCATAGAAGGATCATGATGAGGAACCGAGGTGTCCTGCTAACAGTCATGTGCGTGACCTCAGTTCTGATCCTACCTGGTAAGAATGTCGAGATTCAAGAACATTTGCTCTGATGTAACAACAGAGAATGAAAGTACCTGAAGCTGAAATAATATTCTGTTGAACCATGAACCTTTCTCTTTTCCTGTGTCCTTTACACTGGTCAGTGGTGCTAACATCAGCTCTGGAGCTCACAATCATCCTAAAACTTCCCTTCTCTCTCAAGTTACCATATTTAATTTGACTCTGAGTATACTAAATTTCTCATTTTCTTTAACCTCTTTATCCTCGCTGCCATTGCCTTAAGGCTCACGACTGAACCGTGTGATATACCACTTGAATTCTCATCATATTAATAATTCAGAACTCACTGTGCTATGTTAGACATTTGGGTGAGATTTTACCTCACAGTTCTTCATTGTTTCCTTTATTAGAGATAATTACCTTTCCAAATTTAAAATACATGTTACATGGCATTTCCACGACTTGTCAGAATAAAAAATTCTGAAAAAGAAAAAAATTAATCTTGTTATTAATTACATCTTACATTTGTAGAACACTCTCTAGAAAGCAAAGTGTTTTGCACATGGGAGGAATACCGAACTCGATGAAATCCTGTTTTACAGGAAGATTGGATTCAATATATCTTATAATTCGGGAGAGTGATGTACAAAGGGCTTACAGATGGAGATTATATGAAAATAACATTTTTCCAAACTCATGCTAGTGTTCTATAATAATTCCTTTTTTCTATTAATTATTGGTTATTTTTATTGTAATTTCTGGCTTACATGTAACCATTGTACATCTTCATGAGGTACAGTATGGTTTCTCAAAGCATGAATACGATATGTAACAACCAAATCAAAGATACAGATATATTCAGCTTTGTTTGTTGTTTGTTTTATTTATATGTAATCACTGTATTCCTTTACAGTACACAACATGGTCCTTCCCAGCATGCACACAGTGCATATTGTCAAGTCAAAGACATTACCATCTCTATTAGCATCATCAGAAAAATTTTCATTTTTGTGTCTATTAAATGTGCTGTTTTTCCTTTATCTCCTCCCTCCCACTCCCAGTCATTCTATTTTTAATAAGATCTGTTCATGTTGGGTCAATTCTCTATACAAACTAAATGATGTTTAGCAATTGAATGTATTAAAACTAATAATAATAATAAAGGACACATCCAATGTAAGTCCTCAAAGAGCAGGAAATTTGTCTACTATTCTTTTCTATACTGTTTGCCTTGACTATTCCCTGGTACACAGAAAGAGTTAAATATCTGTTGCATTAATTATTGTTTAATGTAATTCCTAATGCATAGACAAAACTTACCTTTAGATTATCAATCTACCTCAGTTCCTCTTTTAAGTAAGCAATACTGGACAACAGAATCATCAAGAAAATCGTATTGATCCTAGAAAAAGCAAATTCTTTCCATTTCCTACTCAGTACAACCCTCTCATAATCCACTGAGCCTCCCATGAGAAAGGACTCCAGGAATTGCTTAGCCAGAGCCGCTTTATTAAAGAGCTACCCAATTCACATAAACTAGACTGAAACATAAACTGATACAGAATCCTGAAAGAAACTCATGTCCAAATACTTGAGCACAACATAGTGGGATGGGTATAAAAAGGAAGGGACATAAAAGTGTGCAAGACAAACATCCTTTAGGTACCATATGACCCACAGTCATCCATTTTCTTCCATACCTCAACCATATGGACTATTCCCTGTTCCTCAAATGCATACTTCCAAACCTTTGTGTTTCTATGTATACTTTGCATTGTTCCTGGTATGCTCTTTTCCTCTCAGGCTTTTTCTTTTTACCACAACCATGTCTTTCTTTCCTCTCTGTTAAGGTTTTGGTAAAATTTTATGAATTTAAAAAAAATAAATAAATAAAAGAAAGCCCATTTGTCAGACAACCTCATAGTTCTTGTATATTACAGAACTTAGGGCATGCTTTATATTCCAATTGTTTCTATTACTTTCTTCCCTATAAGAAGGCAGTGAGTTGAAAGGAGTAGCTATGATCTTTTTATGTTTTAAGACATTAAAAGGCTATCAAGGTATTTAACCTATAGTAGAAGTTCAGTAATTGCTAGAGTCAGTGGAGCTGAATGCTGAGAGAACTCCCAATTCAGAGAAGTCTTTGCATTCAAAAACAAGACAACAACAAAAATAATCCCTGCAACAAAGCCAGAATTTGCTCATGAGAAATCCTCATGAAAGCTTATATTAAGAATTATAATAAGAATTTATTTCATCATTATGTGTTTAGGCATTACTGTAGTCTTCTCATTGATTGAAATAATAATCAAATTTCCAACTATTATTGACTAATAAAATGTACTGGCTTAATGATTTTTTTTTTTTTATTTTCCTTCATCAGATGCCTCCTATTTCTCTGGCTAATTTGGAGTTCAATAGAAACCTTTGTTTCCTGTTCAGTGATTCCTGATTTTTTTTTCTTCTTATCTTAACAGAAGAATAGGACATAACTACTTCAGAAATAGTGGCTCACACTCACAGTAGTCTTGAATGAACCTGGAGGTGCTGTCCATGTTGGTCCCTACTGAATAATAGAGTCACTGTTCTAGGGTTTCCAGTCAGCTCAGTTCCACAGGTCACTGTGAGCATATCAGGCCAGCAAAAATATCCTCTATTATAATTTAGACCTCCTCCAGTTCTTCAGAGCATGCCCACTGTTTTATGTTTTGTTAAAAGCTATGGAAAATACCAAGTGTGTCCCTATTGCTCTTCTTTCTTTCTCACTAGCATTTTTCTTGTCCAGATAAGTTGTCATCCCCTGCCCCACCATGGTAAGGATGGCAAACTTCATGAGCTCTGTGCTGACTCTTATTTTATTAATTCTGTAAGACAATATCCTCTCTCCTCATCCCACCTTTTTGTATGGTAGACTTTATAGACAGTTAACTAAGGTGAGGAATACAAACATGACATTGGCACAGGGATAGAGTTAATGTAACAGTTAGGTGGGAGTGGGGTGGAGAAAGAGGGTTAATTAGAATCAAATAACGCTGCTATTGATCTCTTTGGCTCTGACTTCTAAGTAGTAAGTCAACAGGGCACAAGCACATACTCACTAGGTGAGTTTATAGAGAGACATTTCTCTAAGAAGTCATTCTTAGAAGCTTGAGAGAGCATTTTATTTTTGCTTTTTCTAAGAACTGGATGACTCAGTTCTTTAAAAAAAAAAAAAAGGAGACAACATCAATTGTCTAAGCCCTTATATGCTCTGAATTATTAGATGTTTCTCTGACATCTGCCTGAAGCCATGAACTCTTGGTAAGGAGGACACATGCTATGCAATCAACTGATGTACAATCAGTTGATTGTACATCCACTGATACAGCTTTAAATCGTCCCAAAATTAGACACAGTATGATTCACAAGCCCATTCTACACTCCAACCTCATTTCTTTGAGCATCAAACACACACATATGATCTGTTTGATTAGGGCAGAGGGTCTCCCATGACTGTGCCAAGACATACTGTAGCACTTGTGGTAACTGGGTCACCTTGGCATCCTTAGCTCAGTAACTGAGCTACTTACTTTTGAAGGAATTAAATATCAATTCTGAGGTTACTCCAAATAATGTACATATCTTGGAAAAATTACACATCATCTAAAAAGGTTGTTTTAAGGAGAGGATATTATTTCCTTTATTTATTTTCACAAGAAGGTGAAAGCTCTCACCAGAGAGAGACAGAGAAAGAGAGAGTCCATCCCCTAAGCAGCATAGGCACGACAAGAGTCTGGGCAGGCATTCACAGTCACCTGATAATTTTTTTTTAATTATTAGTTTAATTTTACTTATCATTATTATTGTTATTATTTAATTTGTTACAGGGCATGCATACTCACCAGAGATCAGAGAGAGATACAGAGCAGGCTTCCAGGTCTGGGGCTTATACTGAAGTCAGCCATGTGTGAGTCCAGCACCTTAACCACCACACCACCTGCTGGTCCCATCACCTGACATGTTTTTCAACTTCCATCCCAGGGCTCAAACCATGGTTAGCCAAGTAGGATCCAGCTCTCTTAAACACTAGGCCATGGGGCTGGCAAAAATATGTTATTTTAATTAGTAACACATCTAAAATAAACATTCTTCATGGACATCTTGAGCACCAGCAGACGCCATGAATGATGGCAGTCATGCTCAGCTACCAAATCTGATCTTTAGCTGCAGCATATTTTATTTTTCAGAACCATCTCTAATTGGACTTCTGAAATGAGACCCCACCGGCACACTCTAAATTACACTGGACAAACTCGAGATACAATGCTGAACATTCTGCATGTTCTAATACACAGCAGAGAGCGTAGAGACACATGAGCAGCATAGCAAGTGACGGCAGGAGACACGAGCAGAATGTGTAATGCAAAATCCATACTCAGAGGTTAGCTTTTTTGTTTTTCTTTTATAATTAATGAATACTGGAAAATTCCGTTTGTGAAGAAGTTGGATTAAAACCATAAATTATTATTGAAGCAGTCAGGTACAGGTTTGACATTATTATGCACAGTGAGAGGTGTTTAAGCATTAAACTGTTTGAGGCACTATCACCAAATACATTTAGTTTGAGTTTTTTTTTTTTTTCATTTAAAAAATCTAGATGAAGAATCCTACTGTTTATTTTGAGTCTTCTCTTGAATAGTATTTTATATTTTCCTGAATCATTTAAAAATTATGTTTCTAGTACTTGGAATGTTGGCTCTTCAGGATTCTTCCTTCTAAGGGTATGCTAGGACACAGCCCACTACCAATATCAGCTTTCTTTATTTTTTTCATTTGCTAGAGAGTACATGTATGATCAGAGAGAGAGAGAGTTGGACATAGAGAGAGGGAGAGGAGAACACCCTCCATGGAGAATGGTCACATTTTCATTCCTGCTCCTCTCTCTGTCTCTCTGGTTGAGATTTTGCACACCCACGTACCTAGAATGTTTTTCTTTTTTTGGAGAGGTTTCGCTATGGGGCACGTGCGCTCACCAGAAAGACAGAGAGAGACAGAGAGAGAGAAAGTGAGAAATCACCCCCCAGGGGGGATGGCCATGCCGCAATCCCTTCTCCTCCATTCTCCTCTTGGGATCTTGGGCACACACGCACAAGCGCCCAGCATGAGTTTAAGCTGCTGGGTCTGGGACTTGAACCACGGTCAGCTACGTGGGAGTCCAGCAACATAGCCATTACACTAACTGCTGGTCCCCCTAGAATGTTTTTCAAGATGCGAAGTCCAGGAGTCTAAACACGTGGTCGGCCATGTGGTATCCAGCTGCCTCAACCACCAGACCATAGAGCTGGCCCAATGCCTGTTTTAGACACTAATATTGTATAGGCTTTCTAAAGATGCTGTCTCAAGTGAAAAGTGGGTGTTTCGGACTTGGAAGTAACATGGTTAAGGTAGAATTTTTATAGTTTGCTATTGCCTATTTTAAACAAATACATTCATTACTTGCTCATATGCTCTTTTTTTTTTTGGAAAGATTTTCACTATAGGGCACGTGTGCTCACCAGACAGAGAGAGACATAGAGACAGAAAGCGAGAAATCACCCCCCGGGGGGGATGGTCACGCCGCAATCCCTTCTCCTCCATTCTCCTTTTGGGATCTTGCGCACACACGCACATGTGCCCGGCGTGAGTTTTAAGCCACCGGGTCCAGGATGAGAACTGTAGTCGACTACGTGGGAGTCCAGCGACATAGCCATTACGCTAACTGCTGGTTCCCCTCATATGCTCTTTTCAAGGAAGGAAATTTTATCACAGTAGAAAAAAATATTACCTACCTTTTGGGGTTTCATAATTTTTTGGTATACCTTACATGACCAATGCTAGTAGAATGTCATGTTGAAAACAACAAGCACCAGAACTTGAGTAGCTGTATTTTGAAACTTTTGATTTTTCTCTTTCTTTTTACAGAAAAAGAAAGAGAAAAATGTACTTACTGTGTGCTAGGGACTATTCTCTAAACTGGGAATAAAGTGGTGAGCAGTGTAGGCCAAGCCTTTGTGCTCATGCAACTTTGAAGGATGGCACAGGTGATAAGTTTACACAAGAAAGAAAATGTAAGTTCTAGTGCTTATAAATGCTATGCCAAAAAAATAAAATTAAACAAGGAAATGGAGGGAATGGCAGGTGTCTCTTTCTTACGAAGTAAACAGAGAAGGCGTTGGAGAAAGGTAAGAAGTAGCCTGACAATTGATAAGGAGCATTCCAAGAGGAGATAACAGTGGATACATATTGCAGCCACATTCTCTACTTAGCCACCTTCTTTATTTTTTTTAATTTATTTATTTACATTCATTCACTGTACATCATTATAGCATACAAAATGAGATTTTTCCATTCACAGTGCACTGTATATTGGCTCAATCAAGCACATCAAGATGTGTGTTATTGTCAACACATAATTTCCCATTTCTTGTTTTCTGTATATTTTGCCTTTTTTCCCATCCTTGATTCCCTATCTCACCCTCTGCCATCTCCCACCCACCTCCCACATTGTGTCTGGTATCTATTGTTGCTTTCTCTGCCTCCCCTATTTTATTGTTTCACTAAATATCTTAATAAATCTAAATATTTTCAATAGCAAGCACAGCTGAAATATACATATCCATGAACACAAGTCTGACTGTAGGTTATAGTATGTTCATTCTACTTAGCCACCTTCTAAGCACCTTATACAAATAAACTGATTTAATCTTTACGAGTCAGTGAAATGGGTGTAAATATTACCCTCATTTGACACAGGCACTAGGGGTTTTTCCAAGGTCATACAACTAGCTGGAGGTCACAGCAAGGTCTTTAACTTAGCAAATCTCTCAAGAATTCACTCAAAAATTCAGAGTTTATATTATTAACCACTGCACTCTCCAGCTGAGAGAAGATGTCTCTAGACACAGAAAACAGCAGATGTAAGGTCACAACGACTCACAGTCATAAAAGGTCATGGTGCTCCAGCAACAACAAGCATCCCAAATGGCTGGGGGTGGGGGATCACAACTGAGGAGGAGAGGGTGGTATTTGACAGACTCAGACGCAGCAGCGGGGTAGCTGTGGACTGTGGGAAGGAGTTTGGGGTTTCATTTTGTGCAGTGAGAAAACCTTCAGGCTTTTAGGTTGGAAAGCAACATTACTTGTTTGAGGTTTTGAGAAAGTCACGGCTTATTTCCTGGTAGACAGATTTTAGGTCTGAAAACCTAAAATGTCTGAAAACTGAGAACAACTGAAGAGCTGCTGCTGCAGTCCAGTGTTGATGGTGATCTGCCATGGAAGTCTTCCATGCTGTGGCATATGATGAGTTGGGATGTATTTAGAGGCTGAGTCATTGCAACTGTGTATTCCTTCTGTGGGAAGGAAACAGATAAAAGGCTACCCAAGTGGCATGCTTTGGATATGTTGAATATGCTGATTGAACATTAAGGTTATGCACTAAATTAATCCATTAAAATGCCAAAAGGGCATATTTACAAAAATTCTAGTACAAATATGAATACATTTTACTTCATCAGGTCTAACATGCACTCTTTTGTCACTTTAATTTATCTGAAATAGTGATTTCTCTTCTTCTTGACAGTACTTTAGGTTTTATAGCCTTACTTAAATTTCTCTTTCTCATGGGAGAAGTTATTAACATTTAATAATTGAGAAATTATTAACATTTTATAATTTCCTAAGTCATACCATTCCTTGATACTTCCCCATATTATTTCTTTCCTAGGAGTCTCTATCAGAATATTTGGCAATTTGTTAAACACTTTTTCATTGCTTTTTAAAATACATTGTATCTATGTCATGCTTTTGCTACTAGAACTCAAAAGGTTGTAGAGAAAAATTTGTTCTTCAGTGTAGTTTGGATATTCCTTTAAGTACTCAGCCCAGAGTTAGAAAAGGAATAACAAGCTCAATGAGTTAGTCTTGAGTTGACTTCACAGCTGTTGGTGGGCTGCTACAGCATTGAGAACTTCTTTTTTTTTTTTTTTTGGAAGAGGTTTTTTGCTATGGGGCGCATGCGCTTGCCAGACAAACAGAGAGAGACAGAGAGACAGAAAGTGAGAAATCACCCCCCAGGGGGGATGGCCACGCAGCAATCCCTTCTCCTCCATTCTCCTCTTGGAATCTTAGGCATGCACGCACATGCGCCCAGCGTGAGTTTAAGCCACCGGGTCTGGGACGTGAACCGTGGTAGACTACATGGGAGTCCAGTGACATAGCCATTATGCTAACTGCTGGTCCCGAGAACTTCTTTTTTATAATGGCAAAATCTAGATATGTGTCTATTTCTTTGGATCACTGTTTTGTTGGCTAATTGGCCATGCGAGTAAGTAGATAGATCATCTGTATAATTAAAATTCCAATAGGGCAGGAAGAGACTAGGAGAAGTAGCCTTTTAGGAAATGATGAATGAAGATGGAAAAGTTTACTGGAGAAAAAAGCACACAGAAGAAACTCCTTCACTAAAAGCACAGCTTTACTAGACACTAGCACAAGTCAAGCTGTCTAAATAGAGTTTATTATTTTTCCTTCTTCAGATCAGCTATTTTCTTTTCCTTTGTCTTTACACATTCATTTGTAGTATAGCATAACTAAACACAAAGAAAAATAATACCCAAAGGATGAGGACATTCAAACTTCCACATTGTATAAATTCGATAAAATCTGCACATATAAAACAAATCTAGCAAGGTATACACTGACAGTGCTCTCCCGAATAAATAAAACCTGTATACTAATTTAAATATATATAAATTGAGATATACTGTCTTGATTGTGATCATTGTGATACCTACATAATAAAACCAGCACCAGGAAGGAGAACTTTTGGAAAAATGTTCCCATAGTAGCAAGGTAGTCAGTTACGGTGATTCGGTGAAAGAAGTTGAGACAGACAGAAATTAATAAATCACGAAAGAACAGAATGTGGTCATAGTGAAATAACAGTAAAACATTTATTGGCCTGAAACAACAACAGAGTTCATTAGTCTGCATACTTAGCAGGTTGATTTAAAAATTTAGACGCTCTGACTTTGATCCAGGGCATAGTGTCCTAATCCTGGGTATTCTAATGTAGCTAGACCCTATCTAACGTGCATAAAAATCACGTAGCTTATCTTAAATTAATACATGACACTTTTATAAATAAAATGCAAGAAATAAAAATATGAGACTTTTCTAACAGTTACTCACATTTGTTAAATCAATACATATTTGTTTCAAAGGCAACTGAGAAATGTCAGGAACACCAAACAATGCCATCAATACTATATAGGATCAGTTCTAAAGTATATCTTATTAAATATCTAAGAATATAATGTGAAATACCACAATATGTACAGAATTAATAATAAAACATCATACTTCTAACATAATTCAAAGTAAAAAGGATAAATGGGGATTAGCACATTATTTTTTTCACATTTATATGTTTTTTATTATTATTCATCTATTAAATTGGTATACATCATTTAGATTATGAAGAGGCTTTACCCAGCATGATATACACTTCAGTCCAGCCCAGTTGGTTATCTACCTAAAGGACAGGAGAGCACTCAGTCAGAAAAGCTCTAGCACATTATTTTCTTGTTCAAAGTTTGACTTTCAAAGCCTAAACAAAGGTACAGACTAGCCTAAGTCTTACAGCATCTGGAGTTTTTCTTGAACATGTATGTATGTGATAGTTTATTCCAGAGATTGTTGCATGGATAAACTACAAAATAAATGGGGAGGCTCTTCGGCATGGAGCTCTGTAAATTCAGGAACTCTGCGCTAAAGGATTCCAAGGCAGCTATATAATCCCCTGCTCCAGTGACACCCAATTCAGTTGGTAAAATATGAACTTCATGAGGGTCATCTGAGAGATTCAGACAAGAAGAATAAGGCAAGAGGCCAAAAGGAAATCAAGGGACTTGACAAAAAAAAAAAAAAAATCAACCAAGTTCTGGGAAGATTTGCAAAACAATGAATAAGGAGGAGTTGCTACATAATTGGTAGATAAAAAAGCACAAGTTCTCTGGAGGTCAAAGAGTACATGATTGGGACCACCAGATGGTTTTAATGGTTACATTGCTAGACTTCCATGTAGTCGACATGGTTCAAGTCCCGGACCCAGTGGCTTGTAACTCACACTGGACGCATATTCGTGCATGCCCAAAATCCTGAGAGGAGAATAGAAGAGAAGGGATTATAGAATGAACATCCCCCCTAGGGGTCGATTTCCACTTTCTGTCTGTCTGGTGAGCACACGTGCCATATAGCAAAAATATCTCTCTAAAAAACATAAAGAAAAATAAGAGATAGATAAAGACAAGATTAAAAAATGTGCATAGAGAATTCTGAAGAAACTTTTCAATTATTACCTCTTTACACCCACTGAAATAAATAAATAAATTTTTTAAACCTTGAAAATGATCTGTTTCATATTGCACACCAAATGCTCTGAAAACTTACCTGAAAGATATAAGAAATTGTAATAGAGAAGTTAAAGCATCACTAGACGTGTCCACATAGGCAAGTCTACGCTGTCAGATCCAGTTCACTATCACAAACTACATAGCACATAGGGAACCCTTGGTTCCTGTTTGTTGAATAAAGAAGACCTTGATTTAGTTCAGACTCAATTCCAGGAAAGTGCAGGGTTCTGCAAGTGAGTTCCAAAGGTGCATTACAAATACCTACTGTAAAAAGGAAGTGAGAAGCAGGTGTGAGTTCAAGTCAGAACAAAAAGATGTTGCTCAGAGTGGAGTCAGCTTCTGCTAATTTTAAGTGCAGAGCAAATGGGGTCAAAGATGAGATCAGGGGAACCGGCAGTTAGCGTAATGGCTATGTCGCTGGACTCCCACGTAGTCGACCGCGGTTCGCGTCTCGGACCCGGTGGCTTACAACTCACGCCGGGCGCGTGTGCGTGCGTGCCCAAGATCCCGAGAGGAGAATGGAGGAGAAGGGATTGTGGCGTGGCCATCTCCCCTGGGGGGTGATTTCTCGCTTTCTGTCTCTCTGTCTCTCTCTGTCTGTCTGGCGAGCGCACGCGCCCTATAGCGAAAAAACTCTCCAAAAAAAAAAAAAAAAAAAAAGAAAAAAGATGAGATCAGGCCAATTTTCTTCACCTACTATCTGCATCAGTTAGAGAAGCCCAGAGAAGGCAGGTATAGAGGAGATATAAAAATATAAGCTGCACTTAGTGTGAAAGTGGGTGCTCAAAGTTCACTGAGGAGACAGAAACATATCTTGACATTTTAAACATAAGATACGTAAGAAAACTTTCAAGAACCTTTCAAAAAAAAACAGGGTTGGCTACATTATTTGAAAATTTAAAAAACAGATCACTTTCATGCTAGTTAAATTCTTTTAATTATTAAAATAGAAAGAAAAAATTGTTTCTATTTTGATTTTACAAAATGCTTTATATTAAAAGATCCCAAGTATAGTGATACTAACCCAATACCTGAACATAAAAAAACCTTCATCATAATTTCTAATAAATGTTAAGTAGTAACTATAGTCATAGTGATGAAGAATGGGAAGGTGTTGAGATGGGTTAGGGGGTGTGTCTTTCTATAAAAGAAAATATTTAATTTGGTTCAAGAAAGAAATGACCTTAATTGGGGTAGGAGGAAAAGCTCTACACCAAAGTATAAGTACCACTGTCATGAATATAAGTGAACATTATTTTGGAAGTAGTACAAATGGCAATTAAGATATTTTTGAAGGTGTTAGTTATCTGCTGATGTCTACATGCATAACTTTAAAATACCCATGAGAATCATTTAAGCTATTTGTAAAATTAATGTAACTATTGGTATTGTTAATATATATAAACAATATGTATGAATATATGTAAATATTTTATACATATATAAATAAAATTGTTCCTATACACCACGATGATAGAAAAAAGCATGCCAAAGAGATTTCTGCACCCCTATGTTTACTACAGTACTAGTCAGAATAGTGAAGACATGGAATCAACCTAAGTGCCCAAGAACTGATGAACAAATAAAGAAAATGTGGTATATATACAACAGGGTATTATTCAGTCATTAAAAAAAATAAAAAAGGATGAGATCTTATCCTCTGTGGCAATATTGATGAAAGTGGATAATGCTAGTGAAATAAGCCAGGCGCAGGAAGTCAAATGCCATATGTTCTCACCCATTCATGGGAGCTAAATGATTTGCCTACGTAGAAATGGAGTACAATGGTGGATACCCGGAGCTGGAAGGGGAGGGGTGTCATGGAAGTATGGAGACCTTAATTAACAGACACAAGAAGCAAGTAGTCAGTGAAATTAATTTTAGAGTACTATAGCCAGAAAAATAACTATAGTTGTTGACAAGTCAATTCATATTTCAACATCGCTAGTAAAAATGATTTTGAATTATTTTTTTGGAGTTTTTGCTGTAGGGCACATGTGCTCATCAGAAAGAGAGAGACAGAAAGTGAGAAATCACTTCCCGGGGGTGGGATGGCCATGCAGCAATCCCTTCTCCTTCATTCTCCTCTTTGGATCACATGCACATGCACCCGGTGTGAGTTTAAGCCACCAGGTCCAGGACTCGAACTGCAGTTGACTACATGGGAGTCCAGCGACATAGCCATTACGCCATCTGCTGGTTCCCAAGATTTTGAATTTTAACAACACAAAGTAAAAAAGAACATCTGAAACGATGGATACTGTATTTATGCCTTGATTTGATCATTATACAGTATACATGTTTTGAAAAACTACATTGTACTATATAAACATGTATAGCTGCTATATGTCAATTAAAATAATAGTAATAAATGGGGGCCAGCAAGTGTTTAGAGTGCTAGACTTCCACATGGCCTACTGGGATTTGAGTCCTGACTTGAGGGTCACACCAAGTGCTTGTGTGTGCATGCCCAGTTGGCCAAGAAGACAGTGGAGAAGAGGGGATTGCAGTGTGACTATCTGCCCATGGGGTAATTTCTCACTTTCCCTCTCTCTACCTCTCACTTTCTTTAGTGAGTGCATGCACTCAATGGCAAAACAATCAAACAAAAAACTGAAATAATGATAATAAATGTAAATGGCTGAATAAACTTTAAAACAAAAAGCAGAAATTATACAACTCTCCCATAGCCATAAAGACTTCAGTAAATGGAAACTCACATGTCATTCTTTTTTTTTTTTATTTTTTTTTCCACCAACCCAAACTGTATACAGCATTATTAAAGATACTTTTCATAAACAATCACGGTATTTCAGGCAGGACATGGGCAGACAATCATTAACAGTATTATAGTCTACTCAGTGAGAAAGAAGAGGACATCCAGACATAGCCAACTGTATTGGAGTTTATTGATAAAGCCAGCGGCCTACAGGGGGACTCATATCTCTCATATCCCCCGCAGCCCCAAGTGTAAGGTGAGGGGCACTTATAAAGGCGAAAAATGCACAATCAGGTCCGGGATGATGTGATGATTCATAAGGATAAGGTGTAGTGGGCTCGAATGGGGAGAAGGGGTAGGGAGTAAGGTTGTAACAATGTAAAAGTAAAAGCATAGTACAGAACCAAGAAAAGCAGGTTAATAATCATTCTTCAGGTATCTTCTGTCTCTGTCTAAATGCAATTGAATCTTAATGGTGTTCATGGCTCAGGGTCAGGGGTCTGGCTGATGATTACATCACTAAGGAACATTTTAGGGCAGTTAGGAGGAGTGGGATTTAAAGACAATAGGACTGTCCATTACTCTGTTTACTCTTAGGCACAGAAGAGAAGGTAAGTTTCCAGTCCTAGGAATCTAACAGTTTATAAAGGAGGCACTACTCCAAGATGGAGTCTCTCCTGCTTCAACAGTATACAACAACTTTCAAACTCCCTTCTGCAATGGACTACCAAAATCAGAAAGCCACTATAAAACCCAATGAAATCTTCATCTGATGCTCTGAACAGGGAAAGTTTAGAGTAAGGGTTGACATTTCATATTTAGCATGTTGTTTAACAACTTTTCACGAGCCGGCCCCGGCTTTTAGGAAATGAAAACAGCAGAATTATCAACCTGAAGAAATATAGAAAAGGAACTGCTGCTCTTTTGAAAGATGCCATCTCAATGTCATTGGAAAGTCCAAATAGCCTGATATATTCGTATAATCAATTTTCTGTGGTCAGGTCCCAACAGGTCTCTGGTGTAAGGGAGTTAAGTCTATGCTGAAGGCGGAGATTGAGAAGACATAAAAGCAAATGTTAAGTTTTCCACACCACAAGGCATCTGTGCCAAGGTGGTTGTGTGTGTCAGGGAATCCCTCCTCTCAGGAGCCAAGAGGAAGTTTCTCAAAGCTAGAAGGGAAAAATGTTCAAATCAATCCAGCTTCAGAGACATTCTATTAGTGACAAATGCCCCTTCCCAAAAAACAACAATGAAGTGTTCTGTGTGCTAACGACATAGCTTAAAAAAAATGTAGAACAAAATTCTGCATTTTTATAAAACTTGGCAAAAAACAGTATTTCAAACTGTACAGCACCAGAAGTACACAGTTATCAAAAATGCACACACATCACTTGGCATCTCTAGCACCTTCAGCTTTCTGTGCCTGGTCTGTGTTGGCATCTCCATTTTCTGAATAAACCAAGGATAGGTTATTCCCATCCTTGCCAGCGTCAGCTTTTCCCTTTTTTCCTTTGGGTACCTTCTCTCCCTTCTTTGCAGGGGCCTTTTTAGGATTGGGCTCTGGTTTTGGAGAAGCAGGTTTCGCAGACAACCTTGCAGATCTCCTCTGTGTTTCGTCCTTCACCTTGGCTTTATCTCCTTTAGTGTCCCCTTCAGCCTTTCTCTTGGGCATGGTGGCGACGACGGCATGATGTAGGTGCTGGACGCAGGGGATGTAGCGGCACGCAGGCTTTGGTCAGTCTGGGGGTTGCTCTCGCCTCTTCTTCTTCAAACTGCCCCTCACTTGTCATTCTTGAATAATGATCTATATTTGCAAAACCTTCTAATATAGCTCTTCATTTTCTCTAAGCTCATTTATGATATGAATGAGAACCTCCACAAAATCCCTTTGTGTGTAGGGGGGTAGTTTAATAATATAAGGGAATCATTAACAATATGACCCTCTTTTAATTAAATCATTCTGTTTTCCAATTAGAAACAAAAAATGTTTCAAAGTCAAATAAATGTAAAAATAAGCTTGCAAGAAGGACAAGTTTTGTCCCTGAATCTATCTACAATATAGTGCCCCAGAGACAATCAGTTTGTTGATATTTTTAATTCTTGCAGTAAAAAAGAAATACAAAAAAAAATAAGAAACATCATCCTTAAACAATGAACTTGCACTAACATAAATTGACCTATATGAATAATAACTATCAGCTTCCCACAATGATGAGTGAGAATTTAGCTCAATTGTCAAATGCCATTAAAATCTGTTTTTACTTAATATATTATTTACCAATGTGTGGCTGTGGACGACTAGTTTTCTTTAATCCAATGTCTATTTTTCCTTTTTCCTACAATTTACCAAAAAAGATCCTTCTCATAAGAATGTTTTATTCCTCTCATTGCCTCAACACACCTCCTCCATTTGAACTTCCTGAACTCTGTAAGTGGTATATTTATTTTTATATTTCAAAGCTAATTATATTCATACATCCTGTTTTGAGATCTCAATCAAATACTCTTATGCTTCATCTATAGTCTGACTTTATTTTAAGAGGAGGAAATCAATAATTAATATTTATATTTTAGAATTGTGCTACTATTGTTCACTGTCATCAAGAACATTATAATTACCTACCATTTCTTGAGTAGTTTTTCCCTGTTAATGACTTTTCCTTAGCATATTAACTGACGTTCTTTCCTGCATTCATTTTTTTGTAATTTTATTAAATATTATGCACTTACCAGAGAGAGACTGAGGAAAAGTGAGAAATCATCACACACACACATCCCCACACCCACGCCACCCAGGGATGCCACACTGCAATCCCTGTTCCTCTGTTCTTGTCTTGAGACCATGGGCATATGCACACATACATGCCTGGCTTGATTTTCCTTTTGTTTTTTCATAGTGCACATGCACTTACTGGAGATAGACAGAGACAGTGAGAAGGAAAGTGAGGAAATCAACCCCCACGCCCAAGGTGATGACCATGTCACAATCCCTTCTCCTCCATTCTCCTCCTGGATTTGGGGCATGTACTCACTCATGCCCAGTGTGATTTTCATACCACAGGGTCCAGGACTTGAACCATGATCCAGTGTCCTAACCTTCATGCAACTGCTGGTCCCCTGAATTCAGTATTGATCAGAAACTAAGCTTTTTCAAAATTCTCAGATACACCGTCTAGCTTACGGCATGCCTCACTCTCCCCAGACTTCCCTTAAGTCCCTCTCAAGCTTCCTGAAGGTAGCAGGCTCAGGTCTAGCTGCACAGATGATGCCATGGGTCTTCAGTGGTCCATGTGTCTGAACTCACTCTTTCTTGGATTACATGCTATCATTTTTTCTTGATTTACTCTCTTCTTCCTATCAGTTTTTAAGCAAATTTGTCTGTTACATAAATTTTCTGAGACTTGGCATGTTGATAAATGTCATCATAATGTCCTCACACTGATTATTTCAATAGACATCCGACTGTAATTCAAAATCTTTCCTCTGAAAATTGTAAGCGAATTTCCTGTTGTGTACTTACAAGCAAAGTAGTCAATGAGTATCTCATCTATGTCTTTATTTTACTTTTGTTTTTGTAATATTCCTATTTTGAAATATGAGTCTTTTATCATTTGTCTAGCTAGAAACTCGTTGAGAATTTTTCAACTTAAAAATGTGTACCTTTTTTTCAATTTTGGAAAATAAATTCATATTGTATCTCTAATAGTTATTATATACGGTATTTTCTGTTTCTTTTTTTTTTTCAAAGTCAGAGCTTTTATTAATAAGTCCACAAATCACCTTGTCCTTCTTTTATTCACTTTGTCTGCTTTCTTTTTTTTTCTCTTTAAATTTATTTTTTTACATTAATTCACTATACATCATTACAGCATACAAATGAGTTTTCCATCCAAAATACACTGTGTATTGGCTCAATCAAGCACATCAACATACATGTTTTCAGCAAATAATTTTCCAATTCTTATGTCTTGTATACTTTGTTTTTGTTTTGCCATCCTTGATTCCTTATCCCTCACCCTCTGCCATGTCCCACCCTCCTCCCACATTGTCTCTGGTATCCATGGTTGCTTTCTATGCCTTCCCCCCCCCATTTAATTAATTTGCTAACGAACTTAATTAGTCTAAATATATCCAATAGCTAGCACAGCTGACATATACCTATACATGAACCCAAGTCTGACTTTAGGCATAAACCCCAGTGAGTAGAATGAACATATTATAAAGTAGTACCCAGCTGGGGCTATATAGCTTACTGCAGTCATCAAATACGAATTTTTTTTAATTTCAATACGAACAGTATTACCGTTTTATTTCCTCCTGCAACTTTTTTTTTTCTAAATTACTTAACATTCATTCCCTGAGCATCATCACAATGTACTACATGTGGTTTCCCATCTAGAATAAACTGCATAGTGGCTTAATCATGCATGTTATCATCAATAATATTCCATTTCTACTTTCATACATATGTATACGTATATATATGTTTTTTACCCCATGTTTGACTCTCTGCCCTTTCCCACTCTCTTATTACACTATCTGCTATATACAGTTGTCTTCCATTCCTTTTTCCCCAACATTTTGTTGATCACACAATATCATAAGTAATCTAAGTACTTTCCGCAGGTAATTTCAAGAAGATTAGTTTTGAACTGGTAATGATATTTCCTTGAAACTTAAAGCCTAGAAACAGGTTAGTATTCTGTTCAAATAATAGGTACATGCACCTATCAACAGCTCAAGACAGGACAAAAATCCTTTAATACCGGAAAACAAAGCTTAGGAGAAAAGCAGCAATAATTTAGTCAAGTCACAGAACGTTGTTTCATCGGTTCAGTCTCATGTACTTAATCTTTCTTCTGTTAAGGTTCGATCTTCCAGATAGAATTCTGGGATATAATATTCATCTCTAAACATTGTCCCTACAATTAAGTCGCCCATTTTCTTAGTTTTTGAACTCTTATTTCTGTGTTGTCTGCATTTAATTTTACTGACATAGCACTCACTTAAGAACTTCTTGGAGATCTGGCCTGGTGCTGGTAAATTCATTCAGGTTTTGTTTATCTGGGAAAGTTCGTGTCTTTTCTTCCCAAATGAATGATAACCTCGCTGGGTACAGAATTCTCGGTTGAAATTGCTTTTCCCTTAATACTTTGTAATATTCCTATTTTGAAATATGAGTCTTTTATCATTTGTCTAGCTAGAAACTCATTGAGAATTTTTCAACATAAAAACGTGTATCTTTTTTTCAATTTTGGAAAATAAATTCATATTGTATCTCTAATAGTTATTATATACGGTATTTTCTGTTTCTTTTTTTTTTTTTGGAAAGGTTTTTGCTATAAGGTGTGTGCGCTTGCCAGAGAGAGACTGAGAGACAGAAAGCAAGAAATCACCCCCCAGGGGAGATGGCCACACCACAATCCCTTCTCTCCATTCTCCTCTTGGGATCTTGGACACGCACGCACACACACCCATCATGAGTTTAATCCACCAGGACCGGGACTCAAACCATGGTTGTCCAGTGACATAACCATTACACCAACTGCTGGTCCCTATTCTCTGTTTCTGATATTCTCATCAATTCAGTTTTGAGCATCCTAAACTAATGTATATTTCTATGATCTGTTCATCTACATTTTGAGTCCCCTTGATGTTTTTCACATTTTGGAATTGACACAAATTTACTTTTCAGGCTTCTATGCTTTTAATCATATTTATTTTATAAATTATATCAGGGCTGGCAGGTAGCATGGTGATTAAGAGTACTGGATTCCCAACATTTCAACTGTGGACCTGGACCTGGCAGCTTGCTTTCTCACTTTCCCTCTCTCTCTCTTTCCCTCTCTTGCTCTCACTCTCTCACTCTATCCCTCTCTGGCCAAATTTAAAAAGATAAATAAATAAAGTTAAATAAAATAATTTAAAAAATAGAAATAAAAAAATGATATTAAATTTCCAAGAACTCTAATTTTTTCTATGCTTTTTTTCATAACACTGTATTTTTATTTGAAGGTTATTCTATATTTTTCTAGTTTCTCTGAAGACAAATTCAAAAGCTTAAAAGTGATCTTCTGTTCTCTCAGTTTTCTCTTTTTTTCTTTTTCTTTTTCTTTTTTTTTAGGGAATTTACTTTTCTGGTCTTGCGCTTTCAAATGTTAGGTCATACTAAACTATTTGTTAATACTTTTTTGCTTGCTTGCATATAAGAATAATATAATAGAGAGCAAAAATGGTAAAAAAAAAATTGATAAGTGACAGTCTTTTTTTTTTAAGGGGAGAAGGGAGAAGAATGATTGGCGTGATCTCAC
Source organism: Tupaia tana (assembly GCA_026018925.1). Taxonomy (NCBI): domain Eukaryota; kingdom Metazoa; phylum Chordata; class Mammalia; order Scandentia; family Tupaiidae; genus Tupaia; species Tupaia tana. The sequence continues at coordinate 153,897,365 of JAKSZU010000003.1, forward strand.
AAGTTCCAGAATATATAGATTTGCTTTGGTTATCTCATAGATTAAGCAATTATTTACTGTTTTTGTTTGGTTGGTTTTTTTGAGAGATTTTTGCCTTATGACATGTGCACTTGCTGGAGAGAGCCAGAGAGAGACAGTGAGAAGTGAGAAATCACCCCACAGTGAGGATGGCCACACTGTAGTCCCTTCTCCTCCAGTATCCTTCCGGGATCGTGGACACGCACATGCACCCAGCATGATTTTCAAGCCATTGGGTCCAGGAGCTTAACTGCGGTCAGCCATGTGGCAGCCCAGCAATGTAACTGCTATGCCATTTGCTGGCCCCTTGTTTGTTTTGTTTTTAGCATGCTAGGCTCTATCTAGGCATAACAGATATAGCCGTGAACATATATAGACAAAATCTTCTGTTTCATAAATGATAAAGAACATATGCAGCACATTTGCTATATGAAAATTGGTAAAGCAGGAAGAGGGATAGGAAATGTCTGTATGTGTGTGCACTGGGGAGTCAGGCACATAAAACAAGCATTGTTTTTCCTTATTGTGTTTACTATCTTTTCATTGTTTGATAAGAAAGTTTTTGCTTAGGTAGTAAATATTTGGCTATCAAAATTACTCCCTAAAGTGGAGATGGATAATTTTCTATTAAAATAGATCTTTATTTTCTGAAAAGTGGCATTACTCAAAATAACTCTCTACAGAACACTCATTATAGGGTTTAATAATTTAATCATTTACATCTACCTAAAATTTGCATATATTGGGTTGTAGGAAAAGTCATGACATATTTTTCTATGCGAAAATGCATCGTGACTTTTCTGACAACCCAGTATTACTAGCTTAATCTTCCTCTTGGTCCTATGTTGTAGGTGCTATGAATTATGGTCACTGGAAAAGTCATGGCACATTTTTGCATAAAAATATATCATGTTTTTTCCAACAACCTGATATAGCTACCTCTTCAATAAGATAAATTTAGAGTTCTTGGAAATTTAATATAATTTTTATTTTTATTTTTTAAATCATTTTATTTAAATTTATTTATCTTTTTAATTTGACCAGAGAGGGACAGAGTGAGAAAGCAAGAGTGAGAGAGAGAGGGGGGAAAGCGAAAAAGCAAACCACCGGATCCAGGTCCACGACCGGCCATGTGGGAGTCCAACACTTTCAATCACCATGCCACCTGCCAGCCATGATATAATTTTTAAAATAAGTATGCTTAAAAGCATAGGAGACTGAGAAATAAATTTGTCTTAATTCCAAAATGTGGAAAACTAGGGGTCAGAGTAAGAGTTGACTGCATTAATCATACACCCTTACAATAAAAAATTTAACCCATCCTCATAAATGTACATTAGTTTATAAATTGTGTAACTATACTACTCTAATTAATCTACATAGTGAATGTCTCTAGTTTTGTTAGGGACTAAGTAGGAGGTTATTTTTGCTTTTCATTAAGTCCTCGTGGTTACTTTGTCCACACACATACACATACACACATTGCTGTCATCCACTAGTTCAGGAAAAAGAGAAATATATTTTATAAAAGTACTACTTTAAAAAAATACATTAGAAGATCTCTGTAATTAGAAGAGTAGTTTCGGCTGGATCTTGAAGACTCAGTGGTATTTCAATACATGAAGATTAGCAAAATGCCTTTGCATTCAGAATGTATTAACAGTAGCAGGCAGTGCAATCCAAGAATCATTTGAGAAACACTAAGTCGACCTAAACAGAGCAGTATTTACAGATGAGAAAAATGAGAGAAACCTGAGAAAGGATTAGGACAATACTATTGATGTTTCAAGCCAACAGTTTATGGACCTTATTTATTTTTTAACAATGAGAGTGAAGGGAATGTTTTAAAATGGCTAGTGAGGGGATGAAAAGGTATTTTTAAAATTCTACCTCATTTTCCATAGTGAAAAATAGCACAGTAATAAAACAAGGTAGAAAGAGTTGTTAAATTTTCTCATTCATGAATGTAGCAAAATAATATTCTAGACATACCTTGGGATGGACTTCTCTTCTTCCTTTGACTCCATTCCAGATGTCCCTGTAGTTTTTTTCTGGTAACTAAAAGTACAATTCTTTCCACTGCAGAAAAACATGCCGAATGATCAAAACAGATGCCAGTGTCCTGTAGGTAGTAAGGATACAGTCTGGAAGTCTCCTGGCTTCAATTTCAGTCTTTAAATAACTAAGTTGTGAATGCCAATGACCATTGTATCACATAACACTGAAATGGACATCTACTCACTCACTACCTGTTATAATAAATATAAAATTCATTGCTGCTATAAGAGTTCCCTGTATGCCCTCCCAAGCTCAGTCCATTTTATTTCTCCCCAGGAATTTTAACTCTGATCATTAAAAAATGATTATTTCAAGAAAAAAAAGTATGTAAAATAATGTATTTTTATTTTATAATTTTATCACATAAGCATTACAAAAATAAGCAAAAATTCAAAATGTATTGTCTCCTTACATGTTGCTAATAGCTTGGTGCAAATGAAATCCTAGGGCTAGCAGGTGGTGAGACAGTTGAGGTGCTGGACTCAAACCGGTCTGACTGTGGTTTGAGTACCGGATCTGGTAGCTAGTTTTCTCACTTTTCCTGTCCCCTCTGTCTCTGGTAACCATGAGTTTCCTAAAGCAATTTAAAACAATAAAAATGATAATTAATAAATTAAATAAATAATTCTTCTTTTCTTAATTTTTGGAGAGAGAGATTTTTGCGATAGGGTGTGTGTGCTCACCAGAAAGACACAGAGTGACAGAGAGATCGAAAGCAAGAAATCACCTCCCAAGGGGGTTGGCCATGCTATAATCCCTTCTCCTCCATTCTCCTCTTGGGATTTTAGGCATGCACACACCTGCCTGGAATAAATTTTAGGCTGCCAGGCCTGTGACTCCAACCGTAGTTGACTACACGGAAGTCCAGTGATGTAATCATTACACCATCTGCTGGTCCCAATAAATAATTCTTTTCAAAAAAGTAATTGTGTTTTTGCATTGTCGAAATTTGCCATTTGATATTGGATATATTCTATTTTCTCTTTTTAGAGAGATTTTTGCTATAGGGTGTGTGCATTCACTGGAGAGACAGAGACAGAGACAGAGAGACTGAAAGCAAGAAATCATCTCTTGGGGGGATGGCCACTCTGTAATCCCTTCTCCTCCATTCTCCTCTTAGGATCTTGGCCATACATATTCCTGCATCCACCATGAGTTTTAAGCCTCCAGGTCCAGGACTCAAACCACAGTTGACTACATGGGAGTCCAGCGATGAAACCATTATGCCATCTGCTAGCCCCAATATTGGATACATTTTTAAACTTGGCTATGTTATACATCATTTTAATGCACATTTCTCACTTTATGGATTTTTGCTAATAATTATTACTTGCTGTTTATATGTATTTTAGACTGCGGAAATAATGTTAGACAAAAAGCAAATTTAAACCATTTTCTTACTGAGTTCAGCATGAGTTGTAAAGCAGTGGAGACAACTCTCAACATCAGAACTACATTGGCTCAGGAACAGCTAAAATATAGTGCAATGAGCTGGTGCTCATTGGTTGGACCAAGAAAAAGCTACAAATCTCTTCCCAAAGCCAAATTTGCCCCTGAAAAAGGTCATGGTCACTGTTTGGTGGGCTGTAACCCACTGCAGCTTTCTGAATCCCAGTGAAACCATTACAGCTGGGAAATATGCTCAGCAAATCTATGAGATACAGTGCAAACTGCAACGCCTACAGCCAGTGTGGTCAACAGAAAGGCCCCAGTTCTTCTCGATAAAACTCCCAACCTCACATCGCACAACGGATGCTTCTAAATTTTGCCTCATCCACTATATTCACCTGACCTCTCACCAACCTACTACCACTTCTTCAAGCATCTCAACAATTTTTTAGTGAAAAATGCTTCCACAATCAGCAGGATGTAGCAGATACTTTCCAAGAATTTATCAAATTCTGAAGCATTGAGTTTTAGCTACAAGAAAAAAAACAAACTTAAATCTCATTGGCAAAAATGTGTTGATTGTAATGGTTCCTATTTTGATAATAAAGATGTGTTTGGGGGCCAGTAAGTGGCGTAGTGTTTATGGCACTGGACTCCCATATGGTTGACCGCGGTTTGAGTGGTTTGAAACTAATGCCAGTGTGTGTCTGTGCGTGCCTAAAATCCCAAGAGGAGAATGGAGGAGAAGGGATTGTGGCATGGCCATCCTCCTGAGTAGTGATTTCTTGCTTTCTCTCTCTCTGTCTCTCTTTGTGTCTCTGGTGAGTGCACATGCCCCGTTGCAAAAAGCTTTCTCTAAAAACAAACAAAAAAAAACAAAATAAAAGATGTGTTTGAGCCTAATTTTCATGATTTAAAATTCATGGTCCAAGGCATAATTACTTTTCCAAAAATAGTTATAGTTTCCTGATTTTATTTTATTTTTTTCTTCTATTTTCATGAAGTTTTTTGTTTTGTTTGTTTTTTTCTCCTTATACTACTATAGCTTTTGGGGTCAATGTTTTATAAGCATCATGGCATGCAGGGAGTAGTATTTCTTTTTTTATTTTTTAGTGTCAACAAAATTGTGTTTAAAATTGGAATTACCTGTGAATAATTAGTTATGCCTAAATATAAAACAACTAGAACCTAGGATTGCTTTGTAGGAGTAGTTTTTTTGTTTTTGTTTTTTGTTTTTTGTTTTTGTTTTTTGTTTTTTTTTTTCCTGAGTGCATTTCATTCTTATGTTAGTGATAGCAAATTGTATTTCCTCGGAATATATTTAATTTTTAAACAAATCAGCATAACATTTTTCATAGATTTTTATTTTTAATTGCTAGTATTGTTTGTGTCTTAATTATCTAGGCAAATATATCAATTTTTTTATTACTAAAGGAAATCCTTGAATGTATTGATTCTCCATTTGGTTTCTATTTCAAATGATTCTTTAAACTTTATCATTTTTGGTGTGTCTCTCTCTTTTTATTTTTTCTTATTTCAAATAATTAAAAATCCTCTTTTTTCACATATAATATTGCTTCTTAGTGCAATCATTTGAGTTTTTCCTCATTATAAAAATAAATACTTGAGATTAAAAATTTAATTGAATTATGACCCTAGCACTATATCTAAATTCTAAAAATGCTAATTTTCTTATCTCATTATACATATTTTTTATAATCATTATAATTTCTTATCTAGTTCATAGTTTGTTTAGAATATATGTTTGTGGTTTTTTTTTTTTTTATTTCTAGCCACAATTTTTGTAATTACTGACCAAATTAGATTGTTATTGTAGTTATCTTAGAATTATACACCATTGAAATGTGTGAGACTTGGTATAGGGCCTAAGACATCATAGATTTCTATTTTTTTTTTTCCCCAGGAGTGCATGTGCTTATAAAAGAAAGACAAAGAGAGGGAGAGAGAGAAAGCAACTCACAATGGAACATTGTAATGCCACAATCCCTTCTCATTCACTTCTCAGTCCCTTCAGGATTTTGGGCATGCACACACTTGTGCTCAGCCTGGTTTTCAAGCTTCTGGAGCTAGAATTCAAGAGACATCCGGCTCCCTTAACCACCAGACTACAGGATAGGCCACATTAGAAAGTTTTGATGAGTATTCACCAATTGTTGCTTGCATTTTTCATCTACGTTTACTACATCAAGTTAGTTAAAATAATTATTTAAATATTCTGTTTCTCTTCATAATTTTGTTTGTTGACTCTATTAACTAGGAAATGAGGTAAAGATTTATCATTTTATTAATTTGTTTTTTTGTTTGTTTGTTTATTTTTTCAATTTTGACAAAATGTACTTGGACTCATTGGAAACAAGAAAAAAAGAGAAAGAAAAAGGGAAAAGGCATCCCCAGGAAAATTTTCATGCCACAGTCTCATCTCCATTTTCCCCTGTTTTGGGATTTTAGGAATGTAAGCACACACACCCAACATGTTTTTCAAACCACAGGATCCAGGACTCAAACTTCATAGTCAGCCATGTGGAATCCAGCCACCTTACCCACCATGCCACTGGCTAATCCTCTCTTTATAATTTTTTTTGTGTTTGAGCTGTTTTGAGATGTTGTTTTTAGTGTATATAGGTTTACATTCATTGTTTTTTACTCATCCTGGAAAACTGAAGCTCTTAACATTATGAAGTAATGCTTTTTCCTCTCTATTATTTAGTTAATTTGTTAGTTCAAAGTCTTTTTTGTTTGATATTAATAACTATTCAGATAATGATATCAGCTTTACTTAGTTGGTATTTGCCTGATATACTTTTTCATTCTCTTTCTTAGTATCTCTCTAACTTAATATCTTAGGTAAATGCCAGTTAACCATATGAAACTGTACTTTTTAGAATCTAGTTTGCAATTGTTGTCTTTTAAATTAAGATTTTAGTCCAGTTATATTACTAGTTAGTAAAAGCAGTCACAATATAATTCTTAAGCAAATAATCACCAGAGGCAGTTGTTCAGGATTTGAATTCTGAACCTGCCACTTATCAGCAGATGCACTATCTCAGGCAAATTGAAATTTTCATTCTGTTGTCTCATTATTTATTAATTTAGATTTATAATACCAGTTCTCTTGTAGGGATTTTGTGAAAATTAAATGTGTTATATTTTTAAATTCTTCTCAAACTTCTCTGAAATAGTGTAGGTACCATGTCATCATTTGCTGTGATTATATTTAAGTTTTCCAGTATTTTTCTATTACTCATTGTTTGCAATATTGAATTTTATACTAATTTGCTTCAATTTTTATAATCCTTTATTGAGTCATTTAAAATTTTTAATCACATTCCATTTTTAAAATCTCTTTGTTTAATCTTTCTAAAAAGTTTCTCAATTTTTGGGACCAGCAGTTAGTGTAATGACTATGTCACTGGACTCCCATGTAGTTGACTGCGGTTTGCGTCCGGACCCAGTGGCTTAAACTCACGCTGGGCACATGTGCGTGCATGCCCAAGATCCCGAGAGAATGGAGGAGAAGGGATTGTGGTGTGGCCATCCCCCCTGGGGGTGATTTCTCGCTTTCTATCTCTGTCTGTCTGGCGAGCGCAGGCACCCTATAGCAAAAACGTCTCCACAAAAAAAAAGGGACCAGCAGTTAGCGTAATGGCTATGTCGCTGGACTCCCATGTAGTCGACCGCGGTTTGCATCCCGGACCCGGTGACTTAAAACTCATGCCGGGCGTATGTGCGTGCATGTCCAAGATCCCTTGAGGAGAATGGAGGAGAAGGGATTTCGGCATGGCCATCCCCCCTGGGGGGTGATTTCTCACTTTCTGTCTCTCTGTCTCTGTCTGTCTGGCAAGCACACGTGCCCTATAGCAAAAAACTCTCAAAAAAATTTAAAAATTCTCATTTTTTGCCCAACAAACAGTAAATAAAGCCTGTTCAAAAATTAAATGTTTTCAGTGGATAAAGTTAAAAAATCAACCTAGTTACTCATCATAACCCATAAAATCTATGGTTAGCAAATATCTCATTTGGCAATTTCTGAAGACTAAGAAAATATGTATAATCATTTCTGTTTTACTAAAGCTCACAGTTTTTTCTTCAACTGAATATTCACATAAACATTTAAAGTACAAATTAGAGAAAGAGAAAAAATACTTTATTATGGGAAAGAGAATGATTAAAGGCAAATCTGGTTGATTATTAACTTTAAAAAACTTGGGATCAGCAAGTGACATATGGCATTGGAATCCCATAGAGTCCACTGTGGTTAGAGTCCTGGACCGGAAGGCTTAAAACTCACATTGGGCATGTGGGTGTGCATGCCCAAAATCCTGAGAAGAGAATGGAGGAGAAGTAATTACAGTGTGGCCATCCCCCCAGGGGATTTCTCACTTTCTGTCTCTCCATCTCTCTGGTGAGCACACAGACCAATAGCAAAAATGTTATAAAAAGAATGTTTTTAAACTTTAAAATTTAATTAGAGGCGGCCTTTTTGGTTGAAATATTTTAATTATGATGCATTAAAATAGAAAAAATCTAATTCTTCAGAGCTTTCCATGTCTACCATTGAGAAGGATTTGTATTTTTATTGGTTCATATCTTGGGTTTCTTAAGTTCCAAGAGATTTTTTTTCTTTTATTTGAGAATGTCATTAATAAAGTCTATTCTGTGAATCATGTCTTCATCAGTCTTTGTAGCTTCACACCAAACTATCTCCCATATCTTATGTTGACTCTCAGCATAAGTCACTTTCTTGGTATTTCCCCATATCCAGACATTAATTAGAAATTTTCCTTATGTATCACACCATGCTAGAAGACTCTAAGTGAGAGTAAATTTACCTTCCATGTGCAAAGCCAAATGTTTACTTTATCCAGACTCAGAGATAATACTTGGGGATTCTGCATAAACAAGTGACTGAGAGACTGTATCTGAACTAATTGGTACCAAGATGGTGCCTGGATCATGGCTCCCTAAACTGCAAACTCAGTATACCCTCGTTGTACAGCATTAGCATGATACATGCCACTCCTACCTGCCCAATGACAGTTTGAAACAACCATGGCAAGGACTGTAACTACCCTAGTAGAAAATAGAAAGGACTGTGGTCCCAGGAAAACCATTGCCCCTTTTCTAAAAAGGTCATGAATAAACCATCTGTTTCTTAGCCTGGAATTAAACCAAATCATATAAGCCAGAAACCTACTGAAGTTTAGGGATGCTCTGCCTGTGGGGTAGCCCTTCCGTCTCTCCTTGTGAACCACAATCTTCCCTTCCTCTTGGAGCGAGGGACATAACTGTTCACCATCTCCTCTCATGGGGCTGCTCCACCTGTGTAGTAGTCCATTCTGTACATGTTCCCTAATAAATCTGCTTTCACTCTTAACCCTCCAATAAATCAAATAAAAGAAACTGATACTCTGAGACAGCATCTCTGTAGAATGTACGAATAACAAAAGAAAGAAAAAGCATGTGCTTTGTAATTTTGAATTACAGTCTCTCAGAGTTTGTGGGTACCTTGGAAATTCTTTGGCCTAATCTTCCCATTTCACAGAACTGAAAATTGAGCCACTAGTAGACAATAAGTGACTCATCTTTGATGGGGCATGCAAAGAGTTCATGGAAATTACTATGAAAAAACTGCATGAATTTCTAAAATGTTCTATACCAAAATAAATTTGTACTGACTTTTCATAACATGCTTCCACAGGATCTAGTTTGAGGCACTAAGAAGGACAAGAAACCAGTTTGAATAGAGGGCCTATCAGAGCAATGAACTACAATCAAAGCAAGAACAAATGCCCAATTTGTGCTGCAGCTTGGGAAGAAGAGCCGTGAAATTGCTGCTACTTTACAAAAAGTTGGTGGGCACTACGCCTCAAAAACATCAGCAGCTTACAAATCTATAGCTCATATTAAGAAGGGACATGACGTTGAAGATGACACCTGCAGTGGCAGATCATCTACATCAGCTTGCAAATAAAATAATGAATCTTGTTCATGCCCTAATTGAAAAGGATGCTCGATTGATAGCAGCAACAATAGCCAACACCATAAACCTCCCAGCTGGTTCAGCTTACAGCGTTCTGACTGAAAACTAAAGTGGAACAAACTTTGTTCGATGAATGTCAAACCTGTTGCATCAATAGGTTGCAGAGAATAGAGTTTTCAATGGAAATTTTAAATCAGTAGAATCAAGAGCCTAAAGCACTTCTTTGGAGAATTGTAGCAGGAGATGAAACACGGCTTTAGCAGTGTGATCCTGAGACAGTGCAATCAAAGGAATGGCTACCAAGGGGTGGAAGTAGTCTAGTCACAACAAAAGTGGACCAGTCATGAGCAAAGGTCCTGACAACAGTTTTTTGGAGATGCTCAAGGCATTTTGCTTGTTGGCTTCCTGGAGGATGAAGAAATAGAAGGAATAAAAACATCTTATTATGAGAGCATTGTGAACAAACCCAAAGCTTGAGCAGAAAAACACTATGGTAATAAATATTCAGAGTATCCTTCCCTGCCTTGTCAATGCTCCTGCTCAGTTCTCGTGAAGGGCAATTTTGCTGAGTTTCAATAGGAAATAATTATGCATCCATTCACTTTACATTCCTGATTTGGCTCTTTCTGACTTCTTTTTGTTTTCTAATCTCAAAAAATCTTTAAAAGGCACCCAGCTTTCTTTATTTAATAATATAAAAAAGACTGCATTGATGTGGTTGAATTCTAGAACCCTCAGTTCTTCAGAGATGATCTGAAGAGGTAGCTGGTATCATTCCTTTCAAAAGTGTCTTGAACTCAATGTAGTTTCTAATGATAAAGTTTAATTGTTTTTATAAAGCAAAAATGACAATAATTTTTCAACAGAGAACTTTACATTCTTTGGTCTGTTAAGTGTTTCCTCCCTTTGTCACGCTCACCCACTCTCCTCCCTTGTCGTCTCTGGTATCTACACTTATCTATGTCTTTTTTTTTTTCAAAATATGCATGTTTCATGAACTTTTGAAGATCCCATGTGTCTCTAAGGCAATACAAGGAAATTTGAAAAAAGCTTGTGAGAAATGTTGCTTCTTGTATTGCCTCAAAGATGCAAGGGATCTTCAAAACATTCCTGGAACATGTTTAGTATAAAAACACTATAGCTAGGTTCAAATTTTTCTTTTCTTTTTCTTTCTTTTTTTCTTCTGGTATCCAAATAAACTTGTACTTTAATTCCATTTTTCACACATATTTTCAAGTTCTAGTCCATGCTACTTCTTATTGGCCATATTGCTGGTTTGATTCTGTTAATTAAATTGATTACTTTTGATTATTTGCTTGTTTTTGCCTGGGAAGGGGGAAGAGAACATTCATTATAGATAGATTTGCCTTCTGACTAGATTGTAAACAATTAAGGAAAAGGGTTACCTCTTGTTAAAACCTGTACAGTAGCACTAAATACCTTCTTAAATTGATGTCTAATGCCAGGTTTAGTACTTATTAGGAATTCGGTAGGTTACTGAATAATTCATCTCTGAAAGAGCAGCTATAGAGTTTTTTAATAAACTGAAGAGCAATAGAAATAGATAATAACATTATAAATGCTGGAGACAAAGCCAAGAGATTAGCAACACCATTTCAGAGAATACTGCAGAAATCACCCATAATGCCATTTTCTATGGAGAAATACCTAACAGAAAATATACCAAGATTTAGGGAAAGAGCACATAAGGCCAATTTTATGAGTTGTGAAGCAGAAAACTGTCTAAGGAAGTCTGAGGCTTTAGTTAAATTCTCTCTTGGCAAGATAAACTTCTATTTGCAAAGCTGTTTTATTCTGTAATTTTTAATGTAACGATTCTTGCATTTAGTTTCTCTTCCCATAAATTGACTATTTTTTTTTTCTGTATTGGTAAAAGAATATATGTACATACATGAGAAGGAGAGAGAGAGGGAAAGAGAGAAGCAACATCAGTCATAGGCTCTCCTTGCTCTTGTCTGTTGGCCCAGTAGTTCTTGCATAGTCTTGTATGCCCGGGATGTCTTGGGCTCACCATTCTGAGGATTCTAACTGAGGTTACCATGTAGGATCCAGTTTCATGAGTTGAGTATTATTACTGCACCACAGAGCCAGTTCAAATCAGCTATTTCAGTACTGTAAACTAGACAAGGAAAAGAAAAACTAGATCAACTTAGTGTGAACTAATGAGTCATTGAACCACTTTTTTTTTTTTTTTTTTTTTTTTTTTTTTTTTTTTTTTTTTTTTTGCTAGAGAGCACATGCATTCAGAGAGACAGTTAAAGAGAAAAAGTGGGAAAGCACTCTCTGTGGGGAGTGGTCACACCATAATCCCCTCTCCTCATTTTCCCTCCATGGGTGCACATGGACACGTGTTTTTCAAGCTGCCGGGCCAGGACTTGAACTGCACAGTTGGCCACATGTGGACCAGTCACCTTAACCAGACACTTTAACTACCATGCCATGGACTGGTCCAATCACCCTTGACAGGCAGATAGGCAAGAAAATACTGTCGAAGCTGTTGGTGAAAGTGACTGTATTGTATACACCAGAATTTGTTTGCCTGTACTGTGGAAATGAACACGCTCAGTATCTCAGTGAGTCCTAAATGAAGGCTTAGTTTTTGGTCATGCTGAGTCACTGCATTCAGACAGTTATCAGAGCAACTGTCCTGCAGAGGAAGTTGTCACATGCCCCTTCCACATCAGCCCTTGCTTCTGTGTGCTCCCAGAAGTCACTCTGTTAAAGCTTAGACCTGGCACTTACTTCTCCACTCCATTTAACTGACCATATGAAGAAACCTACCTAGAAACTGGAGGGGGAGCACCTTTTCTCCTGTACCTGAAAGAAAAGGAAAATGAATATCAATGAACAGCAAATCATTTTTGATAGAGATGCAGGAATGTATATCACTGGCTATATGTTGGCTCAGACTTACAATAAGAGACCCAGGTAAATACAATTCTCCTTAAAGGTCACCCAGGCTCTCACATAAGTAGAAGAAATTTATCTTCCACAGTTAACTCAAATTATTTTGAAACAAAGAAAGATAGCCTTTGGGTTCTCAATCTCAGTTCAAGTCTGTTTATAATTTTTCAAAATTTCCCATTAAGGTAAAAGTTACTTGGTGTACATCCTGTTTCCTTTGGTCTGGAATCACTAAACCTCTTAGAAAATGACAAAAGCAGTTTCTTGGCTTTCTTTCTTTTTTTTTTTTAACTCAGGCTTTCTAATACAGTGCTACTGTAGCTGGAAGTCAATCAAATTGAACCAGCAGGTGGTGTGGTGGTTAAGGGGCTAAATTCCCACAATGCTGCCATGGTTTGAACCTCAGACTCAGTGGCTTCAAAATCACACTGGGCATATGTGCAAGCATGCCCAAAGTACCAAGAGGAAAATGGAGAAGAAGGGATTGCAGTGTGGTCATCCCCCCTGAGCAGTAATTTCTTATTTTTTCCTCTCTGTCTCGTCTCTGGCAAGCACATGCATCCCATGGCAAACCTAAAAAAAAAAAAAAGAAAAGAAAAAAGAAGTCAACCTAAGAATTCAATCAATTACTAGAAATCTCATTGAAAAAGTAGTGATTTTTAAACTTTATGGATGGGGCCAGAAGACGGTGTGGTGGTTATGGCACTGGATTCCCACATGGCCAACCACTGGTAAAGTCCTACACTAGGTGGCTTAAAAATCACACCAGGTCCATGTGTATGAACATCCCAAATACCAAGAAGAAAACAAAGGCGAAGAAACTGTGGCCATGCCCCCTGGGGGTGATTTCTCACTTTGTCTCTCTGGTGAGTATATACATCCTATGGCAAAAACTAAAATAATAAATAAATGAAATGTATGCATGTGTGCTGACATTGTAGGAAAACTGTCTTAAACTGTGCTACAGATATTTACAGATATATAAAGCTCTAGAATTTATTTTTAAAATAGAAGCTTATTTAGTTCATAATTTTGGAGGCCCAAGGTCTAGGGGTCATAGCTAGTGACAGTGCTTTGTTGGAAGAGACTCACTGCAGAGCCAGAGGTGAGGAGAGCATCTATTGCAAGATGAAAGAAAAGTGGCCATGCATGTGTCCATGTGTCAAGCTCATTCCCTTTTCTTACATACCCACCAGGGGTATATAAGATCTCCCAAGGTGCCACATCTTAACCCCATAATTTGTTTAAGTATTTACCTTCTTCATCCTGTCGCACCAAATTTCATCAAAATAATTTGGTGGGAAAACATATTCAAGCCCTATCATGTTCCATCAAAATGGTATAAAAGAAATGATGACTCTTCTGACACTATTGCAGTCAATAGTAACAACCAATTGTCAATAGATGAAGCCTATGGTGCATCTAGAACTTCTAGTTTAATTTTGCATGGTTTCATGCCATTATTTGCCAGCTGTGGTCTTTATATGCCAGCAAATTCTTGCTATGGTCTCAAATACAAGTATATCGCCATAAAATAATAGGGTATTCCAGAATACCTGTTATTTCAACCTGTGGTCTCAGGTCATAGTACAAATTAGTATAAATAGTGTGAGAAATGTTAATAAAATAGTATGTAAATTTTTTTAGAGAGGTTTATTTTTATTTTTTTGCTATAGGGCGCGTGCGCTCGCCAGACAGACAGGAAGAGACAGAGATATAGAAAGCGAGAAATCACCATCCAGAGGAGATGGCCATGCCACAATCCCCTCTCCTCCATTCTCCTCTCGGGATCCTGGGCACGCACGCACACGCGCCTGGCATGAGTTTAAGCCACCGTGTCCGGGACTCGAACCACAGTCAACTACGTGGGAGTCCAGCAACATAGCCATTATGCTAACTGCCAGTCCAGTATGTAAAATTTGAAATGCTGAGGAATTAAATACCTTGGCAAACGTATCAGGGGGAATAAGTGACTGAGTTAGAATTTGGAATCTAATCCTAAATCTGAATCTGAAAAATATATAATTATGGAATGGCTTTAGCTAATTTTCAGTGCTTTTCCCTGCAACTTCCCTAAGGCTGAAATCTGGTAACTTTCTTCTCTAGAAATAAAATTATATATTTGAGGGTCTTCAGGGTTTTTTTGTTTTGTTTTGTTTTGTTTCCAGAGAGATTTTTGCTATAGGACGTGTGCACTTGCTAGAGAGACAGAGACTGAAAGACAGAAAGCAAGAAATCATCTCCCAAGGGGAATGATCACACCATAATCCCTTCTCCTCTTGGGATTTTGAGCACATACGCACACGTTCCTGGCATGAGTTTTAAGCTGCTAGGTCCAGGATTTGAACCTCAGTCGACTACATGGGAGTCCAGTGATATAACCATTATGCCATCCATTAGTCTGTATCTAAGGGTCCTAACAGATATTTTTCTTGTCCAGTTGAGTGGTTATATTTTGAACTGAATAATCTCAGATCTCTTGTCTTTATAACAAGTTTTTTTTTCCCACTTTAAGTTGTGATTAAGTATCTCCAAAGAACATGCAAAAGAAATATGTATGACAAGAATTACTTCAAGATTTGTACTTGTAGAATTAGGAATGTTTTAATTAATAGGAATTTTAAATGTGTAGAATGAAGCATCCTTTAGCACTAAAATTCTCTATCCAGTTAAATAATTCTCCTAAATAATCATAACATAATAATTTCTTCCAAATAGTACATTGTACTTACTTCAATTAAGTAAAAATAGAACATTAAATTTATTTATTTGCTCTAATCCAATACTATATATTAAAGTATATATTTAAGTAATTAAAAGAGGCCTGACTTAATATTTTAAGGTATTGTGGGGAAAGAAAATACTGTAACTATTTTTGGATGACAAAAGCAATTTGGGAAGGGAAAAGAACATTGCTTCATAAGGTTATTTTGTGTGTTTTTCTCTGAGAAAAAGACTTCGCTGGCAGAACTTATTTATGTATTTGAAATTGCACCTTATTTCTCACCTCAGGTATCTCTCCATAGGTGCCAAGTGTAATCCATCAATAGCTGAACAGCTCGCCGCCCATAAGTGTTCTTACTCATGCCTTGCTGAGCTATCAAAGAAGCTGCTCAGATTTCGGGCCATCATGGATCACATTTCCTGGCAGAATTTGTAAGTTAACTTTCTTCTGAGCTCCTGTTTTCTTGCATCAGACAGTCATTGTTAGGTGATTCTGTATTAGTTAGTGAATCTGACAATTAACACTCTTTCCTATGCATATGAAAGCCAAGAAACGAAAAAAGACAAAGAGATTTGTTGGTAGATTTTATTGCAGAAACCTGTACCGTTTATTAGAATTGAATGATTGATGACTTCTCAGTCCTTGCACTTCTCAATATATGGTGTTATTTTTGAAGGAAAACACATTAATGATACTAGTCTTAGTATACTCCCTTTCTGACCCATCTCCTGTACCCAATTGGCTAAGAAAAGGCTACAGAAATCTCCTGGGGTTTTGTGCCATACTTACTCTTAGTGTGATGGTCATGTGTGTTGCGTACCATGTTATTTCCAAGCATGAGAGTTTTTCAGTTCCCTGCCCCTTTGAAGGTAGGCATGATGTATGACTTGCTTTGGTCAATAAAAGTGACGTATCCCATTTCTGAAAGGAGGCCTAGGGAGCAAATATGTATAATGGTGGAAAAGGCATGATATCTTTTCTCCCCATCATGACAGTTACACCCAGTGCTCTTATAACAAAAGTATATTAACAAGAGCAAGTTCTACATGTTATTGACTTCAGACTTCAGAAATAAGGACCCAAAAATCCAAGGGACAACTGCCCATTTTTAAGCTTAGACTTAATGAAGAATAGGAACTAGTGCAGAAATGTGATTGGGATAAAAGGGAATTATCTAAGGGTAATGAACCGAGCGGAGGAACAAGCAAGGCCTGTCTGGTTCTTTCAGAACTCACTGTAGCATTCCTTCTTCCAGAGACTTTATTTTATTTTATTTTTATTATTTATGTGCTTATTTTAAAGAAAGCAGAAGTAGAGAGCACACCCCCCTCCCATGAGCATGGTCATACTTACCCCTTCTCCTCCATTTCTCCATCCTGTCGGGATTTGGGGCATGCATGCATGTATGTCTGGCATGTTGTCCAAGCCACTGAGACTGGGACTCTAGCAGCTTAGATTGCCATGTGGGATTGGTTTCCTTATCCACCAGGCCTCAGGCCCTGCCAAGATTTTACACAGAAAGTTGGGGGAAAATTAGAGCAATAGTTTTTATTTCTACAACTCATTTTAGGGAACAGAAATTTTATATTCTATGGTCTGCCTTAAGGGAAATAGGTAAGCAGAGAAAAAGAGGATCAAAGAAGGTGAAAACAAGACCGCTTCTGAGGCCATTTTACTATGTGTCAATTCAAGCTATTCAGTACGCCAAAGTACCATACTTTGGGGTCTCATATTCTGAGCACCAACATATGAAATTCCCCTTATTCCTTCCTCCTGTTTCAATAATATATTGAATATTATTTAAATAGTTTTCAAGATGGAGCCTCTGATATCCTAGATTTTAGAGTAACCATGATGAGCAAAACTGTCCTCTGATCCAAGTGGGGCATGATTGTGTGTAAAAACTCTGTTTTGTATATCCAGTAAAATATTTTCTCTCTTGATTCAGCTTCACCTATTATCTTGACAGATACACTGTGCTCTCCCAGAGTTTGCTCAATACCAAAATGAATTAAAGAGTCATGAAGACTCACTAAAGTGCTACTGAAATGTAGCGCTGTGTGTGCATCGGGTTTTATGTCAAGATTCATTCAGAGAAATTGGTTGTTGCCACTAGCATCTTGCTCCTTATTAACCATCCAAATGATATTAGGAATGCAAAGCGAGCTTGCAAGACAGAGAGCTAGATGATCTAATAAATATTCACACAGCTTGTGTCTTCTCCAAGTCCTTCTCCTACCCCTGACTACTCTTTCTCATAGAAAGCTTTATAGAACTGGAACCTGTGTGTTTCCCACCCAAGGAGCACTGATGATCTCCTGATGGTGTCCAGGAGGTCTCATCCCCTTCTCTGGAATCTTACCTCCTCATGATCATGGGTACTTTATTTTAAAGAGCATCTATCTTTTGAGTGGCATTTTTTAAAAAAGATATTTATGTCTTTCATGAGAGAGAGAGAGAAAAAAAAATAAATAAATAAATAAACAGTAAGAGAGAGGCATCCCCAACAAGATCTTCATGCTGTGTTCCACCCCAGTCTCACCCACACAGGATCACAGTCACACTCGTACCTGGTATACACAAGGGACCCTCAGGATAGGAATCCAAGGTCTTTCTATGTGGCTGCAGCAACACATTGTTGTACTGTCACTGAGCCACTGCAACTGGCTGGAGGAGCTTTCTCTTGATCTCTTACTACATGCTTTTTTTGTTTTCTAAAAATAAGTTAAATGCAGTTTTAAAATACCTGACTCAAGCCAGATTAGTTGGGTCCAAATTTTGACTCCATGGACAATTTTATTTACTTTCTATTTTTCATTTGTGGATGTGAATAAGGGGCAATAAGTTCTAAGTCATCATAGGAGGCTGGTGGTAAAGATTAAATTAGATAATCAGTGTTAATGGCCTTGCACATTCAATGCTATTCAGTACTATATTACTATCTAAGCCAACAGTTTTTAATACATTATGTATTGCTTGCTTTCTTTATCTCTTTTCTTGTCTTTTCTCTCGCCTTTTTTTTTTTTTTTTTTTTTTTTTTTTTTTTTTTTTTTTTTGCTATAGGGCATATTTGCTCTCCAGAGAGACAGAAAGTAAGAAATCCCCCCACAGGGGGTAAGATGACCACACCACAGACCTTTCTCTGCCATTCACCTGTTGGGATTTTGGGCATACATAAACATGCACCCTGTGTGAGTTTCAAGCTGCTTAATCTGGGACTCAAACCATGGTAGACCATGTAGGAATCCAGTGCTCAACCACCATGCCACCTGCTGCCCCCTTCCAGTGGTTTTCAGGGAGAACCCTACCACCTAATCCATACTGCTGGTGATGCATGTTGATTTTCCTCCTTCATAAGATTTAATAAGAACTCCTTAATAATAGCAAATAGGACATTTTCCATTCCATTTTCCAGCCTTTTCAGAGAGGCCCTTTTTGATAGTTTACTGATTAATAAAGGACAGGTTAACCCACAATTCCTTTGACTGAATTTCACTGGTAAGGGAATGTATTAGGCATTTTTGACTCAGAAAACTCAGACCTGGTTGCATTGCATACTCTAACATTGTTTGATCAGTCTTTAAAGGATTAAATAAAAATTAATCAATTATTTTATATTAATGTATCTGACTACAGCAGAATACTGTCTCCAAACTTTGGTTATCTAATCACTACCATACATTTCAGAGAAGCAAACCTGGTCCATAGCAATGCAGGTATATTTAAGAAATCCATAATAACCATCCACAGGAGAAAGTTGCTTTTGCTTTATTTTTGGGATTCCTAGTTCATATATTTTTGAATTTTGTATGTATTCTTTTTTTTTTTTTTTTTTTGAGAGGTTTTTGCTATAAGGCACTTGCGCTCGCCAGAAAGACAGAGACAGAGAGATAGAAAGCAAGAAATCAACCCCCAGAGGATATGGCCATGCTGCAATCCCTTCTCCTCCATTCTCCTCTTGGGATCTTGGGCACACACACACGTGCACAGCGTGAGTTTAAGCCACCAGGTCTGGGACTTGAACTGCAGTCAGTCAGCTACATGGAAGTCCAGCGACATAGCCATTACACTAACTGCTGGTCCCAATTTTGTATGTATTCTTAAACAATTAAAAATCATTCAGGTCTCTGCTTTAAAATACAGTACAAGATCTAATCTTACATATTTCATATTGAAACATGTCACTAATTGTACCTATGTGCCAGATGTATGGATAATATTTCCATTAATTTACACAAACTTTGAGTTTTATATCTGTAGCATAAAATGCTTTAAAGATATTAAAGATTGAGAGAGTTTAGCAATACACAAAAATCTGACATAAATTGTAGCAGTCCTTTGTCTATTGAGCAAGGACCCTTAGATTTGGCAGATAATTTTAAAATAAAAATCTGCTTTCCATTCAGAGGAAAATTATAATGAAGTTAGATAATTGTCTCGTGTCAAAATTAGAATGGCAATGTTAGATTACTGGGATGTCTTTTCCACATCTCATTATTTTTTCAAGAGAGAAATGGAGATGTAACAAGGAGCAAAATGTATCCTAAACGCGCTCACTAAAATATTTTCATCACCCATCAGACCCCGTGCCTGTCAGCCTTTAGGTCACAATTACAGTGAGAGGGCCCAGGAAGGGTGTGGTCATTGGCAGCGTGTGTCTTTCCCCAGCTTCAGAGATTATAAGGGTAGTCTACCAATCAGTCTAATTCCATACAAGTTGTGCCCCAGGTACAGACTTCAGCCTAAACAGGGTTTAGAAAAGAGTATCTAAGATTTTAGTTTCAAAAGCTAGCAGGCCAAGATGAAGCAAAAAGCAGACACAAAAGATCCATTTTAGTAAACCAAGATTTTTGTGGCTGTTGTTGCTCTTTGACCATTTGTCAATGCAGAAAAGGGCTCAGAGCAGAGACTGGATTTTTTATGACATCACAAGTTGTTGGTATAAAAGTTAGAATCTAAAGCATAATTATGTATAATCGTTTGGCTAGAGATCCAAAACACTGCAGCCTGAAAACAAAAATTAAATGTTCATAGACAGCTCAGTATTGAGAAACATAGGTTTCCCATGGATAGCTTGTGGATTAAGGTATTCTGGATGTTGTATAAAATTGATTTAAAACAATAGATTAAACATCTCTGAAGAAGGATTAGTGGACTAGAATATAGATGAGGTGGAAATGTCCAAAATAAGCCAAGAGAAACAAATACATTAAATAGAAGGATGTTAAGAAAATAAGGTATATAATAGGAACTTCTAAATATTTGAAATGCTAAAGGCAGAAGGAAGAGTACCTAAAAAGAAATATATAAAGAAGTAACATCTGAAATTCCAAATGTTCTCAAAGAAATATAAGCACAGATGGAAGAAATTAAGCAAAAACAGAACAAGATTTTAAAAAACCTCAAAAACAATAAATAAATTTAAAAATGCATAAACATATCACTAAAAATTCATAGAGCATCTAAGAAAAGGAAATTATTTTACTTTAAAAACAAATTATGAGATAATGCTGAATTTCCTTAAAGGAAAAATGTTTATACTTGCCAAATAACTTTGCAACAGAGAAAATAAAACACAAATCTACAGTGTGCTGAAAGGAAATGACTGTCAACCTAGAACTGTACACTTAGGGAAGACATCCTTTAAGTACACAGGTGACATAAAAAGTTAAAAAGAAGAACTTTACTAAAGAAAATAAAATGATGCTTTTCAAGAGGAAGAAAACTCTCACCACATGAAAGTTTTGGGATGAAGAATGGAATTGAAAATAAAGAAAATGTAAACAAACGTGTGTGTGTACACATACATACGTATCCATCCATTTATATGTATACATGTTTTACATAAATTTTGTCTATATACACACCATTTGAGACTACAAAAATATTATCTTTTGAGCATGTGTATGTGTATGTGTGTGTGTTCAAATAAATATATATTTATGTATTTAATTTAGGAGGGAAGTATTAAATATAAAGTTTCTATAGTACTGCATATCATCAGGAAGTAAGCAAAAAGAATAAAATAGGCCCTGAGACCAGCAGGTTGCATAATGGTTATGTTGCTGGACTCTTCGTAGTTGACTGCAGTTTGAGTCCTGGACACGGAAGCTTAAAAAAACTCACACTGGGCGTGTGTGCGTGCCTGCCCAAAATTCTGAGAGATCAGAGGAGAAGGGATTGCAGCCTGGTCATCCCTCTAGGGGGGCGATTTCTCGCTTTCTGTCTCTCTGTCTCTTTATGTCTCTCTGGGGTGCACACGTGCTCTATAGCAAAAATATTTCTTAAAAAATAAAAAAAGAATACAATAGGCCTTATAGGCTTTGAAATGCTAAGGATTCAGGTTATAGATTCTCTGCTATTTTGTCCAATACTGTAGTCACTTTTTAAATTTAGTTGTAAATTAATCAAAATATAATTTAAAAGGCACAGCAGCCACCTTCTGTACTTAAAAGTCTTAAGTCACTGACGATTACTGTATTCGGCACACAGATATAGAACATTTTGTATGACAGGAAGCTCAACTGCAAAGCATTGAATGGAGAGTAATAAATAACAGAAGAGTGTGTGATGTCCCAAATAACTAAGAAAAATGGATTACCTTAAAATACACACATTTTTTCTGGTCAGGCATATAAAAAGCTGGAAGTTGTTATGCCATCCTAAAAACATGTAAAGAGCTGAACAAATTGAAAAATCAACAGCTCTTTTCAGTTCTGTCAGAGATGTATGTTCACAGAGCAAACCACTGCCCCCAAATTGGAAAGACTGCAGAAAAGCACAGCACAAACCTCTGCAAAAACCAGTGCCAAGGTACAGAAACCTGACCATTAACTGATTGATTGCTGGAGGCTCTGCATGCACAAGCCTGAAAGGTAAAATCTCCAAAGAAACCCTCTCCACAGGAGCCCCTATGGTTTGTAATTTATGCATCTAGGAAATGGACAAGGTTGTCATAGAGAATATCAGAGAAAAATCCTCTTGGGCTTCCAGAAGGGGAAAGGGGAAGAGCAAACAGCTTTAAAATATGCCAGAACATTCTTTTCTTTTTAACAAGTTTCACCCTCAAAAAAAATCTAGCCAGAGTTTAACTTGCTGGTGTTTTATGAAAGCCCAACTAACCTAAAAGAGAATAAATGCCCCAAATCTAGCTAGTTGTAGCCCTTCATGGGAAAGACCCAACTCTAATACACTCCAGTCATTCTACTCCACCAAAGAGAAGAAAGAAAAAAAGCAAATGAGACGAACATGTGATACTCATATCCTAGAGGTAAACTCAATAAAAAAGACACCTATTTACAAAACTACTGAATACTTTCCTTCCCCCTAGCTTACCATCCCCTCACTAAAAGTTTCATTTATTGCAGTTATTTAACTCAGTAACATTGTCTTACCATCAAGAAAAAATTACAATTCATGCTAAAAAGCAAAAGTTACATACATAGTTGGAAGAGACAGAGCAAACCTAAGAAACAGATTCGGATACAACAGAGATACAAGAATGATCAAACCTGTAATCTTAAATAATTATAATTATTATGCCAAAAGCTTTAATAAATAAGGAAGCTTGATGGGTAATATAAACAGAGAGAACTTTTTTTTGAATTATTTTATTTATCATTATTTATTTAGATTTGACCAGAGAGGGACAGAGGGAGAGAGAGAAAATGGGAAAGAAATCTGCCAGGTCCGGGACTCGAACCGCAGTCGGCCATGTGGGAGTTCAGCGCCTTTAACCACCATGCCACCTGCCGGCCCCAAAAGACAGAACTTTAAGAAAAAACAAAAAATGGTAGATATCAAATTAATATACGAAAAATACTAGATACCATCAAACTCCAAACATCCGGATAATTGGTATCCCAGAAGGCAAAGAGACTCATAAGGGCATTGATAATCTATTCCATGAAATTCTGCAAGAAAACTTTCCAAACCTAGAGAGGCATTCAAAGATCCAGTCCTAAGAAATACAAAGGACCCCAAACAGAATCAACCCAAGAAGATCTTCTCCAAGACACATTATAGCCAGGTTGACCAAAACCACAGACAAAGACAAAATACTAGCATTGACAAAAGAAAAACATCAAGTTACCTACAAAGGATATCCCATCAGGAAAACAGTAGACCTCTCATCAGAAACAATGTGAGCTAGGAAAGAATGAGAAATATATTCAAAGTGTTAAGGGAAAAGCAATTTCAGCCAAGAATACTGTACCCGGCAAGATTATCCTTCATATGGGAAGAAAAGACAAGAACATTCTCAGATAAACAAAACCTGAAAGAATTTACCAGCACCAGACCAGATCTCCAAAAAGTTCTCAAGGGAAGGCTATATCAGGAAAATTAAATACAGATATACAGAAATAAGGGTTCAAAAACTAAGAAAATGGCCAACTTAATCATATGGACAAGTCTGGAATTCAATATTACATCCCAGAATTTAATCGGGAAAATCAAACCACAACAGAAGATAAAGTACATGAGACTGAATTGGTGAAATAGAATTTTATGACTTTTGACTAAAACATTGCTGAATTTCTTCTAGGCTTTGCTGTCCAGTTTTAAGGATTTGTGTCCTGTCTTGAGATGTCGATAGGTTCATGTACCTACCATTTGAACAGAATCCTAACCTGTTTCCTGGCTTTAAGTTTTAAGCAAAATTCCTTAGGATTTCTTTGATTTAAGTTAAAAGTGCTTTTCTTGAAATTACCAGCTGAACTTGCTAAGGAAAGAAGTTAGATTATTTAAGAAATTGTGTGATCAATACAATGTGGGAGGAAAAGGAATGGAAGACTACTGTAGACACCAGAGATAGTGGGAGAAGAGGGTGGGAAAGGACAGAGGGAATAGGGAATAGGGAAACTAGAAAGGGAAAATTTTTTATGATAACATGTATGATTAAGCCACTATTCTGGATGGGAAATCACATTTTGTATGCTGTGACAATGCTTAGGGAATTAATTAATAAAGTTTAAAAAATAGTTTCAGAAAAAAAAAACTAAAACTCTTTTTCTTGAAATTAATAAAAAAAAAACATTAAAAATATCTATTTGATGACTGCACTAAGCTATACAGCCCCAGCTAGGTGCTACTTTATAGTATGTTCATTCTACTCACTGAGGTTTATGCCTGATGTCAGACTTGTGTTCATGGATATGTATATATCAGCTGTGCTTGCTTTCAAAATATTTAAATTAATTATGATCTTTAGTGAATCAATAAAATGGGAGGAAGAAAAGGCATAGAAAGCAACCATGGCTACCAGAGACAGTGTGGGAGGAGGGTGGGAGATGGCAGAGGGTGAGAGAGAGGGAATCAAGGATGGGGAAAAAAAAAAAAGCATACAGGAAACAAGAAATGGAAAAATTATTTGTTGATGATAACACGTATGTTGATGTGCTTGATTGAGCCAATATACAGTGTATTCTGGATGGAAAATCTCATTTTGTATGCTGTAATGATGTACAGTGAATGAATGTAAATAAATAAATTTAAATTTAAAAAGAGTTCAAATACATGCTAAGAGAAACAAAGATCATATTTCCTCGGTTTAATGGTAGACTGTGTATGGCTCAGGAAAAAAAATATCTGAGCTTGAAGATATTGCAATAGAAACTGCCAAAATTGAAAGCAAAGGGAAGATAGATGGGGGCAAAAAACAGAACGGAATATCCAAGAACTGTGAGACAACTATAAAGGTATACCATATATAATAGGAGTTCTAGAATTAAAAGAAAAAGACTAAGAAAATAAGAAACACGTGAAACAATAATAACTGAGTCTTCAAAACCAAAATCAATGTCAGATAATAAATCAGAGAAGGGACCAGCAGTTGGCATAATGGCTATGTCACTGGATTCTGATGTACTCCACTACAGTTCAAGTCCCAGACCCAGTGGCTTTAACTCACGCCGGGTACATATGCATGTGTGCCCAAGGTCCTGAGAGGAGAATGGAGGAGAAGGAATTGCGGCGTGGCCATCCCCCCTGGGGGGTAATTTCTCACTTTCTGTCTCTCTGTTCCTCTCTGTCTTTCTGGCAAATGCACGTACCCTATAGCTAAAACCTCCCCCCCCAAAAAAATTACAGAAAATGCCAAGCAGGATAAAAACCCCCAAAATATATATACAGAGACATAATTTTTAAACTACAGAAAAATCAATTATAAAAAATATTTAGAAGGAAGACATAGGAAAAAATGTTCATTATCTATAGAGGAGTGAAGATTAGAATTACATCTGACTTCTTCTTAGGAACCATGAATACAAGAAGCAAGTATATTGATGTATTGATAGTGTTGAAAAGAAAGTAAAAATGACCCATCTGCCTATAAATCCATACCATCTGATAATGCAAAATTATCCTTCAAGATAATCCAGAAGTGCACTTGGGTTAGATCAAATTGAAATGTATATTCCAAATAACAGGGTAAATACTTTAAAAAAGAGGAAAAAAAAAAGTGTAATAGTATGACTGATGTGCCATACTTTGGTAAAATGAACAAGGGTAACAAATAGAAAATATTAGCACTTATGGTTGATATTAATCAAAGTATGTCAATAATCACATTGAACATCAATGCTTTGAATGCATCAATTAAAAGATGTAGCCTAACTGCTGTGGTACAATGGTAATGCAAGTGCCCCGCAGAACTGGAATCCATATGGCTGACCAGGGTTTTGGATCCCTAGGTCAGTTTGAACACACTCTGGATGTGAGCCTGACCTCAAACGATCTTGAGGACCTAGAACCTGGTAAACGAGGACTGTAGCATGACAACACCCTGACAAGAGTGCTTCTCCCACTGTCTGTCTCTCTCTTCCATATGTTCTTAGACCATAATGGAATTAAGACAGAAATAGACAACAAAGATATTTGGAAAAACCCCAAATACTTGGACATTAAACAACACACTTCTACATGGATCAAAGAAGACATTGCGGCACTATTCACAATTGCTAAGTCTTGGAACCAACCCAGATGTCCCCGTATGGAGGAATGGATTGAAAAACTGTGGCACATATACTCTATGGAATACTACTCAGCCATAAAAACCAACAGAGCCCTGGCTTTTGACAGAAAGTGGAAGAATATGGAAGATGTACTGCTGAGTGAGGCAAGCCAGACTATGAAGGAGAGACATTGTATGTCCCCACTTAACATATACCGTTTGTCTGCTTTCTATGTCTGAAACTGATTGACTAACAGTTGAACAAACACAAGAGATGGGTGTGAATGTCAGATGAGGTGTTTGTGGAGGAGTGAGGCCCAACGAAAGACATTTAGAGAAGGGATACAGAGGTAGAGCATTGACGGGATGGGGAGGTGTGGTGTTATCTGTTGAAGATATTTCGATCAACGGGTCTGGGGAGAAATGTTCACATATTGAAATGGTCTCATTGTAAGCCAAACAATATGATTGAAAGTATATACAAAAATAAATAAATAAAAAATAAATAAATAAAAAAAAATAAATAAAAAAAAAAAGAAGACATCTCAAGAGAAATTTAAAAATGCTTAGAACTAAGTGAAAAATGGAAGTCTGACTTATTAGAATATGTAGAATGCAGAAAAGGCAATGTTCAGAGGTAAATTTAGAGCATTAAATACATATATTAGAAAAGAAGAGAGATATAAAATCAATCATTCAGGGCTAGAAGGCATAATGATTAAGTATCTGGATTCCCACATGGCTGACCATGATTAGAGTCCTGGACCCAATGACTTAAAGAAAAGAATCACACCAGGCATGTGTGTGTAGGAGTCTGTGTGTGTGTGCATGCGCACGCACATGCACTCAGGAGGAAAAGGAATTGTGGTGTGGCCATCTTCCGTAGGGGTCTATTTCTCATTTTCCTTCTCACTGTGACTCTCTATTCTTCTCTGACTAGGACATGCCCCCTATGGCAAACTCTACCCGCCCCCCCCCCCCCCCAAAAAAAATCAATCATTGAAGCCTAGGAAACTAGAAATAAAGAGTAAATTAAATACAAAATAAGTAGAAGAAAAGAAAAAATAAAAATTAGAGCCCATAATCAGCCATTGTCATAATTCAGCTGGATACCAAATAATTGACTACGCTGATGTAAGTCTGGATCCAGTGGCTGACGGAACATGCTGGGAGAATGTGCCTATGTGACTAAATCCTGAAAGGAGGGAGAAGTGGAGTAGAAGGGATTGCAGTGTGAACTTTCCTCACGGGGGTTGCTTTCTCACTTTCCTTTTGTCTTACTCTAACTCTCTCTCTGGCGAGCACATATACCTTCTGATATTTTTTTTTAAAGAGTTAGAACAGAAACCAATAAAATTGAAAAGTAGAACTCAATAGAAAAAAATCAATATAACCTCAAAGTTGGTTCTTTTAAGATAGCCATGGAGTTGATGAACCTCAAGCCATACTAACAACAACAACAAAAGAAAATAGACATTCCCAATCTTGGGGACAAAAAAGGAGACACCATATAGATTTTATGGGCACTAACAATATAGTAAAGGAATAGTTGGAACAACTCTGTTAGCACATACTCCACATAGTTATTATGGACACATTTATCAAACACATAGTCAATCCAAATGTATGCCAAATAAAATGACCAATCTGAATAAGCCTCTATCTATGAAAGAAATTAAATCAAAAAGTGATAACCTTTAGAAACAGAAAACAGCAGGTCGATTTGGGTTCACTAGTGAATTTTACTAAACATTTTAATAATAAATATACAATCAGTTCAATTTACAAAAATATTATGAGCTGTTGAAGGCAGAGAAGTTCAATGTCAGGTGCTAGAGGAATCCTGGATAAAAATCTCTATTTGAGACCAGTGGATGGCATAATGGTTACGTTGCTGGACTCCCATATAGTCAGCCACAGTTCAAATCCTAGACCTGGTAGCTTAAAATTCATGCCAGGAACATGTGGGGGAGGAGGCGCGGGGGGGACAAAATCCCGAGAAGTGACTGAGAGACTGGAGAAGAAGGAATGTGGCATGGCCATCCGCTTTGGTGGATAGTGATTTCTCACTTTCTGTCTTTCTGTCTCTCCAATGAGCAAACATGTCCTATAGCAAAAATTTTTCTTAAAAAACAAAAAACAAAAACAAAAACAAAAAAATACTCACTCTACTTACTTATCCCATTTGTTTAGGCTCACTTAGAAACAGAAAACCTTACCAAGACTTCAATTTTGCAAGAAAAGAAGAAAAAAAACAGCTTTTTTCTTCACATATGCTGTATAAACATCTTTAGTTTTTTTCTTCAAGTATGCTTGAAGACAAACAAATCTACACAAGCTTTTTTGTTTACCTTAAACATTTTAAACATTGATAAGCTTTCATTTTCAAATAAAATTTTATTATATAAAACATCTTGAAAAGTGTGTGGCTCTATCCTTATACAACTCCAAGCTTTATAAAAAATAAAAAATAGTAAGTCATAAAAAGTATCAGCTTCCAAGAACTACCAGGATGAACCTTTATATTTAAATATTACAAGCAATAGAAAGTAAAGTCTTGGAGAGGGACTCGGGAATGCTTTCTGAGTCTCTAAGAAAGTTTGACTGTTAATGAATAAAGAGAAAATATAGAAGGCCAGCAGGTGTTACAGTGGTTAAGACGCTGGACTCTCACATGACAACCAAGTCCCAGACCCGTCAGCTTGAAAATCATGCTGGACACATGTGTGGATGTGAGAATGGAGAAGGGATGATGCATGGCCATTCCTCTTGGGAGGTGGTATCTCACTTCCCCCTCACTATCTCTCTCTCTCTCTCTCTGGCAAGTGCACATGCCCTGTGGCAAAAACTCTAAAAGAAAGTAGAAAGAAAGCATATAAAGAATTTTTTTTTTTTTGAAATTTAATGGTCATTCTTGTTTCTTCGCAGCTTTTTGATCTAGAGTTCCCTATGGATTGTAAACTGCTATATAAGCATTTGCTCCTCCTAATTCCAGTGTTCATGTGTGTGTTTGTGTGTGTGCGAGAGAGAGAGAGAGAGGAGAGAGAGAGAGAGAGAGAGAGAAATCTATCTATACATGGTAAATATATAATTATACATCAAAAAGTTCATGGAAAATGGAATTAAATTATGAGTTTATTTTTGTGTGAAAAATTTGGAAGGTATGCATAGTTTTTTAATTGCACACATTTATCATGAATTTTTGAATTCATATATGTTGAATCTATATGTTTTATGGAACTAAAAAGCATACAAATATTGCTATAAGTCAGTTAGGTTTTTAGAAAAGTTTATTTCTTTCTTGCAGGAGTAAGAGACAGTAAAAGAGAGACAGTATCCTCTTTCTTTTTTCTTTTCTTTTCTTGGAGAGGTTTATTGCTTTAGGGCACGTGCACTGGGCACGTGCACTCTCCAGACAGAGAGAGACAGAGAGACAGAAAGCGAGAAATCACCCCCCAGGTGGGATGGCCACGCCGCAATCCCTTCTCCTCCATTCTCCTCTCGGGTTCTTGGGCATGCACGCACACGCGCCCAGAGTGAGTTTATTTTTTTTTTCTAGTTATTTTTTTCTCTTCTTTTTTTTTTAATTTAAATTTATTTATTTGTATTCATTCACTGTACATCATTACAGCATACAAAATGAGATTTTCCATCCAGAGTACACTGTATATTGTCTCAATCAAGCACATCAACAAACATGTTATTGTCAGCAAATAATTTTCCATTTCTTGTTTTCTGTATGTTTTGCTTTTTTTTCCCCCATCCTTGATTCCCTATCTCTTACCCTCTGCCATCTCCCACTCTCCTCCCACCCTGTCTCTGGTATCTATGTTTGCTTTCTATATTGTTTTTCCCCCACATTTTACTAAAGACCTTAATTAATCTAAATATTTTCATAGCAAACACAGCTGATATAAACATTTCCATGAACACAAGTCTAACTTTAGGCATCCTATAAAGTACCACCTAGCTGGGGCTATATATCTTACTGCAGTCATTGAATAGATTTCTTTTGAAACTTTTTTTTTGTAACTTAATTTATATTCTTTCCCTAAGCATCATCGCAGCATACAAAATGTGATTTCCCATCCAGAATATACTGCATAGTGACTTAATCATGCATATTATTATAAAAAATTTTCATTTCTAGTTCCTAGAATTATTTAAGCCACCGGGTCCGGGATATGAACCATGGTTGACTACATGGGAGTCCAGCGACATAGCCATTACACTAACTGCTGGTCCCAACAGTATCCTCAATAGTCCTGATACAACAATATACCACCACCGCTGCCGCCCACCACGCAGCCCCCGGTCATGGACATGTGTATTGTGGGCACGTGTGTGCCAGGAATACTCAGGGAGATCTCCAGACACAAACCTGGAACCTTTCCCTGTTGGTCAGCCTCGCAAAGCATCCAATGTACCACTGTGCACTGTCCTGCCCCTCGGTTTGTTAATAAGTATTTGTGCCAGACAATGCAGTACCCAGGGAGAGTGCTGCTCTAAATACGAGAATTATGTCCCTATCTAGAAAAGACAGAATAAACAGACAGTTACTAAATCATTAATTAGCCATTTCTGTGATACAGGAAGCAGAAGTACAGAATTATATCCACTTATAGGATCTTTATGAAGAAAGCAAACAGACACATAGAGAAGGAACCAGTCCTAAAAATGTTCATCTCAGGATGAATTTCAATGGCAAAAATAGATGAAAAGAAACACTCAATGTTAGTATAAAACGGAATATGAAAAAAGTCATGTAAGTAACCCAAAACATTAACAACCAAAAACAGGTTATATATAATCTGAGTGAAATGTTAAATACTTACAGCATTTACCTCAGTTGCAGAGAAACGTGTAATTTTGTTGAATCATTTCTCTAATCAATACTATATACAAATATTTTTTAAAAACATAACTAGACCAGCATCTTATGAAAGATGTGCTTAGACATACATGATTACTTGTGTGTCTACCCAGGAACTTTTATGATACTACCATTTAGCTCTGCTAACAGTACAAATTGGAAAAATGATCATTTAATCTGTTGCTCCTCAAGCCCCTCTATTTCTTTAGTTTGTGCATCATCAGCACCCAAATGGAAAACAGCAAAACTCTCCTTAAAATAGTCTGTCTCCAGGGCCAGCAGTTAGCGTAATGGTTATGTCGCTGGACTCCTGTGTAGTCGGTTGTGGTTTGAGTCCCAGACCAGGTGGCTTAAACTCACACCAGGAGCGTGTGCGTGCGTGCCCAAGATCCCGAGAGGAGAATGGAGGAGAAGGGATTGTGGCATGGCCATTCCCCTGGGGGGTGATTTCTTGCTTTCTATCTCTTTCTCTCTCTGTCTTTCTGGTGAGCACATGGACCTATAGCAAAAACCTCTATAAAAACAAAAATAATAATAAAAAATAAAAAATAAAAAGTCTGTCTCCAACTCTTTCCACCTTCTTTCACATTTCTTTCACATGGACTTTCTCCACATTTTAGGCCTTACGATCTTCCAAAAATGAAAATATATACTCTTACTATTCTCCAAAACTTGCAGTGAACACGATTGTCTTATTTTCCTTTACTCTTTCTCATTTCCTTGTTATTACATTTTAGGTGTCTCTTTCTTCCACATGAATTGCATAGGATTTGAGAAAAATAATATTTTCTTCCTCCACTTAAATGGCCAGACAATGAATTGAACTTATTGGTCCAAAGTGAATCATTTTTACCTTATCATAATTACATGTTCCCTTAAGCCAAGGCTTGGCCAGTCAATACAGCAGTTCTCTGTTAAAGGCTTGATTCAGTTATGGAAAGGAGACTATTTTTGAGGCCAGTAAAATACAGGAGTACAGTTTCAAAAATAGGATTTAGGAATGATTATTTTGTTGACCACATGAGAAAGCCATCTGATGAGGCACTGTTTTTCTGGATATTTTGGAATTCATTTGTTGCATATGAAAACAAATCTAGCATCATTGCGCTGGTAGGTGGTATGGTGGTGAAGGCACTGCACTCCCGCATGGCCAACTATGGCTCGAGTCCTGGACCCAGTGGCTCGATAGTCACACCAGGCAAGTGTGCATGTATGCTTAAATCCCAAGAGGAGAATGGAGGAGAAGGAATTGTGGTGTGGCCTTCCCTCCTGAGGGATGATTTCTCACTTTCCTTCTCTATGCCTCATTCTCTCTCACTGGTGAGCACGTGCAGCCTATGGCAAAAATAATAATAATAATAATAATAATAATAGAAATCCTACATTATGAAGAAACCAACCTAGAGAGAACAGTACAAAAGAAAGAGGGAATGTGAGACAAATAGTGCCAAAGACCATGGTTTGAGACATGTTAGAAACCCTTTCAACCTCTAGACTCATGTTTATGGGAATCCATACATTTCCCTATGGTTTTGCATATTTGAATTAAGTCACTGGCTTCTTGCATGTATTAGCATTTAAAGTGAATCATAACACTTCTATGACCACTTTTCAATTCTAAATAAAGCTCCAATAAATACAGTTTGGGGACCAGCAGTTAGCGTAATGGCTATGTCGGTAGACTCCCATGTAGTCGACTACAGTTCGCGTCCCAGACCCGGTGGCTTAAAACTCATGCTGGGTACATGTGCGTACATGTCGAAGATCCCGAGAGGAGTACCGAGGAGAAGGGATTGCGGTGTGGCAATCCCCCCCGCCCCCGGGGGGGTAATTTCTCGCTTTCTGTTTCTCTGTCTCTCTCTGTCTGTCTGGTGAGCGCACGCGCCCTATAGCAAAAAAAAAAAAAAAAAAAAAAAAAAAAAACTCTCAAATAAATAAATAAATAAAAATGTAGTATTTCAGATTTCATAGGTCACCCATAATGAAAGACTCTTGAGTGAATGACACTGCTTTGGCCTGAAAGTCCCTTTGCCATTTCTCTCATCTTGAGTAAATCTCATGTGACTTTCCTTTTTTCTATCTTTCTTTCTTTTTGTTTGTTTGTTTTTGTTTTGAGATATTTTTGCTATAGGATGTGTGCACTTGCTAGAGAGATAGAAAGACAAAAAGCAAAAGATCACTTCCCCAGGGGGATACCCATGCTGCACTCCCTTCTCTTCAATTCTCCTCTTGGGATTTTGGCACATATGCACGCATGCCCCATGTGAGTTTCAAGCTGCTGAGTCTTTGACTTGAACCATGGTCGACTATGTGGGAGTCTAGCACCTCAACCACCATGTTACCTGCTGGTCTTCCCATGTGACTTTCTTACATCATCTAGAATGTGTATTTCTGATGCCTCCACCAGTCATTTCCTTTCTACAGACTCCTATAGTGTGTGGATACCATAGCACACATGATACACAATAATAATGAAACATAAGTATTTCTTATTAAAACAGCTAACATATATTATTGTGGTTTTTACTGCAATGGGATCACACAAAATACTTGTCATCCTCATTCTACCTCTTGTTCCAAGGGCTTAGTCTAGAATAGGTAATATGGAATCAACTTATTTATAAGTCAATAAATAAATACATATCTGCACATTAAAATTGGTTTAAGTTTTTGAACCATGAATCTAAACATCTATATCATTGTTAAATTAGAAAGGGGGATTGCCTCTTTGACAAAGTTTCATATATTCTGCTTTTTGTCAGTGCTGAAAAATGCCTTGGATAGCAAGAAAAGCAATGCAGCACTCCCTCCATGTTCAGCCTTTTGTCTCCAATGGCAACATGAGTGCTCTAACATCCTTAGGACAGTTACCAGGATCGAGTGCTGATGAAAGTTCCAGAAGATATCGCTAATAATGTCTCCTGAGTCATCAATAGTGTTAAGTGACTGCTTAGAATACCAAACGAGTTTTTTGTGTTTGTTTATAATTTATGAATGTGTGTGAGATTTATTATAGAAAACGTTACATAGAGATTTTAATCCATTTTTAATACATGTTCCTATTGAATGAAGCCTTATACCATAAGATGATTTGTAAATGTGTATTTAAGGTAAAAATGAAATAAACTGGGTAGAATATAGGAATTATAGTTAGAAATGTCTGAATAGGGGCTTCTCTCTGACATTTTCATCAGTTTCATGCTATGAAGACATGAATCTGTTTCTTCTAAAATATAAGCATGTGTTTAAGTTATTTAGGACAGATCCCTCAAGATTTTTTTTCTGCTACTGCTATTATTACAAGTTTAAATTCAGTTAAAATTCTTATGAGGATTACGCTCTCAAATAATTTTTTCATATGTTCATAAAGAAAATACTAACAGACTGAACAGCTCAATTGTCAAACTGAAACCAACATTTATATTGTTTTGTTTTAGCTACTTGGAAAATGTAAGGGGTTTGAGAGAGTGAGCAGCTTGCAAAAAAGTATGAAGATGGGATCAACAGTTAGCGTAATGACTATATCACTGAACTCCCATGTAGTCTACTGTGGTTCAAGTCCTGGACCCGGTGGCTTAAACTCATGCCAGGCATGTGTGTGTGCGTGCTCTGGATCCCGAGAGGAGAATGGAGGAGAAGGGATTGCAGCCAGGCCATCCCCCCTGGGGGGTGATTTCTCGCTTTCTGTCTCTCTTTCTTTCTCTGTCTTTCTGGCATGCACCCTTATATAAAAAACCTCTCCAAAAAAAAAGAAGTATGAAGATAGGGTGAAATATGGATGAGAAGAGGAATGGGGAGGAAACTAGCATTTAAGTTCTTTTGCCATGTGTTTTACTTGCATTTTTTTCACAATGTCCTTTATCAGAACCATTTTCCAGATGAAGAAACTGGCTCGAACAATTAAAATAATTTTTTCTACTAAGCATCAAAGCCATGAGTTAAAACTGGATCCTAATAAACCTCTTTAGCTGTGTTATTTCTACCATGGCATTTGTCTTCAAACTAAACATTAGCCGCCATTGTACATTAAACTTTTATGGCAAATGGAGATTAATGTATTAAAAATGTTAATAGCTTTTCAAAAACTAAAATGAGAAGGAAAAGCTAGCAGCCATCTTGGCTAACTGCCCACCTAATGTAAAACTAATACAATTTAGTGAAAACATAACTAATTATCTTGATACCAAAGATTTCATGAATGTGTCTTTTATATAAGCAAAAGAAAATTTTCATGGAATCATTTCAACAAATTGAAATGCAAAATAATAAAACAAACTTATTTACATACTTAATTATAATAATATAAGAATATTTAATTCTTAATAAGTAAGTCAGGAAAAAATGCATTAAAGCAAAGAAATTTGTTGAACTACAATGAGAGAATTATTTTTCCTACAAAATTTAGGTAAGGTTGAGATATTCCTTTCAAGATAGAAAATAAAATTTAAAACAATTAAAATTCAATGTTATGGAATATAACAGAAAAACAAAAGGAAAAGAAGAAAACTTCATAGACAAATCAAATTTGATGGGGATATAAATCTGTATCTCATATGGCAGTATATTTGAAGGTGTCATGAAGAATGACCCAATGGTCTTACTCTTTCCATGGTTTCTCTCATGCATTTCAAAACAATGAAAGACTGGGACCAGCAGATAGCTTAATAGTTACATTGCTGGACTTCCATGCAGTTAACCACAGTTTGAGTTCTGGACTTGGTGGCTTAAACCTCATGCTGGGTACCTGTGTTTGCATGCTCAAGATACTGAGAGAAGAATGGAGTAGAAGGGATTGCAATGTGGCCATCCACCAGGGGAGTGATTTCTTCCTTTCTGTCTCTCTGTCTCTCTGGTGAGCACATGTGCCCTATAGCAAAAATCTCTCTTAAAAAAAAAAAAAAAAAAAAAAATGAGGGTCAGGCAAGTGACTTGATGAAGGGCACTGGACTCCCACATGGTTTGAGTCCCAGACCTGGTGGCTTGCTTTCTCACTTTCCCTCTCACTCACTCGCTTTCATTCTGTCCTTCTCTGGTCAAATTAGAATAAGTAAATCAATATAAATAAAATTATTTTTAAAAATACTAAATGAAAGACCAATTCTATCAGAATACGTCTCAGCCTTAGAGGACAGAACATTGTAAATTTCAGGTACTTGTAAATATTTATCCATTCATGCATTTTATGATCATTGACTTTATCTACACACAGTACAGTGCTCGGTTCTCTAAGAACCCAAAATAAATGCAAATTTGGACTTAATTCCAAAAGTTGATGAGCCTATTAGAGCTGATATTCACAGGCTTATTGACATAAATCTGTGTGTCTTCTGGACAAGCAAATGAAGTAGAATTTAATCAGTGCTCAAAAGACATAGTGTAGTCAGGACCAGCAGATGGCATAGCAGTTATATCGCTGGACTCCCACATGACGGATCACGGTTCGAGTCCCAGACCTGGTGGCTTGAAAATCATGCTGAGTGCATGTGTGTGCATGCCCAAGATCCCAAGAAGAGAATGGAGAAGTGATTGAAGCATGCCATCCCCCCAACTGGGGTGTAATTTTTCATTTTGTCTGTCTCCCCCTACACATACACATGAGCACACACATCTTAAGATAAGACCAAAAAAAAAAAAAAAAAAAAAAAAGACACAGTGCAAATCAGTTCCAGAGAATTACAATATTATTTGGTGCCAATATTTTCAGAGAAGTGTCACAATGTAAGAACCTTGGAAAGTGAGCTGACATCCTAGAGGGATATCAATACTATTTTAACCAGAAAACATAAAAAGAACTTTGTTATCTTTATTCCACAAAAGTATAAACCTAGTAGTAATTTATCTGAAAATTTATTTTAAAAAAAAATGTTTAATCTCCTATACTGTGAGTTAATCAATAAACCATTTAGTTATTCATTTATTCTACAATTATATGTTGGCGCTAATTTTGTCTGGGGGTATTATGCTAGAAGATAAGGATGCAGGTGGTGGCTAGACACACTAGTTTTTATCTTTTTTTTTTTTTTTTTTTTTTTGGAGAGGTTTTTGCTATAGGGCATGTGCGCTCGCCAGACAGACAGAGAGAGACAGAAAGTGAGAAATCACCCCCCAGAGGGGATGGCCACGCCGCAATCTCTTCTCCTCCATTCTCCTCTCAGGATCTTGGGCACGCACACACACGCGCCTGGCGTGAGTTTTAAGCCACCGGGTCCAGGATGCGAACCGTGGTTGACTACATGGGAGTCCAGAGACATAGCCATTACGCCAACTGCTGGTTTCCACTAGTTTTTATCTTAATTAAAGTAAAAATTTGTCATAAAATACAGAATTTTAAAAAATTATTAGCCCCAGGTTTTACTCTCAATTACTTTAAGATGAGAGAGAGATACAGGTTAATAAAATTGCATTTTATAAGGAAATCCAAGCTCATTAGCATAGACACTGTTCTAGTTTTTTCTGAGTAATGTTTTAAAAATAGAAGTTAATGCAGCTCATAACTTAGAGGTCCAAGGTCTAGAGGCTGCTTCTGGTGAGAGTCTTCTTGCTGGCACATAACACGGTAGAGGGCAGGAATTTGAGTAGAGCAGAGGCATGCCTGTGTCCATGTCTCTCAGTTTCATTTTTCTCCTCATAAACCCACCTGGAGTCAAGCACAGGTGGTCCCAGCCTGATGCTTAATCACTTCCCAAGACCCTGCCTCTCAACCCTATAATTAGATTAAGTCCCCTCATTCCTTTAGAATACCACAAAATTCTAGCACGTGAATTTCAGGGGAATGTATTAAAACCATAGTAGCCCCTTAGGCTATGCACTCCACAGCTTCAGGGGAGACCCGCACAAAAATTATACCACGGGTATATTTAAACTTTATTTTTAATTTTATTTAATTGACATGACTTCTGGGAGTGACATATTATGCATTGATAAAAGATACTCCAGCCAAAATGGGAAGAACAGATTTGGGGCTGAGAATAGGTGTTGATATGGAAAGACTAAATGGCTGTTTAATCACCCATCAAACAAATGGTCAGAAATAAACAGATGAATATATTTAAAAGACCAAATTGTAGAACTTTTGCAGGTTATATATAGGGGCTAACAAGGTTAATGTAAACTTCTTAAAGTTATTTACTGACGAAGGTCAGTGCTAAACAAATCGAAAAGAAATATTGAGGAATTCTTCCGATTACTTAGTAAGACTTTACTTGAAATTCCCAAGTGTGACATTTGGAGACATACAAAATGGGTTGGCTTTTTTGAAATGGTTCAGTCAGAGTGTAAGTGGTATTCTAAAAGGATATGATAATGATGAAAAATTAGGATTAATTTAATTTCTAAACATCCTAACTGATAGCTAAGTCACATCAGTCCTAGCACATTAGAATGACTTCATTTCTCGTTCACTAACTTCACGACTGGTGAGGAAATCTTTCTGTGTTCTCTAACCTTTAGCTTTGATGTCTGGTATAACATCAGGATTAGGCTTCTACAAAATTCTAGCAGTCACCATCATGGATTGCCTCGAGTTTTCCTCTGGAAATCCTTGTCAGAACCTTTGGAAACTTTGCATCTCCACATAGATTTAGCCCAGAAAGGCTTCTATGAGTGACTACTCTCTCAGGTTTCCAGCTTTTGATTTTTTTTTTATTGGTAATGACAAATAGATATGGCTTAAATTCTAGAATGACTTGCTTTGAATGATTGACCCCCCATCCATCTTGTTTATCTTTTTGTGATCATTAAATATGAAAATGTGTATAAGGATGCCCACCATGTCAGGTGCACAACTGTGAACTTTCTATTTTCCTATAATAAAACAGTCCTGACTCTGTTTTTACTCCCTTCTAGTCTGTATTTCTTATTACTAACTTCCTTTCTTATGGGAGATCACTCATATTTGTGCATTCATCTCCGTCCCAGAATATCTATTGCTCCACCATGGTAGATTCTTTGCATCCATTTCTAGATTGTTTTAGATTGGGGAAAATTCACTGTGAACTCAGCACATACACATAGATTGCTGTTCATTTATCATGTAAAGAAATATAGTGTAGAAACAGTAGGGAGGGCTTAGAAAGCAAAACCTAATTTAAGAAAGTAGAGTGGAGTAAAGATAATCTGTGATTCTACAGGAAGAAGGGGGCTCTGGGACACTCTTCACTAACTATACTGCACATTAATATGGGCATCTTACTTGTCAGAATGTTTTATAGCCATGATGCTTGATACTTATAATCATTGTATGAGGTAAGAGGGGATGATGTGATTCTCATTTTAAAAATAAAGAATAAAGAAACAGAATTCAGGGACTTTAATAGGCTTCGAGTAACCCAGGGCAATTTGAAGAGATCTGACTTCTAGATCAGGTTCTCAGTAAACTGGTTGTTCCGGCAAATTACTTATACTCTCTGAGATTCTCAGTAGTCTCATCAGTAAGAATGGGGTGGAATGCCTTTAAGTTTTATTCCATGCTTAAGTGTACTGCTTTATCTTATCTTTTTTTTCATTTTAATTTTGCCAGAGGGTATATGTGCTCACCCAAGAGAGACAGAGAGAGAGAGAGAGATAGAAAGAGAGAGAACTAAAATGAGAAAGCACTTCCCAAGGAGAACAGTCATATGACAATTCCTTATCCTCCACTTCTCCCTTCTTTGAGGATTTTGGCATGTACTTACAAGTGCCCAGCATATTTTTCAGTCCATTAGGTCCAGGACTGGAACTGTGCTGTACAGTTGGCTCTATAGGGTCCAGCTGCCTTAACCACCACTCCATGAACTGGACCTATCTTATCTAATATAAAGAGAGAATTGACAGAATGAGGATCAGAATTTATTTCCTGTATCAAAGCATCTTAAATGCATCACTTTGCTCAAGGCACTTTTCTGGGCTGTGAATGCATAGGAATAGTGATTGGTTTTTAATTGGTTAAAATAAAACAAATGTCTCAGCAGATGCATGAGGAAAATGGAGGAGAGCAGACAAAGGGACTGTCAGATCTTAAAATAGTCCCTCCAGGTAATCAAGATATTGTGTCAGCAAGATGAAAATTCCTAGTGAAAAACGATGGCAGCCATATAAATTATAATGGATACAATATAAGAGTGGTCCACACCAGTGGTTTTGAGATAGCTGACACCAGTTTCATGAAGTTGAGTTTATACAAGTTTTTAAATAACCTAGATTGATTAAGAGTAGGGATTTTTAGGGCATTTAAGGAGATGTCGTGAAAGAACCACATAAGGTCTTGACTCAGTATGGATGGATTATAAGCTGAGCCTCAGTTATCTGGACTTGTGCCATTCTCCACAGTATTTTAAGCAAACACTATCTTGGTATCTATTTTCTGGACATCTATTAAAAATTAAATCAGTGACTCTTTGGTTTACAAAGGCTACTGAGAGTGGCCAACTTATGGTATGATAGAGTGGCTAGGAACAATTTCTCTAGATGATCATATTTATCCACTTTTGCTCTTGGGTACATTTTATTGATCAGAAAAAAAGTATGTCCAATTCAGACAAAAATACAAGCAAAGCTTTTGAGTAATATGAAATAAATGGTGTCATGATAGGTATAAAAGGTATAAAAAGGAAAAAAAAGTTTTCTCCATCCCCTAAAATGCTGTCACAATAACAGAAAATACATATGATTTGATCATATATTTACATTGGTTAATAAACTGGCAAAATCTTGGAGCTTTAAACAAAGTCAATGCAGATAATAATTTGAAGAAAATAACCATATTTGCGATCTAATTCATGTTTACTAAGTGTTCATTATACTGCAGGCATTATTCTTGATGATAGTTACATATAGATGATGGGTATGGACATGTAGAAATTTCAAAAAGTTTACAGAAAAATGGAATGGAATAAAGTACATGTTTATTTTGATTCAGAAAAATTGAAACCCATGCTTTGTTTTTTCATAGTTCGCATATTCCATGAAGTTATTGAAAACAACTAGTATATATTAGGCTGAAAATATTATGGTCTAGTAAAAAACAAGTATGTCAGGCATAAGGGAAACATATTCCCTAATAAATATTCAGATTCAAGTATCCTCCTAAAATGCAAGCATAAGAGAGCCTAGCTCTGCTTGGAGAAGTCAGAGAAGATGGGATAATGTGCAAGCTTCAGTTGGAGAACTAAAGAACAGACTAGTATTCAGAGCTACAAATGTGTAGCTTACACATTACAGAAAAAGAGAATATATGTTAGAGATTATTCAAAAAAATCTTCAAGGAATTGATCTTTTCTGAAGCCT
This sequence comes from Tupaia tana, assembly GCA_026018925.1. Classification (NCBI taxonomy): domain Eukaryota; kingdom Metazoa; phylum Chordata; class Mammalia; order Scandentia; family Tupaiidae; genus Tupaia; species Tupaia tana. The sequence goes on from JAKSZU010000003.1 coordinate 153,938,568, forward strand.
ACAACAAGAGTTAGATTGGTAGAGAAGTTTTTATTTGTGTGTTTGTTTTTCAGATTTTGCCATAGGGCATGTGCACGGCAGAGAGAGAAAGACAGTAAGAAGTCACCCCTCCCTGCAGGGGGGATGGCCACATTGCAGAGTTGGCCATGCGGGATCCAGCGCCTTAACCACCACTCTATCTGGGGGCCCTGGTAGAAGAGAAGTTCTAACAGGCATAGACATTTAAATTTTATCTTGGAAATAAAGAAATGACATTGATAAAATTTGAAAACAGAAATAACATTCAAAATGTCTCAAAAAATGCATTTCTATAGTGTTGAAAACAGTTTAATTTGGGGGTAAGAAAGCATTCTAGAGGCAGGAATCAGGTTAAGCCATCTTTTGTTCTAACCTATATGAATGAAGGTAAGTGCCTGACCTAGAGAGCTGTTCAAGTAGCACAGAGGAGAAAGTGGCCCCCAGGAAATACAATCTGAGTAACCCGACATCCTCTTCTCTATCTTCGGAGATAGAGAGGTAAGTAACACCATTCAGTGGAGTTAGAGTACCTGGGAGAGGAGTCAGGTAATACGAGATATATGTAGTTAGGCCTGAGTGGGTATAACTTGGACCTCCTTTCTTGGTTTTTAGGACCTTAAGTCAAGTGAAGAGGCTGCTGCAGGAGAATATAAGATTCATTATTCACCGCTGATAATTGCTATATTTTCTTTAAGTACATTCAATTTATCAACGTAAATGAAATTTAAATATGTTTCTCAATTATTGGGATATGATTGCTAAAGCCAAATCTCCATCATGTGATGTTGGTAATCCCAGTATCGTGTCTAAAAATGGGTCCCCCTACATTGGGGACCAGCAGTTAGCGTAATGGCTATGTCGCTGGACTCCTACGTAGTCGACCGCGGTTCGAGTCCCGGACCCGGTGGCTTAAAACTCACTCCTGGTGCGTGTACGTGCGTGCCCAAGATCCTGAGAGGAGAATGGAGGAGAAGGGATTGCAGCGTGGCCATGCCCCCTGGGGGGTGATTTATCACTTTCTGACTCTCTGTCTCTCTCTGTCTGGAGAGCGCACGCGCCCTATGGCAAAAAACTCTCAAAAAAATAAATAAATAAAATAAGACTACATTGTTTTCAATATGTTTACAAAAATCTTTTTATTTTAGGGAAATCATTAAATATTAATAACTACTTTTAGAATATCATTTAAGACATGAATAAGCCACATGGCTATTATTGACAGAGAAGAAAAACATATATATTTTTTTAATTTAAAGTTTCTTATGTGGATCAAATATCATGATATACTAGACATAGCTTGAAAACAAGGACCAGAGAATATTATTCAGTTGCCATGAAATTAAAGAAGCTTAAATTCCAGGACACCTTATTTGGCTAAGCCCACTTAAAGGAGCTGTGGCAATATGCTTGTTGGTCATCTGTTGTTGTAAATTAGACCAAGGGTAATAATTTATCCAAAATCAATGAAGCATAAGATCTCACCATGATTATAGCCACAATCATATTTTCCCCCACTCATGTGTTTTGATGGCTACTGCCATAAACAGGTGGGTCAAAGAGATGATGGCATGGTTATTGAAGCTGGTGGAAACAAAATACTATGTATAATGTAGAACTGCATTAGATCTTCAACAACTGATTTATTAACAAGAGACATCAATTCCAAGTATTGAGGTTAGTTACTGGGAAAAAAATTTGTAAAGTCCCAAAATCGCATGACCCACCTGAGAATGAAACTTGATAGATATTTCTCTAAATGGGACAGGCATCCTTAAAAATGTCATGACAATAATGGTGTGTGAAGTGAAAAAATAGATGAATAAATAGATGAATAAATAAATGAATAAGCCATGATAAATGAACTTTTTTTTCCATGTAGAAAATAGTACTAATTTATGGTCCTGTGGTGAAGCAATTTTATAGCCAAGGATATATATAGGGAGGGATGGAGAAAAACAAAGAATATTCAGGTTATTAATGAATAAATATATAATGATATTTTATCAATTTGTTTATGGTTGGTGGCATTTGTCAGCTTTTCAAAGACTATAGTTTGTCATGATTCATAATTATAAATATTCAATTTAATATCTCTTTGAGGTCATTATTGTATAAAAGAGAGCTTCTAAAATTATGGAAGCTTCAGGCTACACAAATCCCTATTATATTTCCCTTATGACCATAGCACCAAACTGAGAACTGTATAGAAGCTTGCTCAGTAAGTGCTGAGCATTGAATGAACAAAAATTTGAGGATTTAGTAACTACATATTAAACTAATAAGAAACACCAGGGAACAGAGCATTCTGTTGTTAAGAGTAAGTCAGGGCTGGCAGGTGGCATGGTGGTTAAGGCATTGGACTCCCATATGGTTAACTGCAGTTCAAGTCCTGGACCTGACAGCTTACTTTCTTCATTTCCCTCTCTCTCACTCTCAGGTGAGTGCATGTGCTCTATACCAAATTTAAAAATAATATTAATGGGACCAGCAGTTGGTGTAATGGCTATGTCGCTGGTCTCCCATGTAGTCAACTGCAGTTCGAGTCCCAGACCCAGTGGCTTAAACTCACACCTGGCACATGTGTATACATGCCCATGATCCCGAGAGGAGAATGGAGGAGAAGGGATTGTGGTGTGGCCATCCCTTCTGTGGGTGATTTCTCACTTTCTGTCTCTTTCTTTCTGGTGAGTGCATACTCCCTATGGCAAAAACCTCTCCAGATAATAATAATAATAATAAATAATTCTAAAAAAGAGAGAAAGGCTAAGTGAATTCAGGAAAAGGGAAATCTCAAAAAATAATTTTAGTGTCTCCTTTAAGAGGGCACATTTTTACATCAATAGTTGGGGGAATACCTCCAGAAATGTATTGAAGTTGACAGATACAGAAAATCCAGGGAACCAGCAGTTAGCGTAATGGCTATGTCGCTGGACTCCCACGTAGTCGACCACAGTTCGCCTCCTGGACCCGGTGGCTTAAAACTCATGCCGGGCGCGTGTGCGTGTGTGCCCAAGATCCCGAGAGGAGAATGGAGGAGAAGGGATTGCGGCGTGACCATCCCCCCTGGGGGGTGATTTCTCGCTTTCTGTCTCTATGTCTCTCTCTGTCTGTCTGGCGAGCGCATGCGCCCTATAGCAAAAACCTCTCCAAAAAAGAAAATCCAGAGAAGAAGGAAGCTAATGTGTATTAAAATAAATAAAGAAATAAATAACCTTTTACTTTTGCTCCTATCTTGAGAAGAAGACAAGAGAACTGAAATTGCTAAAGAAGAGAAATAGGGGAAGAATAAGATATGTAGAAAGAGATATGAGAGTGAATGAAAGGAAAGGTGGAGAAAAATTGGATTCGATGACAATCAAAACAGTGATATTCACGATACAGAAGCTGCAAACTATTTTAACAACATGGTAAAGGCTTTTGTTCTCTTTGACAAGTATATTGTTGGCACAACAAAAAATGTTCTGTCCTTCACCCATTCAACACGATCCTATCCTGACTGAAATGTCAGTTAATATAAAACTCTACCCATAATGCATTGTTAAAAAAAAAAAAAACCTTTCTTTCTCTTTTAATTCTAAGTGTGCCCAATTTTACATATGGGATAGAATACAGAATTCTGCAAGGAAGCAGGAACCAAGGAGGAAGAGGAGAACATGAAAATACGTGACACTTGAGAATTGGGAGAAATATTGGCACAGAGTCCAAATTTGTGCAGACCACTCAATGGAAGACTGAGACTTTTTACTCAGACGTTCTTAGGCAAGTGACCTCTTTACCTCATCTTTTACCCACTCTTCCCCCTTGTAGAGGGAAAATGCAGAAAGCAAGAAAAAGAATGGGAGTAGGGAGAGAGGGAAAAAAAGAAAAGCAGGATGGGGATGAATGAGAAAGGAAGGAAAAAATGGAAGAAATAAATTGCAAAAGAAAGTAGAAAAGAAAGTGTTTATCCAAAATTTCTCCCAAGCTATCTCAGACTCAAAGGTCCAATCTTCTATCAAGCAGTGAGTTGACTTTTGGAACCTTCAACTCAGCTCAGAGTAGCCACTGAAAAAGAGCCAAAGGACAAAATATACATTGATCAGGACTTCAAGAGAATTGATGTGTGAGGATGGATTTGTAGTGTTGAAATAGCACTGACTACATTTGATTTGAACTTAATGAGGAGTGGAAAAATCAGTAACTTCCACCAAAAAAAAAAAAAAAACAAACAAAAAAAAAAAACTAAAGGGGAAGATCCAGCTTAGAAAACCTAACAGACGGATAATTCTATGAGTAAAATAAAAGTGCAGAGAGGAGATGATACTGAAGATTTCAGAGGGCATTGAGGCAGTAAATAGCTTTGAGATTTAAAAAAAAAAAATCATTTTGGGGAGATTACTCTGATGATAGGTTAGATGGATTGAAATTGACACTGGTGTTTCAAGGCTTTAAAAGCAGTCCAACTGGGTATTATGAAAGCCTGAAAATCAGCAAAGGTAGAGGGAAAAAAAGAGGATTGTAACTGAGATTTAAGTATAAAATACCTTAAATCTGGGAGTAATCAATTTTGAAAATTAAGTGAAAAGAAAGACTTGAAAATTGTTTTAAGTATTTTGCTTGGTCTACTTTGCCCAATTTAGATCCATTCTTTACAATACGGAAAATAAGAGAAAGAGAGAAAAGAAACCTTCAGCATGTTATGGTTTCCCTGTAGACTGACCACTAACTTAGAAAGTAAAGGTCCATCCATGGAATCTTTCCCACACCTTAGTATCAGACTTCCAGGTAGGTCTTCCTAACCGTACAAATTATCACCTCCTCTCCATTTTAGAAGCCTACTCCCATGGCCACATACCAAAAGTTGTCAATACCCTAGAATTATACTATTTCCAGCATCTTCATATCAAACACTGTCAGCTTACGGTGCTCAGTAATTCCTATTCTCTCTGCTTATGTCATTTTTACCTACCTATTAGGTATATCCAGCATGAATCTAACAGCTGTTCTATCCTTCTCTTCCCATAGAATTCTTTTTTTTTTTTTTTTTTTTTTTTTGGAGAGGTTTTTGCTATAGGGCGCGTGCGCTCGCCAGACAGACAGAGAGAGACAGAGAGACAGAAAGCAGGAAATCACCCCCCAGGGGGGGATGGCCACGCCGCAATCCCTTCTCCTCCATTCTCCTCTCGGGATCTTGGGCACGCACGCACACGCGCCCGGCGTGAGTTTAAGCCACCGGGTCCGGGACTCGAACCGCGGTCGACTACGTGGGAGTCCAGCGACATAGCCATTACGCTAACTGCTGGTCCCCCTCTTCCCATAGAATTCTATAAGAATTTGTCATCATTTGATTTAGCATGAAGTCCCCTAAACTGTCAGAAAATCAGGCCTTAAAGAAGGCATTTTGCAAGTGCCCAGTACATTCTAGGCAAGCAGTAATATTTATTGGTGTTGACTGATTCTAAAACTGGACCCAAACAACCAATTCCAGGGTCTTTAAATTATCTTTATACAAGGATCCACTTTCTCTTTTTGTCTTTCTGTTTGCTTTAGATAAATTGTCAATTCCATGTCTCATTTACTTTGTCTGTTGTATGTATTGGGAAGTCGGAAAAGTCATGACATTTTCCTCTGCAAAAAAAATATATGCATAAATAAAATATATATATTTATGCATATAAAAATGTGTATGTTATTATTACCTTGTATATATCAAGGACTTTTATTGGAATCCAATGAGATACCTTAAGACATCTAAGCAAGCAAATGAGATATTATAAGTAAATGAAAATAACTTTGAATGGTCAAAAATACGTACGTTTGTTTTTACTATTTACTGCCGGGTACACAGTCAATAGCTGTTTGTTTTCAATAGCTATATGTCATTCAAACTTCTAGTTTATTTGCTTTAGATCTGAAGCATAAATTTATTTTTCTATTTACATAGCAAGTTGCAATTGTGACTACAAGTACAGTAAAATGTGTGCTGATTTCCACAGCCTCTAGAAACTGGTGTTTCTGTTACTCCGTAGTCCGAAGATTTTTAATTCACAGTTTGTCACATTAATTTTAGACTTGCTGTAGGGTTCTTACTTAAAAACTTTAATGCCTTTATTCAAAAGTTAGCTCTCTAGCTTTGTGAACCATCACTCCTTTGTAGCACTCAGAGGGAGAGCAATGCTGTAGTGTAGTGGAGACCCACCAAGAGGCAGCACGTCAACGCTGTCAATAATTGGACGTCGGTCTTAGTTATTGCTCTGTAGTACATTTTATTTCATTTATTTTACTATATGCTTTTTAAATATATTTTATTTCAATTTCTTTTATATATTCAATCACATCTGTCACTTAGCTTGCAAAGTGAATATTCCAACATGTATAAATTTCTCACCAATCCAGTTCAGAATACTATACACATCATCTGCAAAGGACAATAACCCATCTCTCTGTCCCACAGATGCCCTGCCCCTCCATTTTTCATTGGGGTAGGCAACAGCTTCATAAATAAGACCCCCAAAGCACAGTTAATGATCCCAAAAATAGACAAGTGAGATTACATCAGATTAAGAAGTTTCCACACTACCAAGGACACAATTAACAGTGTGAATTGACAGCCCTCAGAATGGGAAAATATTTTTTAAAAAGAATGGAAAAATTTTTTTGTAAACTATGCATCAGATAAGGGACTGATAACCAGAATACACAGGGAACTCAAGTAGCTGTCCCAAAAAAAGATGATCAGCCCTATTAAAAGATGGGAGAAATAGTTGGAAAAACCACTCTCTAAGGAAGATATAAGAATAGTCAAAAGTCATATGAAAAAATGCTCCACATCCATCATTATAAGGGAGATGCAGATCAAAACTACAATGAGATACCACCTAACCCCAATCAGAATGACTAAAAGAGAACAAGCGTATTCACTGGAATGAGAGAGAGAGAGCGAGAGAGAGAGAGAGAGAGAGAAAGCACCCCCAATGGGGAATGATCATATCGCAATTGTTTCTCTTCCACTTATCACTCCCTTCGAGATTTTGGGTGTGTACTGAAATGCACCTGGTATGTTTTTCAAGCTTCCAGATCCAGGACTTGAACCCACAGTTAGCTATGTGGGATTCAGCCTCCTTAACCACCATGCTACTGGCTGCCCTTCTCTGTAGCAATTTTTTTAAGGTACTCAAGAGAATGATTTTTCCAGATCACTTGCTTTTGTGTATAAGTAAGTGGAGATTTTCTCAACTGATCCAGAGACAGAAACTCAAATTATGCTTTGAATTACCTTTTGAAAATGTTAATATATTGTGATATACAATAGGAAATATACACGTAACTACATAATAATGAATTTCATAGGAGATTGTGATGAGTAATATATTATTATATTCCCACAATAAACATTTGAGTTAGGCAGCACTGGAAGGAATTGTGGTCTTTTTACAAGACTTGCTTAAGATAGTATCCATATATAGGATGGGATAACCTCAGATGTTAACCATTACCACTAAGTCTGTTTGAAATTGATTAGAATCTGTAAATAAACAGTTATGGAAAAGCATTGACATAGACCTCTGAGAGCCTGTGAATAGTATAATCAAAGTAGATATCTTTTTTTGGTGTTGTTTCATCTGCCAGAGAGCGTGCACACCACCTGAGAGAGGAGAGAGAGAAGCCAAGCAAGAAAGTACCCGCCATGAGGAAAGATCATGTTGCAATCCCTTTTCTTCCATTCCTCTCTCCTTTCAGGATGTTGTGCATGCATGTATGCTCATGGTGTGATTTTCAAACCTCTAATTCAAGAATTCTAACATCAACATTGGCCACGTGGGATTCGGCTGCCCGAACCCCCCTACCACTGGCTGGCCCAATAGGCACTTTTATGATGTGTAACAGAATATTATGCCATGGTTTCAGGAATTTATGATTACTGTTCATTGATTGTCTTTTCTACCTTTTCACATCTTGGAGTATATATCAGATAAAATGTTTACAATGAATATAAAAATCTTGCATCTGCTGGTGTAGAAAAAGTATGAATATTGGGAATACACAAACCTAGATACAAAGCTCTGTGCTATTACTTACTAGCTTTGTGTCTTTCAAAAAGTTACTTCTTCTGAGATTCCATCTCTTCAGGCAGAGATAACAATTCTCTCATCTTAAGGTGGCTTTAAAAATTAGGTGAAACAGCAAGTGTAAAATGACAAACTGATTAACTGTTATTTTTCTTTCTGTCTCCCTCACTCTAGACAGCAGCAAACATAGAACATGACATTCTATTTACATGTCTAATGATTCTTCCTTTTATCACATGAATATTGGGTTAACTTTGTTATATATGAAGAATCTAAAATAGTGTAAATTTTAATCATATCCTGTAAAGTAAAAGCCTAAAAATATCACTCACATCAGCCAGTTAAGATTAATATTCTAGGTGTATTGGAAAGAACTTGTATTAAGGTGCTGAGCTGTAAACAACCTCTGTAAGACTGTATATCAATATAGTGAAGCTTTTCCTTGCTATAATTTACATAGATTTCCTTTCTTCTTATGAAGAACAGGACAGTGTTTTTCACATTGAATGATATAATCAACAATTAAATTTTAATAAAGCAAATGTGACAGTCTTTCTCCATTTAAAGACTTTATGTGAAGGAATGTGTAATATTTCCTAACAACTACTACTCATTGATATTTGGATGTGAGTTGATAAGTAACAATAGCTACTCTTGTACAAGAGGCTAACTATGTATTTATTTTTAGAAAAAAGGCAAAAGTACTGCATATCTAAAACTAGGTAATCCTACATTTCTGAAAATACTGTGTAACGCAGTCAGTCCTCTCTGCATGGTTTGAATGTACATACATTTCAGTTATAACAATTCAGTTAAATAATACCAGTCCCCAACAACATGGTTAAAATTTCAGTTACTCTGATATATTAACTGTGAGTAACAGGATAAAGTACAAACTTTACTGCTCTGGCTCTTTAGTCTACAAAGTACTACATAAATAACAGATTGATCACAATGTGATCAATCTGATTCTTTCAAAATCAGTTGGTTACTGGTCACTGCTCATCTGTGAGTTCATACACAGACAGCAAAATGTGTGGTTGATTGTCTACTTCTCTTCTAGGCAAAAGCCCAATTAACATTTCAGGAGGGAAAGAAGCTATCAGCAAACAAAGATGAAAGTGCAGAAAATAAATTAAAAGTGAAAATGATGGAGGTGAAATTTTAATTTAACATAAACAGAATTTATTGAAGAAATAACTGATTGTGGCAATATTGATACTACCAAGATCCTAAAGCTATAGATACATAGCCAGAGGAATGTAAATAAAGGCTAGCTTGTCAATGTAGATGAAGAAAATGTTTGTGAGGAACTACAAGTCCCAGGGAAAAAGATAATGGCCAGGGCCAGCAGGTGGTGTGATGGTTAACATGCTGGACTCCCACATGGCTGACTGTGGTCTGAATCCTGGACCTGGCAGCTTGCTAGTTCAGTTTCTCTCTCTCTCTCTGTAATGAGTGCACATGCCCTATGGTAAATTTAAAACATAATTATAATAAATAAAATGAAATAAATAATTCTATAAAAAGAGCTAATGTCAAAAAATAGGAAAACAAAAACACATAGAAATATTTTATGACACTGAAAGTATAAGAGATTGGACCAGTAGATGGTATAATGATTATTTTGTTGGACACCCACATGGCTCACTGCAGTTCAGGTCCTGGACCTGGTGACTTGAAACTCACGCTGGGTATGTGTGCCCAAGATCCCAAGAGAAGAATGGAGGAGAAGGGATTATATCATGGCCATTCTCCCTGGGAGGGGTGATTTCTCACTTTCTGTCTCTGTCTCCTGGCAAACACACATGCCCTGTAACAAAAATCTCTCTAAAGAAAAAAAGAAAAGTACAAGAGGTTAAATATTAGGTGCCAGCTGGTGGCATGATAGTTAAGGTGGCTGAATCCCACATGGCCAACTGAGCAGTTCGAGTCCCAGACCCTGGGACTTGAGAAACAAGCTTATTTGCATGCACGTACACCAAAATTCTTCAGAGGGGAATGAAGAAGGGAGTGGCTTACTTTTCCTCTATCTATCTCACCAATGAATATATGCACCTTATGGCAAAACCAAAAAAAAAATGTTAAATATTAGTCGCTGATCCCAATTTAGGCTTATAACACTTTTCCCAAGTTATAAAATGATGTAAGCCACTATACAGTATAATCTGGATGGGAAATCACATTTTGTATGCTGTGACGATGCTCAGGGAACGAATGTCAATTAACTAATTAATTTACAAAAAATGTTCCAGAAAATAAATAAATATGGTAAAAAAAAGAAAAAATAATTGTACGTCAACCATGAAAAGCAAGCAATATGCAAACTACTTTTTAAATTTTATTTTACTTTTTCCATTACAGATAGAGAGAGAGATGGTACTCCTAACAATGTCTTCCTGCTGTGATACACACATTCTCAGTCAGAGAGTCCTCTCGCCCGTAAGCACGTCTGTGGTATGCCTAGGTTTGTTCAGGGATGTCCCTGTACAGGAACCTAGGACCTTTCCCGTGTGGGTCCAGTTGCAGTACCACAATGCCACCACCTGGCCTCTGAAACTACAGTTAAACATTAATTCTTAAGATCTCTAGGATTTTAAACTAGTGTACAATAACACTAGTTTAACATGTCTTTTTCATTTTCTTACATGTTTATAACAGAGTGTTTTAATGTTTTGACAAGAACAGTTAAATGTCAGGAAATAGAAGATATTTCACGTTGATTATTGCAATGCATTTGTATGATTTCACATTGCATGGACTTTTTATTTTTTGTTAGAAGGTACATGCTCTCACTAGAGAGACAGAGAGAGTGGGAGAGGTGAAAGCGCCCTCCATGGGAAATGGTCATGACATAACCTTTTCTCTTCCATCTCTTCCTTCTTTGATGATTTTGAGAATGCATGCACATACTAACATGGTTTTCAAAGATCCAGATCTGGGAACCAGCAGTTAGCGTAATGGCTATGTCGCTGGACTCCCACATAGTCGACCGTGGTTCGCGTCCTGGACCCGGTGGCTTAAAACTCACGCCGGGCGCGTGTGCGTGCGTGCCCAGGATCCCAAGAGGAGAATGGAGGAGAAGTGATTGCGGCGTGGCCATCCCCCCTGGGGGGTGATTTCTCGCTTTCTGTCTCTCTGTCTCTCTCTGCCTGTCTGGCGAGCGCACGCGCCCTATAGCAAAAATCTCTCAAAAAAAAAAAAAAAAAAAAAAAAAAAAGATCCAGATCTGGTTCTTAAATTGCATGGTTGGCCATGTGGGACCAGGTTCTCTTAACCACCGGGTCACCGTGCCAGCCCTGCCTGGGTACATGTATAGTCCCATACTACTAAACTAAATAAAAGATGGTTGTAATTACAATATTTAAAAGCATACATAGAAATGAGTGCCTTGGTTTCACTCTTTAGATAAAAGAGATGATTGAATCTAGGAACTTCTTTTTGTTTTACTTTGAGTGGTCATGAAAACATCCAAAGATGCACTTGGGATCATCATGTTTTCTTCTCTTCAAGGTTAGCAAGTGATTTACTAAAGGCGGAAATTCAAATTTACTTTTTATTTTGACCTAAAACAATTGTGAAGCTTAGAAAAAGAGTAATAAAAATTTTTTGAGAGATTTTTGCTATAGGATTTATGTGCTCACTAGAGAGACAGAAAGTCAGAAATACCCTCCCCCCCCCCCCCCCCCCCCCCCCCACACACACAAGGGCAATGGCTATGCCACAATCCCTTCTCCTCCATTTTCTCCTTGAGATTTTGGGTGTGCTTGCACATGTGACAATGTAAGATTCAAGCTGCCAGGTTCAGCACTTGAACCATGGTCGGCTATGTGGGAGTCTAGAACCTTAGCCACGATGCCACCTAATATTCCTGAGGCATCACATTCTTATATAAGTCCTAGTAGTTTTGTTTTAACTTTTCAGTTCATGTGTGGAGATAGCGCTTTCCTGGCTTCCTTCCTATCTTGACTCCCTTCTTATCCTGATTTTGTGTATTTGCTCTGATGTTTAGATAGCAAAGTTTAAATAAGCGCCCCCTCCCTTTTATTTTTATTTTTATTTTTTAATTTGCCCGAGAACATGTGTGCTAACCAGAGAGAGGAAAAAAAGCATCCCTCAGGGGGGTGTGGCTATGCTGTGATCCATTGTCCTCCATTTCTCCCTCCTGTCATGATCTTGGGCACCCTGGCCACCCACCCACCATCACCAGGCATGGTTTAGAGTCCACTAGTGCAGGGACTCAAATCATGGCTGACTACGCAGGATCTGGTTCCCTATGCACACTGCCTAAGTGCTGCTCTAAAGGGCAGCCCTGTCCTTACTTATTTTTTTTTTCCTTAAGGCATGTGAAAACAGAGAACAGACCAGATGGTGCTCAATGCCCTATGAGGCTGACTCACATGAGAAGGCCCAGTGGCCACCCCCTGAGGCCTCCCTCTCCCTACAGTGAATGTGCATGCCCTGATCCAAGCTGGCTGAGGCCAAGGAAGGATCACAGAGTGAAGACCCTGCTGGGGGTGCTCATCCCTTCCTCAATATCTTGCTTACTCATCGAAGAAATAAATACATAAATATCTAAAAGACAACAACAAGAATCAGGGGGAAGAGGAAAGGTAAAAGTTCACACGACTTTTTTTTTTTTTTGACAGTACAATTTTAAGGATAAATGCATGTTATACTCCAGGGTTTCCAAAGGAATTCAAAGAAAATTTTACTTAAGGCAGAGTTCTTGTGTTTTGGGTATAAGTAGAACGAGACAGGTACTATTTGGTGACTGCTTTAACTACCTGTATTTTGAGAGAGAGAGTAATTACTTAATAGTAATAAACAACTCCCAAAGTTAAATGACTTAATACAACTACAGATTATTCGTATGTGATTTTAGAGTCTAATCAACCTGTGGGGAATTAGAGGGTGGGGTGAGCTTCTGGACCATGTAGTCATTGAGGGTCCAGGGTTCATCCATCTGGAGGCTCAAGGTATTATACAACCATGTGATGGACGAAGGAAAAGAGAAGGCACACCTGTACTTCATTGCCTTGGACTATAGATGACCCAGCTCACTTCTAATCAGGATATACTAGTGAGAACTCATCCCATGGACTCACTCACCCTTCTAGCAAGGGACGAGAATATAATTTATTGGTGTGCTCAGAAAATAGGGAGAACAAACATGAATGAACACTTGCATCTTGCCATGTGGACTTATTTAGAACCAGGCTAGTTGGACAAAAGCAACCATAAACCTAGAGCCACCATACAATTTAGGTGGCCCAGTGCAAAATGGAAGTACAGGGACACTTGTTCTTAGAGCAGAAAAATGGGGATCATAATGCCTTTATCACAGCATGTTTATACTATGCCGTTATAATAAATTTATTAAAAGTGCTAAAATATAAACTTTTTCTTTTTTTTCAGTTTTCTCTTGACATATTTTTTTTTAAATTGTCATTTCATGTCACTATTCCTCAGGCAAGGAGAGACTTGCAGGACTTGTGCAGAACCTCATGTGCACCCAGGGCTCAGTGTGCGTGTGTGACCCCCCAACTGCCAGGTCCCCTTTCCGGCCAGCTGCAGAATTGCTATGTCTTACTGGCCATAAGTAAAGAAGATAACCTTCCCTTCCCTCAGCTTGTTATCCCAGTTTATGGTAAATAGGTGTCATTTGAGGTTGTAACCCAGGACATGCTTGCTCAGTATCTGGATTTAGGGTGTGCCTGGACTCACCCCAGCTGAATCATTTGACCAACTGTTGTGGGGCTGCCTGCCTAAGGTGGGGATAGTGTCGCTGTGTCAAGCCCTGAGCCACTGTGAGTGTGCTTGCTCAATTCTGAGTCTTCTTCTGACTTCGCCCAAGCCCTGGTAGGGATGGAAGGCCATGGCAGAATGAAGGTCTCTACCCGAGAGCAGCACTTGGCCCCTGCTCCAGGAGGAGAGCCATTGCAGTCCTGGGGAGGAGAGCAAAGGCTGGGCAAGTCCCCAGAGGGCTGGGAGCCAGTGTTTGAGAATCTGTGCTGGCAAGGAGTGAGAGTGGTAGGAGGCGCCTTTGACCATGAACTGAGATTCCAAGATGATATTCCATTGTCCCATTAGATTTGATGTACAAACCTCATATTCAAAAATCAAATTAACTGATAGTGTGAAGACAACAACTGCAAAACAGTAACCTTCTGCGTGCAAGCCTTTGTACAACAGCCCTGGTCACACACCGGTGAAGCCAGCCCTGCAGAGCCACCCTCTCAGATGTCGTTGGTGGAGAGATGGCCTTTGGTTCTACCATTTCCCCTTTTCCCATTCATCACACTTAAGTGTCATCATATAGGAGGCAGGTCTGCAGGGGCTTTTAACTTGGTGACCTTCTAGAACCATTTATCATGAACCCTTTGCCTATGACTTTGATGGTGTCATTTCTTCTTTCTAAAATAGCTCATTAATAATTTAGTAATGGGACCAGCAGTTAGCATAATGGCTATGTCGCTGGACTCCCACGTAGTCGACCGCAGTTCACGTCCCGGACCCGGTGGCTTAAAACTCACGCTGGGCTCATGTGCTTGTGTGCCCGAGATCCCGAGAGGAGAATGGAGGAGAAGGGATTGCGGCGTGGCCATCCCCCCTGGGGGGTGATTTCTCGCTTTCTGTCTCTCTGTTTCTCTCTGTCTGTCTGGCGAGCGCACACGCCCTATAGTGAAAACCTCTCAAAAAAAAAACCAAATAAATTAACATTTAAAATTAAAAAAAAAAATTTAGTAACTGTTTACTTTTTAAAAAATAATTTAAGAAATCTTTTCTAAGTTCTCACTTTTTAAGGGCCTTCCATTAGCACCCCAGATAGAAAGAATTATTTCTTACTTTAACTGGATGATCTACTACAGGTGATAGTATATCAGAATCACATGCGGCATTTTAAAACTGTCTTTACTCAGGCTCCTTCTCCATAGGGCTGGCACCACCACGCCCCTTAGGCTCCTTCTCCATACTGAGGATGTGGACATGACAGGCATGTATAGGTTTAAAAATTTTTCTAAATCTTCCATGTATAACATAGTTCTCACCTCGATTGAAGTGTTTTTTGTTTTTTGGATTTTTTTGGAAAGGATTTTGCTATAGGGCGTGTGTGCTCGCCAGAAAGACAAGAGACAGAGAGACAAAAGCGAGAAATCACTCCCCGGGGTGGGGTTGGCCACACCGCAATCCCTTCTCCTCCATTCTCCTCTGGGGATCTTGGGCATGCACACACATGCACCCGGAGTGAGTTTAAGCCACCGGGTCCGGAACTCGAACCATGTTCGACTCCTTGGGTGTCCAGTGACATAGCCATTACGCCAACTGCTGGTCCCTGAAATGTATGTTTTAAGGCTTTGACTTTATTTTATTTGGATACATTCATTTATTTGTTTCCATAAAAGAGATAAGAGTGTGTCCCCCCTAATGTGGTCTTTACTCCACCATGGCCTCAGCCAGACCAGGACATGGGCACATGTCCAGCCAGCATGTACAGGAAGGTCTCAGGATGAAAACCTAGGACATTTCTATGTGGGTCCAGCATTGCAGAGTATTTCATTCCTGCTGTGCCATGATCTGAGACATCATTTTTTCTAATCAAATATTATATTTTCTACTGCCTTTTGCACATTCCAGTCGTCCTTGCATTGAACTCAAGTTTTGCCCAGAAGAAAGTCTTATATTTTCCCTTGACACCTATGCACTCACCTAGTACATGGTGGGTACTCAGTAAGTATTGTCATTTAGATCAATGAACTTAGATTAATATAAATTTTGGTGTATGAAAACTCAGAGTGCCTACTTAAGAACTTATTACAGTCTGCCATGTCAAATGCCTAAAACTGTTTTAGGATGATTATTAATCTTTAAGTCCTGCCTTAGCTAAAATAAGTCATTTGTTCTATTTGGGAAAGAAGTCATTCATGTTTGCGGAGCTCAGTGTTATTTACAACCTGACTCCTTTAACGAGGTATAGAACCTGGATGCTGTGGGGGAGGGGGGTTTCTTTCTACTGCTGTTTTCTCTCTCAGGCCATTTCCTGTTTGTTTTTACACACTTGAAGAGGTTCTGTATCTACTTGACTAGAATGGCAATTTTGAAGTTGCCAGGGTCCCGGAAGCCAGACTGTGCAAATGTTTGCACATTTTCCGAACTCAGCATATTTTAGCAAATTGACTGTAATAACTGCCTTGGAGGTGGTGAGGTGTCGATGACTAGCACCAGCCTTTGGAATCCCCCGGCAATGGCGGTTTCTCCACTTCCCATTTCATTATGTCTATCAGAGAGAGCTTCAAACTGACCTAGTGAAGGGAGCTGGATCCCATTTGGTCAACCCCATGGTGGGAGTTATGGCCCTGGCAGCTTGAGAGTCACACTGAGAGTGTACATGCATGCCCCAAATCCCAACAGGGTGGAGAAATATCATTAGTTATTAATAATTATATGATTGTTCCAATAATAATACTGGAGACATTTTATTACGTAAAAGTCATTGTCCTAAATGCTTTGCGCATTTAGCTTACTTATTTTGACATCAGTTTTATGAAATAGGTAGTAGGCATTATTTGTTTTATATATGAGAAAAAATATGTCAACAGAGAGATAAAATAACTTGCCCAAAGTCACAGAGCAAGAAAGTGGGAAACTGATATTGTAACATAGGTTGTTGCATTCGTGCTTTTTATAAATCAGTATGATTGCTCTCACTTTTAGTAAGTTATACTTGTTTGGAAGTATACATACCATCTATGAGGTATCAAACACATTATACAATTAAATAACATCAAATTCTAAGAATATGGGGACCAGCAGTTACCGTAATGGCTATGTCGCTGGACTCCCACGTAGTCGACCGCGGTTCGCGTCCCGGACCCGGTGGCTTAATACTCACGCCGGGCGCGTGTGCGTGCATGCCCAAGATCCCAAGAGGAGAATGGAGAAGGGATTGTGGCGTGGCCATCCCCCCTGGGGGGTGATTTCTCACTTTCTATCTCTCTGTCTCTGTCTGTCTGGCGAGCACATGCGCCCTATAGCAAAAACCTCTACAAAAAAAAAAATTCTAAGAATATGAATTTCTATAGGCTTGATTAAATTTCATTAAGCATTTAAAATATTTTTGTAGTAGAGCTGTCATCCACATTAAATATTTTTGACAAAATGAATAAAAATGTCATGTTTCAAGAATTTATATTGGCATATCCACTAGCTAAGTGTCCTAGATATCATAAAATAATCAGAAAAATAATATGGTCAAAAGGAAATGTGGGAGAGAGAGAGATATGGTATTTTTCTGAGCCTCATAGGTACATTGTTACCCAAAGATATGACTTTCTAAGGATCAGTCCCTATGGAACGAGGCCAGGATTTAAATGTGAATATTAAAACCTAAAATCTAGTTACTAGGAGAGAATCCCATATTCAATTCTAAGGTCTAGGTTAGTCCTCAGGAGCAGTCATTTTCAGGTACAGGAGTCTTGCCAAACCAACTGAGTATCAATAATCAACAACAACCAAAATCCCTATTTGAGCTGAACTACTAATATGCAGTTACCTAAATTTACTAGAAAAGTAGGGCTTTGTTTTATTCAATTCTAGTGCTCCGAGTAGTGCCACCCTGATTAAACATAAATCAATCATGAGCACACCCAGCTCTTTAGAACAAAGAAAAGAGCAAGGAACCGAAGTGACATTATTGTCCAAGCAGCCAAAATGATGTCAAAGTGTTAAAAGTACCACTGAAGATTTGGTGAGAACTTTGATCAGATTCAACTGAATTTCATCCACAAAAATACAATGAGTTTTCTGCTTATTTGTTTCTATATTGTATGAAATGTGCATGATGAATTTTTACCAACAGCAAAGATGTATTATACATGAGATGATACAATGTTAATAGCTTATCTGGGCTGCATAGTGGCATAGAGGGAAAACTTGAAACTCTATGAGGGTGACCCAGGTGAAATGGTTCCCAGGCTAGGTCCAGAGACTACCCTGATCACAGAAGGCATGCGTGTGCTCATGATTTGGGGCTGCCTGAAGTTGGGGGTAGATTGCAGTTAAAACACTGTTGGGGGGACCAGCAGTTAGCATAATGGCTATGTCGCTGGACTCCCATGTAGTCGACCGCAGTTCGAGTCCCGGACCCGGTGGCTTAAACTCACGCCGGGCGCATGTGCGTGCGTGCCCAAGATCCCAAAAGGAGAATGGAGGAGAAGGGATTGCAGCGTGGCCATCCCCCCTGGGGGGTGATTTCTCACTTTCTGTCTCTCTGTTTCCCTCTGTCTGCCTGGCGAGCGCATGCGCCCTATAGCAAAATCCTCTCCAAAAAAAACTCTGTTGGAGATGCTAGGTCACTCTGTCACTCTCTCTCTCTCTCTCATTGTGGAAAATGAGAAGTATATAAAATACATTTAAGTCTTCTGCAGGAAAAATTATATATATGTTTAAAAGAACAGTTTTATGTGCTAGACAGAATGATGTACTCCCAAGGTGTTCATGCCCAGCTCCCCAGAAACTGAATATATTCCCCCACAAGAAGTAGTGAAGTGGAATAGAAGTAGAAGATGGAATTAAGCTTGTTGACTCATCGTAAATTAACAGGTGGGCCAAATAACATCACCAGCGTTCTCGAATGAGTGGATCTTTAAAAGGGAGATAGGCTATCTGGAAGTTAGTAGAGAAAGATAGAGGTTTTCTGGTTGTGGAGGTGAAAGAGGGCCAGGAGCCAAGGCATTCAGACAGACTAGAAGATGGAAGAAGCGAGGAGAGATCCTCCATTAGACAATGCAGAAATGAATATAATCCTGTCTTCTCATCTTTAGTCCGATGGAGACCATTTCCGACTTCTGACATCCAGAACTGTAAGTAATACCATCTGTTGTATTTGGCATAGCAGTGATAAGACACTAATTCATGGTATTTGGTTTATGAGCAAACAAGTTTGGGGGGACTCGATTTCTCAAAAGAGATAAGCAGCTCTCATTTGAAGTTTGTTGTGCTGTTCAGTTTTTTATCCATGTTGCCCTCAGCCCTACTCCTCACCCTCTGCCTAGTCCACTCAGCCGGGCAAGGTGGGTAGCCCTGCGTGCTTCATTTCTCCCACTCCTGTACCAGCTGGTTTTATGCTGGGCTCAGTTAGAGGGGCAACAGTTAGTTTGCTTGTGAGAATAGGAAGATGGAAGAAGACAGAGTATCTGTCAACCTTTCCCTGCCTCTGCTGGTGTCCCTGCAGGTGACTTGGATCTTTACGTGCTTCAGATACAATAGAGAAAGATATTAGCAACGTGGCCAATAGTTCTGTGGTCCTGTTTGTGCACTGTTGTCCCTGGCTTTGATTTCAGCCTATTAGATGACCTCAGGTTTTTAGCTCCAGAAACACATCCTGTTCCCATTGTCCGTTAGTCCTTCTGGGTGTTATTTATCACTGAAGAGCCTCATTTTCACCTGGTAGTCTGAACTTTTTGTCTCCTATGTAACCAAATCTTTTAATTAAATTCTCCCTGCTTGGGATACTTAGGTTTTTCTTTAGTGGAACCCAGGACAGGTAATAAATTCCTCAGCAGTATGAGGTTGTTTAGGTAACTGTAGATGTAATCCTGATAGCCATTGTTCTTGGTAAGGAAGATTATATTTTGGATGGTTATTAAGAATAGGATACCTCAACAGTGAATATAAATCAAGGAACTGTATTCTGTATAACACGATAAAGATGAGGTCAATGCTGCTGCTGTCATTTTTTAGAGTGATGAAAACAATATCCAAGATGATAAAATAATCCAACAAATAAAAAACTACTATCGAAGGGTGATTTTGAGCTAAAATTTTATCAAGACGGGTTGTACTATAAGCTTTCTGCTTCTTAGTTTCTGTGAGCCTTGGAGAAACCACTTCACTGTTCTGTCTCAGTTGCTGTGCGTGTAATGTGAGAATAATAATATATACCTTGGCATATTTGGAGACAATATGAAGTGAAATATATAGAAAAAGCTGATATAGTCACATAGGAAGTATTTAATAAATACTAGCAATAATGCTGATCTCTTATATTGAACCTAGTGTTTGTAAAGAATTTAAGCTTTCCTAAAGATAATCACTCACTTCTTTTTTTTAAAAAAAAAGCTTTTTAAAAAAGTAGTTCTCTAACATTTACCTAGGATTCACCTTTTTACTATTTATTTTTATATATGTTCCTAATGGACTGTTTGCCCAGCATGAGAAACTCCAAATATTGCTTCTGCCTAGCTCGTGGTTTGTACCCTTCTGTCTTCCCATGAATTTCACTTTGTAAATCCAGACTCTAAGGTTCTCCTGCCTCCTGTCACCACATACGCTCTACCAAACTCTGTCGACCTGTTAGGACTTTCCCTAATTATCTGCTGCTGGGCTGCTCCTATGCCAAAGAAACACTTCTTGACTCACTTAACCCTTCTCTGTCTAGCTGTAGAAGGACATATAAGACAAGATACTTTCCAGATTATTTGTGAGCACTCTTTAGTGTCTGAGCATAATGATAAAATTCTACATTTAGCATGAAAAGAAAGACACTTCTCCTGGACATTGGAGACTCCTGAACAAATTGTTGTTCCCCTTGTTCTATGAAACAATGACTAAAGCCATTTTCTGAAAATGAGTATTGCTAATCACTGGATCATTAACCTTTACAATGTCAATGTGTTCTCCATATCAAATTCAGTTAAATGACTGCCGGAGGTAACAGTTAAGGGAACATTTCACGTAGATGAACATATTAATGCTTTATTTAGTTCTAAATGCACTGTGAAGGATTTAGGTGAGAGCAAATCTATGTTAAGAAAGCAAAATACCAGAAAGAACAATTTCACAGCAAGAAAGTGGGAATTTGACAGATAAAATGTAGCTGGCCTTCAAATCTCTTACATTTCTTTGTTCCCTGCTTTTCATTAGGTCTTTTATTTTGTTCTTAGTTCCTTTCAGTAGAGAACCTACTTTAGCCAAGTTACATACAAAGTAGTAAAAGAAAGGATTACCCTGGGCACGCATGGGGAACGTGAATATACACACGTGTGTTTGCCTGCAGTCCATTTATGTGAGGAGTATCTCTTCCCTCCTGGATAGAAGCAGTTTCTCTTCCTACTTTCCACTTGTGACATTTGTTTCCCGGCTCAGAATCACAGCTTACACACTCCCATTGTTTTCATTTTTCTAATGTTCTGCTGGTTCAGATCATGTTGGAATTTGAGTTTTAAGTTAAGAAAGTTTTGTATTATAAGAACTAGGTGTTTCTTAGATAGTCATCAGTAAAATGTCACTGATGACACTTAAATGTCATCAGTAGAATTTGTGAAGTAACTTCTATCAACTTCAGTTTTACCCAAAGGGTCCATGTGGAAAATTGATTAATATTGTATTTACTAAGCCCCTAGTGGGTGCTCCCTGTCAGCATGTGAGAAGGGTACGCAGAGTGAGTCAAATATATTATGTCTGCTCTGAACATGAAGAAACATAAACATAGTCCAGATTGGCAAAGCAGCCACACTCACAGAAGGCGACTAGTAAACAATCTGATGATGATATTAAAAGACATAGTATGTGGTATAGGTCATCAGTTTTCTAGAGCAATCTCAACATGTCTCTATGTGAGAGACTCTTAAATGGATGTAATAAAATTAGGGAAAATGACAAGCTTTCCTTTCCTTGCAAAAGAACCATAAAATAGAAGAACAGAAATTACCTTCTACAGGGGATAATTTAAATCAGACTTGCTTGTATAAATGGTAAGTCATTTGCACTTTTCTATGTTTTAATTAATATTACAAGTTCCTTACGGCATGCTTTCAAACTGTTCTTGATACTTGGTGTGTCTAATACCCTCACTGAGAATCTGCTCCAGGGCCTAACAAACACCAAGACCTGAGGATTGGGATCTTTGAGTGAGGCTTCTGAGGTATGCTATTTTAGGATTCAATCATCAAAGCCTTTCACTTTGTGAATACTATCAATCAGCTCCAATTTCTCCTGCCATATCCACATCACTGAAGTTAGACTACTTCTTTGCAATGCCAGATCAACCAGTTAGCTTCATCAAGTGGGTGAAAATGTGTGTCAATCCAATCATTCCAACCATGTAGACAGACAACTTGCTGATTAAATAGATGTTTCATGCTTCAAAACACTTTACTGGTGTCATAAAGTCAGAGACATTGATTATACCTTGATTTGAAAACTTCTTGATGAAAGACCACATCCAGCCAGATTGGTGTATGTACAGTTTGTCTTCTGGTGGTATCGCTCACATTTAATGCACAGTTGGCTTCCAGTGGGGATAAAAGGGGCTCCTATTTTTATTTTTTCCTTTTAAAATCCTATCCCAAAGTTAATCCACCTTATAAAAATGTTAAATTATACTCATCAATCCATATACTAATATAAATCTAAATGAATATCTTTGTATGATTTCTGCATAGTGTAAATCAACATATGCCTTAATTTTTTTTTTTTTTTTTTGGAGAGGTTTTTGCTATAGGGCACGTGCGCTCACCAGACAGACAGAGAGAGAGAGACATAGAGACAGAAAGCGAGAAATCACTCCCCAGGGGGGATGGTCACGCCGCGATCCCTTCTCCTCCATTCTCCTCTTGGGATCTTGGGCATGCACGCACACGCGCCCGGCGTGAGTTTTAAGCCACCGGGTCCGGGACACAAACTGCGGTCGACTACGTGGGAGTCCAGCAACATAGCCATTACACTAACTGCTGGTTCCCCATATGCCTTAATTTTTGATATTATACCTCAGACACTAGGGTGGAAGAAGATTTTAGAAGACATAATCTATTTGGTGGCCCTCAAGTCATTCCATGCAGACAACAGCCAATCTCGCCACCTGTAAAATTTTCCATTCTAGGTGCTTTATGTGATCTTGTTTATCATTCAGAACATTTCTCCATCTGAGCCTCTGCAGAGCTCTAAACTTAGGGGTGTTAGTAGGCCTGTGGAGAAGGAAAACAAAGAAGGGTTTGGAAAAATTATATGATTGTCAATGTCTGCATATCTAGCTAGTGACTGAACTGGGGCTGCAATTTATACATTACGGCCTCTAGCAAAGATTTATTTCAATTATTCCAAACTTTCTACATCACTTTCAGGATGATTTGGAAGATAAAATTGCTCATATTACTGTACCTATAAATAAGGTGATTATATATCTTGATTTGCTGGGGACAATACGATTTATATCACTGAACAGTATAGTTATTAACATCTTCAACTTTCACTTTCAAAAATGTCAGTATTTGGTGGGACCAGCAGTTAGCATAATGGCTATGTCGCTGGACTCCCATGTAGTTGACCGGGGTTTGAGTCCTGGACCCGACAGCTTAAATTCATGCCAGGTGCGTGTGTGCCCAAGATCCCAAGAGGAGAATGGAGGAGAAGGGACTGCGGTGTGGCCAAACCCCCTGGGGGTGATTTCTCGCTTTCTGTCTCTCTTTCTGGTAAGTGCACGTGCCCTATAGCAACAACGTCTCCAAAAAAATTTTTTTAAAAGTCAGTATTTGGGGACCAGCAGTTGATGTAATGGCTGTATTGCTGGACTCCCACGTAGTTGACTGTGGTTCAAGTCCTGGACTTGGTGTATTAAATTCACACTGGGAACGTGTGTGTTCATGCCCAAGATCCTGAGAGGACAAGGGATTGTGGCATGATCATCCTCCCTGGGGAGTGATTTATAGCTTTCTGTCTCTCTGTCTCGCTCTATCTTTCTGGTGAGTGCACACACCCTGTAGTAAAAACCTCTCCAAAAAAAGAACAAGTCAGTATTTGGCTCTTAAAGGATACAGTTGCCCTACCTTTCAGATTTTAAGAAAGAGTTATTTGAGAGTGAGGTCTTTGGTTTTGTTTCTTTGTTTGTTTGTTTGTTTGTTTTTTAAATTCTTTCATAATAGCTTCACTAAACTTTTACCTTGTTTTATCTTTTATTAACTCCTCTATTCTTTGACTACACAGTTCCTTACAAATCCTGAGTGCTGTATGTCCCTTCTTGGTCTTAGAGTGTATAGTTGTGACAAACTGATATGTTTCTGGAAGTGACCTAGTTTTATTAATGTTAGGGAGTGTGAGCTCTGGTAAGTTATACATGTCCTTGCTGGCTTTGAAACTTTTCCATTCCAGAATTTGTTTTCCTTCTTATCACTCAGCACCAATGACTAGCAACATCTGTCTCTATTATGAAGCAAGTTAGTATGCTACACTATTTTTCTGAATCTTACATAACTGTTAGAAAAATACTTAAATCTTCTAAAATAAAAAAAAATATATTTTTAAACTTTAATTATTTATTTAAATTTGACCAGAGAGAGACAAGGTGAGAAAGAGAGAGAGAGGGAAAGTGAGAAAGCAAGCCACTAGGTCCTGAACTCAAACCCAGTCAGCCATGTGGGAGTCCAGCACCCTTAACCACCATGCCAATTGCTGGCTCCAAGTCTATACCACTTTTTATAATATGGTCTCGCTCCTGAAACTCCATGACTCAGGTTAATAAGACCAGTAATTTAGTCCCTGAGACCTTTCCAGAGAATTTGCCCATGCAGCAGCTGAGAAATTTGTACACCTAAATATTGTATCATCAGGAAAGTCTTGACCCATTTTGCATAGAAAAACAGAAAAATACTTCATGACTTTCCCAATGACTTAATATTTGTGACCAAAATACATTCAGAATCTTTCATTTAGACTCTATCAGTCCATTTGGAAACTAGGGAAATACTTAATGATGAATCAAGCCCCTTTACAAAATTGTGATGTCATCATTACACCTTATCTCTTCTAGGATCTGGAGGATGCCTTCTTGATGGATTTTATAAGGAGTTGGAAACTAGCAAAATAAATAAATGTCTGCAATTCTGCTTCACCATCGACTTCAAATTTCATCTTTACTATTAATTATATAATCTTCAATTTTTTCAATTTTCTCAGTTTTCTCATCTATGAATAGAGACCATTATGTTACAAAGTTATTCTGAGAATTTAATGAGTTATAATAGATGATGCACAGTGCATGCTACCTATTGATATTTCAGTATGAGAAAGTGAGCCAGTTTGGAAGTAACATGTCATGAGTATGGGTCAAATAGCATACTGCTTTTGATACCAATTTTTAATTTATCCTCAAAGATGGGATCATTTGCCCTTTGGTGTTTCAGAGACCACTTTCAAAACTGAAACTGTCATAATAGTGAAGGAGGAAATCAAGTCTTTCTCAGCTTGAGCTAGAGAGTGTAAGAAAGAGCAAATAGGAAGATGAGGAAACAGAATAGGGTAATAAAAGGAAGGAATATTCAAAGCTTTTTCTGGAAAAAAGCAGACACTTCTTAGAATTCCAGAACCCACTTCCTTGTTCTCCTTGTAAAGTTTCTTCTATTAGTTTCCCTGGTGATTGTAAACTGTCATGTTCTCGTAGATGTCATTTAGCATGTGACACACCTACCAATGCCATGACTTTATGATGGGTTTTTGGTCTTCCAGACATCATTATGGTAGCCATCTTGGATCTAATTGGATCGGGCTGATTCATAGGAGAATATTACCTTATCTACTGGCATGCCTCTTGTTAATTAAGAAAAACACACCATTTAGAGATGGGGTGCAGTACAACATGATACAAGCGTGGGCTCAGTGGTAGATGAAACTTTCAGGCAAAACTCAGTACATAGGACCAGCAGATGGCATAATGGTTACATCGCTGGAGTTCAAGTAGTCACGTGGGTTCAAGTCCTGGAACTGACGGCTTAAACTCACACCAGGTGCATGTGCATGTATACCTAAGATCCTGAGAAGAGAATGAAGGAGAAGGCATTGTGGTATGACTATCTCCCCTGAGGGATAATTTCTTGCTTTCTGTTTCTCTGTCTCTCCAGTGAGCTCACACACCCTTTAGCAAAAATAAACAAATAAACAAAAAAATCTAAAAACTTAGTACATGGCTTAGATTAATATAGTTTAAGCTCTGCTTCTTGAAGTCACCAGTGTGTCTTTGCTTTTACCAGTCACATTTTCTTTTATCCTATAGATAGATAGCAGAAGTAGTCACAGAGGTGGCAGTTAAGTTTATATTATAGTAATAATGGACTCTATTCGATGTTGTTTTCTTACTGGAGAAACTAGGAAGACTGAATAGGTTTGCATGAGTCTGGAGATTTGAACAAGTGAAAAGAGTTTACTACCAAACACCAATGCACTACCTCCATGACAGTGTGAGGAACTGAGGGGAGAGTAATAAAGAGGCTCTGTAGGCTGGAAGACACATCCCAGGAGTAGGTACCAGGAGAGTGAATCCTAAAGTTAAGTAGGCTTAAAGTCAGAAAAACATTAGAGGAATCTATGAGGGGAAACTAGGAAACAAGTTTGAAACTATTCTTTTTAAAAAATAATAATTTTATTAAACTTTATTTATTTTAATTTGACCAGAGAAGGGGGAGGGAGATAGAGAGAGAGAGAAAAAGAAAACAAGCCAGCAAGCTGCCAGGTCCAGGAGTCGAACCACTGTCAGCCACGTTGGAGTCCAACACTCTTAACCACCACACCACCTGCCAGCCCCAGAAACTTTTAATTTTTAAAATACTCACTTTACTTTACTAGTTATATTGTTTTCATATATTTACATGTGAACTATTCTTCATCAGGACTTTTGGTGCATTCACAGGTCTATAGGCTAACACATATGCATGTGAACAGTCGTTTGTAAAGAAGTAAGATCTTGAGCATAACAATTACATTTAGGGAATACTGTCCTCCTCTGCTGAGGAGACCATGGTAATGGCCATTTTGAGACTGATAATTTCATCATTAATTTATAATACCTGGAAAAAATATGTGATGCACCACTTAGTGATTCTTTCATCTCTGTTTGTTTCTTAGTCATCTGTTGTGATTAAACAGACCTGCAAATAGCAAAGGGTGTGTCTTTATATGAAGTCTGTAAATTAACTCTGTTGCCATATATGGAAGAAAGTCCAAGGTAGATAATATCAGATAACATTGGATGCTATTCTAATAAGCCATTTATGACTTCAATGGAAAAAAAATGCAATAGTGAGCAGCACTGAATGTCTGTAACAATGCAGAGAGGTCTAGGAGGTATTTCTTATGAAAATGAATATTGAATCACACTTCAATGGCTGAGCAGGTCAGAGACTGGCAGAAGGATAGAGGAAAGCTGCTCTATTCAATGTGAAAAATGAGGGATAGAAAAGAGAACTGTCTCTAGTTCTGGAGAGTAAGGTTGGAGAAGAAGACCTAGAAAATTGTTGATTTAAGTCTGCAAGCAGCACGAATATTTTCATGTAACTACATTAGCTCTACTAAGAGAATATTTGGAAATAGTAAATGAAGCCCACTCAAACTCACCCAAATAGAAGTAGTATTACAGGGCCAGCAGGTGGTATGGTGGTTAAGGTGCTAGACTCCTACATGGCCAACCAAGTTTCACATACCAGACCTATTAACTAGAAAATCATGTTGAGTGTATGTGTGTGCATGCTCAAAATCTCAGGAAGAGTATGAAGGAGAAGGGATTGTGGCATGGTCATATTTTTGGGAAACAATTATTTAGTTTACTTTTCTCTGTCTTCCTCTGGTGAGTGCATGCACCCTATGGCAAAAACCTTTAAAATAAAATAGTAGTATTACAAAAGCATAAGGCATTTTGTGGTGGCCAACTCTGGTAAGTAAAGCCACGTGTCATAAGAAATGGGAAACATTAGGCAGTTATCTCTGCTTTAAGGAGAATTTCTTTCTTCATGGTTTCCTCTTTTGCCTCTTAGCAAAACTTTCAGTGTGCATATCACTTTAAATCTTCATAATGCCAATTCCAGACTTACCACTTTTAATCATGGAACTTAGCTCCCAGACCTAACAACGTAATCATTCAAATTGTTGAAGGATCCATATCTAAGTTTCCTGAAAAAGCATTGTGCTGATATTTTGCCCTGAGCATAAATCAATGTTCTCTACATCAGGTGTCATTTTCAACGTAACCTATGACCAAAAGATTGCTTGATCCTGTACTAATATGTATAAGATATTGAAACAGAAAACCAAAGAAGGGAATCTAAACCATGTTGGGTCCTTTGGTTAACAAAGTCAATGACCTGTTTTCATTTTTAAATTTTTTCAAACTCACTTTAAAGTTAATACATTAATCCCCCTTTTTACTTACAGTCTATTAAAATTGACCTCAAATTTTAACTTCTAGTTTTTCCTTGGCTGTCTTCCAGGCTTGAGTTGATTGGATTTCAACCTCTTGCAATCCTAATAAGAACAATCACACTTTCAGTTTTAACTACTACCTCTTTATGAGTTATTCTTTCATCTCTATATCAAGCCCCAACTGTCTTCTAAAATTCAAGCCAACTGCTCATCTATCCACTCTTAAGTCTTATTTATATTTTCCCAAATGTTTCTCCATTAAGCTTTATGAAGTCAAATGATCTATACATAATTTCTCCAATTTATTGGTTTACTATTAAATGAGGGACACAGACCAGGATCTGGAATTCTAATCCCTAAATGAGTTTCCCAAAGATGGGCAGTAGAGAATGTAACAGTTAAATACATAGGAGATTCTAAAGTGAAATATCCCTGCTTCTAATCTAGACTATTCCATTTGCTGCATTATTTTAGGAAGAAAAAACTTTTTAGTTACTAAATTTTTTCCTCTGTAAAGCCTGGATAAGTATAGGAACTATTATTAGGCTTACTGAGTAATGTGCAATATTTAATCTGCTAATGTTCCTATTTCTATCATACGAATTAGTTTCTCTAGGTTTGGCAAATTGAGAAGTCATGTAGAATTATGCATTTTTTCCACTTCATATATACTTAGAATTAATATGTAACAACAGCCTAATGTGAAGTGTTATAGCAAAGCTAAGCAAGTCAAGCTGTACAAAAACTCAAGACTGGGACCAGTAGGTGGTGTAGTGGTTAAAGCACTGGACTCCCACATGGCTGACAGCATTCAAGTCCCATACCTGGAGGCTTGAAACTCAAGCCAAGCACACGTGTGCATGTGCCTAAAAACTCAAGAGAAGAATGGAGGAGAAGGGATTGCATCATGGCCATTCTCCCTTGGGTGTGTGTGTGTGTGTGTGTGTGTGTGTGTTATTTCTCACTTCCTCTCTATCTCTCTGATGAGTACACATGCCTTATAGCAAAAACCTCTCAAAAAAAAATAAAAATCCTTAAGACTAAACAATTCACTCCAGTTTGATTGATCCTCCTGGATCAATTTGGTCATAGGTATTGTCTTAGAACTTTCTAATTCTTCCTAATCTCAGAGCATTCATAATTCAGGAGACTCATCCCTAATTTTTTAAATTATTTTATTCATCTATTTATTTATTATTATTATTATTTTTCATATGAGTTTTGCCAGAGAAAGACAAGAGAGCGTGCACGCAAACTGCCAGGTTTGGGACTTGAACCATGGTCAGCCATGCGGGAATTCCAGCACCTTAATCACCACGCCACCTGCTGGTCCCTCATCCCTAATTTTTATCCCCTTTCATCATGCTACATCCAACTGTTTTAAAAAGACAAAAATACTGTGTTTACATATTATTTCTTTATGAGAAGTTTAAACTGTCTTTCCAATTGTTCTGGGGGAATTTGTGCAAGTTAGAATTTTTGTCATTGTACTGTTCACAAAGTTGCAAGGATTTTTAAGTGACCCATTCCTACTATATCTTTTTCTTCATAGACTCTCTTATTTTGTGCACAAGGTTGAAGCATGTGATTTTTAAGCATGAAAACACATGTACATGCAATGTGCTTGGAACCATACTTGGCCCACTGAGTATATGTTAAGAGACTTCTACTTAAGATTTGAGCCCATTGAATTTATAGGTCAATTTGCCTTAAACAATGGGATGGACCGTATTTTCCTTAAACTGATATTTTTTGCCTAGATTACCCTTCTTGGTATCTTTGCCTTTTGTAAGATGCTAACAAACTAATGGTTAAAGAGAAACAGTG
Source organism: Tupaia tana (assembly GCA_026018925.1). Classification (NCBI taxonomy): domain Eukaryota; kingdom Metazoa; phylum Chordata; class Mammalia; order Scandentia; family Tupaiidae; genus Tupaia; species Tupaia tana. Next base: position 153,968,642 of record JAKSZU010000003.1, read on the forward strand.
AAGACATATGAAAACTCAAGCTCAAAGAAATATAGTAAACGCTTCCCCAAAGTTTAGGTTAGCATATGCTTACATCCCCCATTCCATTGCCTCTTTTACCAAGAGAATCTATTACAGCCCACCCTAATCTGATATCTGATAAATTCTTCATTTTTTCTTTCTTTTTTTTTTGGAATAGTAGAAAATTTAATTAACTTTAACACACTATTTGATTAAAAGAGAAATACATAAAAGAGCATAAAGTATTAATAGCCAAAAGAGTACATGTTCCTTGAACATGTGATTTGTAATATGTATCTTCAGTCCTATGCCTAGAAGCTTCATACCAAAAATGCTGGTTTGGTTCTGTCTCCCGCCCTTTACCCCCACTGTCATATTAGGTTTTCTTTCCCTACCTGGGACTCAGGGATATAATGAGGAAAATAATATCAGCGGCTTAAACATTTTTTTGTTTGATTGCAAATCCAAGGACTTCACCCATATGCTTCTTTGATTTATTGTATTTGCCTTGGAGTCAGCATTTAACCAAAGCAAAATTTCCCAGTATCATGATGTGTCTTTGAGTTGAGAAACACTATCAAAACTAAGCACCTATTGTCAATGCTTGGTTGGTACAAATGTCCTCCTTCTCCTTTATTTTCTATTTTATTGCAAGACATCTTAAAATTGCTGAAACTCAACCTCAAATGTTTTTCTTTTTCTTTGCTTTTTACCTCTCTCTCAATCCCTCTCTTCAGTCAGTTGACAAATCCAGAGTTCTAATTCTGTAAAAATTGCTTAAAATTGGTGCCAGCAGATGCTGTAGCAGTTACGTCGCTGGATTCCCAAATGGCCAATTGTGGTTCAAGTCCAAGACCTGGTGCCTTGAAATTCATGTCCAATGTGTGTGCGTGCATGTCCAAGATCCCAAGAGAAGAATGGAAAAGAAAGGATTGTGGTGTGGCCATCCTCCCTGGAGGATGATTTCTCACTTTTCCTCTCACTATCTCTGTCTCTGTCTCTCCCTCTCTCTCTGCCAAGTGTATGTGCTCTAAAGTAAACGCCTCTTTAAAATGATGAAATCATCCATTTTTTCTCCAAACTGTACTGTCTACAATTAAAGAACAGTCACCTCTCATCTAAGAGTATTTTTGCTTCAACTTATCCCTTCTCCCTCAACAATCAATCTTTTAGTTCTTTTCCTACAATTCAAATAACTGTTGGAGTTATACAATAGCTGGAAGCATTTATACAACCATTGTACTCTCTTTGTTAAAAAAAAAAAAGTAGCTTTCTGCCATATAGGATAAAAATCCTAAGACATGACTATGAATTTCAATACTTTGTGGATTGTGATTCTCCAAAGAAATGCAACTAGGAGGATAGGCAAGTAAGGATATGTATAAGGAATTGATTCATGCAATTAAGGATGCTGGCAATTCTAAATCTGCAATCAAGCCTAAAGGCTTGAGACACAGGAAAGCCAATGGTATGTTTCCAGACCAAGGTCACTTTTGCTACTCCTGCCCTCAGCCAATTGGATAATGCCTACTACATTTGGAAGGGTAATTTCCTTTATTCATAATTCACACATTTATATGTTAATCTCATCCAAAAACACCCTCCAAGTTCACACAGAAAGTTAGCCATCGCACCTTCTGAAACTTACGGCCAGCCAGTCAGAGTTCCCATACTGTTTACATTACCTGCTCCATACCTGTCTTCTAAATACACCTAGCACCTTTCTTTTAAAACCACATTCTTTATTAATTTCAACACATACTTACTCATCATTGACTTTATGTTAGACACTGAGGAGAATAGAAAGACAAATTATAGTCCTTGTTTTTTGCCTTTTTACCTTTGTACATATTTTCCCCTTAGAATTTCTCCCACTCCTCTACCCAAGACTAACTTTGCCAAGTAAAACCCTGCTCTTTTTTTAGAATGTTTCTAAATCCCACTTTTTTCTTTAAATCTTTCTAAGTCATTTATAATTCTCCCTTTTTTAAAGTTGCACCTTATGCTATATAAGCTTATGAGACAAGGTTTATATTTTGTTGTTGAGTATGGTTATATAGTACACAGTCTATTGATTGTTTTATATTTCATAATGAAGGTATCAGGGAAGGAACATTCTATCTCACATTATACCAACACAGCTCCTAGTACATGGAAAATGTTGAAATGAGACAAATCTGATGGGGGTAAAAAATTGTGTGAGAGAAACTGAATTTAAGTATAACTTTTAGTCTAAAAGAATTTTGAAATCATGTAGTATTTTTTTTCATAATATGCATTTTCCATGACATTTTCTGAAGATCTCTCGTAGGCATAATATCAGAGAAGAGAAATTTAGCTTCTATGCTTCTGACTAATTTGGAAAATCTATTCATATAAATTCAGGACCTTCTTCTAAATTGCCATTTTTAGATAATCTTGTTTATTTCTCCTTTATGAAGAGAGAGCACCCTTAACATGGTCTTGACATTGTATTCTACCCCTAGCTTTAGCCAGCTCTTGATCTTGGGCACGGATGAGTGCCTGGAATATTCAGGGAGGTCACTGGATGTGAACCCACAACTTTACCATGTGGGTCAGCCTTGCAGAGTGCCCCATTTTATTGCTGCACCACCATCCGGCCCCAAATTTAAGGCTTATGATCCCAGGAACAAATAGTTCATGCACTAAAATAGTAGTGATACTGTATTGTCCACACAATTTTTTTCTGTTAAATCTTGACACAGAAATGGCAACTTAAGTGATTTCAACATAGAAAAGATTGAGTGTCGTTTGCTTTGCAGAGACTTTTTTTCCCTAAAGGGCCATATGTTTAATGTCATATTTTGACATTATGATTTTTTTGGTCAAATTTTCTTATGTCTTGTCTTTTCTAGGCATGCATCTCTTTATATATTCTAAATCATAAATTCCTTTTCCAATTGCAGTAGTGAATGATCAATAAAGTTGAGCAATCAAGACCTTATTAGGTCATTTTTCTCTCTTCTCCAAACAAAGTCCCAGATTACATAATTTTATGGGGTCACAGGCATTACCTAATTCTAATAGTTTTCAGAACTGAGTACATTTTGCTTTGAGAAGTTTCTACATGTTTAAGCTTCATAATTTAACTCGTCCCTGATCTGCTGCATTCTTTTGACACTTGAGAGCTAGGGATCTAGTCAAATTCTTTTTTTTTTTTTTTTTTTTTTTTTTTTGGAGAGGTTTTCACTATAGGGCACGTGTGCTCACCAGACAGAGAGAGACAGACAGAAAGCGAGAACTCACTCCCCAGGGGGGATAGCCACGCTGCAATTCCTTCTCCTCCATTCTCCTCTTGGGATCTTAGGCACACACGCACACCCGCCTGGTGTGAGTTTTAAGCCACCGGGTCCAGGACGCAAACAGTGGTCGACTATGTGGGAGTCCAGCGACATAGCCATTACGCTAACTGCTGGTCCCAAGGGATCTAGTCAAATTGTTTACCTTTCAACTGAGAAGGTCATTGAGTCAATCAGGTAATCAGCAATATATGTGCATTTGAACTCAGCTCTCCTATTTATTCATCTGACATTCTGCTCATTAACTTCAGCTCTTCTAATAATAGATAACACATTTTATTAACCTGAATAATAAAAAGGCAGATTTATTCAACTTCAGTTTGACAAAAGCCATAGTTTCTGAGATCCAAATATTCCACAGGAACCAGCTGTGTTACTATTTTCCTGGACAAACCTTTAGCATGACAAAAATGCAGTTTCTGTGGAGGGGACAGAATGATCAATTTAAAATAAAGTCAGAAGAATCAGCCTCATATGCATGGTATCAGCATAATTTGAAGATAAGCTAGAATGCATGGCATCTCATCTTTGTGCAAATACTCAAAAAGCAGCAGGAGGAAAGAAATGCTATCACAATCTGAAAGAACCAATGAAGTCAATAAAAAAATTCACCTGACAGTAAGGCCACACATCAGGTGTAATTTGCTAATGGACTCGCACTTTGAGCATCTTGGAAATAGGAACCAAATCCCCTTGCATGCAAAAAGGGCAAAGAATTAGTGGAGTTAATAGGTTTTATGGAAGCATTTGCTGGTAGTTTGCTCTGACTGAATGTAAAGGGTAACCCTGTAATTGCAGAATAATGGAGCACAAACCAAGGCAAGGATGATAATGTCCATGAATGGCAGTAGCTTTATGAGCTAAGAAGAGCTGCCTGTTCCAGACAAGATTCAGCTAACGGTGCACATATTTTCTTACTGTAATAGTCTGCTGATACCAATGGGGAGAAGACAGGAAGGAAGATGGAAATGAACAATAGTATTGTGAGTCAATTTGTATACATAAAACCATAGAAATGATTACTAAAGGAATAATGTGTATTCGTTGTAAGATTGTTAATCTCCCTTGAATATTATTATCCCAGAACCTAAATTTTGGGGGAAAAAATAGCATTAAAGAGCACACTAAGATCTTGAAATTATCAATACTTTCTAAAAACTTACTTTTTTCCTATTGGGTAGCAATGGAATACGAAGTAGAACCAAAAAGAGTACTTGCCAACTGCTGGTATACAGAACAGAATACAATTGAAAGCCTCAGAACCAGCTGAGAAATTAAGAAATACAGAAACCTGGGTTCCATTAAATATAATTCTTGGTTCAGAAGGACTAAAATGGGTCTAGAAATCTGAAAATATCTTCAGTTAATTCTGTTGTACGCTATTTTTAAAATTTCTCTTAGATCCTGTAAAGCTCTGAAATATTTTTGGGGAAAAAATATTTTCTGGCTTTTATTCTTTTGAAAACCTCTCAGGAAAAAGAATTAACACATAATCATACTTTATTGTCCTGACCTCTGGAATAAATCCATCTGAAAATTCTTCAACCAGCTAGGTTTGTGTGTATGTGTCATTGAATTCGGGTATGTCAACACGCAAATGCTACCTAGCCCTCATTGCCTCTCACACCATTATTATTTCCAACATTTCAAGTTATTAATTATAATAGGATATGTGTGACTATATGCCAAAGTAGCTGTTTCTGTGCACCTCAGTGTCAGGATGCAGGCAAGCTTTAGCATGTACACAGCACCATATCGCATACACAATCACAATGCAATAAAATATGTCTTTTCCTTAAAAATGAACTGACATTTTTTTTCCTGCCTCTAATAAAGACCAGAGATTTTTTTTTTTTACATTATTATTATTTTTTTTTTTTTTGGAGAGGTTTTTGCTATAGGGCACGTGCGCTCGCCAGACAGACAGAGAGACAGAGAAACAGAAAGCGAGAAATCACCCCCCAGGGGGGATGGCCACGCCGCAATCCCTTCTCCTCCATTCTCCTCTCGGGATCTTGGGCATGCACACACAAGCGCCCTGCGTGAGTTTTAAGCCACCGGGTCCGGGACGCGAACCACGGTCGACTACGTGGGAGTCCAGCGACGTAGCCATTATGCTAACTGCTGGTTCCCAAGACCAGAGATTTAGACTGAGAGATGTCAGTAATCCCTCTCTTATCCTACACGTAAATTGAAAGCATTGAGAAACAATGTCCAAAATAATCACATTGAATTTTAAAACTACAGTAAATCTCAGTTTACTTTTTTTAAAGGGCTGTGTGTGTATGTGTGTGTGTGTTTACAAATGTGTATTCAGGGTGTATAGAATAGAGAAGAGAGTTGATAAGCGTTGGGATAGTTTTTGGTGCCTTTTTTCTTTTTTTTTGTCAAGCAAAAGTATGGGATTAGCAGATATAAAAACGTTGCAGCACTGTTATATTTAACCTGTATGACACTAATGTTCAGCTGACTATTTTTCAAGGGAAGAGAAAATCATAATATGGAAATTCTCGTGTTCATTTGGAATTTGATAATTTACACATGTATCGTTTAAAATTACCCAAGAACTTTTCCTTGAGAATAGTAGCAGATATTACTTTCATTGTATTCACGTCACACGAAATAAGGTCTCTGTGCCAAAGAGTTCTGAGCACAACATGGGTGACATTTGGTGTTTGTAGGAAACTCTATGTATGTAGTTTTGTATCACTTTGTATCAGTGATATGATGATACAAAGACAGATTCTGTCGATGAAGGGTTTGAAAGGCTGGAGGAATAGGCAGAGGAGAGGTGAGGAAAAGTAAACTATAAACAGAAATGACCAATATTTTCAGCTCTGAAACAGATATCAAAGGCATGCCTATCTATGAAGCAAGAAGCAATTTGTTTGCATGTTTTTCTTTGGGCTAACAAGGATCAGAGGCAATTAATTCTTTTCTTTATCAACTAGAAAGCAGACCAGATTTCTAAATACATATGGTATAGGAAGAGAGATGTTTGTTTGTTTGTTTAATTATTATTATCATAATCTTGTTTATATTACATTGAATCACATATAACTTTACAGTGTATTACATTTCTTTAGGAAGAGAGATTTTTGATAATAATGAGCACTAAATTGTTTGATAAACTTACTAACATCATCCCTATCCCAAACATATTTTTGACTCTTTGTTTTTAAATTTTATATAGAAGTACAAAATGAAATAATTTTAGAGACAAAATGAGTAACATACATGAGTGAAATGCTGGCAAATGAAGCGAGGGCTGAAGCCACCCTATCATGGAAAGCCACTCTTCATCCTTCTCAGACATTGCTATAAAGTTAGGTCTTTCCTAAATAAGCAATACCTCTGTATTTTTAAATGTAAAATCTGATTTTCTATCATTAACTTATTTAAACTTGGTGGACTGGAGAGGAGAGTGTGTTGACTCAACATGTCACATCTTTGAATTGTATTTTTTAAAAATTATTTCTTCCCTGAACAAAAGAGAAGGAAGTGTGGGGAGACAGCATCTCCTACAGGGTCCTAACACTGCAGCCCACTTTAAGCCGCAGCCGGTCCTGGATCATGAGTGCTCAGCATACTTGTTCAGGTCTCCAGATTGCATCAGGAACCTTCCCATTTGAGATTGTCCCAGGGCATGCTGCGTTTTACTGCTGTGCCACTGCCTGAGCACCCCCCCTTTTTTTTTTTTTGAGAGGTGTTTTTTGTTGTTGTTGTTGTTTGCTATAGGGCGCGTGCGCCCGTCAGACAGAGAGAGACAGAAAGTGAGAAATCACCCCCCAGGGGGGGATGGCCACGCAGCAGTCCCTTCTCCTCCGTTCTCCTCGCGGGATCTTGGGCATGCACGAACACGCGCCCAGCGTGAGTTTTAAGCCACCGGTTCCGGGATGCAAACCGCGGTTCACTACTTGGGAGTCCAGCAACATAGACATTAAACTAACTGCTGGTTCCTGTCTGAGCCCTTTTGAAGATGATCATTTTTGGTCGAAGTTAACTTCTCTCAGTCCTAGAAATGGAACCTTTACACTCCATTCAGCAATTTGGATTTGTCACCGTTGACCACTGTGATTATAAACAAAAACAGAACTATGGCGACTTAAAGCATAATCTATCTGTTTACACTGTGCTTAGCAGACGTGGCAAAAAAGACTAAGATGAGTTTCTTGTCATACAGAAGAGGGTAGAAGGAAATCCAGTCTTGTTGACACATTATTTTCTGTTTTTTTTTTAACCAATAGCCTATTGCATCTTTTGAAAGGTGACTGAAACAATTGGAGTCTTCTTTCTTTCTAGTGACTTTCTTGGCAGCGTATACCTAATTCAGATTCAGTGATTGGAACATAAAGTTATATCTTTGTTTTCTTAAAGAATAAATGGGGATGAGGTAAGGGTTAAAACTACGTATTTTCATTTGAAATTAAAGGTACATTGAAATGAAATGTGTACAAGATTTCTCTCAATGATCCATACTAGTAATCTGTTGTCCCAGAAGAACAATTTTGAACAGTTGTTTACTTTTTAAAATAATGTAACTTTATATACATAGATTTTTTTTGAGGTCCATGACTACTTAGATTACTGCAGTTCTCTAAAGTGCAACTATCCTGCACTGACCATCAAGCCTGACAGTATGCACTGTCCCAAGGACCAAAAGGTGGGTATAATCACAGTCCAGGCAGTCCAGGAATAACAGTGAAGTCTCATTTCTGAATCAATCAGATGAGTACACTTCATATTCCTCAGATGAAGGCAGGTCCGTGGCAATATTGTAGTGTACTGGAGTTGCTATTCGAACCAAGTCTTCTACATGGATATTTAAATACTAATGTCATAAATGTAGGCAGTCACTTATTCAGTCTCTGTGACTTTGTATGAAGCTAAACAATGTACTACAGAACAGTGTATTTACCAGAGACCTAAACATGTATTATTATTATTTTTTGAGATATTTATTTTTGCTATAGTGTGTGTGCATTCACCAGAGACAGAGAGACAGAAAACGAAAAATCATCTCCCTGGGGGATTGGCCACACCACAATCCCTTCTCCTCTTGCTAGCTTGAGCATCCACACACACACACACCCAGCATGAGTTTAAGTCACTGGGTCCTGGATTCAAACTATGGTTAACTACACGGGAGTCCAGCAATGTAACTATTATGCCATCTGGGGGTTCCCCTAACCATGTATTACTTGCTGGCTTCCAATTCATGTGTACCTTCAACATTAATCAGTACTGTTATGTTTTCTATAAAAGTTGTAGTTTATACATTTGAAACATCAAATTGTAGTAAGATACTTATTTTAAAAATCTAGCTGCTCTGTGTTTTCACTTCTCTGATACTCATTCCTGGATGTTCATGAGTTCACATATTTAGTTCTTTGACCTGTGACCAAAACTTTATCTTCAGATTTCCAAGTAATGTGCTTAGTTAGAATTGATTTATTGGGCCTTTGGAAAAATCATGATGCATTTTTGCAAAGAAAGCATGGAAAAACTATCTCATGACTTTTCTGACAACCCAATATTTCTTTTAAATCGATCCATTTTAATTGTACATAATTACAGGCTACAGGGTGATTTTCTGTGTATGAGTACAATGTGTAATAATCAAATCAAGGTAATTTGCATATTCATCACCTCAAACATTGCTCTTTACTTAGTATTAGGAACATTCAAAAAATCTTCTCTTCTACCTATATTAAAATGTACATTAAATTATTATTCACTACTACTTTGCTGTAGAACATAGTAAGTTCTTCCTCTTCACTAACTGCAGTTTGTATTATTAATCAATATCTTCCTATCACATGTCTCTGCTGCCCTGCCTCTAGTACTAGTATTCTCTATCCTATACTCTTATTTCATTTTCTTTGCTTTTTTTTTTTTTTTTTTTTTTTTGAGAGGTTTTTCGCTATAGGGCGCGTGCGCTCGCCAGACAGACAGAGAGAGACATAGAGACAGAAAGCAAGAAATCACCCCCCAGGGGGGATGGTCACGCCGCAATCCCTTCTCCTCCATTCTCCTCTCGGGATCTTGGGCACGCACGCACACGCGCCCGGCGTGAGTTGTAAGCCACCGGGCCCAAGACGCGAACCACGGTCGACTACGTGGGAGTCCAGCGACATAGCCATTACGCTAACTGCTGGTTCCCTTTGCTTTTTTTTTTTTTTGAAATTTTTTTTCTATAGGGAACATGTGCTCACTCAAAGAGGGAGACAGAGAGACATAAAGTAAGGAATCACTCTCTCCCCTCCAGGTGGGATGGCCACGCTGAAGTCTCTTCTCCTCCATTCCCCTCTTGGGATCTTGGGCACACACGCACACATCCAGCATCAGATTAAACGGCCCAGTGTGGGACTCGAACTGTGGTCTACTCTATGGGAGTCCAGAAATGTAACCATTACACCATCAACTGGTCCCTCTATACTCTATTTTTTTTTATATATATGTTTTTTATTTCAATTTCTTTTTTTACATTCAATCATGTTACTTAGCTTATAAAGTGAATTTTCCGACATGTATACATTTCTTACCAGTCTAGAATACTGTACACATTACCTTCAACAGATAATAACCCATTTCTTTGTCACATAAATGCCTTGCCTCTCTGTTTTTCTCATTAATGTTTTCCATCCAACTATCCTTCACTCACCCTCTACCCACACTGTATCTGGTATTTATAACCATTTTTATAAGCCTGGCTTGCTTCACTCAGCAGTAATCTTCTATATTCATCCACTTTCTGTCAAAATCCAGGGTCCTGTTGTTTTTTATGGCTCAGTAGTATTCCATAGAGTATATGTGCCACACTTTCTCAATCCATTCCACTGTTTGTGGATATTTGGGTTGGTTCCATGTCTTAGCAATTGTGAATAATGCTGCAATAAACATCAATGTGCAAGTATTTTTCTGATTGAGAATTCTTCTGTTCTTTGGGTAGATACCAAGGAGTGGGATTTTTGGATCATATGGTAGTTCTATTTGTAGATCTTTGAGGAATCTCCATATTGTTCTCCACAGTGGCTGGACCAATTTATATTCCTACCAGCAGTGTAGGAGAGTTCCTTTTTCACTACCCCCCCCCCCACAACCCTGGCCCCCCACCACTTTCAGTACTTATCATTTTTTGTTTTTTTAATCTTAGTTTTCTGACTGGGGTTAGGTGGTATCTCATTGTGGTTTTGTTCTGCATCTCCTTTATAATGAGGAATGTTGAGCATTTTTTCATATGCCTTTTGACTATTTGTCTTCCTTAGAGAGTGTATTTTTTTTTTCAACTCATCCTCCTATCTTTTAATTGGGTTGATCATCTTTTTTCAGAACGAGTGCTTGAGTTCCTTGTGTATTCTGGTTATCAGTCCCTTATCTGACACATAGTTTACAAGAATATTTTACCATTATGAGGGCTGTCAATTCACAGTAATTACTGTGTCTTTTGCCATGCAGAAACTTCTTAACCTGATGTAATCCCACTTGTCTATTCTTAGGATTATTGACTGTGCTTTGGGGGTCTTATTTTTAAAAAGTCTTTGCTTACGCCAATGTCTCCTAGAATTTCCCCAGTGTGTTCAGCAGTTGTTTTATAGTTTGAAGTCCTAGGGCTAGATCTTTGATTCACTTTGAGTTGATTTTTGTCAATGATGAGAAGTAGGGGTTCAGATTCATCTTTCTGAAGGTGAATATCCAGTTTTTCCAGCACCATTTGCTAAAGAAGTTTTCCTTTTCTTGCTGGATTGACTGGCACCCTTTGTCAAAATCAGTTAGTTGTATGTTTGGGAGTTTATTTCTGGGCTCTCTATTCTGCTTCATTGGTCTGCCTGTCTGCTTCTGTGCCAATACCATGCTGTTTGGATTATCATGGCTTTATAGTATATTTTTTGTCAGAGGGTGAAATGTCGCCACTCCACTCTTTTTTGTGCAGGATTGCTTTGGTGATATGAGGCCTTTATAATTCCCGAGGAATTCTATGATTGTCTTTTCTAGGTCTGTGAAGAAAGTCTTTGGCAGTTTGATTGGGATTGCATTAAATATGTAGATTAATTTGGGTAGAATTGCCACTTTAATTATATAAATTCCTCCAGTTCAGAAACATGGGCTGTCCTTCCACTTTTTGTGTCAGCTTTAATATATTTTTTAGTTTCTCATAGTTTTCCTTGTGGAGGTCTTTAACTTCTTTGGTTAGATTTATTCCTAGGTATCTTATACTTTTTGTGGCTATGGTAAATGGAATTACTTTCTTCAGTTCTGTCTCAGTCTGCCTGTTGTTCATATATAGAACTGCTATAGAGTTCCATTTGTTGATGTTTTATCTTGCAATTTTATTGTGTTGACTTATTCAAGGAATGTTTTACAAACTTTTTTTTTTTTCCTTTGGAGAGGTTTTCGCTATAGGGCGCATGCGCTCGTTAGAAAGACAGAGGGAGACAGAGAGACAGAATGCGAGAAATCACCCGCTGGGGGGATGGCTGCACCACAATCCCTTCTCCTCCATTCTCTTCTCGGGATCTTGGGTATGCACACACACACACACACACACACACACACACACACACAAACACCCAGCGTGAGTTTAAGCCACTGGGTCCGGGACACGAACTGCGGTCAACTACATGAGAGTCCAGCGACATAGCCATTACGCTAACTGCTGGTGCCATCCAGGAATTTTTTCATCGATACCATTGGGTCTTCCATGTACAGATTCATGTCATCTGCAAATAGAGATAATTTCACCTTTTCCTATTTGAATGCCTTTTATTTTATTCTCTTTTCTGATTGCTTTGGCAAGGACTTCCAGAACAATATTGAAAAGGAGTGGAGAGAGTGGGCATCCTTGTCTTGTACCAGTTTTTAGCAGAAAAGCTTTCAGTGTTTCCCCATTCAATATGATGTTAGCTATGGGTTTTTCATAGACAGCTTTTATTGTGTTGAGAAAAGACCCTTCTAGGCTGATTTTTCTGAGAGTCTTGATCATGAAGAGATGTTGTATCTTATCAAATGCTTTTTCTACATCAATTGATATGATCATATGGTTTTTATTTTTCTTTCTGTCAATGTCATGTATTACATTTATGGTTTTAGTATGTTGAGTCAACTTTGCATTCCTGGAATAAAACCTACCTGGTCTGATGTATAATCTTTTTTTATACATTATTGGATATGATTTGCTAATATCTTGCTGAGAATTTTTGTGTCTATATTCATTCTTTCTTTCTTTTCTTTCTTTCAGAGGTTTTTGCCTTAAGGTATATGCACTCAGTGCAGGGGGAGAGAGAGAGACAGTGAGAGGGAAAGTGAACAATCGCCCCCAGGGGGGGATGGCCACACCATAATCCCTTCTCTTGTATCCTCTTAGGATATTGGGCATGCATGTACACACGCCCAGCATGATTTTCAAGCCACTGGGTCTGGGACTTAAGCCACACTTGGCCATGTGAGAATCCAGTGACTTAACTGCTATGCATCTGCTGGCCCCTATAGTCTATTTCTATGAAGACATTATTAGGTTCTACATATGAGTGAAAACATACAACTTTTCTTATTTATTTGGCCTGGCTTATTTCACTTAACAATGCCCTCCAGGCTCATCCACGTAGCCTCTAATGACATCATTTCTTTCTTTTGATGGTAGAATAGTATTCCAGAACGTGTCTATGTGTGTATTATTTTTTCCACTTGTCTTTGATGGACACTGATATATTTTTGATTAATATACCTAAATACATTTACTAATTTTATGGTTCAAAACTGAATTTTCTCATATATTCACACAACTTTCAACCTCTTCTTCAAGCTTTTATTTAAATAACTCTTATTTACATTACTATAATTTCCTAGCTATTCCTTATTTGGTGAAACCAGTAATGTCTTCTAGTAGGCCTTTCTCTTATAGACTATATACAGATCAGCTACAGATACATTAACAGTTACTCCCAAGGTCAAATGTAGTACCAAAATTTCTATCATTTCTAGTAGGTTTATGGAAACTTTCCAATCTATTCCATTTATCTTCTTATTCTGTTTTGTCCTAGGAACCTTAGGTTATGTTATTATATATGGGTAAACATTTATTCTCCAAAAAACTATAAATATTTTATTATTTATTCATAGTTGTCAGAATATTAAATTATTGGTTAAATAAAATTTTCTCAGGTTCTCAAGTTGCTATTTCATTTTATTCTAAATTCTTGGATAGTTGGTAAGAAAAATGAAGTTCTTTTTATTTTTTCTGTAAACATTTTCCTTCTCTCTTTGGATGTTTGTGGCATCTTTCACTTTATTTTTGATATTCTGAAGAATAGACTCTTCTTAGGGATTTGATTTGCTATGACTTTTTATTATTTATCTTATTGACCACTTATATGTTGACCAGAAAATTCAGATTTGAAAAACTTATTTGTATTGTATATTACTATGCTACTTGAAATTTCTCTTCCTTAGTGTAAAAAAAATACCCTTAAATGATTCATTTTCAAGAATAGCTTAATAAAAGTTGCTTAACCAGCTTGCAGATGTGACAACCCCAGAAAGTACACATTCCACAAAGTTTCTGAACAAAACAAAACCTCAAAATGACAAGTCACCCTTGAGAAATAACTTCTCAAGATGGAGACTGCTCATCAACCCTTTGCTACTTTCATTTCCCAGTTCTTCTCACTCCTCAGCACATATGGCAGACCTTTTTTACAAGCTTGTCTTAAACCTACAACTTAATACTTATAAGGGAATAATAAAAGGCTACATCAGAGAAGATTGTACACCCCATGGTACTTGACCAATAAGGAACCCCCCTGAGGGACTTGCACACTAGGGAATGAATTGCTTATTGAAACTGATTTGAGCGTACCTGCCAAAATTTTTGTTTTTGTTTTAAGAGATTTTTGCTCTATAGGGTATGTGTGCTCACCAGAGACAAACAGAAAGCAAGAAATCACCTCCCGGGGGATGGCCATGCCTCAATACCTTCTCCTCTATTCTCCTCTTGAGATCTTGGGCACGCACGCACATGTGCCTGGAGTGAAGTTAAGCCACCAGGTCCAGGACTCAAACTGTTTGACTACATGGGAGTCCAGCAACATAACCATTATGCCATCTGCTGGTCCCCCCTCATCCTGTTTTTCTAAAATTCCTATCCACTCCTTGAAGCTGGTCTCCTTGGATTGATCCTCTTATTTTTCATTTGACCTTTTCATTCTATCGAAAAGTTTTCTTTGACTTTATGTTCAAAACACTTTACCTTTTTTTTTTTTTTTTTAACCTTGCTGTTACTTTAGTTCTCTTTGTTTCAAATTATCTTTTGGTTGTGGATATTTTAGTAGTAGTCTTTTTATGGCATGATGTCTTTATATATCTGAAGCTATTATATGTACATGTATCTATCTGCTCTCTGTACTGTTTATATGATTTGATCATTTTTAAAATGTCCTTCCTATTTATTTATGCTCCCTCAAACATCTGGTGATCATTAACTCTTTATAATTAAGAATAAGTCACTGGAAAGCTTCTGTGAGCTGAAGGTAACAGATGGGACATGTTGACTGGGGAACTTGAACGTTAGGGGAGTGGGTGGCAAGCCGGAATTTTTGAAGGGAGACCTCATATTTCAAAATTTTAGGGTTTTTGTTTTGTTTTGTTTTGTTTTTAAGTCCCCTCTCCCTCCATGACATTGATGTTTTCCAGAACCTGTTTTCCAGGCTTCAGCTTAGAAGTATACAGAATGACTTCAGGCTCATACGGTGCCTAAATATCGTATCATTTGCTTTTCAATTCCTAATTTATTTCTCAGTTTCCTTTTGTCACCTTTCTCTCCATGTTCCCCTACCTGATGCTGTATGCAGAGACCTAGAGGCTCACAGAGTTTTAAAATCCTAAAACCCCTCAGAGAACAGGACCTGCAAAAGTGGTGAAGGATTAGTTACATAACTGTGAGTTTGAGGTAAAGCAAATGGATACATGAGGATGCCCAGGGCTATTTCTGTTCTGACAGGTTTTTAGGCAGTCTTTCTGGTCTGAACCCTCACCCAGTACTCTTTGGTAGTCTGTGTTATGAAGGCCCAGGTTTCTGAAATTTCTGTGCCATAACCTCTGCTTTTTGTTGTTATCCCTTACTTGAATATTCAGTTTGGCTTGAGAAATCAAGTTGTCCACTTCTGTCTCCTAGGATTCTGTTGACATCCTGGTCCCACTACTGGCTAATGTCTTATTTTCCCAATCCTTACTGGTTTATACCTTCTCCCTTCAGAGGCACCATGATGAAATCTGCAGGGAAATGCATTTATGCCTTCAATTCATTAGATGTAAATCTTGCTCAAGAATCAGTATATTTATTTCTCTCTGCATCTTTAAGAAGGATTAAGGCACCATTGAACTATTAATTAAAATAGTCCTTTCAATTTAAAAAAAAATTACTGTTTTCTTCCACGAGCAGCATTAAAGTGACTGACAGAAATCCATTTCTATGAGTTTTAATACAGTCTCACTTCTCTCAGCTTTGTAGCAGTCCCTGGATTGTTAGAATGTCTAAAATGACAGGGAAGTATCCAAAGGCAAAAATATCCTGCTGAAG
Organism: Tupaia tana; assembly: GCA_026018925.1. Classification (NCBI taxonomy): domain Eukaryota; kingdom Metazoa; phylum Chordata; class Mammalia; order Scandentia; family Tupaiidae; genus Tupaia; species Tupaia tana. Next base: position 153,984,536 of record JAKSZU010000003.1, read on the forward strand.
AAAAAACCCTAGGATTTCTGCCTAACATAATGGTGCTTTATTTTCCTTCCCACTGACTAAGGGGAGAAAAATCACTTCAAGAACTGACAAAAATGTATCAACAGTTTTCATTAAAAACACATTTATGTCAACATTAAGTAAGTCCCCATCAATTGTAATGGAACATTTATGTATGTGCAGAATAAGGGAATAATGGAGGGCACATCGCATTCCATTTAGAAGTCCATCATTTCCATAGCAAAATCAAGAAGAATTTCTAATGCGTGATTTATCACCAGTCTATTGGAGAGATTGCCCCGTTCTCACTTTCAATCCTTGTATCCAGTGGTTTGATGCACAGAATGCTTCCCCATTAAATATTTAGAAGCAGAGCTCTTAGCAAAAAATAGCATTGGCAGAGTGAATTTTTCCTTACCAAATGATGCTCTATGGGAATACATAAAACATTATGGATTAGGAACCTGCTGTCAAACACTCCACTTTCCAATATGTATCTCAAGAGTGTCATTTCTAAAAGTATTGAGATGGTCGTGACCTACGGTGTGTACCATGTTGGAGGTCAATATACAATATGAAAATGAAAGCATTATTTTTCAAGGCTGCTTCTTCACTCCAACTCCATGGGGGCCCTTTAGCCCTAAGTCAAATCCTTGCTCTTAAGACCATTCACACAGAACCAGAGAGACACCTACTCAGACAACCCAGGGGCATATAATATATTTTCATTTTCATTTCCTTTAATCTAGAGATGTACCTCTGTCCCAGTCTATGGGATATTTATTCCTTCACTTCATTCCTGACAATGAATTCTAGTACAAATTGAACTGGTCACTGAAATGGAGAAGCCAATGAACATTGTAACTACGTCTTTCATCTTTTCAGTCTAAATCCTGCCCATAAAAAAATAATAATAATAATAAGGCTTGAAAGTATAATAAAGTTGATTAAAAAATAAAAATAATGATGTGTGTAAGTGAAGGTTTACAGGTTCTCCGAAAAGGTCTGTAGGTAGTGGAGGAGAAACAGTAATTTTCTGCACCCTTTATGTCCGCCCTTTACCCACTTGGGAAGGATTCCATTAGCTTTCAGCAGAGACTTTGGTAATGTCATCTCTGAAAATTAAGGAAAAAGCTATAAAAAGTAAATAAATGACTGAGAAGTCTGTAACTTAAAAGACATCAAAATCCAGAGGTTTTATTTTGGGGTTTGCATGTAAAAGAGACATATATTTTTTTTTTTGTTTTCAAACTATTATTTTACAAGTAATATTTCAGAGTTAGTAAATATTCTGTTTAAACCTTTAGTCCTTCCTCTCTTAAAATGATCTAGGATGGCAAATGGCTTGGCCAATGTAACATACATTCCTTTTCTTTCTTTTTTTTTTATTTTTGGAGAGAGATATTTTTGCTATAGGGCACATGTGCTCACCAGAAAGAAAGAAAAAGAGAGGCAGGAAGCAAGAAATCACCTCCCAGGAGGAACAGCCCTGCCACAATCCCTTTTCCTCCATTCTCTTCTCAGGATTTTAGTCATGCACACACATGTGCCTGACATGAATTTTAAGCTTCTTCTCGGTCTGCAACTTGAACCACAGTTGACTATGGACAAGTCCAGGGACACTAACCACCATGCTATCTGCTGGTCTCAACATTCCTATTATTTAAGTAAAACTGAGGAATTGTGGATCCTCTGTTCTCATTAAGGTCAGTGGGAACCAATAGCTTTGTGAAAGTCACTAAGAGCTACTGTGAGTTTAAATGCCCCTAAATTGTACACACTTTTCTCACATTTTTACAAAGAAGGTGCTTATTAGTCTTCGTACTTCATGAGTTGGTGTTTTTATCTTAAGGATAATTAAAACTAATAAAATTAATTTGCATATGGCCAGATAGGAGGAAGAGAGTCAGATTCAGACTAAGATATGATTCTAAAAGTCCAACTTTAAAATTTTTGTTTTTAATTTTGCAGACGGCATGTGCATTTGCTGGAAAGACAGAGAAGAGTGGAAAAGCAAGAAAACACCACCAATATGCGTGGTCAGCCACAATCCATTCTCCTCCATTTTTCCCTCCCCTCAGGATTTTGGGCATGCACACACACATACCCTTCATATTTTTCAAGCCTCCAGGTGCAGGACTCAAACCACATCATCAGCTCTGGGTGATTCAGTTCCTTTAGCCACCAAGACATGGGTTGGCCCCCTTAGAGGTCCAACCTTTATCTAGTATGTTATTCCTTAATTATAAATAAGAAATGAGCTATAGTTATTAGCACAGAGGTGCATATGACTTGTTTGAAATACACAGATCTATATAGTACAAGATGTTAGAAAAAAATTCTGGAAGTCTAGAACCCTGTGGAAGAAACCGCAACTTAAAATTTCTTGATATTAGGAAGCAGCAGCAGGACTGTGCATATAATAATGGCACAGAGGTAATGTGCTGCTTCAGAGAAGCAAGGTCCCATCTGGCAACCAAGGTTTGACTCCCTGGCCTGGTCAGTCTGAAAAACACTGGAAGGGAATCACTGTGTGACCTGTGAAAGGGGCTTCTCTCTCTCTCTGGTGCATATTTTATCATGAAAAAAAGACAATGAAACAATAATAAAGGAACACTAAGACAAAATGAACAATAGTAGCATGGATGGTAGAAAGGAATACCTCCAGATTGGGGAGAACTAATATCCTAGCTTTGTACTTACTAGGTAGAAAACTGAGGTTAAGTATTGAATTTCTCTTCTCTGAAACAAGCTCTTACTCTGTTTCCTCTACTAATGAAACAGCTTTCTCTCTTAAGTCACTTTTTATTTTTTTTTTTTTACCTTTTTTTTTTTTTTTTTTTTTTTTGGCTATAGGGCTTGTGTGCTCGCCAGAAAGAGATAGACAGAGACAGAAAGCGAGAAATCACCCCCCAGGGTCGATGGCCACACCGCAGTCCCTTCTCCTCCATTCTCCTCTCAGGATCTCGGGCACGCACGCACATGCATCCAGTGTGAGTTTTAAGCCACCGCGTCTGGGACATGAACCAGGGTCGACTACGTGGGAGTCCAGCCACATAGCCATTACGCTAACTGCTGGTCCCTATATATTTTTTTTCTATTTCTAATACCAGTTAAACATGACAGAATAACTTCTATTAAAAATAACAATAACACTGGGACCAACAAATGGTGTAGTGGTTAAGGGGCTGGACTTCCACATGGTCAACAACAGTTTCAGTCCCAGAGTTAGTGGCTTAAAAATCACACCAGATGTATATGTGTGTGTGAACCCAAAATCCCAAGGGTAGAATGGAGAAGGGAATGCAACATGGCCATCCCCCTGAGAGGTGATTTCTCTTTTTTTTTTTTTTTTTTTTTTTTTTTTTTTCCCGCACTCTCTCTCTGGTAAGTACATGCATCCTGTGGCAAAAACCTAAAAAAATAAATAAGTAAATAACAAACAAAAAAACCAGATTGATCCAGTATTTACTTCCAGCTATAGATTTTCCTCTCCTTATAGCAAAAGTATCTTAAAAGAGTTGTTAGAATTTTGTACCCTTTTTTCATTTCCTAATCTATGTTTTAAAGATCGCTAATGGGAAATACAGCTTTCACTTTGAAAGTTATAAAACAGTGTATTAGGTAATAACAAGGGGAAGCCCATGGCATGGTGGTCAAGGCAGCTGGATTCCACATGGGTGACTGTGCTGTTCAACTCCTGGGTCTTTTCCTTTCTTTCTTATATATTTTGCCTTTTTTTCCCCTTTTGATTCCCTACTTCTCACCCTCTGCCATTTCTCATCCTCTTCCCATACTGTCTCTGGTATCTACAGTAGCTTTCCATGCCTCTTTTTTTTTTTATCTGCATTTTATTGATGTACAAAAAAATCTTAATTAACTACTTTCAATAGCAAGCTCAGCTGATATATACATATCTGTGAACACGTGCCTGACTTTAGGCATAAACCTCAGTGAGTACATTGAGCATAATATAAAGTAGCACCTAGCTGAAGGTATATAGTTTACTGTGGTCATTAAATGGATTTTTTAATGTATTTTTTTAAATTCAAGAAAAGCAGTTATAGCTTTAATAAATCAAAATCACAAATTTTAAGAAAAATTTGCTTAAGACTTAAAGCCAGGAAAAAGGTTAAGATTCTATTCAAATAGTTGGTAGATGAAATTATCAATAGATCAAGAGAAGACGAAAAATCCTTAAATCTGGAAGACAAAGCATAGCAGAAAATCAGTCATGTGTTAGTCAAAAGTCATAAATTCTATTTCACCAGTTCAGTCTCATGTAATTAATCTCTTTTCTGTTGTAGTCTGATCTTTCCATTTAAATTCTGGAAGTTGACATTCAGTTTTGGACTTACCATTAAGTTGGCCACTCTCTTGGATGTCTTTTTTTTTTTTTTTTTTTTTTTTTAGAGGTTTTTGCTATAGGGTGTGTGCGCTCGCCAGAGAGAGACAGAAAGAAAGAAAGCAAGAAATCACCCCCCAGGGGGGCTGGCCACGCCACAATCCCTTCTCCTCCATTCTCCTCTCAGGATCTTGGTCATGCATGCACACACGCCTGGCGTGAGTTTAAGCCACCAGGTCCAAGACTCGAACCACGGTCAACTACATGGGAGTCCAGCAACACAGACATTATGCTAACTGCTGGTCCCTCTTGGTTGTCTTTTGAACTCTTATTTCTGTGTGTCTGTCTTTAATTTTCTTGTTATGGCACTCCTTTCAGAACTACTTGGAGAGCTGAACTGATATTGGTAAATTCTTTCAGGTTTCATTTATCTGAGAATGTTTTTTATCTTTTCTTTCTATATGAAGGATAATCTTTGCCAAATACAGTATTCTTGGTTGAAACTGTTTTTCAATCCACACTTGAAGCATATTTTCCCATTCTTTCCTTGCTCGCATTGTTTCTGATGAGAGGTCTGCTGATAGCCTGCTAGGATATCCTTTATATGTAACTTGATGTTTTTCTCTTGCTAATTTTGGAATCTTTTCTGTGGTTTTGGTCAATAAGGCTATGATGTGCCTTGCAGAAGATCTTGGATTGATTGTAGGTAGGGTCCTTTGTATGTCTTGGGTCTGGATATTTGAATGCCTCTCTAGGTTTGGAAAGTTTTCTTCCAGGATTTCATGGAATATCAATGCCCTTAGTTTCTGCATCTTCTAGGATAACAATTATCTGGATGTTTGGATGTTTAATGGTATCTAATATTTCTCGTATAGTATTTTAATTTAATTGTATTATTTTCTGTCTTTTCTTTTTTTGGAATTTTTCTAGTACAGAGGTTTAGAGGTTTTGTCTTCCACATCTGAGATTCAATCTTCTGCAAGATATAATGTGCTTTTAATATTTTTAAGGGAAGTTTTGATTTCCTATATTATAGCCTTCGTCTCTAACAGGTCAGTTTGATTCTTTTTTATGCTATGTATTTCCTCTTTCAACTTGTGCAAGAACTTCCACATCTCCTGGAACTTGTTGAGTCTTTTCTCCTGCATCTTCTGGAGTTTTGTCTCTCTTCTCTTGCATGTCTGTTAGTTTTGTCACTACAAATATTCTAAATCCTTTATTTGACATTTACATGAGTTCTACTGTACTATCTGCATGAGTTGTTCTTTTCCCTTGGGGGAGCGACATTTTCTTGGTTTCTCATATTTCTCATACCTCTGAGGTGTTTCGGAATGAATCATGCATTTCTTCCTAATTTCTTGAAGTTAAATCTGAGAATTCAAAGGCATGCAGGAGGAGGTCACCTACAACCTCTCTTTAGTCAAATTTTTCACCATTTGTGCACCAAATTCAGTGGGAATTGAGGATTCTGACCTTAGTAGTAATCAGATGTTTGGCTACTGTGCACCTGGACCTGTCTAGACACTCCTCAGTGTGTGGATGCTAATGAGCAAAGTTATAAGGTAAAAAGAAAAAGGAAAAGAAAAGGACAGCAAAGAGGAAAAAAATGGAAAATAAAAAAGAAACATTAAAAGAATAAAAAAGTGAAAAAAAAAGTAAAAAAAAAAAGAAAATTTTGGGGTCTGGAGGGAGAAGTCCAACAGAAACTCTTCAGTTGTCTTAGTTCCTGAAAGGGATTGCTCATAGCTCAAATGCAGATGACTTCTCAAAGGGGCTGTACTTTACCTCTCCTACCTGGGACTGGAGAAAGTGAGAATAAGTAAGATGAAGGAGAATGAGAGCAAGCAGTGCTTTACATTAAAAATAAAAAATAATTTTTAAAAAATTAGACATGGTTTATGATGATATGCAGAATTACTGAATTTAACTTGATTCTGTGGTTTTAAAAATGACTCTTCCACTTAGATCTTGACCTGCAATGGAAAAGCTTATCTTTTGGGGCCAGCCAGTGACCTGGTGACTTAGAAAACATGCCAGGTGCATGTGTGTGCACATGCTCAAAATCCTGTGAAGGAAGGAGAAATGGAGGAGATGGGATGGTAGTATGATTACCCCATGGGGGGGGGGTATGGGAGGGATACTTTCTCATTTTTCTCTCTGTCTCTCTCTAGCAAGAGCACACACCTTCTGACAATTTTTTTATTTTAAAGGAAAAAGGAAAAGTTCTTCTTTAATTCTGGTATCCAGGAGAGAAAGATTGATCTTGCTTATAATTATATTTAATTTTATATAACCAAATTTAAAGGGCTTCCACTTGTCCCTTATACACACTAGCATGGTTGCATTTTTAATAATGGCAATCTCAAAACTATGATGGACGACTTGACTGGATGACTGGGAGAAGAGAAGCGGTGTCAGCCCATGAGCAGTCATCACAGGCTGTGAGGGAAGGGTTCTCAGCCTGTGATCAGTAAAAGCCCATCTTTTTTTCTGTTGGAGACACACATGGGTTATTTTGACAGAACACACTTGATACATTGTTTCAGGGCTTTCATTCTAATTTTGATCCAGATTCTCACAGTGCCTAAGAGATTACTTAGCACTAATTTGAGTTTTATTGCCACTAATAAATTCCTCTTTCTCTTACTAACATTAGCTAACAGAGTAGACCCAACAAGCCCATCTACTCTCACACTAGAAAACCTTCTCACCTGTTAAGACTATTTAACTTGTTTTATTTAATATGTCTCTATGAGTCTTTTCAAAGTAAGACAGAATCTAAATATAAAACTATGTAAAACATAAAGTCATTTTTATTATGATGAGGGTCCATGAGCCTAAATTCATTTAGTGTTTGAATTTATTTAAACTCTATCAAATAATGGCACTGCACATGTTTGACATGACTTGGTTTCCCATGTATGTTAGCCTGCACTAATGTTGATCTTTAACATATCACACTTTCGAGAAGAAAAAGAAACAGGTTTTAACGCTTTCTTCCTATTTTTATGTCCCTTAAAACTGAACAACTCAGTATTATGCGTTCTGAAATAGTCATCACCGTGCCCGGCTTTCGTCTGGTTGGGCTACTGACAGACTACTCGACATCAGGCAGTTCTTCTCACCTATGGTTTAATTTCATCTTTTCTCATTCTGGAAAATAAGAGACTATTATAGGAAACGATGTCAAAGTTTCCTTTCAGCTCTGATACTCAAGTGATTGTCTGAAGTGCTGAAGTTTATTCCAGGTTATAAGATAAGCTAGCAATAGAATTGAAAATAAAACCCCTAGGATATATCTGTGGCTATAATCAGATGACCTAGAGAAAAGAGAAAGAAATACCATTAAAAAAAAGAAAGAGAGTAAAAGAAATGAATCAAAAGTAATATTGAAAGTAAAGTAAGGGGGAAAAAAGTAGAAAACTGAAAAGAGCTAGGGATAAAATATATATAGATATAGATATACATTTTATATCTATATCTATAAATATTTTATAGATATAGATATTATTTTATATGTATTATATATATCTATATAAAATATATATATGTGTGTGTATATATATATATACACATAAAAAATATATATATACACACACAAATAGAAAACTGAAAAGAGCCAGAGATAATATATATAATATATATATATATTATATATATATACACATACACATACATATGTTTATATGCATATATATACACACACATATATAAGTACACACATATACATATATGTTTATATGCATATATATACATATATATATGTAAGTACATACATATCTATATACACACACACTGTTTTTTTAATTGCTAGAGAGTGCATACACTTACCAGTGAGAGACACAAGGAGTAAAGCAGTGAGGAGGGGAGAAAAAAAAAAATGGTGTGGTCACACCAGCCTTTTCTCCATTTCTCTATCCTGTCAGCTAAGATTAAAAAAATAAATAAATAAATAATAATAAGTGTTGGCGGGGGTGTGGTGAAAGGGGAACTCTCTTACACTCCTAGTGGGAATGTAAATTAGTCCAACCACTGTGGAGAACAATTTGGAGATTCCTCAAAATCTACAAATAGAACTGCCATATGATCCAGTAATCCCATTTCTTGATATCTACCCAAAGGACAAAAGAATTTCTCACTGGAAAAGTGCTTGCACATCGATGTTTATTGCAGCACTTTTCACGATTGCTAAGACATGGAACCAACCCAAATGCCCCCGTATGACCGAATGGACTGAAAAACTGTGGCACATATACTCTATGGAATACTATTCAGCCATTAAGAACAACAAAACCTGGCTTTTGACAGAAAGTGGAATAATATGGAAGATTTACTGCTGAGTGAAGCAAGCCAGGCTATGATATATGTCCCCACTTAATATATACCAAATGTCCATACTCTATAACTGAAACTGACGAGCTAAAAGATGTACAAACACAAGAGGTGGATGTGAATGCCAGATGTGGTGTATGTGGAGGAGTGGGGCCTGGGGAAGAACATTTGGAGGAGGGATACAAAGACAGCATTGTTGAGACAGGGAGGTAGTGTTGTTATATTTTGATCAACTCTACCGCAAGAAATGTTTATATAGTGAAATGATCACCTTGTAAGCTAAATAATGTGATGCAATGTATTAAAAAAAGTAAATAAAAATAAAGGAAGAAAAAGAATTTTGGGTGCACATGCACATGTGCCCACCCAGCATTGTTTTGGTTTTGATTTTTTGTTTTTTGGAGTTTTTGTTTTGTTTTGTTTTTGCTATACAGCATGTGTATTTGCCAGAGAGACAGAGAAAGACAGAGAGACAAAGTGAGAAATCACTCCTCAAGGGAAATGGCCATACCACTAACCGTTCTCCTCTATTCTCCTCTCTGGATCTTGGGCATGCACACTCATGTGCCTGGTGTAAATTTTAAGCCACCGGGTCTCAGACTCAAACCATGGTCGATTATATGGGAGTCCAGTGATGTAACCATTATGCCAGCTACTGATCCAGCCCCAGCATGTTTATTTAAGCTTCTAGGGCCAGGATTCAAACTGCAGTCAGCCAAGTGGGAATCTAGCTCCTTTAACCACTAGGTAATGGGGATGGCACCATACTTTTCCTATTAAGACCTAATGGTCATAAAACCCAGATAATTCCATGTTGTCAGTTCTCCTAGTTTTCTGAAATTGTTCTATGCAAATAGCTGTCAAATCACACACTCCTGCCTTGTTTAGGAACTCTGAATCATTTACTACTGTGCCACCTCTCCAGCATCCTCTGAATCAGATTTACCTTCTCTCAGCAACTTCAGTTCCTCGGCCATTCTGAGGGACACTCCTTTTCTACACCCCTATCCCTCAGAGTCACCTGTTTCCTAAAACCTGGCTAGTGCTCTTGCACTGAGAACCAATCTATACTTTGACCACATAATAAACATTATTTTCTTTTAAGGTTAAAGGCTTTACATTTTCTGACTGTGTCCTACTAAAACGTTCATGAAGATTGTAGAGTGAGAGTGCTTTCTAGAGCACCATCTGGATGTGGCTAAATAAAGGTTGATGTTAAGGTGGTGATCCAAGAAATAAAAGAGATGTGTTTGCGTTACAGAAATAAATGCCCTAAATCTTATTTTCAAGATTGACATGATGCAATGAAGAAGGAAAGAAAGAAGAAAAAAAAAAAAAAAAAGAAAAAAGAAAGCAGGAAAACAGGGTTTACAGTCTTTTTACTTGATTTAAATTAAGTATACAATTAATTAGTGGACCATTACTAATTTAAAAAAATGGTGATTACATGAGGAAATATGTGCATATTCCAAAAATGCAATTGGAGCACAAAATGCTCTATTTGGTTTCTGAAGGGAAGAGAAGGTAGAATCAAGGAGAGTGGGTAAAGCAAACTCATCTGTTCTAACAAGAGGGTAATCTTTTATGGAGTTGTTATTTAATTTGCAAGAGGGCATGTGTGGCTGCTAGAGAGAGACAGAGGTGGAGAGACACTGAAAGAGACAGAAAACAGAAAACACATCCCAGGCAGGATGGCCATGTTGCGATCCCTTCTACTCCATTTGTGTTTTGGGGATTTGGGGCACTCACTCACATCCACTCAGTGTGTTTTTCAAGTTGCTGGTCTGGAACTCAAACTGCAGTTGGGCATTTGGGATCCAGCCACCATGACCACCACATCACCAGCTGACTCTGCATATAAAGCACTTTTCAGGCTGAAAATGTCAGTCCACTGCTGTTTTTTCCATCCTCAGGGAAAGTAATAGCTTCCACTTAGAACCTACAAAACCTCTGGGTATGCTTCATGCAATTTACATACAATATTCATGAAAACAAATGCTCATAAACACCGTTCATTTTATTTTTGTCTCCATCACATAAAAGAAATAATTTGCCTCAAAATCTGCAACCATTATTAGAGAGCCGAGTTTGACTGACTTTACAACCAAAGTCCATAATCCTATCTCCCCAACCACATTTAACTTTCTCTCCTTCAGAAAGTGGCACTCTTGCTTACAAAAATAAACATATGTCAACATCCATTATTTTAAGCATTGATATCTTTTGTTTTAGCATACAAAAAGAAATACAAAGGGTCTTCAAAAACTTCATGCCACATGCATATTATGAAAAAAGTGTATGGATTTCAAAAAATATATATACACCAAAATAAACTTGTACTCATTTTATTTCTCATGAACTGTTTGAAGTCCCTTTGTATCATGAAGCTGAGATTGAAATTATTCCAATATATTTGCTTGAATATTTCATTTCCCTTTTTTCTAACTTCAACTGAAGCAGCACGGATACCTCTAAAAGATAAAAGATCATCTTTCATTCAGCCATTTAGAAAGAAAAGCTAATAAGAGGTTATCTCTAACAATTAAGAAAGAATGTCTACTTTTTAATAGAACCAATCATTAAACTTCTATTACTGTTATCCTTCTCTTTTTATAAAGAAGGTGTTTTGGGTATAGTAATATACACATACACTATATACAGTAAATAAATTATATAGAACCATAGGCATGGACCTACCAAGACATATAGGTTAAATTTGATATACTAGTGTTTTTGTATTTTTTCCTCTTCTACAAATTAAGAATTATTCTTATTTATAAATGGTTTTTAAAATTGAAAGATTACTGGGACCAGCAGTTGGCATAATGGCTATGTCACTGGACTCCCTTGTAGTCTACCACAGTTCAAGTCCTGGACCTGGTGGCTTAAACTCACATTGGGCATGTGTACATGTGTGCCCAAGATCACAAGAGGGGAATGGAGGAGAAGGGATTGCTGCATGGCCATCCCCCTGGGGGATGACTTCTCGCTTTCTGTCTCAGTCTTTCTTTGTCTTTCTGGCGAGCACACATGCCCTATAGCAAAAACTTCTCCGGGGGGGGAAAAAAAAAAAAATTGAAAGATGACTATTGCCTAATACACAAAAATTACATAAAATTTGGACTTCATTAGAAATCTATAATAGAAATTTATGTGTGAATGGTTCATGACTGCTTTCATGCTATAACAATGTGAAAATCTCCACAAAGACTAAAATATTTACTATCCTAACCTTTGTAAGGATATCTCCTTGGGACCAGCAGATGGCATGATGGCTGCGTCGCTGGATTCTCATGTAGTTGACCGTGGTTCAAGTCCCAGATCCAGTGACTTAAACTCGTGCTAGGCATGTGTGCGTGTGTGCCCAAGATTCCAAGAGGAGAATGGGGGAGAAGGGATTGCAGTGTGGCCATCCCCTCGGGGGGCAGGGGGGGGTGGATGTGATTTCTCACTTTTGTCTCTGTCTCTCTATCTTTCTGGTGAGCACAGCATCCAATAACAGAAACCTCTCCAAAACAAATTAAAAAAAAAAAAAAAAGGACATCTCCTTTACAGTGACCCTTGTACCCAATGACCAAATGCTAATTGTAACAATGCATTCTGCCTCTGTTGATTTGGTCCGGTAGCCTGCTGCTCAAGTTTCTGTCTCCTCCTCCATCCCACTTTTCACCATCAGCTCTCTTGTGCATGAGTTAGACCCCTCTGCTGTCTTCGCTCATGAATTCATTTCAATCTTTCTCAGCCATATTCAGTTCTTTCCCATCCTTCCTGTTAACTAGGCCATGATGGCCATCCTTCTGTTTTATATAACCACTGCTCTCAACTTACACCTTTTCTCAGTAAGTACCTTTTCCCTAGAAAAAACATGTTCTCATTTTTTTCCAGCTCATTTAGTAGACATTTCATCACATTCTAAAGTTTCCAATGATATTTTTACACCATTGTGCTGCCTTATGTATCAGTAACATTTTCTTCCTGTAAAATTCATTGCCTTTGGCCTACAGGTTTAGTAATTTATTCATCTATTCAAACTTTTGTCCCTCCAAATGTTTCACTAGGTCCCATAAACATGTAATAGTTACATTAGGGAGAATAAGATATATTTTCTGTCTCATCCTGGTGTGGAAAAAGACATATGAACAGTTAAAATAATATTTTAATAAAATATTGAAGGTTATAAGGGACAAAGAATATGGAACTTCTATTGCCTGCCAATCTTTTTAGCAACACTTTGTTCGGTATTTTATTGATGATGTTCCTATTATTCAATTTCTAAACCTTAGTTTGATCTCTTATTTTCTCAAGCATCTCTATTCCAGTAATTCTGAGATCTACTTTACTCTGTTACCCAAAGTATGCCTAAAATTAGGATCATTCACAGTGATTATAAAATTCTCCCTCTGACACTGTCGTTAGGTATGGTTATCCTGCTCTTACTAAAACTACTCTTTTTTTTAAGAATTATTTTATTTAACTTTATTTATTCATATTTGACAAGAGAGGAACAGTGTGTGCGCCCACAGGAGAGGGAGAGAGAAAGCGAGAAAGCAAACCTCCAGGTCTGGGACACAAACTGCAGTTGGCCATGTAGGAGTCCTGTGCTCTTAACCACCATACTACCTGCCAGCCCCTGAAATTACTCTCTTAATTTTTTTTTGTATTTAATTTTATTTATTTATTTCATTTGACCAGAGAGAGACAGGGCAAGTGAGAGAAAGAGAAAGTGAGAAAGCAAGCCACCAGGTCTGAGATTCAAACTGTAGTCAGCCACATGGGAAACCAGCGCCCTTAACCACCATGCTACCTGCTGGCTCCTGAAACTACTCTTCATACCCATTTTGTCCTTCATGTTTCACATGTAACACCAACCTGTGCCAACTTGATTTGCTGCTGCTTTTAAACACAGATGTCCTTCAGTTGGTCATATCAAGTAGCCCTCACTAGACCTCCCATGCACTTCAAATTCTGGTCTTCCTTCATACTCACATGGTCAACCGTGATTCTTCAGTAATTGGCCAGTGTTTGTTAGCTCTTCCACGTTCCTAGAGTTGAATGATTGCCTCAGCCAATCATGAAATTGTGCTGAGTTATTCTGTTAAATACTTCTCTCTAATATCAACCTAGACTTTAATGCTATGTAGTATTTTTTAAAGTGACTATTAGAAACTCTTTCCAAGAAGTTCTCAAACCTACCTCCCTTTTCTTCACTGACTGAAGTTGAGATGAAGTCTCTGGGTTCCACTTTTTTCAGGAATGTGCAGCCTGTGTTTCAATTTTACCCCCATGCCCTTGTACAGTCTGAGTTACTGGAACACATCCATAGGAATAGCCTCCTTCACCTTTGACCAAATGTGATACTGAGGGAACCACATATTTGCCTTTTATTGAATTTTAATTACATTTACAGATGCCCACAAGAACTGATTATGAGTAAAGAGTGCTGGACTAGCCCTGTGACTTCATGGTTAAGAAAGCCAGGTCCTGCATGGCTGCAGTTTGAATCTTGCCCATGGTTCTAACCTGGTGACTTGAAAAAAAAACAAAAAAAACTCTGGCAGGACCAGCAGTTGGTGTAATGAATATATCACTGGACTCCCAAGTAGTCAACCGTGGTTCGAGTCTTGGACCCGGTGGCTTAAACTCATGCCGGGCATGTGTGCGTGCATGCCCAAGATCCCAAGAGAATGGAAGAGAAGGGATTGCGGCATGGCCATCCCCCGGGGGGTGATTTCTCACTTTGCTTTCTGTCTCTCTGTCTCTGTCTTTCTGGCAAGCGCACGTACCCTATAGCAAAAACCTAAAAAAAAAAAAAAAAAAAACTCTGGGTACATGTGTGTACATCCCCAAATCACATCAGGATGGAAAACTGAAGGAGTAGAGATTGCAATATGATCACACCCAACTTGGGAATACTTTCTCTTTCTCTCATCTCTCTCTGGTGAGCCCATATACCCTCTGCCAAAAAAATTAATTAAATATAAATATATTTATATAAATATATATTTAAAAACGTATATACACCATATATATTATATATATTTTTTAATATATATTTATGTATTTTAAATATATATTTATATAAAATATATATAACCATATATATTTATATGTATAATTACTTATATGATCTTCAATATATATATATATATATATATATATATATATATATATATATATATATTTAATTATATGATCTTCTAAAGCCATGTAGAATGTAGTTAATCCTTAGTATATTAACAAGTGTTAAGAACCTGGGTCAATAGCATAATCTCACCTGGCTTCAATATTTTTTTGCATGTAATAAGAAAAGGAATATAACCCACCATCTTTATTTTTTTATTTTTGATTTTTTTAATTCCATTTTCTTTTATACATTCAATCACATTATTTAACTTACAAAGTGAATATCTAAACAGGTGATCATTTCTCCCCAGTCCAGTTGATAAAACTATAAAATATCTTCAACGGATAATACCACATTTCTTTGTCCCATTAATGCTTTGCCACCTTATTTTTCTTCTAAATGTCCTTACTCAGAACCTCCTTTTTCACACACACTATATCTGGTATTTACATCCACATACTGTGTTCCTATATCCTTTAGTCAATCAGTTTCAGTCATAGAGTGCGGACATTCGGTATATATTAAGTGGGGACATATAATATCTCTCCTTCATAGCCTGGCTTTACTACACTCAGCAGTAAATGTACCATCTTTAAGTCTATATATGTAAATATATATATATATATATATATATATATATATATATATATGTGTGTGTGTAACTATATGTAAATAAATATTTATATAAATATATATTATTCATGTGTATATATATATATATATATATATATATATAAATAAATAAATGTAGGGGGTTTTTGTGGGTTTTTTTTTGTTGTTGCTGTTGTTGTTTTGCCATAGGATATGTGCACTCACTAGAGAAAGAGATCAGACAGAGATAATGAAAAATCACTCCCCAGAGTGTCTGGCCATGCCATGATGTCCATTCCCCTCTTCTTCTCTTGGGATTTTGTGCATGTGTGCAGATGCGCCCAGCATGTTTTTCAAATGATCAGACTTGAGCCTCAAACTGCAGAGTTGGACATGTGGGATCCAGTGCCTGAACCACCATGCCATCTACTGGCCCTAGGCTATTCTAATATTTTAAACAGGATAATGCCTACAAAGGATGTGACACATTTCTGATTATATATTAAATGCCCAATAAAGGTTCAATTTAAATCTAAAGAGAATGAACATCATGTCAGAAGATAAAAACATACTATAGTGACGTTGGCTATGAAATGATCACATCCAGAAGACAGCTCATTCTTTTGATCATTTCAAGACAAATAATATTTGACAGTATTAGATGAAAGAGAAGTTACTCTAAAAAGATTCATGCAAATAACAGGAAGTGCATGTGTGTATGTATATGTGTGTGTGTGTGTGTGTGTGTGTGTGTGTGTGTATGACATATAAATATGAATATATATGTATATAGGTACTTAAAAAGTTCATAAAAATAAATTTATAAGTTTTAGTATAAACATGTTATAAATCAAAGCATAGTTTATTCATATTATGCATTTGCATGAACGTTTTGAAGACTTGTGTGTGTATGTGTGTGTGAGAGAGAAATGTACATATTAGTTTTATTTATCATCTTTTACACACCCACACTGGACCTATGTCCCTGGCCTCATCAGAGACTATATTTACAATTCAAGAGCCAAACTTTGAAGTAAATATTAGCTGTTTATATTGTGAAGACCTTTCAGTGCATCAAACTAGATGCCTTTGAAATCATATATAGTCTCAGAGACATGTCCCAACCCTTCAATTGTGCATCTCCCTATTCAATTTCTATTCAAATTCTTTTTGATTTTTCCAAGAGAGCAAAAATTTCTCTTAATGCAAATTAAAATTCACGTCGTTTTCTCCCTACCTCTTCCCACCTTCTGAATCCTATTTATTTTATCCTACGTTACAGAATGGCCCTTATCTCTCCTTTTGTTGTATTTCATTACCTCTTCACTTAAAACATCCTATCACTATTTCCTACTAAACATTACTGCCACAGTCTCTGCCCCACATGGAACATCTTTCTGACTGTTGACAAATTAATATTCCAAAGAACACATTTTAGGAGAGGCATCAAGAGGATGCTTTAACGTCTTTTGTGTAGATGAAAAGAAATGACTTCCACGGGCATGCTTCTCACATCCTCTGATCACACAAGACTATAAACTTTTTCAAGGTAAAACTCATAGCTTATTTACCTTTGCAAACCCTTTGCCAACCTGTATGTGGCCTGGTTCAAAATAAAAGTTCAGGATGTATTTGTTCAATCAACATTTAACTGGACCCTTGGTACATGTCTTTACTCAAGTCTCTGTTTCTATGTTATCACCAAATATTTCCCTTAACCATGTTTATTTTAGTGACCAACATATAACAGTACATGGCTAGGGTAAAATGTAAGACAGGAAGAGAAAAGTGAGCCTTAAAGATTGGAGAAGTTTCAACATTTTCTTCTCTCCCATGTCTCAGAAATGAGGATACCTTCATTTTTGCAATTTGTTATTCTCAATAGTATTCAAAAATTCAAAATGACATTTAGAGAAATTAGTAATGATTATGAGAGCAATAGGAGAAAAATGGGCAGGGTTCAGGCAGGGTTCACTGGATAAAATATAACCAGGAAGAAAACGCAAACTGTTGGCTTAGTGCCATGCAAATATGATATAAAACAAGACAGTGAGCCTCTTCCATGCACATAAATTTTATTCCCAACATAAGACAGTAAGATAAGTCAAATTAAGTAACAAGAGAGTCTTCTTAAAGTACAATTTATATGTTTTGTTAATTATGCAGACTTATAAGTTCAGCCACTTAAATACTTCTGTTTTCTCCCCTCAGACCACTTTAATCCTAACCTATAGAATTGCCAGAATGGTAATGATGCAATGTTGTGTAGGAAAAAATATGTCATGACTTTTCCAACAAACCCAATATTATATGAGGGGACTTTAAAATGTTTGTAGAAGATGGAATTCAAATACAACTTTATTTTGGTGCAAAAAAATATTTGGAATCTATGTATAGTTTTTTTTTCCCTATAATCATGTCCATAAATTTTTGAACACCCTTTGTATCAGATCATCCTAAGTGTCTTTCTAGATATGCAGTCCACTGGACAGTCTTCATCAGAGCTCCACGTGATTCTCTTGATTGAAATCTTTCACAGACATGTTTTTTCCAACTGCAAAAATGTAAATAACTTCTAACAGGCCTATAGCCCTTTAAAAATCATGCCAAAGTATCTGGCTAGTGTGTCAAGTGTTTTGAAAGAAAAATCACTTTTTCAAGACAAAGTAAAAAAATATATAACCTATAGATTAAAAACTCCAGAACATTGCAGGACAGGAAAAGAGAGATCAGGGCAGTTATAGCAAGGCAGGGTAGCATGTTTTTGCCTATTTTTTTTACCCAACTTCTATGTGTTGAGGTCTCTAAGGTTGTCTCCACATTTGGATAATTACTAGAGTGACTCATAGGACCTCACATGGAGTTATTCCTTGGCTAAGATTTATTACAGTGATATGAAAATATATGCCCAGATAATAAGGAAAAAGACAGGGCTGGAAACTGGACTAATACTTGGGCTGGCTTCCTCCTTCTGTCTCCCATAGAGAATTTTCATGGAGTATACTCCCTAGAAACGAAATGCAACAGGGTGGGTGTGCTGCTTCTACCTAAAGAGACCCATTAGAGATTCAGTGTCTGAAGTCTCATCTTGCAAACAGGCTTATCTAAGTATACCACTCTCAGTGCCAGTGGTCACTGTTTCCTGCGTACCCACAGGGTCACTATATGGACAGGATATATAGGAATGTAAGAGCTTGGATGAATCAGAATAGCGACCCAATATCCAAAGAAGAAGCATAAGACAAGCTTCCGTCCATGCCTAATGTAGTGCAGGAGTGATGGCAGCTGCAAGAAACCAGATGGGTGAGTATACTCTAGCATACCTGCCTCCCCATGAATGCAGGTACATGGAAATCTTACACACTTGAAAAGGACATGTGACAGTTCTGATGGAAAACTCAGATAATGTACCTGATGATAACACAGACACTCCTTGGGGCCAGCATATGATGTAGTGGTTACGCTGCTGGACTCCCACATGGCTGACCTCAGTTTGAATCCCAGACCCAGTGGTTTGAAAATCACACTGAGCATGCGTGTGCACATGCCCAAGATCCCAGGAGGAGAATGGTGGAGGAGAAGAGATTGTGGCATGGTCATCCCCCGGGGGGGATGATTTTTCACTTTTCCTCACAGTATCTCTGCCTTTCTCTCTCTTAGGCAAGCTTATAGACACTAACACAAAAATCTCTTAAAACAAACAAACAAACAAACAAACAAACAACTTTAATTGTACAGAAATACTGAAGATGATAGATAATAAGGATCACAGATTCTAGTGGTTGTTTCTAATACTCTGAAAGTCCAGAAAGGTCATTTCTAACCCCTATTCTTAGAGCCAGTCACTCCTGTGTGCACGTCTGGAAAGTATCATGAGCTATTTAACCCCAGAGAATAAGACTCAATGCCACAGTGGCAGAGTAAAGCCCTTGGTGAACTGAGAGTTTGTTTTGAGAGTGGCTAAGGGTACAGGGTGCAGAATGGTAACTGAGCATTAGGAACATACTAAATCACCAAAAGCTCCCTATTTACCTGAGGTCTGATATTAACATACAGAACTTTGACTCTGTAAAGAAGGCATTTTAGATTAAAGGTAATGTTAAGTGATCAGTCCAAGTTGTAATCCTACCAGTAGGGAGGATTGAGGAGTTCCTAAATAGTATAATGTAAGTTTTGTTTGTTTGTTTGCTTTTTTACAATATATCTCTATTTTCTCCCCTGGAGGGTGCATGCACTTACAAGAGAGGGGGAGGGAGGGAAGGAGCAAGAGGTACAGAGGGAAGCTCCCCACTTGGTCACATTGGAATCCTTTGTCTTCCATTTCTCAGTCTTGTCAGGAGTCTGTCACATGCACACATTCTCAACATGTTTTCAAGTCACTGAGACGGGTTCAAATGGTCCTTGGCCATGTGGAAACTGGCACCCTATGTAGACAGTTTCACCGCTGTGTTATGGGGCTGGCCCTTCATGAGTTTCGTTTAATAGATTTTAATCTATCTTTGTATGTCTTTCATATCATAATTTTATTTTTAAATTCTTAATTCAAGGGACATAATAAGATAATTTTGATAGTATCTATTTCTCTGAAGACATAAAAATAGGGTGATGTGAGAGTGACTTGGGTGGGTAATTTCCATGCAGATCAGTTGATTGGGAAGGGCTTCACTGATGCCTGACAATTACTCTGAGAGAGTCCAAAGAGGGACTTATCATTCAAAACTTTCCATTTCAAGTATTCTAGATCTAGGAACCACCTGGTGCAAAATGCCCACGTTATGGAATAAATTTTGCAACATTAAGGGAGGCAAAAATAATTTTGTCATAGTCTAGGTGAGTTGCAGTGGTGGCAGTAAAAGGATCAGTTTAGCATATGGAATGTACTGAAAGTGGAAAAAGGAAAAGGAGGGACGCAGGCTGCTTTCCACCTCCTTACTATTTTCTATATGTTAGATGTTTTTTGAAATGAGGATCACATAATTAAACCTCTCTCTTCAGTTTACTACATAAAAAATGTAACCAAACAAACAAAAATATGATAGTATCATTACTTTTAGTAAAATAAAGAGATCTGCAAAGCAATATTTTCATTCAGTTCTCTAATTTCTTATGGTCAGGATTTTTATTACTATAAAAATGCTTTTAAGATTTCAGGTAAAGAGTGAAACAGAGCATCTAATGTTCTTTATGCTCACTTATGTATTCAAGTTTGTCATGGCTAAGGCAGATAAAACAGCTACCTTAGTGGAAATAAACAGAAGTGCATAAACTCAAAGCAGATGAAACAACCACTTTAGCAAGAATAAGAAGTGAATAAATTCTACTAAGGTCTGAATCACCAACCCCTTTATACTGTTTATGATAATGAAGGTATAATGAACAAATACTTGGATAAAATGTACCTTCTATTTCAATGAGAATAACCTCTTAATTAAGATATAATATGTGGTGGGCATTTGTATGAATCAAACTATACAACAGGGTTTATCTTATTGAAATCATAATACATTTTTCATTTATTATTTTTAAAAATATTTAATTGTATTTACCATTACTGTTTTTATTTTTCCAGTTTGCTACAGGGCAAGTATGCTTGAGAGAGAGAGAAAGTGAGAAAGCAAGCAAGCTGGGACTTGAAACCCAGTCAGCCATGTGAGAGTCCAGTACCTTAACCACCACACTACGTACTGGTCCCCATTTAATATGTTTTTAAATCCTGGACTATCTAGGTTGTTTCGTCTCCATCTATTTCAACTCACTTTGTATATGATTGAGATGATGTACTCCATTTTCAGTAAGATCATTGGAAGTGCCCTAACCTGAGTCTAATTCCACTGTCATCAAGAAATAAAATAAGAGTCTCCCAAGAAAAAAAATATATATATAATAAAATGAAGGTTGGCTTTTCATCAGCAAAACACAAAATATGAAAATCAAAGCTAGTTCATCTCCTAAACTCTACTTCAAGTGTTTTAAATAAGAGAAAATACACGGGACTGGCAAGTGGCATGGTGGGTAAGAGCTCTGGATTCCCACATGCCAACCACGGCTCGAGGCTTGGACCCGATGGCTTGCTTTCTCACTTTCCCTCTCTTTCTCTCTCTCATTCTGTCCCTCTCTGGTCAAATTAAAATAAATAAGATAAATTTCAATAAAATAATTCTTTGAAACCAAAAGAGAAAATACACAAAACCTTAAATACTTACTCTTCCAAAATAACTAATTATAGGTTTTTTTGTTCATTTGTTTTGCCTTCATAAATAGCTTAATTCACTTTAATGGGAATCCAATTCATGTATTCATCACATGGTCTGTGAGAGGTACCATACTACACTGCAAATGCTGAACAGAGCAGTGAATGTCTATCTACAAAAGAACCTGCGAACCAGAGGGAATGACTCGGGAGTATATCAATTAATCTTCTGATGTACAACTAGTCCTTTCATGGGAAATTCCAGTGATTAACTTCCGTACCCGGGAGATTTCAAGGGGAGCTGGATATTGATTGCAGCTCCTGGAAGGAGATTCAGACAGCACTCTGTCTGGAAGAAGGTCCCTTTCCAATATGTACAATACTTCCCTCATTGTGCAGGAGGCAGACGCTCACAGGCAGAGGCAGCGGGTATGTGTGGACCTGGAGCACACCTGAATGGGTGGAGCACACCTGAATGTAGAAACCTGGGGCACAGCCACACGGCTAACAGTGAGTAAGGGACCCACTCACAGGAGCACGGAAGAAAAAATACAAAAATAAGATCATGATTTTCACTTTCATTTTTTTTCTATAAAGTGCTGTATCTGTCTTGCTTTCATGTAGGACATGTAATGATATGAGCACATACATATTTGTGAGCTATGTGCCAAGTACTGTGCTACGAGAGTGTTACTGGTTACCATCCTGCAGGGAAAATCCTAGGCTTTGAATAAGAGAGGGGAGGCAATCGTGAAAAGCATAGCCTGATGTTCCTGTTTCCCATGCAGGTAGAGGTGAGCAGGACAAAAAGGGGGACGGTGAATGCGTGGAAACTTCCAGAAAAGTCTTTAAAATTGTTTAATCATGAGGCCAGAAGGTGGCATGGTAGTTAAGGTACTGAACTCCCACTTGGCTGACTGCGGTTCAAATCCTGGACATGGGAGATTGCTTTCTCACTTACCCTTTCTCTGTCTCTCTCTAGTCTAATTAAATAATAATAGAATTTTTAAAATAAGTAATTCTTTAAACTTGTTTAATCCAGGGACCCTGATCCTCTTGTTCTACCAGATTTCTGACATGAAGACTTATGTTACAGAGGCTGTCACTAGCTAAGTCATGTGCCAACTGTCTTGAGTTTGACATAAAAACCATATTTAACTTTTCAACAATTTCCCCATTAATTTGACATTTGCTCCATGGCTGAAGATCTCTTCAGATGCCTGAGAGGAATTT
Organism: Tupaia tana; assembly: GCA_026018925.1. NCBI lineage: Eukaryota > Metazoa > Chordata > Mammalia > Scandentia > Tupaiidae > Tupaia > Tupaia tana. The sequence goes on from JAKSZU010000003.1 coordinate 154,007,348, forward strand.
AGCCAGATGTCCTGCTTCCAATATCAAAACATCCCAGTCCTTCCTCAGGCTTTAGTAACCCCCAACATTTTCTTTTTTCTAAATTTTTGAAGGGAATTGTACCATCTAGGGACTGGTCAGAAAGAGCTGATGCCAGGAACACATGGGCCAAGGTTTGTGTGGGAAGGGAAACAAGGAGGAATGGATGATCTATACTCATGTCCCAGCACTAGCAATTTGAGATTTGGGGTTTTTTTGTTTTGTTTTTGTTTTTGTTTTTTTGAGAGGTTTTTGTTATAGGGCACATGCGCTCACCAGAAAGACAGAGAGACAGAAAGTGAGAAATCACCCACCCGGAGGGATGGCCACGTCGCAATCCCTTCTCCTCCATTCTCCTCTCAGGATCTTGGGTACTCACACACACGCACCCAGCGTGAGTTTAAGCCATTGGATCTGGGGCTCGAGCCATGGTCGACTACATGGGAGTCCAGCGATAGAGCCATTACACTAACTGCTGGTCCAGGTTTTTTTTTTTTTAAGAAATATTTTTTTTTTCTCTATAACGTGTGTGTGCTCACTAGGGATACAGAAAAACAGAGACAGAAAGCAAGAAATTACCCTCCCCCGGGGAGATGGACATGCCACAATCCTCTCTCCTCCAATTTCATTTTGAGATTTTGGGTACTCACGCACCTGTGCCCGGCATAAGTTTTTAAGCTGCCATGTCCAGAATTCGAACCACGGTTGACTATGTGAGATTCCTGCAATGTAACCATTAAACTACCTGCTGTTCTCAGAAATTTGGGGTTTTATCTTCATCATTGTTATTTAGCAGCTTATCTTAGACCTCACTGAATGAACATAAATCAATGATATACCTACATAGACCAGTTTAAAGACAACCCAGCCCTTGATGCAGTGTGAAAAGAGTCCAGTAGTGCTAGTTGGGCAGTAAGTAATACTTGTAATGTGTTCAAATGCATATCTGTTGGACCCATCAATTTTGAAAATTTAACAAGATGTCATGTATGTGTATGTGCATTTATCCAAAATTATTTTTTCTCAAGGAGAAAATTTTAAATACACAGTAGAAGGATATATTTATATAATTTAAATTTATTAATACATTGAAATATACTTTTTAAAACTTATGTTAATCCAAATAAAAGTGTTATTTATAATGATAATTGAAAGAATGATAATTATATGGAATTGAAAAAATATAATGCTTATAAATAATACATCCTCAGTTAAATAGACATGTATAAGTAGATTTTTATGTATAAATAATTTATATTTATACAACTATACTTATTTCTAACTGGTGGTATTCCCCCCAAGCTATGCATACTTAATATTTAGGGGGGAACAAGTTGTTTTTAAAAAGACTTAATATGTCATTTGTGTGAATTCTAATGAAGCTAGATATTCTTTTATCTCCTCATGGACCATTTGAGGAAATAGATTTTTTTAAATTATTTTATTTAACTTTAATTATTATTATTATTATTATTATTATTTTCACATGAGTTTTTGCCAGAGAAAGACCAAGAGAGAGAGAAAGCAAGCTGCCAGGTCCAGGACTCGAACCATGGTCAGTCATGTGGGAATTCTAGCATCTTAACCACCACACCACTTGCTGGCCCCTTGAGGAAATAGATTTTAAAGGAGGACATAAATAGAAAACACAAAGCACTTCAGAAAGCTTTCAAAGTCTCATGCCTTTACATCTGTTTCTTCCTAACTTATGATTTCTTGTAGGCTAGTTCACAGTCCCTCGTCTAATCTGCCCTGCTGTTGGCTGGCACAATGCAATGGCTGACCCGAAGTTCCCACCCTCTGATGACACTTCTGTTCCTATACGGAGCCCCTTTCCTGGACACCTCGCATTTTAGGGCCCTTTCTCATCTCTCTGGAATGTTCTTGTATGATCCCTTACAAAGTAGTACTTCTGCTTGCTTTCCCTTTAATTCTGTTCTGTGTCCTCTTATTGTACTCGAGGAGAGATAACGAACTAGGACAGTCCCAAATAGCTACTTAATTCATTGGAGCCTTGTTTACTCTGTTTCCTTCATCAGTGATTTATATTTCCTCAAGAGGATAGAACTGCTTAGACTGTAGCAGGCCTGACAGATACTTCCTTTGGAAGATATACTCATGTAAAATAGTTATGTCTCTGAAAGGACTTTTTTTCAAGTTTAATCACACTGGGATGCTCTTATCTTGAAACTAAATTTCCTTATTTTGCTGAATTGGTCTCTCAGTAGGAAATACAGCTGGTAAAACAACTTGAGTTTAAGCTGCAACCTAGCAGTTTTTCTCAATTCCCTCATTCCTAGATGAAAAGGAAATATCTTTACTTTCCTATTGTTCTTTAAGAACCAAAATTCATGATCTACAGGAAGGAAAAATGAGCTAAATTGCTTTAAAAATGCAAACTTATAATTAAACTTTTAAATTTTTAATTTTAAGATTCATTGGATATATGACTTTAAACAATCTACTTATATAATCTTTAGTTTCCTCTTATGACCTCAGATTCCTTCCTTATAACTTTCTCATGAAATTAAACAAATTCAGGCAAGGTAACTGAAAATAAATGGGTTCTAAATAAATGTTAGTGGGACCAGCAGATGGTGTAATGGTTATGTCATTGGACTCCCACGTAGTCGACTGTGGTTTGATTCCTAGGGCTGGTAGCTTAAACTCACTCTGGGCAGGTGTGCATGAGTATCCAAAATCCTGAGAGAAGAATGGAGGAGAAGGTATTGACGTGTGGCCATCCCCTCTGGGGTGGGGGGATGATTTCTCACTTTCTATCTCTCTCCGGTGAGCACACAGGCCCTGTAGCAAAAAAAATCTCTCTCCAATAAATAAACAAACAAATAAATAAATAAATAAATAAATGTTAGTTATTATCTTAATATTAGGTAAATACTAATATACAGGATATTTTGTGAAAAGTAATATATCCTGAGGCCTAAGAATTCTTCAAATTGAAGGCATATGTCCAAGGATTTACTAAGCCTGTGGGAAGATACATATAAAACAGTAGCGCATTATAGGGCTGAGAGCAGTGAATTTCTCATTGGATAATTTCTAATCAGTAATAATGCTTATTTTTTCACTTCTTTTTCTGGGTGTGTATGTGTGCATGGGTGTGTACAAACATGTGTAGCAGATAGTATGTCCCATAATCCCTATCAGTTATTAGAATATACTGGTACATAAGTCATACTTGTCATTGACTTAGTGAATCTTACATTCAGGAAGAGTTCTGGCAAGTGAAAAACGTAAGTAGAAAAAATAAATAATAAATAAATGGTTTATCTTGGATATAATAAAACAAGATTTGAAAACTTAAGGGAAGAAGTTAAGTGCAAACACTTGACCAATGGCAGTTGTATTGGGTTGTCAAAAAAAGTCATGACATATTTTTTCTGTTTCCTATGCAAAAATGCGCTGTGATTTTTCTGACAACCCAACAGTATGTTAAATCTTCAGTTATCCAACCCTGTTTTTAGCTCCACCTCTGTGATAGTGGAATCACTTAGCTCGCATCTGTTTTTAATCTGCGTATCCTTTAGAGGATGCTGAAATTATTGCAACATTCTGACATCATGTTTTATTATTTTATTAATTATGTAGTCAGTTATCCAATCTCAGAGGGAAAAATCAAAGAACTTAGGATAGATAGGTAGGACAGTGTTCTCACTATGCACTCCTTGTATAAGATAACTAGAACATTCACTTGTATATTCCATCCATGATTCATCAGATACTTATTTAGCATACTTTGTTTCATATACTTTAAATGTTTTAAAGGAGTTTTAAAGATAAATTGATTATCAAGCAAAAAAGAATAACTGCAAATTAAAAGTTATTAGGAGAAGGAAATTTATTGATTTCACAAAGCTAGCAGAAAATAAAGGTCAGACCCTGAGGCAAGTCATAGCCACTAGGGGCATGACCAGATGGAAGTTAAGGACATATCCACTGATTCTAAGAAAACAATGGTCTTTTATACTAGGGGAAAAAAAAAAAAAAAAAAAAAGAAAGGTATAATACCTGAGTTTTTTTTAGAAAGAGTTTACATTAGGCAAAGATAACAGTTAAAGGTCTTAGAGAGATAAGGCTTGGATAAATCCATTAGCAGAACTTGTTTGAAGGAAATTATTGGCAGCTGACAGCAGCCCATTCAACACTGTATGATCATCCCTAAGGGGATTTGCAAATCCAGAATTACCTTGAGAAGTTTTGTGAACCTCAGTGGCATAGTCCACTCTTTTTCCTTTTCATTTATCAATCTCTTTTCTAGGTAAACTGTGTCTTCACCTTTCTTCCTTTACATTGAGATCAGTCATAGACTGCATCACTAATTAACTTTATAGCTCTTGTTATGTTTGAGAACTTTTATCTTTAGGCTCCTATTCTATTATAGAGTGACAGTCCCACAGAGCTGGAGGTGACTTCCCCAAGGATCATGTACCACATAGAAGAAAAGTTTCTTATGAGGTTGACTGACTTCTAAAGGGCCAAATTTAGGGTTAACAAGAGGGCTTTTAGGTATAGGGGTACTGAGAGACACTAGAAGTTTTATATTATGAAAAAAACTTCTTAAAGGAAAAGTATAAATGTTTACTAGCACTTAAAATCATTGATCAAGTTCTAGCTACAAGGCAATTAAAATGTTTAAAGATTAGCTTTTGTTTTAAAAAGGAATGGTTTAAGTTAGAAATGAATGTAAGGGTATATGACTGATGTAAGATAAAGGAAGAATGTATCTAAGTAAAAAAAAAAAATCAATAAAACTAAAAGTATGCCAATGTCTTGACAGGTGTCCTATTCCCAGTGCCTGGGACCAAGCTGTCAAGTGGACCAATAATTCCATACAGATAAATTGTGCACAATTTTATTTTCTTATGCTTACTTTGATAGACTGAAATTTCCTATTTTAAGGAAATCTCATATTTTAAGTAAGACTGGTCTGTTTTTTTTTTGGGGGGGGTCTACCTGCTTTCTTTCTTTTTTAAAAAAAATTATTAATTTATTTTTATTGTGTTTATTTTTTAATTTGCTATAGGGCACATGAGTTTACCAGAGGGAAAGAGAAAAGGCAAGCTGCCAAGTCCAGGACTTGAATCATGGTTGGCCATGTGGGAGTCCAACAGCTCACTATACCACCTGCTGGCCCTCTACCTATTATGTATGTATATGTATGTATGTATATATATATATATATATATATGTAAAATTTTAATTTATTTTATTCATTCAATAACATATGTCAATTAGCTTGTAAAGTGAATATTCCAGCATGTATACATTTCTCACCCGTCCAGTTGAGAATACTATACACGTTATCTTCAAGAGATAAAACCCCATTTCTTTGTCCCATAAATGCCTTGCCTCTCTCTTTTTCTCCCTAATGTCTCTCCTCAGACTCTCTTCTTTCTACGTACTTCCTTAAAGCTTCAGTTTCATATTGTTGTACTTTTGCATGAGTATATCCATGTTGGTCTGTTCTGTTGGAGCATATTACAAGAGCTTAGTCCAAAACCATGGCCTCCTATCATTTTTATTAACAAGTTACTCCTTTGGGTGATACTTTCGCTTAAATGAGAATGTGAGCAAAACTAAGGCATTATGTCCCTCCGAGTAACCATCATTCTGACTTTCACTTACCGTTCATTGGTTATGATGTCCTCTTCATCACATGTTTCTGTTGTTCTAGCTAGACAGAGACATTTAATATTTGATATATGGCTCCATCCAAACAGTTAAAACTTGAGAGAGTGCAGCACATTAAGGAAACTATTATGGCTATTGAAGGGATAATATGAAGGGTTCGAGTGTGCTCCTTAGCCAGAGTCTCCGTGACCTAAACCAGCTAGAATAAAACAGGTTGAAGAATGAATCAGATCAGGAGTCCTAACCATTTTAACCAAGCAACCTGTTTGTTCATCTTTGTAACGGAATCTCTATAACACCTGATACGTGTATCCTTACGTAACAATAAGGGGTAGTAACCACACAGAGCTCTGCCTGCTCAGTCACTAGGTGCAAAGTCTATTTCTTAGCCTCCTATGAGTAGGTTAAAGCAGGAAGTGATACTTCATAACTTACAGAAACTATTACTTGCAAAATCCTAACTATAGCTTATTCATCCAAGACAAACATAAGCAAAGAGAAATGAAAATGGGTAAGAATCTTGTTATAATAGGGAGTCTTATTTCAGTGGCTTAGGAAAAGCTGACCACACATGATGTTGGCAACTGCTCATCCTGGTGTGTAGTTTGAATGTCTGGTTGTAGCCTTGGACACTCTGTTGAACTCTGTGTTCCACACAAGAGACGCAAGACTTGTCCATTGAAATTTACTTCAAGTTCTCTAGCTTCCATTTACAGGACATCAACAATTGAACAGTTTCTATTCTTGTGAGAGTTATAGCCAAATGGTAGAGGAGATCAGAAGAATTTAGAATCCAAGTCATCTGAGTCTGCTTGAAAGCAGTAATGCTACAATCTAATTACGGGTATACTATAGATTTTCTCTTTGTTATACACATAACGTTTTATCTCTATAGTCACATTTGTTTTTACCAAAGACAATTAGAGCTAGACCAATTTCTTTATAGTTTCAAACTTGGCTTGATTCATTGCATGCTGTATAATGCTGATTGACCAATAAGGCTCCTTAAGTTGACTTTGCTGGTATTACTTTATTATTAGAATGACTAATAGAAACCTCAGATTAGACTTTGTAAGTCTTTTCAATGTTAGGAAGCCAAACCAAGGTGGACATCAAAGTTTGTCTGAAATACCTAATATTTTGAGGCCTGTGTGTGTGTGTGTGTGTGTGTGTGCGCCTTCCAGGAAGGAATAGATTTTAACTCATGATAAGGCTGGATACCCTTGAAGACAGGCACTTTATGCCCATTTTCAGAAATGAGAGTCCAGTCAAAAGTTTGGTAATATAACCAATGTTTCAATTAAATCTTGTTATAAAGAGAAAAGATTTTTATTTAAAGTATACAAATAATTATTTTGATATGAAAATGAGAATACTCTCTTTATTAACAATTTTTAACTCCTGGAGAAATGGGGTAAATAAAATGTTCATTCCTGCTTATAAAGGTAATACTTTCTCAAACTATTGAAGTGATAAATCACTTAAAAAATAAATATTTTCTTGGGACCAGCAGTTAGTGTAATGGCTATGTAACAGGACTCCCACATAGTCAACCCTGATTCCTGTCCCGGACCTGGTGGCTTAAACTCACTCTGGGCGCGTTTGTGTGCGTGCCCAAGATCCCGAGAGGGGAATGGAGGCGAAGGGATTGCGGCGTGGCCATCCCCCCTGGGTGGTGATTTCTCACTTTCTGTCTCTGTCTCTCTCTCCCTGCCTGGTGAACGTACACGCCCTATAGCAAAAAACCTCTTAAAAAATAAAATTAAATAAACACATACATACATACATACATACTTGACTCTGGAAAACAAAGAAGAATCTGATTTCTGACAAACAAACATCATAATTATTTATCAGCTCAGTACCATGTAATTAATCTTTGCTCTACTTCCTGAGTTAGCAGTTTTATTAGTCCAGTTTTTACATAAGTGTTTCTGAATTTCCAAAATTCTATCTCAGTATTATCAGAAATCTGCATTCAGGAGTACTTGTCATGACTTTTTTCCATGAATTTTCTTGAAGAAGTAACATTTTTGGATGACAGCTGATTACAAAACACTTTTTAAAACAAAGTAATTAGCAATAAGGCTTCAAATAGGTGTGGTTAAAGATTCACTAAGGGGTCATTCTAATTGGCACCTGACTAAACAAATTTGGTCATCTCTGTGGCTTACAACTTAATATTAGATTCAAAATTACAAATATGACTGACAATACAACAAGTCATATCAGATTTCTAGGAACCTTACACAACTTTGAGACATATTAAAACACATTTTATAAAAAGAAAAAAATCATTTTTTTAAAGAATTACTTTATTTAACTTTATTTACTTACTTAGCTAATTGTTTAATTTGACCAGAGAAGGAGAGAGAGAGAGAAAGAAAGAGAGAGAAATTGAGAAAGCAAACCGCCAGATCTGGGACTTGAACCTTGGTTGACCATATGGGAGTCCAGCATATTTAACTACCATACTACCTACCAGCACTCAAACACCATTTTATATATGGCAATATTTTTCCATGCAATTTCAACCTATCAACTAAGCCTAACATGTTTTTTTTAGACATCCAGGAGCCCTTTTAGAGTTCCTCTTGGGATTTTGGGTATGCATGCACACATACCCTGTGAGTCTTAAGCCACCGGGTCCAGGACTCAAACCTTGCTTGACTACATGGGAGTCCAGCAATGTAACCATTATCCTATCTGCTGGTCCCAATATGATCATAAGGCTTTTATCTTTCTTTCTGTTAATGTGATGTATTACATTTATTGTTTTTCATATATTGAACCATCTTTGCATCCCTAGAATACGTTATATGATGTTTTTAATGTCTTGTTGGATTCAGTTTGCTAGTATCTTGTTGAGAATTTTTGTGTTTGTATTAATCAGAGATATTGGTCTGTAGTTTTTTTTTTTAGTTATGTCTTTGTTTTCGGGATCAGGGTGATAGAGCTTCATAGAATAGATTTGGGAGTGTTTCTTCCTTTTGGATCTTTAGAAATAGTTTGAGGATAATCAGGACTAGTTTCTCTTTAAAAATGTGTAGACTGAGAACCAGCAGTTAGCGTAATGGCTATGTCGCTGGACTCCCACGTAGTCGACCGCGGTTCGCGTCTCGGACCCGGTGGCTTACAACTCACGCCGGGCGCATGTGCGTGCGTGCCCAAGATCCCGAGAGGAGAATGGAGGAGAGGGGATTGTGGCGTGACCATCCCCCCTGGGGGGTGATTTCTCGCTTTCTGTCTCTATGTCTCTCTCTGTCTGTCTGGCGAGCGCACGCGCCCTATAGCGAAAAACCTCTCAAAAAAAAAAAAAAAAAATGTGTAGACTTCAGAAGTGAAGCCATTGGAACCGAGGCTTTTTTTGTTGGAAGACTATCTTTTACTAATTCAATCTTGCTGTTCGTTATGGATCTACTCTGACTCTATTTTTTCCTAGTTCAATCTTGATAAGTTATTTGTGTACAGGCTTTTGTCCATCTGAGTTAGGTTTTCTTGTTTATTGGTGTGTAATCATTCATGATATTCTCTCATGATCTTTTGTATTTCTATTATGTTCTTGTAATAATATTGCCTGTTTTGTTGCTGATTTATTTGGTTCCTTTCTGTGTTCTTGATTAACCTGGCTAATGGTGTGTCAATTTTATTTATTTTCTCAGAAAAACATTTGGTTTCATTTAGTTTTTTGTATAGTTCTTTTACATGCTATTTCATTTATTTCTGAATCTTTATTTTTTTTTCTTTCACCTGTACTTTTGTATTTTTGGAATTTTTTGATTGTCAGTTTTCCACTTCCCTGAGTCCCTGAGATGTGTCATTAGGTTCTCTATTTGCCATCTTTTTCTTTTTCTTTTTTTTTTTTTTTGTCTTGTGGGCACAAATTGCTATGAATTTCCCTTGTATAATTGTTTTTGCTGTGTCCCATGGGTTATAAAAAAAAATTCTTCAGTTTCAGTGAATCTTTTGATTTCAGTCTTAATTTCTTAAGTGGTTGTGAAGTCTTTCAAGAGTAAGTTGTTGGGGCCGGCAGGTGGCATGGTGGTTGAGGCAGCTGGACTACTACATGTCTGACCATGGTTCGGGTCCTGGATCTGGCAGCTTGCATTCTCACTTTGCTTCCTTCTCTCTGTCTCTCTCTGGTCAACTTCAATAAAATAAAAATAAATTTAAAAAATAATGACAATGAATAAAATAATACAAAAATAGAGTAGGTTGTTTTAGTTTCCTCATGTTTGTGTACTTTCAGGGGTCCTTTCCATAGTTTATTTCAAATTTGATTCTATCATGTTCAGAAAAGATGCTGGTTGTAGTTTCTAGACCTTCGCATTCTATTCTAATAATTGAACTTCTGTGAAAATGACCTAGGCCTTTAATGAATACCTGTACCTTACTATGACCCCTAGATTTCAAGTACCTAAGAAAGACTTTTGAAACTATGACACGTTTATTTATCAATGTTTATCTCACTAACCTTACACAGTTTGTCTTTAACAGTTATATTTTAATGGTGAACAAAGCTAACATTAGCTAACAAAGCTAATATATATTTGAAAAAGGCAAACCAAGATAAAACTACATTTGGCGTTTCTCTAGCTGAGGGCTCTGGAACATGAGACATAGGTGCCCTTTCCAACGGCCCTTTAATTATCCTAGGTCTCAGGTACTCATCCGGTATCCAGGAAGACTAGAAAGGTCTAAATCTTCTGGGAGCTTGATTCATATACCAGGTGTAGATCATAGGACAGAGGTTCAAAGAAACAGGCCACCATGACGACAATGCTTAGGGGATCTCTGATCCCTCCCAGCATCACCACAAGGCAGAGCTGGATCAGGGAGGCTGGGGCCACAGTGGGCTTGGCTCTTTCCTGATAGTGATGACCCAGGCCATACCATGGCCGTCTATCTGGAATCCAAAACTCAAAGGTTCACAGTAAGATGTGTATAAGCTCTAGGGGAGCTCAGCAGTTAGCTCTCTCAGCTTTAGTTCACAGGCGAATTAAGCAAGTACCAAAAATATCACAGAAACAACTGTCTTATGACTTGAAAACATTGCACAGAGATTGTATAGACTTGTCTGAGCAGTAGACCCAGGCAAAGATGCCTGACATATATTAATTTATAACGTTGACTTAAAAGGATTCTTGCTGAAGCCACCGTAGAGTGATCAGATTATCAAGGGTAAGGAAAGGAAATTTCTCATGTAAAGGAGAAGCAGATGTCACGGATGAAGTATTCTCTTCTCCCTACACTAACTTAGCAAAAGTTTTGTTAAAAGATGACCCAAATAGTCCAAGATGAAAGACTTGGTAGAGAGATTGGATCAGATCTGATGTAAATTTAGTCAAGGAGAGAGCTCTAGTCACCCCAAAGCCAATGAGTATAGAAGAATGGCCACACTTAGAGGCAAACAATGAACGGCCTGACCTCTAAGAACTCTGCATTTACACAGAACATAATGCATCTGACTCCTCTTTTATTTCTTCTTTATAAAATATATTTCTTTGATGAGGGACAGTGAAAGTGAATTCATACAAGAGAGATGGAGAAAGAGAGAGAGAGAAAGACCCTTCACCCCTGACATGGTCACACTGTGATTCCCTTCCTCCAGCCCTACAGCGAGTCAGGTCTTGGGCGTGCACGTGTGCACACTTCCTGTTCATTTCAGGTCAGTTTGGATTCCAAAACTGTGGTTGGTCATGTGGCTTTCAGCACTGCAGATCAGTGTGCTATTAATTGTGCCACCCAGGCAGGGCATTTTTTCTCTTTCTTTTCAAAAAACTGTTATGTTAAACTCAAATCTTACCCATTGTTTTAGATTGGCAATGTAGGTATTGATGTTTACTGACAAAGATGTTATACTTTAAGACAGAAAAGAATTTAAATTTCAAGCAATTGTTCAGGAGAAAGTTACCACACCAGCAGGACTAACTACTCTGATGAGGTCAGGGCCTCAGGGGAGAACAATATCAATCATTAAGGGAAAGCATTGCTGTAGATGCTCTTGAATAGATTCAATTGCTTGGTGAGAAGATTTTCTATTGAAAAGAAGTTGTCAGAGTTCTTCAAATTCTTCTTTCGTAATTAAGCCTTTGAATTGGAACTATAATTTCTGATACAAAAAAGGGGGAGGGGGGTAATGAAATTCTATAGCCAAAGAAGAATGGTCCATGGAATAAAAGGATAAATTTAAAACCTTAATGAAAACAGAAAATAACAGCAATTTAGAGAGCTCATTGACATCATTTTACTATTTCTAATTGGTAGGCAATTAGCATGCAATTGTCCCATTTATGTTGGGTTTTGGATTTGGGGGTTTGGATTTTTTTTTTTTTTTTTCTGCTTCACACAGGCAAATTCTTGATACTTTTTTCTTTCAGGCTCTGGTCATTTTTTCCCCATAGATAGGACTTATTATGTTTTTCTCCTTTAATCACATATTCCTTAGTGAGGATGTGCATTTTCCATAACAGTGTTGCCAAACAGATAATCTATGTGTTTAGACACAACCTCTTCATGCATTTTCAGCTCGAAAGCACAGCTTGACTTTTACTTGTCAAAGGAAGGATAATTGCAAAAATTGTTCATTTTTAAGAGTAATAAAAATATTTCTCTGTATCAGAATACTTTTTTGTCTGATACCTGAAATCCCCTCATTAAAGATGAATTTACTGGCATTTACTGAAAATCTTTACAGCAATGTAAACATGTCTTTTTTGGATATTAAATAAAATCTGTACTTAGCATTTGTTTTCACATAAATGTTTGCAAAAGTTTATTCTCCTACTGATGCAGAATATTGGCGTGGTTAGAATCCCAATACCAATGTAGGATTAACCAGCAAAGTAATAGGATGCGTGTCTCGCGATCATGAAGACTCTAGAGTCACAGAAAAAAGGAGGGAGTAGCGATAGAGGGGTTTATTGAAAGAAAAGAGCTCCTGGTGGGTAGGGGTCCCAAAAGTGGATTGCTGACTTGGGATACTCATCAGGGGTTTCTATACTAGCTAGACGAAACTTGTTCATTTTTTTTCCATGGGGGTTACATGCTAAGTATGTCTTGTTGCACATTCAAAGAATTGTACCTTTAGACTTCTGGTAAACTGTTGCCCAATTCTTTGTCTGAGATTTTGGGCCATAAAGACCCCTATCTTATTTTGAGAATATGGTGGGGATATGGGAAAAATATACACTTAAAAGTAAGATATTCATAGTGATGCCCAGTTACCATATCCAACACTAAGGCTTGGCTCTGTCATCCAGATGTATTCCATGTGACCTGGATACTAATGAATCAGAGATCTTTGCAACCACTACTCAATTCTCTATGTGTAATAATGGAGAGAAAAGAGAAAAACATAAATTCATACTCATTTTCACCTCTTATATAGTGTACAGATAGCTTCTTTTTTCTATCATTTAAAATGTTGTAAGCATTGGTGAGTTTGGGCTTTCTCTGACAATCTATAAAACACCATCAGCTACCTTAGATGCTATTTCTAGAACACTCTATTACCTCATAGCCAGAAATTTCTATTGAGCAAGAATCCTTTCACATAAATTCTTTTATTGCAAGTTTAGTGTCTTGTAGATATTAGGTCACTGAGATCTCAGCTAAACATCTCTTTGCTTGTGCTTGCTCAAATTCAAGTAAAATATTTTGCTAGGACTACAAAACATTGGCTTATTGTCCTTGCTATGTGGCTGCCCCCAATGAAAGGCACTTTATAGTGGAATCACTACTTTTTTCAGCTCATTTGAAACTTTACAAGAAATATTTAGAAGGACTATGAAAAAAAAAAGAGAGGTTTATTGAAAGAAAAGAGCTCCTGGCAGGTATGGGTCCCAAAAATGGATTGCTGACTTGGAACTCTCATCAGGGGTTTCTATCTCCTTTTTCTCTGGCTCCTCAAATGTACATATCTTGTTAAAACTTGGCTACCAAATATATTAGCATAGAAGAATCTTTCTCTTTTATGTAGGATATTAGCTAGGATATGAGAATTACCTTATACTTCCCAAACTCCAACTCCTTTAAGAGTCCAACTCCAACTCCTTTGAAGGGCCAAGAGCTGATAGTTCAAACATGATTCAATAACAAGTATTATTATTTTCCTTATATTCCTTAAGGATAAAGAAATCTTTGTTACTTACCATCTCATCATAACTCAGGCAATCCTATCAGAATTGGTCATTTAGAGCTTTCACCACTGACAACATTGTCAGTATTATTTAAGGTTCAAGTTACATTAAGGTAGAAATCCATGGACACATATTAGATGATTTGCTTAAGACCAAGGATTGAGCTGGCCTGCAAAATTTCATGAATGCAAAATATATGACTTTTCATTCTCTGTTCTTTATTTGCTTTTCAAGATCTTCTATGTGTTTTGCTCATATTTTTTCTTGCTTCTAGAAGGAGAATCATGGCTACAGAGAAATAAAGTTATCTGAGTTTTAGAAACCAAGAGAAAAAGGAAGGAGCCTCAGGTGGTCTGTGAATCGTGGATCCATATCTTGATCAATCACTGTGAAAGCCAGAGCAGGGAGATGTCACATAATGATCAGGAGCCATTGGGTTATATTCCTATTTCTTTAGCCAAAAACTCAAATTACAGCCTCTCCAGGCCTACATAGAAATAGGTAAATTTCCGGACCAGCAGTTAGCATAATGGCTATGTCGCTGGACTCCAACGTAGTCGATCACAGTTCGAGTCCCAGACCCGGCAGCTTAAACTCACGCCAGGCGCGTGTACATGCATGCCCAAGTTCCTGAGAGGAGAATGGAAGAGAAGGGATTGCGGCATGGCCATCCCCCCTGGGCGGTGATTTCTCACTTTCTGACTCTCTCTCTCTCTCTGTCTGGCAAGTGCACACGTCCTATAGCAAAAACCTCTCCAAAAAAAGAAAAAAAAATAGGTAAATTCCCTAAAGGAGTAAGTATTTTATTTTGAGGAGAGACAAGGTATGATGAACAGAAGAATACAATAAAATAGAACAGATGTCCATACTACATAGCTATTTTCCATTTCCCTTGAGATACATACATTGAGATTTAGATTCTTGAAGCAAAACGATCACTTTCAGAAACAGTTGCCTTTCCTTTTGTTAACTGTAAAACAAACATGTCTAGGGGTACCAGTATCTTCCCCCTCCCACCAGGTAAAAAAATTTAAATAAGCAGTTGGTTGGAATCATTCATGCTCCAAAATATTTTTCCTACCATCCTGAGATTTCACCATCTGTAACTCCATCATATAAGCCATTAAGTGCCCTTACAAAGAACCCCATAGAATTGGGATGTTATGACTGTAAGGGACCTGCTAGACAATTAAGTCTGTATGCAAAGTCTTTTAAGCAATATTGTCTTTTTCTTTTCTTTTTTTTGGAGAGGTTTTTGCTATAGAGCGCGTGCGCTCGCCAGACAGACAGAGAGACAGAAAGCGAGAAATCACCCCCTGGGGGGAATGGCCATGCCGCAATCCCTTCTCCTCCATTCTCCTCTCAGGATCTTGGGCACGCACGCACACGTGCCTGGCGTGAGTTTAAGCCACCGGGTCCGGGACGTGAACTGCGGTTGACTACTTGGGTGTCCAGCGACATAGCCATTACGCTAACTACTGGTCCCAGCAATATTGCCTTTTTAATGTCCAACCACTTTTTACCCCTAATCTTCAGAAATAGAGTCCACTGTGTTCTAAGGTAGCTCTGAGATTGGATATTGCTGATTACTGGAGAGAAAAGGGAATACGGTATGAGAAAAGAGGAAAACAATAAATCATTATTCATGCTACAAAGTAGTTTTTCCACATAATTATGGGGTGAAGACTACTATCCTGCAATCTCCTCTCATTTCTACTGGGATCATATAAAGTGAGTATTATCACCATTTCCTGGGAGCGTCCTTTAGATATATCTAAAAACAATGGCATGTTCACCTAAATTTCACTTCTCTTTCAAGCCAAAGATTGCTAACCTTTACTCATTTAAATAAGTCTAACTCCTACCTAATCAAAATAATCTCAACTTTGTAATACTTTGGGGGGAAAATCCAGAAATATCTATCTTTATAATTCTTAACAACAGAGATCATTCTACTGGCAGAATTTTGCTATATTTTAAAGAGAGAAAGAAAGTATTCAAAACTAGGAAATAAATAAATGATATAAATAGAGATAGAAGAAGAGACATTACTGCTTTAATTGCCTATCTGTATGCACATGCACACACAAGTACATATATATTTTTTTTATTTTGATCTTTATGGCAGATAATTCTGATAAAATAAACTTTTTCTCTTCATTACTTCCCTGGAAGATGAAGATGAAAATAAATATAGCTGAAAGTTTCATTTCTTAGAATGAAACCAAAGCTCAATTTTGCTTACTCATCACAATCATTCTAAAAGACAGGTATGCTTCTCAACATATCACTAATGAGACTAAGGCTTTACAAAGGGAAGTACATTTATCAGGAGATGAAATTCAAATGTAATTCCTTCTAATTATGAAGTCTTTATTCTTCCTATTTGGTTATGGGACGTGTGGACTTAAAAAACTGGCACGGAAATGGGTTTGGTATAAATTAAACCAGTGAGGTACACATTTCTGTTGATTCTAATATAAATTACAAAAGCAATATCACTGTTATGCTACGTGATAGAGACGAACAACCACACAATATACGATTCTACTTACATGAAATAAGTAGAACACTTTTTTAAAAGGTAATTTTAATGTATTTAATCCTGGATTTGTATTATGCACCACAACAATATAACTATTTTAAACTTCACATGTATACTGGTAATGACAACTAAATCATTGCTACTACTTGACTAATTTTAAGACTCTACAGATAGGAAGATACATGTTGATTTCAGAAATGTTAAAACAGGAAAAAACATACATATCTTGAAACCTATGATAAACAGTAAAAATGGAAAGAAAACTAAAGAGCCAGTGTAACTGATATCTGGGATGTAAGTGAAGGTATGTTGGTTTAGGACAGGAATGGAAGCTGCTTTATAGAAGAGAAAAATGGTGATCCATGGTCCTAGAATGGAACCCACTGTAGAATGAAGCATAGCACCGAGGGACCATCTGTCAATTTCACAACACAAACTGGTTGAGGGATCTTCTTAATTGCACAACAGACACAGAGGCTGAACAAATAGTTAAGATCATCTGTCCATCATTTCAGCCTTCATCACATGCCCTCTCCATGAGGGAGCCATATCTACAAGGCAGCCTTTCCATCAACATTTGTTTATACATCTCTTCATAGATTAACTTATAAAAATGGAGCCTACTTACTTATCAAGAGTTGCTGAGCCCCATCGGAGTTGGTGCAACCTCTCTCATGACAACGGTTCAGAATACTCAGTAAGCTACTTGCCCCTAAAGTGGAATGTGAAGTCTTTCCTACTTAGAGATAGTCATGATACAGAAGGAACAGCATGAGTACTATTGCTCAGATAGAACTTGATAGGGGCAAATACTTACCTTCCTTCCAATTCTCACTCTATGATTTAAGAAGGAGGACAACTAGGTATTATAGTGACTCTTGCCAGCTTTAGATGGCATGTTACATGTACTGTCATGATAGAGCATGGCTTCTGTGCAAGAACATCAAAAAGTGTGTATTTAATACTTATTAGCTGGTAAACCTTCTACAACTTATTTCAACCTTCAAAGCTTCAGATTTTTTTTTTGTTTGTTTTATATTAGGGAAAATAATAACCACCTCAGGCTGACTGGGTAGGCTAGTGGCTAAGGGAGCCAGATCCCACATTACTGACCATGGTACAGATTACACCCCTGGTAGCTTGAAAAAGCACACCAGGATTGTACACAAGCATATCCAGAATTCCAAAAAGACAAAGAAAGGGAGAATGAATTTTCAGTGTGACTGCTCTCTACTGGGGAAAATGCCTTCCCCTCTCTCTCTGTCTCTTTGTCTCTGGCAAGAGCATGTGCATTCTGCAATTAAAAAATAATGATAATAATCTTTATAATATTTTTATAAGAATTAAGTGAACTTGAGTATTTACAGCACGTAACATAGGCCTTGTAAACAGATAAATGTCAATGAGAGTGTATTTTCATTATCACCATTATAATCATCATCACCCTCATTATAGTGGTTAATATTAATCATTATAATGGTTAATATTCAGAGGATCAAGATGGGGAACATGCTTTTGTGTATAAAATGGCTTCTTTCACTATAGGCAGAATCATGTAGAAAGGAAGGCATTTTGATTTGTTGGTACTCCTTGAGACAAGTTACTATTACCAGTTCAAATACAGCTACTGGAAGTATGCAAAGCCTAGTCATTGCCAAAATGCCTTCATTTGCTAAATATTATACGTGTAGCATACCATCTTCAAAGAGTTTAAAAGACTTAGCACATTTCATCTTACTCTGTAAAGATATTTCCCTGGGGCCTTAAGGTAAACTTGATCTTTTCACTCTAAATCACAGACATAAGGCACATAATAGCTGAAATGTAGGGTAATTAAATGTTATTGCTGGTCATATCGTAAGCACTCTTACCTTGCTATTACTTCAGCTACTTACCTTATGTCATGTGATGCATCACTACATCCGGATTTGGTGCCATGCTGCAAAGGTTCCTTAGTTTGATAGCATGATAGCAACATCTTTCAGCCCTTGGTTCCTCTGGATCCTGAGTCTGCAAATATGGACTGGGTAATGAGTTTTCTCTTGTAAGGCCGGCTGGACCCAATATATACTTTCCAGAAACATACAGTTCAATGAAATAAACACATACTTAAATTATGATACAATATATAAAAGGTGTTATGTATGTGCCTATATTGATACATGTCTATACCTTATCCCTACAACGCAGGCTAGATTGAATTATGAGGTGGCATTTGAAATGAGATTTATCTGAAATCTGAGTTATTAATATCTGGGTAAATAATGCATAATAAGAAAAGGAATACTAAAGAGGTGTGATACAGAGCTATTCTAGTAGATGGCTAGAAAAGTTATGACACATTTTGGTGTAGAAAAGCATAGAAAAAATGTGTCATGATTTTCCCAACAACCCAATAATAAAATAAAGTTGTTCTCAAAGTTCATAATTTCAAATATAGCCCACTCATAACTTCCATTGTCAAATATAAAATGATTCCTTTGTAGTGTTATTTCAGAAATCATACTAAACATCTGCATACAATTATTTTATACTAATTATTGTAGTCACATAATTTGTTTCTATCATAATACCACTCTTAATTATTGTCATAAGTTAAATTTTTCATTTTCAACAAATGAAGTGGGAATATAAATAGCAAGTCATATTAAAAATTAAGCATACTATAATTACCTAATTTGAGTTAAGAGGTGTTTAAACTTCCCATTAATTCAAATATCTGTGGCAATTTATAAAGAAATGACAAAATGTATAAATTGAATGATTCTTGGGAAAGACTTTGCTATTCTTTTACTTTAAGCCATTTTAATTTCAGCCTTTTTCTTATAAGAAATAAATAGAAAACTTAGATTAAAATATAAAGCATGAGGGGGACACCTAAAGCACAGTCAATAATCCCAAAAATAGACAAGTGGGATTATATCAGATTAAGAAGTTTCTACATGGCAAAAGACAGAGTAATTAATGTGAATCAACAGCCCTCAGAATGGGAAAATATTTTTGTAAACTATGCATCAGAAAAGGGACTGAAAACCAGAATATACAAGGAAGTCAAGCAGCTGTCTTGAAAAAAGATGATTAATACAGGACCAGCAGTCGGTGTAATGGCTGTGTCGCTGGACTCCCATGTAGTCGACCGCAATTCGAGTCCCAGACCCGGTGGCTTAAACTCACACTGGGCATGTGTGCATTCATGCCCAAGATCCTGAGAGGAGAATGGAAGAGAAGGGATTGCGGCATTGCCATCCCCTCTGGAGGGGTGATTTCTCACTTTCTATCTCTCTGTCTCTCTCTGTCGTTCTGATGAGCACACACACCCTATAGCAAAAAAAAAAAAAATCTCAAAAAAAGAAAAAAGATTAACCCTATTAAAAGAAGGGAGAATGTATTGGGAAAAAAAAAAAAAAAAAAAAAAAAACTCTCTAAGGAAGACATACAAATAGCCAAAAGGCATATGAAAAAATGCTGAATATCCCTCATTCTAAGGGAAATGCAGATTAAAACCACAATGAGATACCATCTAACCTCAGTCAGAATGACTAAGATTAAAAAAAAAAAATTGATAAGTCCTGGGGAGGGGATGTGCTGAAAGGGGAACTCTCCTGCACTGCTGGTGGGAATGTAAATTGGTCTAGCCACTGTGGAAAACAATTTGGAGATTCTGCAAAGATCTACAAATAGAACTACCATATGATCCAGCAGTCCAATTATAATCATCATCACCCTCATTATAGTGGGTAATATTAGTTATTAAAATGGTTAATATTTAAAGGATCAAGGTGGGGAACATGCTTTTGTGTATAGACGCTTCTTTCACTACAGGCGGAATCATGTAAAAAGGAAGGCATTTTGATCTGTAGGTATCTATCCAAAGGACAGAAGAATTCTCAATTGGAAAAGTGCTTGCATATCAATGTTTATTGCGGCATTAGTCACAATTGCTAAGACATGGAACCAACCCAAATGCCCACGAACAGATGAATGGATTGAAAAAGTATGGCACATATATTCTATGGAATACTACTCAGCCATAAAAAACAACAAGGCTCTGGATTTTGACAGAAAGTAGATGAATATGGAAGATTTATTGCTGAGTGAAGCAAGTCAAGCTATAAAGGAGAGACACCGTGTGTCTCTACTTAATATATCGAGTGTCCACACTCTATGGCCAAAACTGAATGAATAAAGATTATAGTAACCTAGTAAATGGTTGTGAATACCAGATACAGTGTGAGAAGAATGCAGGTGATGGAGTAGAGTCTAAGGAAGGATATTAAGGAGAAAAATAGGCAAGGCATTTATAGGACAAATAAATGGATTATCAACTATTGAAGATAACTTTATAGTATTGTCAACTGAACTGGTAAGAAATGTACACATGTTGGAATATTCACTTTGTAAGCTAAGTAACATGATTGAATGTATAAAAGAAATGGAAATAAAAAGAAATTAAGAATTAAAAAGATGATAATAAATTTAAAAATTAATAAAAGAACAATGGTTTATTTAAAAAAAGCATGGGAAATAATTTTAATTTAGAATTTATATACCAATTCTTCAAAATACTCTAAAGAGGGACAAGCAGTTAGTATAATGGCTATGTCACTGAACACCCATGTAGTCAACCACGGTTTGAGTCCCAGACCCAGTGGCTTAAACTCACGCTGGGTGGGTGTGCATGCATGCCCAAGATCCTGAGAGAAGAATGGAGGAGAAGGGATTGCCGCGTGGCCATCCCCCCTGGGGGGTGATTTCTCGCTTTTTATCTCTTTGTCTCTCTCTGTCTTTCTGGTGAGCACACGCACCCTATAGCAAACACCTCCAAAAAAAAAAATGTAAACTACTCTAAAGAGGTATATTAAAGTCAAATTTTATTATTTCCAGGATTATATCCTTAGTCTTCTATAACTGCCAAAAAATTTCTGTAGAAAGTACTTCACAAACTAGATCATGAACATCAAGTAACTGAATTTCTCATATCCTGTCTGTGTGTGCATGCATGTGTGAATATACACATGTATGCACACAAGTATGAGAGAGAGACTGAGAGAGTGCTAGCCCTTGTGGTTTTGTTTACTCATTAGTTTATGGTTTTATATCCACACTCTACATTAATATTTTTCTGCTTTACTTCCACCAAAGATAATTGAACTGTCTGAAATGAAGAAAGCAATTTGTGAATCATCACTGATAGTTGAAATAAAAGAAAATATGTAAGTCCATGTGTAAAATATTATAGTATATATATAAATATTCTATACACTACACTATATAGAGTGTAGTATATATACATATATGTACACACACACACACACACACACACACACACATATACTGACCTACCACATTCTCCTTAGGGTAAAGAAAGTAAGATGTAGGTCATCAATAATAGGTAATACAACAAAACATATTTGTATATTGTGTAAATATATGTAGATATAGATGGTATAAAAATTGTATATATATAAACTTAGCTAGCCCTTACTCCACATCTGAAAACAGCAAACACTTGGATCTTTATTAAGGAGGGCAACGTAGATAAGAAGAAATGACCACTGGCACAATGATCTAGTGTATGTATTTTATATGACATCATCTTATGTGTTAGACTTTTATTTTTGCAGTAATAGCAGCTGAGATGTAACATAGAGTCTGAAATTAAAAAAAGAAAAACTTAGTAACCATTTTAAAAATGATTACTAAGATGTTTGACACAGTCTGTCTCCTTATTGAGTTCTCTCTCCATAGAGCATGGTTCTGCTATTTAGGAGACAAGTCACTTGTTTACGCTCCCTGGACTTCAGATTTTGTATTTGCAAAGTGAGATAATGGTAACTCAAAACTGTAAGTGTTAAATAAGATGATGGTAATCAAGGCTTAGTGCTATGCCACACACATAGTAAGTACAATGATAGATTAGATGGCTAGTCACCCAAAATGTTCCATTTATCAATTTAATAAAGACATAACCTTTATTCATGTTTCTCCAACACTTTTATTTTTAATAATTTAACACATATGGAGAAGTTGGAGAAGTACTAACATTGAGCTTTTGCACAGTTTCACCTATATTTTGTCACCAATATTTCATCACCTTGGCTTAAGTTCTTTTTTATTTATTTATTTTTTTGAGAGGTTTTTTCTACAGGGCACGTGTGCTCACCAGAAAGATAGAGAGAGACAGAGAGACAGAAAGCGAGTAATCACTCCCCAAGGGGGATGGCCACACCACAATCCCTTCTCCTTCATTCTCCTCTTGGGATCTTGGGCATGCACGCACACGTGCCCAGCGTGAGTTTAAGCCACCGGGTCCAGGACTCGAACCACGGACGACTACATGGGAGTTCAGCGCAATAGCCATTATGCTAACTGCTGGTCCCACATTGGCTTAATTTCTTGATAAGGGATGGATAGATATGCAGATAGGTAGGTTTTGATAAATTATTTTAAAGTAAGTTGTATATTTGATATTTAAAACCTAAATACTTCAGAATACATCTTTTGACATAATCATTGTTTAACTTTGTAAGGTGAAATTGAAATTGTTTTATGAATTCAGTGCCTTTAAGGATTAAGTATGAGCCAAAGTTCAGTGAAAAATAAAACCTTATTCCTCATTTCCCATATAGGTAGAACATCATGCTTGTCAAAGTTCCTGGACTTCCTCTACCTCATCGCATCAACCTTAATACTATGATGTATCAAGGAGGAACCTGCCCCATTGCATTGTCACTGTTTAGAGTAAGAGTAGAGAAAATTAAACTCAGAAGGTTTGAGTTTCTGAAAACCAAGCAGTGTTTTTAAAAAGCTAGTTCTGGGGACCAGCAGTTAGCGTAATGGCTTTGTCGCTGGACTCCCACGTAGTGGACCGCGGTTCACGTCCCGGACCTGGTGGCTTAAGACTCACGCTGGGCACGTGTGCGTGCGCGCCCAGGATCCCGAGAGGAGAACGGAGGAGAAGGGATTGCGGTGTGGCCATCCCCCCTGGTGGGGTGATTTCTTGCTTTCTGTCTCTTTGTCTCTCTCTGGCAAGTGCACGCGTCCTATAGCAAAAATCTCTCAAAAAAAAAAAGCTAGTTCTGTAACTGACTTCTCACTTCCCCACGTGAATAAAAGGAAATAGATTCATGTCCAGCAACACTATAAATGTTTATAATCATTATTAACTTTTATCAGCTTAGTATCTCTGTAAGGTAAGAATTTTCTTTCTCATTTTTTAAAGATTTATTTTATTTCATTTATTTATTCACTTTTATTTGGCCAGGGAGAGACACGGAGAAAGAGAGAGAGGAAAAGTGAGAAAGGAAGCCACCAGGTCCTGGACTCAAACCATGGTCAGCCATGTCGGAGTGTCCAGTGCCTTAATCTTTGCCACTTGCTGGCCCCTTTTCCTCATTTTTAAGGTGATGATCCAGAAACTAAGAAAAAAATAATTCTTCACCTATGGTAACAAGTGGTAGGACTGAAAATTAAAGCTTACTCTTTCTTATTCTAAAATGATGCTATTTATATCAACAAATTGAAACTACCTGAGTTCTCACTGCTTAGCATTTTCTCCTTCTGTTACAGAGGGCCAATTGCATTTGGAAACCATAGCTTAGAGGATATCTTTTCCCATCCATCACTAGTTAAAAAAAAATCATTAAGTGGAAAATAGCAGATAAACTCTATCTGAAAAATACATGTAATATACAATGAGTGAAAGCAATTGGTGTATCTTAATTGGCATGCACTGGGCTAATAGCTTAATAAAATTCATGCTTTCAGGAGTCCAGTTAGAAAGAATTTCAATCATCGCATATGAGAAAAATCAGAAAGTAGACATTGAACTTCACAATCGGAATGTGCATCAATCCTGCTTTACTTAGAGATATATTATAGTTCAATGGAAAAGTTCAGCCTTGGGTGTATAGGAAATGTTATTTTAGCATACGTTATAGATAAGACAAATTCCAAAGAGTAGTCACTTTTTAGAAGCCCTCTTCCACCTCTGTCTGCTTCTATCCCCTAACATCACGTACTCTCTTGGTTCCTGTGTGACCTTTAACTTTTCCCAGTAAAACTAAACCTTATTTTCCAAGGAAACAAGTGCAGTTGTATGAAATCTCCAACCGGCAAAATGTCTATCATAGCATAAATGTTGTCTTGTAGAGCTAGGACATGTACTTAGGTGGTTGGATTAGTTAACAGGAAACTATTTGATAGCCTTTCAAATCACACAATGTTGATGACAATTACATATTATTATCAGTGTTTAGGATATTTGGGATTTTATACAGACCATAGTCCCAGCCCAGATTTTTTTGTTTAGAAGCTTGAGTCCAGGATCAGGTTCAGGGAAATAGACGAGACCGTCATGGGTGCTCCTGTTCTCTGCCTGTTTCCCCATGTGCCCGTCCCTCTGCCAGTCCCTCCTCAGAGTTCTCAGGAGCCCTGGAGTTCTCTCCATACCCTTGACTAAGGATATACTTAGATGCGATATAATTCAACAGTCACATAGCTCCTCATATGAATGTAACCATAGCAACATTAGGAATATTACATTATCTTTATATATAATATTTCACCTAATACGAGTCATTAATGTCCTATTCTTATACTTTTAAAGCACTAACTCAAATTTTGACACAAAAAAAGAATTGTCCTCCCATTATAGAAATGTCTAGCATCACTGAGTACATCTATATATGTAAGTGCTTCTTAAAGATCCTAAAATCATATTTCATAAAGAAGCCACCTCTTCTGTTTACTTGTGTCAACCTCTCCAATCTATGTTTTCAAAAGAACTAGGTTATCTATAACTGAAATAAATGATATTTGGTTAAGTTCAACCAACCCCTTGTCTTTAAGAAGGAAAATGCAATGAACTACTCTCCATTTATATCCTAGTGCCTCCGAGAATAAAAGCTTCATCTTCCCTCATTTCTGAAGCATTCCCCTGTCAAATCAACCCCTCTGGAACAGTGTGAGCCTAACTCTAGTGGAAGTTTAAAATTCTCCTTCTATGTATTCCCTTCATCCATATATTTATCCTTTGGTATCAGTTTTTTCGAGTGATTACAATTATTATATAAACACAAGAAATGGACACTTCAGGGAAGTATGTGAGTAAAACCAGGAATACCTAGATTTTAATCTCAATTATTTTTTTTAATTAATTTTTTTTTTGGAGAGGGTTTTCGCTATAGGGTGCGTGCGCTCGCCAGACAGAGACAGAGACAGAAAGCGAGAAATCACCCCCCAGGGGGGATGGTCACGCCGCAATCCCTTCTCCTCCATTCTCCTCTTGGGATCTTGGGCACACACGCACACGCGCCTGGCGTGAGTTTTTTAAGCCACCGGGTCCGGGACGCGAACCGCGGTCGACCAAGTGGGAGTCCAGCGACATAGCCATTACGTTAACTGCTGGTTCCCCTCAATTATTTTTCTTTTCAAGAGA
Source organism: Tupaia tana (assembly GCA_026018925.1). Classification (NCBI taxonomy): domain Eukaryota; kingdom Metazoa; phylum Chordata; class Mammalia; order Scandentia; family Tupaiidae; genus Tupaia; species Tupaia tana. Next base: position 154,033,143 of record JAKSZU010000003.1, read on the forward strand.
GTGTGCTTAATGATCTAGACTTACTCAAAAATTTGATATGCTTTTTAACGACCTCGCCCACAAAGTCACAGTCTCAGTTTTTATTGTGAGCAGTAAGGCTTGTTCCAGAGCTTATATGATACTGCTAACGTCCCAGTTCGAGCCTATAAATGCAAAAGGTAATGAAGACTTAGGATTTAAATAGGTGTTTTATTAATATCACCATTGTTTAAAATGAACTTTGCTCAGTTTTTTCATACATTTCTTTTCAAAGAAAAAAGAAAAAATGGAACTCACTTACCACAACCTGACATGCAGATAACAGATGGCTATGGGGTACTTTTTTTTTTTTCCCAGAGTAAAAAAGCATTAAAAATAAGGAGTATCATCTATTATTTTGCCTTGCTCTCTTTATCACTTTCAGTCTAAACAGAAAAGTGATGTATTACAGGGAAATGGTCCCCTTTGTGACATTTATGATATGACTATGCAATTTCAACACCATGTTGGTTCATCTTCTGAAATGAATGAGACACAGTAACTTTTCACAGATTTGGTGTTTTGGAAATGAATCTGCGGAAACTCATTAAATGCATGCCTGAGTTCTAAATATCAGAAATTATCCTATTGCAGTTGTAAGAATGCCCTGAAAAGTATCCTGAAATATGCATGTAGGAGATGAGAAATGACTACACCCTGAAAAATCATTAGACAATATTTCCATGTTTTGTTAGTTGTAAAGAAAAAACTAGCTATCTCGTGTGCATAGTTGTCAGCTGTCTTTGTGGTAGAATTTCAAACTGGATATGAAGATGCCTTTTTCCAAAGTGCTCTACCAGATTGCTCAGTAAAGACTCAATTTCCCTTTTGAGTATAAATTGGAATTGCTCTGGTTTATTTTGTGCTTATTAAAGACATCACAAAACATTTTTTTTAATTTGTCCATAGTTATCCCCATCAAATGAACTGAATCATAGGGGAATTAAAAAGTATGTTCCAAGTAACATATTTAATAAATTGTGCAGCTGAGGTGGGGATGCAGGTCAACCTTAGGCCAAAATTCTAAGTCTTTAATCAATCTTATAGCTTGCGGATTTGAGGTAAAAATGTCACCCTCATAGAGCAGTATCAATTAGATTATTATATGTAAGTGAATAAAATTGAAGTTCCTGAGCCTCACTAGGCAGCTGGGAAAAGAAAGAAAATGGCATTGTTAAAGGTTTTGATTCTTAAGAATGCCCCCAATGATTGGTAAGTACCACTGAATACCTCTTCCTCCCTCTCCAAGCTCTGTCTACTACCTTCACTGGCCATAAGACTTAGCGATTCTGAAACCACTGTGCGTCGTGCCTCCGTGGGATGCCAACTTTGGCCCATCTCATCAAGCTGCATTCTTTACCTTAGCATTGCTGACACTGGGGAAAACGCCCCAAGTCCCCAGTCATTGCCTTTTCTTACAAGTCTGAACATTGTTCCCTTATAAAATTGCCAGTTCCCATTGGCCTCTTTTAGGGACATTTTATAGCAAATACATATGTAGGTTCTATTACTACAATATATTTTGTTATCACGTATGCATAATCCTCTTTCACCCAGGAAATGCAAATACTACGAGAGTGAACGGGTTATGAATTTTCAATAATAATTCATAGGCTTTACTCAAAACTCTCTCTCCCTGCAATCATCAGGCCCTGCTTCATATATAGACAAGATAAAAGCACATTTGCTGGGGAGCAAGTGGGACTGGAGAAACCTCATCATACCCACCCCCTGATCTTGAGCCTTACAGAAGCAACAGAGGCTTACACAAAATTCAGGTTATAAACCACTAGCCTTCATTTGGATTTTTAAAAATATACATCTCTCTATGCAATTAAATGGTATTCCTATAGAATAAAGAATTGTGCCTTAAAAACATAGGATATGAAGTGCCATACACACACACAATATAAAGCTGATTATTTGATTTAAATGTACTGTGAATATAGTTCTGAAATAATTTCCTACGTATCACCCCCAAACATAAAACTTAAAAAGAAACGTGTCCAGTTTTTAAAAATATACTTTATAAGAAGATTTTGATATAAACATTTATGTAATGTAAAATACTTTTTACTTTTTCTTAATCATACTGATAAACTTATATTAAGGCCATTCTAAAATGAGATGCTGATATTTCAAAAATAGCAAGTTCTAACCACTTCTCATTTCACTGTTGAATTAAAAACCATAAATGAATAACCTATGGCCAATGGCCAGGCACCCAAGGATAGATGAATAGTTTTACCATCTGGCAGCCCAATGGGGCCTTCATAAATAGCCCGGGACTATTGTATTTAAACTAAGTTTAAAGTGGGACAGCATGGCAAAAACAGGAGAACATACTGGGGGGCACAGACATAGGGAGAGAAAGGCAGACAAAATAACTTTTTTTCTCTAAACTTTCAAGCAAGAAATAAGCACACATATTATTCATACTCTGAGAACAAGGCTCAATCTATTTCAGGAGGAAAACAGACCTTCTCTAAAATCTTAGAACTTGTGTCTACCACTAATTGTCCATGCAAAATGAGAAACATGTAAATTCTCTAGACTTGCATTTACTTTTAAAAACTAAATATAAATATGTGTGTATGCATGTGTACATGCTTCCCTAGGGTCTCTTCCAGGTGCGTTGTTCTTTGATGGTAAAGAAAAGAACCTTCTTTCCTGACAGATTCTCACAGGCATTCCTGTCTCTCCAAGTTGCATTTTCTGTCTCCTGTTTGTTACATATCACTGTGTCTGCCTTGTTTTGCTTATGTCTCATTAAAAGGTGGTGCTGCTTAATGGAATAGAAAAAAAAACTGCATTTATAAATTACTCTAATCTCAAAAAGATGGGCATTTAGCATCTCTCCTTGTATAATTATTCAATTGAATGTGATATTGCAAAACCATTAGTTGGATAAAACAATCATGTGAACAAGCAATTTCATTCTGAGTCTAGGGAGATTTAAATTTGGTTCAGCGCTAGAAAGGAGTAATGCTCCCTGGAAGGACCTTCTGGGTGTGTTATATGTTCAGTGAATGATAAGTCCTTAGGTAAAAGGCATAATTTAATGCTCAGAAGCTAACGTTCATCATAGAGCCATTCATTATACAACAAGTCTTTGTTGCTGGATATGAAGAGGAAAAAAAATGTATTCATGTAGAGAGGCGAATTCAGATATAGCCTGTCATTTTGCAATTCCACAAGTCAGCTGAGCTGTTAACATGCTATCTGACCATGTTTCCAGAAGAGTAAGGGATCACATTCTGCCAAAGGGTTTCAAAAATCACATTTTTTAACTAAAATCTATTTTTCATTATGCTAATAAAAATTCAAAAATATAAGAAAGAATATGTCAAGTTTAGAAAGAATGATCCATTTCCTGGAGTTAGACTGGTACACAGTTTCTTGAAAGTCCATGAATTAATGAGCTCACCACGTCTGAATGTGTTTAAGCAGAAGATGAATATGTGTGTAATCCATGGAGCATAGCTTTATCACATGATAAACTTTGAAGAACATTGTAAACTGGAAGGGCCTCTGGTACTATAAAGCTTTTTTTAAGAATTATTTAATTTTTTGAGAGGTTTTTGTTATAGGGCACATGCGCTTGCCAGAAAAAGAGAGACAGACAGAAAGAGGGAAATCACCCCCCAGGGGTGATGGCCATGCCACAATCCCTTCTCCTCCATTCTCCTCTCGAGATTGTGGACACACAAACACACGCGCCCAGTGTGAGTTTAAGCCACCAGCTCCAGGACTCAAACTGCAGTAAACTACAGTCCAGCAACATAGCCATTGCACCAACTGCTGGTTCCAATTCTATTTATTTTTATTATTTTAAAATTTTGCTATAGAACATATGCACTCGCCAGAGAAAGAGATTGAGAAAACAAGCTGCCGTATTAGAGACTTGAACTACAATTGACTATGAGAGAGTCCAGCACATTAACCACCAGGCTATCTGCTGGTCCCTCTACAAAGCTTTTGTTCTATGGAGTTAAGTATTCTCAGTAGATTGCTCAATTTCCAGATATTTTCTCTTATTTTGTAGTTTAGGTTTTCTGAGCACATACCAACACATGCATAGAAGAAGTTAATAATAAATATTAACTGGAAGATAGAAGAAATACACCCGGATTATTAAAGTTTACTAATTAATCCTCTTTGTAGTTATAATTTAACTAGAAGCATGTGTGTAAAACATAACTGCGGTACTATGAAAAGTAAACGGCTTTTTAATGCATATTTGCCACCTAGTTTTAGACTTGAAAGCATCTTAGAAATTCTCTTGGTACCTTTCCCTAAGGGGAGACTTTTAATGCAGTCAAACTTTAGCATTTACCTATTATTTTCCTTACAAATGTGTATTTTCATCTCTCTTCTACACTGTTGTTAAAGTACTATTGTTTAAATATGTAAGTACATGACTAAGCTACATTTCCATTCTTTGGATTTCATGATTAAAATGCAATTTATAATATGTTTGAAGCATAGAGAGTGTTGGGACTTATGTGATTGAGAACCTGTGACATAAATCTGAACTTTACATCCTAACAGATAAGGAAACTGATGTTCAAAAAACCTAAATCCAAACGATTTACCCATTATCACAGGAATCATGATACTAGATGGGGAACTAGATGGTAGGCATCTTGACTTATAGTTCAGCACATTTGCTATAAACTGAGCTCTTAGTGAAGTGAGAAAAAAAAAATGAGCCAGAAACCTTTTTTTTAGGAGGCCATGCCACAGTCCCTTCTCCCCTCAGGATTTTGGGCATGCACACACACACATCCGGCATGAGTTTCAAGCCACTGGGTCCAGAACTTGAACTATGATTGACCATGTGGGAGTTCAGCAGCCTAACCATTATGCCATCTGCTGGTCTCAAAGAGGCATAAATTTTGAGTGACTTCCCCAAGATTACATTGAATAAGAGTTTAAAAAATTACAATTAATGTTACATATATATTTTAACTGTTTTATTCATGATAGTGTGTGTGTATGCACCTGATAATGAAAGAGAGAGGCACTATCAACAGGATCTCATGACACCAAAATCTCCTTCTCCCAGCCCGATAGCTTGTCAAGATTTTGGGTGTGTGTTTGTGTGTCTGGTATGTTTCAGGATGAATAGGCCAGGATTATAAACTACAGTGGGGGAGTCAGTTCTGCATGCAACCAACTACTCCATTAAGATCAATTCTGTATTTTTATTTTTTTGTTTTTTATTTGTTTCTTGAGAGAAAAAGAGAGAAAAGTGACCTCCACAGGATTTTATGCTGTGATCTTTCCCAGCCGGCCAGGATTGAGGGCACATGTGCACATAGGTGTGTGTATAGGTCAACTCAGCAACAAAATCTCAATTTTCCCTATGGCTTCCAAAATTGTGGAGCCTTGCTCTTCCACCAAAACACTGTGACTGGGTGAGTAATATGTATTTTTCACTGTGTAATTGGGAGAATGAAGAGTTGGTTGATTTTGGTTTAATTATTCACAAGATCTACTTTTTTCATCTGTTTTTACCAAGTGCTAATTTTTACCTCAAAAACCTGTTCTATAAACATTTCTAAAATTGAGCTGAATGGAATAATTTTTTTTAGAGAGAGATTTTTGCTCTCGGCCACATGCACTGGCCGAAGAGACTGAGAAACAGAAAACGAGATGTCACCTCCCTGGGGTGATTTTCATTTTCCTCTTGGCATTTTGAGCACTCACGCACATGAGTTTCAAGTTGCCAGGTCCAGGACTTGAACCAGGATTGCCCACGTGAGAGTCTAGCACCTTAACCACTATTCCACCTGCTGGTCCCAACAATAATTTAATCTCTGTAAAGATAATGTATTGTTTTTTTTGTTGTATTAACATTTGTACATAATTAATTAACAAGGTAGCATTGATGATTGCCTTAAACAAAAATAATAATTCTGTTGGAAAAATAATAAAATCATGATAAACAAATGGGTTAAGATACTAACACTAGCCATACTTCCTTAAAACATTTGAGTAAAGCAAATATTACTTTTTTAAAATAAAAATCCTTTCAGTAATGAAAACAAAAAAATTGTGCATTTTCTTCTAATGGTTTCTAAGTTTTGTTTTGCATTTGTTAGTCCTAGTGAAATTGGAGATATGAGTGCATATGTATGTATACTTTGGGATATACATTTATTATTTATTTCCTGTATATATTGGGCCATCAGAAAAGTCATGACACATTTATGCACAGAAAAATGGACAAAATTTACCCTGACTTTTCCAACATCACTATATACCTAAACAACTCAGGAAAGTTAAATGACTAGCCTATCCCAGTCTTATTTCCTTTTCTGCTATCTCTGTGATATGCCAAGTATCCACAGTTTCTGAGTTTCTGTCTAATGGAATTATTAGTTCACTCCTTTACCAATGCAGCGCTGCTTTAATTTGTATAAATGAAATATTAATATATCATCAGACAGCCTGTTGTTTTTATTGGCCTAGTGATCTTCCACATAAATTTTTAAATCACTTAGTCAAGTTTTTTTTAAAGCCAAATTAATGTTGTGATTTGATTACCCTGATTTATAGGTTTAGTTGGGAACACTTGATCTCTTCATGGTATCGACTGTTTCTTTCCATAGACGTCCATGAAGAAATAGGATATAGTTCCTCTGTTACAAGCTATTTTAAAACATGTTCCATAAAATTTTTACCTTTTAAAAATGACTTATAGTCCTGTTCTGCAAAATTTCTGTGTATTATTTTACTGGAATGTGTCCTCTTCTACTTTTTGTTTACTTCTGTTAATTAAAAACTATGTTTTACTTTAATGTTTAATTTCGAGATAGAGATTGACAAGCAGTTTGAAGACTGAGATCCTGTGTACCCTTTTCTCAGTCATTCACAGTGGTAATCTCTTACAAAACTTTAGTACAACATCACAGCCAGGGTATTGACATTAACACTACCATGCGATTCCCATGTTGGTCTTTTGCAACCATAACAGTGGGAAACGTTGCTTTCCTGAGCCTACCTACTCCTTAACGCCTGTCAGTCACTGACGTGTGTCCATTTCTATAGTCTTGCCATTTCAAGAATGGACTGTAAGTGGAAACATAAAATATAATATCTTTGGAAAAGACTCTTTGTCCCTTGACATAATTCTCTGGACTTGCATCTGCATTGTTGATCGTATTCAGAGCTCCATTTTATTGTTGATGAGTTATAGTCCATAGGCGGAATTCTCACACTTTACCTAACTAACAGGTGTAGAAGTACCACTAAGTTGTCTCCAGTTTCTGGTTATTACAAAAAATTCTCATATATTTATGTCCAGGTTATTATGTTAATATAAATTTCTATTTCTGTGGAATGGAAATACTCAGAAGTATAATTTGCTGGGTTGTATGGTAGTTTCGTGTTTAGTATTTTCTGTTGTAATAAGAAACAAACAAATTCTCTTCCATTTCTGCATCATTTCACATTTTCACCAGCAATGTACAGGTTACCTGATTCTCCACGTCTTTGCCAGCATATGGTGCTGTTACTTGGGGGTTTTTTGGGTCTGTTTAATTTTAGTCATTCTGATATGTGAGGTGATATTTCTTTGTGATTTTAATTTGCATTTCCCTATTGACTAATATTAAAAATGTCTTATATGCTTATTTGCTATTCACATATAATCTTCAGTAAAATGTCTTTTTCGTGTCTGGGGTCCTTATGGGCTGCTTGGTTTCTTATTGTTTTGAGTGTTCCCTTAGTTTAAGTTGCTGTCACAAAATACCATAGACTGAATGGCTTAAAAAACATTTTCATGGGACCAGCAGTTAGTGTAATGGCTGTGTCGCTGGACTCGCATGTAGTCGGCCGCAGTTCGAATCCTGGACGTGGTGGCTTAAATTCACACCGGGTGCATGTGCGTGTGTGCCCAAGATCCCAAGAGGAGAATGGAGGAGAAGGGATTGTGGTGTGGCCATCGCCCTGGGGAGAGTGATTTCTCACCTTCTGTCACTGTCTCTCTCTGTCTCTCTGGCAAGCACATGCACCCTGTAGCAAAAACCTCTCAAAAAAAAAAAAAAAAAAAAAAAAAAAAAAACATTTTCCTTCAGTTCAATATGTATCTTTTATTTTACTTCAGACTTCTTCCTTTGGCCATGAATTCTTGAGTAGTGTGCTGTTTGGATTCAAAAAATTTGGTATTATTCCTGAAAGTTTTGTTATTGATCTCTAACTTGATTCCATTATGGTCAAAAAGGGTTTGCTTTACTGCCGAGGATGTAGTTTGTCTTGGTATACAGTCAGTGGGCACTTGGAATAAATCTGTATTCTGATGTTGTTGGGTGGAAGGTTCTATAAATATCGATTTTATTTCATTGGCTGATGAGTATACAGGAAAGTATTGATTTAGTGGGCTTGGGTTGCTTAAATCAGACAAATTTCTAAGAAAGACCGATATTCAGGACTGGTATTGGCTGTCTTCTCTGGGAATGAGCTCTGAGCCCTTGGACTATTCTGACAAATTAGAATGTTTTTATATTACAGAGCCCTTAGGCCATGAGGTACCCTTTTTGATCAGATACTTTTTGCCAACAATGATATTTACCACAAATACCTGTTTTGCTCTGGATGATGGATCCCCAACAAAAACCCTAAACTCACAACTTACTGAGCTTTAGTAGCAGGTGACACTGCCTGAATCTTCATACATTGTGGCTGAAATACTTAAGTACAATTGTCTTTTTTTTATTTTTTAAGGAATTATCTTATAGAATTTTATTTATTTATTCATTTAAATTTGACCAGAGAGGGGGAGAGAGAGACAGAGAGAGAAAGTGAGAAAGCAAGCCACCAGATCCAGAACTCGAACTGTGGTTGGTCATGAGTGAGTCCAGCACCCTTAACCACCATGCTACCTGCCAGCCCCAAAGCACAACTGCCTTACTCTACTGGGAGAGACAACTGGAAAATCACACCTCATCTCCCACTGGTTTAATTCCAGGTATCTTTTCCCATGTCTTTTTTTAAAGCCTCAATGATTTTCTTTCCCGATTACATTGTTAATAATACTTTCTCTCACTATAGGAAGAAAAATATAAAATAGCATACTAATTAAAAAATATTTACCAAACAAAAAAGTAACTTCCTATATAAATTATGCAATGAGGATTTAATTTCAAAATTTCAAAGAACACAAACATCTTAATACCAAAAATAAATCATTTTAAAAATAAATAAATAAATGCCACAAAAGAGAGAGCACTCCAGGTATTTAATGTTCTAGAATTTTCTTTTCAAGAGAACTTGACAATTACAAAATATGGTCTCCCTGGTTTGCTGATATTATCCTTCTTGCTAAAAACATCTTACTTCAAGGGGAAAAGAAGAAGCAAAACATTTAAGGGGCACAAAACTGGAAAATTATCTTTTGATGATAGCATATATGATAATATCTTTAACTAGACTAATATACAGTGTATTCATGCTGGGAAAATTCATTTTGCAAGCTATAATGATATGCATTTATGATATGATATGCATTTATGATATAATGATATGCATTATTTTACATATAAAAAATAAACTATGGGAAAAGCATCTTACTTCAAATTGAACTTTAAAGTTGCTTGGCTTCTTCTAACTATGGATACTAGTTCATTCACTAGGATGTTTTCCTTTTCTTTTTTTAATGTGATTGCCCTTTCTTCTGATTTGCAAGAATTTCTTTATTTCTTATCTTAACTTCTGATTTGTTTTATATTCTTCCCAAAATATAGATCTGAGTCTCATGCAATACATTCATTACCTGTTGCTAGATATACATCCAGAATTGTAACTCTCACAGTTCCTTATTTAGTGGTCAACATGCAGCGTGAAGTCCATGTTCTAATGACCTAAACCAGCTTCCTCTAAGTGTACAGAGGGCTCTACTTTCTTTCATCCTACAATACATCCATCCCCTTCTTTCCCCAATAGTGCTATTCAGTGTCAAGGTTTCAATGAGCTTAAGACTGAAAATAATTTTTCTATTACAAATGAATTGCAATATACATTAACACAAAATGATTAGAAAATGGTAAGAAAATAGTCCCTTTATAATTCACAGTAGATCAAGTTTGTCTGATGTTTCAATATGAGTATTTACCTCCATGTTTCAGTATATTATTATTATGTTTTACATGTTCCTGTATGAGTTTGATAAAGCAGAGTCTGCTAATTTTTCCCACTGAGGCACTATGTATTTTGAAGAAACTCTTGCTGAAATGAGTGAGTACTAAATATTATTTGCTTTTAGATTTGTTGTAAACAAATAAGATTCTTCAGGCCTGCTTTTAATGGAGAAGGTTAAAAGTATATCAAAATAAATGAGGTAAGATTATTTATAATAATAAAAACCAAAAAGATAAATATTTTACAAAGATGAATAATAACATTAAGATATAAACCATCTTAGTTTTGTCCTAACTAAAACTAAAAGCTACTAGAATGTATCTTATAAAAAATAAGAAATAGGGGGACCAGCAGTTGGCATAATGGCTCTCATGTAGTTGACTGTGGTTCGAGTCCCAGATCCAGTGGCTTAAACTGATACTGGGTGTGTGTGCGTGCGTGCTCAAGATCCCTAGAGGAGAATGGAGGAGAAGGGATTGTGGCATGGCCATCCCCCCTGGGGGTCGATTTCTCACTTTCTGTCTCTCTGTCTCTGTATTTCTGGCGAGCGCACACACTCTATAGCAAAAAACTCTCAAAATTGAATGAATGAATGAATGAATGAATGAAAGATAGGAAGGAGAAAAATTCAAAAGAAAGCTGAGCAAGAGGATTGAGGAAAGATCCAGTAAATCTCATCATCTCCGCAGGTTACCCTCTGGCATTTTTATCAACATTTTAGAAGTTCATTTAGCTCTCTGTCCACAAAATACAAGACTGAAATAAGTACCGGACAGACATTTGGTAAAACCAACCAAGATAGATGTATACGTTACTTGATGGTCTGCCAGTCAGTTGACAGTTTTGAGTTAAACACCTAGAGTGCACATAATAATATGGCATCTCCTGTAACATACAGACCCTGGTCTTTTCCCTGAAGGACCTTACAATCTAGATTTATAGATGGCATAGTTGTTTCAAGTATATTAAAACAATAACAAAAAGAGTAAATAACTGTATGAAATAATGATACTAGAAATACGTTGTGTCTTAAGCAATAACACCACTTACACAGGCAGAACAAGCACTCCACAAATATTATCTATTAGGAAATAAAAAGACTATAAATGTTTAAATAAGGGTGACATTGCCATTGGCTGGAATGACTAAGAAAGACATTGGAGAGTTCGGACAGATTTTTAATGGGATAGTCGAATATAATCTGGATAGATTAGGAATATAAAGAGTATGTGGGGTGTGTTTGTTCTGTTATCCAGCATAAGGTACCAGAATAGCATAGTGGAAAAAGAAACCAAGACCAGTTTGATTTGTGTAAAGGAATTATAGGGTACATTTAAATAGCAGAACAGGAGAAAGGCAATTACTTACAGATTTGAGAGGGACTTGTACATCTTTTTGTAAATAAATCATTCTCCAGGATCTTCATTTCACTGACCTTTCATTTCTTTGTATGTGGAACAAGGGAACTGAAACCCATAACCTATAACATACTGTTGTCTCTCTGTATGAAGCTGTGATGAAGCTCTAGAGGAATTCTAAATAACACAGGGTAGGTATTGGTTGGTGCTCTTCTGCAGTGTTCTTGGGTACAGTGAGTAGTAGGTCATTTCAGGTTGAAAGAATAGGATGGGAAAGTTCTTTGTCTTAAAGACACAGCCTTAAAAATAACTTTTATTCACAAGATGTAAATTGCTACTACAACACACACACATTTCTCCTAATTTTGCCTCTGGGAGGAAAAATCCTAATAATGTTTCTAGTTAACAAATCAAAGAAAAGACAATGACTAACTCTTAATGGCTTTTTAAATGATTGCCCACAACTCTAATGAATAATTATACCATTTGCTATAGTGACATTCATGAAATTAATTATGGATTTTGAAGGTAAAATATATATGACATTACAGTGAAGCAAAAAGTGAGATAGGGGTGTTCCACTAATGATAGGGAATTGTACACATTTTCCATAATTACACTTTTATGTGGCTTGAAGCATTTGTCTTTTACATTTATTGACTCTACTTTAGTTCTTTAAAGCACTATTCTCAAAATGTTTTATTGAATGTGGTTGCTATGCAACTGCAGTCCAACTGATTTTTAATACAGGTGAGAAAATCATTGAGCTGAAAGAACTTACCTGAGGACAGGCAGTTAATCAGTGAGTGGTAAAAGAAGAGCACCCATGTGGTTTGATTTCTATTAATATTTCTGAGATTGTATTTATTATTTACTTATTCATGATAGAGCATGCAGATATGAGATGGGGGAGAGAAAGAAGCACTCTCCACAGAACCTGGTTATGCTACAATCCCCTTTTTTCAGTCTTCTTGGCTCTTGGGCACTCCATGGATCCTTAGCATGCTTCAGGCAAACAGGGCTGGGAATTTGAACCACAGTCACCATGTGACTTCCAGTATTGTGGCTGGGTACACTACCCACTCTACCACCACAGGGGCCTAAAATTTTATTTTCTATTGTAGGATAACAGAATTCCCATGTTAAGAACATAGGGAACAATTAACATCAGAAACGGCATTATTTGGGACCAGCAGTTGATGTAATGGCTATGTCGCTGGACTCCCACGTAGCTGACCACAGTTCAAGTCCTGGACCCGGTGGCTTAGGCATGTGTGTGTATGTGTGTGTGTGCGCGTGCGCGTGCACGCATGTGCGTGCCCAAGATCCTGAGAGGAGAAAGGAGGAGAAGGGATTGCGGCATGACCATCCCCCCTGGGGGGTGATTTCTCGCTTTCTGTCTCTCTGTCTCTTTCTGTCTGGCGAGTACACGCGCCCTATAGCGAAAACCTCTCCCCCCCCCAAAAAAAAGAAAAGAAATAGCATTATTTCACCACCTAATGCTTTCACGAGCATTTGTTATTTAACCATAGAATGCTACAGATGACCAAATATGAAAGGTACTTCTTGGTAAACAGTAATAAACCTATTGTTATAATTAACTTTTTTTTTTTTTTTTTAGTAATAGCATGTTTCTAACACACCTAAATTCTAGTTCATAATCTCAGAGAATGTATTTTTTAAGGGTTTTTGTTTTGCTTTTGCTGTAGGGTGTATATACACTCACCAGAGAAATACAGAGAAGAGAGAGAGAGGGAAAGTTAGAAATTACCCCCAAGGGGGAGAGGGATGGCCACACTGCAATCCCTTCTCCATTCATTTCTTGTGATTTTGGGCATGTGCACACATGTGCCTGGTGTGATTTTCAAACTGCCTAGTCCAGGACCAGAATCACAGAGCTGGCCATATGGGATCCAAGTGCCTTAACCACCATGCCTTCTGTGGGCCCCAGAGGATGCATTTTCAGCACAACATTATCAATTGGGCATTATGGACCTGCTCTAGCTGTAGGTCCAGATCTTGAGCTTTTGCAAAGTTTAGCTTATTTAACTGCCAATTCTCCTAAGCCTTCCCAGATGGAAATGACTTTAAATCACCACATACATCTCCTTGAATCCTGTCATCCACATTATGACCAAGACAAGTTGGGAGTTGATTCTTTTCTACCTGGCATCTGGAAGGACAATGTTCATGAATCTATAAAAATTAAATAAATAAATAAATAAATAAATAAATAAATAAATAAATAACTTCTCAAGTTGTAGCCTGTGCTGGTTTTGGATATAACTCCTCACACAAAGTGTGAAGAGGAGGAGGAGGAGGAGAAGTCTGAAAAAGAGCTTGAGTTTCAAATAAGTTTTCACTGTTTTCCTGTGGGAAAACAGGGTAAGTAGATACTTGTTTCTAGCTTTCTTTAAAAGATATCAAAAGACAAAGGAATGTCCTGAGAATTAAAGCTGCTTCTTCCTGGGCTGTTATCTTTGCTCTGTTGCCTTCTCTGACATGTCTCTCCTGTAAGACAAAGGTCTGAGAGTCACAAATGAAAGGCAAGGAGAAAGTTGTTTTGTTTTGTTTTTATTTTATTCTTTAAAAGAAGAAAAGACATTCTTTGTACAGAATCCTGGAAATAACCAGTTAATACTTCATTCACGTACTTTAGCTTCTGTGTCAAAACTCATACACCTTTGTTAAGTCTTTTCCAACAATCCTCTGACCTAAAGGATGCTAATTAGAAACCATAGATCTCTAAAGGACCTTCTTATAATTATAAAAAAAATTATGAGAGGGACAAGCAGATGATGTAATGGTACATTGCTGGACTCCAACACAGTAGACTGTGGTTTGAGTCCTGGACCTGGCAGCTTATACACACACTGGGTGCATATGCATGCATGCCCAAAAACCCCAAGAGGAGAATGGAAGAGAAGGGATTGTGGCATGTCATTCTCCCTGGGGAGTGGGGGTAATTTCTCACTTTCTGACTCTGTCTTTCTCTGGCAAGCACATACATGCTATACCAAAAATCTCTCTTAAAGAAAAATTGTGGGAAATACAGTGGAGCAAATGATGATTGGGACCAATTCTTCCAGATATCTTCGTAGCATAAGTTATAAAAACTAACTGCCAGGACCAGCAGATGAAATAATGGTTATGTTACTGGACTCCCACATGGCCGGTCATAGTTCAAGTCCTGGACGCAGAGGCTTGAAACTTACTCCAGGTGTGTGTGCGTGCCTGCTCAAAATCCTGAGAAGAGGATGGAAGAGAAGAGATTGTTGTGTGTCCATCCCCCACCCCCACTGGGAGGGGTGGGTGTGGGGGTGATTTCTTACTTTCTGTCTGTAAGTCTTTCCAGAGAGCAATGTGTCCTGTAGCAAAAATCTCTTTAAAAAAAAATAAATAACAGCAAATGCAAGAAGAATTTCTCATTGAAGAAAAGGTACTAGTATTTAGATGAAAAATAAAACGATGAAGCTGTTAGAGGGTTGATTTATAAAAGGATTAATCTTGCGGTGAAGAATTCTCAGTAAACATGCTGTGGAAAACTATTTCTATGGATGGAACTGATCATCCAAACATAATTATTGGGGTCATATATTATTAGGGAATTCCATATTGCACAATTATTAAAGGAATGTTAATCTTTTTTTTTGTTTGTTTTTTTGAGATGTTTTTGCTATAGAGTATGTGTGCTTACTGGAGAGACAGAGACAAAAACTGAGAAATCACCCCGCCCAGGGAGGACAGTCAAACTAAAGTCCCTTCTCATCCATTCTCCTCTTGGGATTTTGGGCATGCACACTCACGTAACCAGAGTGAGTTTGAAGCAACCGGGTCTGGGACTCAAACAGCAGTTGATTATGGGGGAGTCCAGCGACATAACCATTATGCCACCTGCTGGTCCCAGAAATCCTAAATCTTTAACATGAAACTATAAATCATTAACACCAAAATGCAATCTATGTTCAACATACTCAGAGACATTTTTCTTAGTCACAGAATTCAGATTATAATCACACTTTGATCATGGTGCTAAAGCAGCAAGCATAAAAAACTAGGCTTATGAAGACAATTTTCTAGTTTTACATCTATCTTTTCCTAACTTTATAAATAAGACTATTCAAATTATCTTCAGTATATCACTATGAATTTCACATATAGATGTGAAAAAAAAGTGTTGAATACCTATTACGTGGCAGGCACTGTAATAAAAATTAGGAGACATGGAAAAAATGGAAAAAAAGTCTCTCTTCACTAGATTTTAATAGCAAAGGGGTGGAAGAAAGTTATTTTAAAATGACTATAATAAAGTGGGACAATTGCTAAGTTATAATTAGACATAATAACTCACTTAGTGAGGGTCCTCTAGTACCCCAAACTACGTACTTTAACTCATTTAATGCTCACAAATAACCACAAGGTGTACAGGTTTTATTAGCTATGATTTGTAGGTAATTAGTTGCCTGTAAATACAGAACTAGGGAGCTAATAACAGGGAAATCTCATAGTTGGTAAGTGGAACATATTCAAATGTAGTTCTTTCTCAATACTAAGTCAGTTTTCTTACCTATATATGGTTTTCCTGAGGATGCATATAGAGTAGAAATTATTTCAAAAGAAAAAAATTAAAAACATTTTCTAGGGCCAGCCAGGTGGTGCAATGTTAAGGTGGCTGGATCCCACATGGCCTACTGCAAGTTCAGACCCAGTTGTTGAGTGTGTGTGTGTGCGTGTACACCATAAATCCCAAAAGGATAATGGAGGTAGGGCACTGTGGCAGAGCCTTCCCCTCTTGGGAGTTATTTCTCACTACATTTCTGTGTCACTCCAGTGAGTGCATGCACCCTAGAGCAAACACAACAAAGAAGAAAAGGTATTTACTAAGAAATTAAAATATTGATATCTGAATGTTTAAAAATGTTCATGAGAAAGGGATAGGTCATAAAACCCAGAAATGAAAAGTGGAAAGGCATAGATTCCATCAAAAGCATAATAGTTAAAGTTTTAGTTTAGTGTATATTTAGCAGGGTCCTTAACAGGAAGAGACGAGAGAGAAATTTATGAAACAAGTTATAGAGCATACCAAGGGTTATAAATTTTATTTATTATGCAATTAAACTGCAGGAAAAAAAATTGAGAAGTATGTAAGCTAAGTTTCTAGAAGATAATTTTGAGGTTATTTCAGTAACAGAGGAATTAGAAGTCAAAAATTGAGTACTTCCAAGGTGATATTATCTATCATGGAACCTACAGGCAACCAGCACTGGCCCAAGTTCATAGCATATTTTTTAGTTAAATTTCCAGGAGACATATTATGATTTAATCAGTAAAAACTGTGGGCCAGGGTGGCATGGACACCTGATAAACGTCCAAGATGGTTTTGGGTTCCTTGTCTATTTTTAGTCTTCTTCCATATCCACTATTTTCTCCTTATTTTGCCCAATGTATCTTTTTCTCTTTCTAAGAAAATAGAGTGATGGTCTCTTAAGCAGGTAAAAATTCCTGTCGTCACTTTGTGTACTTGCCTTATATCTAAATCTCATTTTCTCTCGGGAAACGATAGCGCAGCATTCAGGCAATATTTCCATTCCCCTGTCCTCCCGTGTCATGCTCATTGTGTACCCAGTATTACCTTTTTCCTGCCATTCACACATCTGACCTACTCATTCAGGCTGAAGCTGCAGTCCCATCGATTCTGCAAAATCACCTCCTAGTACCCTCCCATGTAGGAGCTGCTGATACTAAAGTTCTATTATACCTACAAATTATCACAATTTCGCACTGAAATAGCCAGTGTGAACTTGTTATTGCAGACAAGCTAAAACGAAACCTCAAATTTCCTTCAAGCTCTAGGACTAATTGTGTTTGTTGGTAACAATGTCAGTGGGCAGAGGAAGAAATGGCGTATTACTAGACTATACAATTTAAAAGATTTTTAAACACTGATCTTTTTTCCTAAATGTACTGATTTTTTTCTGCATAGCAGCTTTTGACTCGCATGGCTTTAGCTTTATGGAACACTTTAGAACTCACATAGGCACCTAGACTCCCCAGCCGTTTCCTTTGAGAAGAAAATAAAAATTTCCCCACAGGACTACTGATCACAGGAGGGACACCTGGGGTTGGAGATCATCAATAAGCAATGATATCCTCATAGCTGACGTGTACTAAATGTGGGCAGCTGATACTAGTGTCACCTTTACTTGTTGACAAAGGGAATAATGATAACTTTTTATGACGCTGGTCTCTGCCAAGGAAAAGTTAAGGCTTAAGTTGCAAATGTTTGGTCTGGTATGTGAAGGGTAAATGTTTTAATAGAAACACATTACGGGAGACAAGGCTCAGTAGGAGGGAAAGCTCAGAGCATTAGAAATTACGCTACTGACGCATAGCAAATACCGCTGTTCAGAGCAGACATGGGTGTAAGGACGTCAGGAGTGATATGGGCCTTCGGACTGTCAGGAAGGCAGGCCACTGTCCCACAAGCAGGGAATCCCAGTGAATGTTGGCAGAATCAACTAACTTGGTACTGAGGTGTCTGTAGGTCTCAGGATTACTCTTCATATTTGACTTTCGTCTGCTTTATCTTTTTGGTATAATAATTAATTCATGTGGGCTGCTCATCTTTAAGAAACTCTGCCCATTACGGTATGCTAACATTTTACTCTCGAATCTAACACATTCCTTTCCAGATATAGATACAAATATAGATAGATACAGATATAGACACAGCTATAGCACTATATCTATATATGCCTGTATCTATGCTTACATAAAATGATTAGATATATATTTGTATTTGAAAATATATATGTATATTTGAGAATATATGAATATATTCAAAATATTTATTGAAAATGGAATTAATATATGAGTTTATATTGGTACCAATTTTTTTAAATCAATGCATAGATTTTATAATATATATTTTTCCATGAACTCTTTGAAGAACCCTCATATATGCATATGTGTGTGTGTATCTTATTTTATTTCTTCCAAAACCAGAATTCACCACTGTTGTGATCAGTTATTCAAGGTACAATGAAAAAGAGAACCCAAACCAAAGATACTAATAGTATACATGACCTTAAGAAAAATGTAGTTGTGGGGCTGGCAAGTGGTGAGGTGGTTAAGGGTGCAGGACTCCTGTGTGGCCATCCACAGTTTGAGTCCTAGACCCACCAGCTTACTTTCTCATTTTCTCCCTCTCTCTCTTTCTCATTCTCTGTCCTTCTAAAATAAACAAGCAAAGTTAAATAAAATAATTCTTAAAAAAAAAAAAGAAAAATGTACTTATTAATGTGTAGTTGATTCTGGTTCTGTGCAGTAGCTATGGTCACGAAGGACACCGAGTTCATCTCCAAAAGTATTATTCCTAGAGGAAATACAGGGTTAGGTTCCTCTAAGCCTCTGATCACAACATTGTCATAGACCAGTCAATACATATCCCTGTTTTAGGTATAATTCTTTTTTGTTTTTAATAGGTTTTTGCTATAAGGTGCATGCACTTGCTAGAAAGACAGAGAGAGACAGAAAGTGAGAAATCACTTCCCAGGGGAGACGGCCACCCCGCGATCCCTTCTCCTTCATTCTTCTCTCAGGATCTGGGCACACACGCACATGTGCCTGGCATGAGTTTAAGCCACTGGGTCCGGGACTCAAACCACAGTCGACTACATGGGAGTCCAGCGACATAGCCATTATACCATCTGCTGGTCCCAGGTGTAATTCTTTTAAAGATACCTTTTTTAATACATATTGATTCATTAAGATCAAATTCATAGCCAATGACACTATGCTTAACAAACCACATCTAACAAGCATATTATTTTTCTCAGGCACAGCACAGCTTTCATATGCTTCAAAGTACTGCCTAGCATTTCAGTAGTACTTTTGGGGGCCTTTTGAAACAACAAAACCACAAACAAATGGTATAATGTGAAACTGTGACACTAAATAAATCATAATAAAGGACACTCACCTCAAAAGAGCGGGAATGAGAAAGCAGTAATATTGCCTTTTTTTAAGGACAGTTGAGAGCATGTGCACTGGCTGATTGAAAACTTGTGTTGCCATTCTGTGTGTTGATTAATGACTATGGGAGTGCTGAGAGCATTGATTTGGGGTTACAAGTAATCTTTGTAAACAAATTGACAAACATGGAATCCATTAATAATGAGGATCAGTGATCTGTAGAAGAGTCTAGAAGATGAACCAATTTAGAAGAAAAATTAGCAGTTTTATCATGCCATATTTAGAGTTTCAGGAATTCTGCTGGGCGTTTATAATAATGAGCCCACTTCCTTAGTAAGAGAAGAGAGTGAAAGAGTAAAACACCGGGGTCGATTGTCTTAGCAAACATAAATGATGATATACCACATCGTATAGGAAAGAAGAGTGAGATTGAAGAAAACTGAACAAAATGTTCTGAGAAATGAAAACATAATTAGGCATCCTGATTATTTCCTTAAAGAAGGGGTGTCATATGTCAGTCTCTGAGGCTAACCTGTATTGCTAAATAATGATCAGAACTGGTTTGAAACTAAGTCTTGCACATATACTAGGAGTTTATA
Source organism: Tupaia tana (assembly GCA_026018925.1). Lineage (NCBI taxonomy): Eukaryota > Metazoa > Chordata > Mammalia > Scandentia > Tupaiidae > Tupaia > Tupaia tana. The sequence continues at coordinate 154,053,235 of JAKSZU010000003.1, forward strand.
ATTACTCATAACGATGTTCAGCCATCCTCCTATTTTATCTGCTACTGTTGACTGAGCCCATCAATGTTTCTCACTTTCAATATGCGCTCCACACCATGTCTGAGTATAAAAGAAAACTTTAAAGCATGTTAGCCACGCTTAGCCCATTAGGTTCAAATGTCATTGGACTTAATGTTAAATATGCGTAGAGTTATCCAGGGGCCAGCAGGTGGCATGGTGGTTGGAGTGCTGGATTCCCACATGGCCAACTATAGTTCGAGTCCCAGACCTGGTGGCTTGCTTCCTCACTTTCCCTCTTTTTCTGTCTGTCTCTCTCTCTCTCTCTCTCTCTCTCTCTCTCTCTCTCTGGTGAGTGTATGTGCCCTATAGCAAGTTAAATAATAATAATAATAAATAATATTTTAAAATAAAAAAGAGTTACCCTAATGCCAAAATCCAAGATTCCCTTAGGCTTGGGAATTTCTCAATACTAATAGGAGGTTGCCTATGTCAGAGTTCCAGATCCTAAACATCAAACTTGGATTTCTGGTTATTCTAATTCTGAGAACTGTTCTGCTCAACTACTTAGTGCCCCTTCTCTCTGAGCATGGCGTGCTTTACATAGTGATAGAACTTACAGCCTGTACTACCCTCCGACCATTATTTCTAATACTGTCAGCCATCTACATTCTTCACTGCTGCCTGTGCCCAACATCAGGGCCTTTTATTACATTATCTAAGACCCTCAGTTCTGAATATGACATGGAGATTGAAGACCGCTATAACTATTGAAACTCAATTTAGATGGTTAAGTTAAATCTGTGTTTTTACTTCATACAGCCCTTACACGTCTTTAGAGCCTGTATCTCTTTCCTTCCCTCCCTTCCTCCTTTCTCTTCTCTCTCCTCTCTTTTTGGGTTTTATTTATTTTTTTTTCCATAAGTGAGACAAAGAGATAGCTTCACTAAGAGTCTAATGCAGCGATCAGCCACCAGCCTTCAGCCAGCCCTGGTTCATGAGCAAGTGTATGCCCAGCAGAGCAGGGAGGCTCTGAACTTGAACTGAGAACTTTGCTGTGGGGGACTGCTTCACAAAGCTGTTATGTTTTACTGCCACTCCACCACCTGGCCGCCCTATATCGCGAATTGAGTGAATCAATGCCAGTCTTTTGCCTCAATAGAAGATTCCTAAAATAGAAAAGAAGCCATTTTATGGAATGTGTGTGGTTGTAGCAAAAGTCATGACATACTTTTTCTATGTAAAAATGTATCCTGAGTTTTCTGACAACCCAATATATAGGCTTTTTGGATTCTGTCCTGTAGTAACAAATAATGGAAATCTGTTTATGCTGGTTTTTGCACCTGTGTACAAATGCCAGATGTAGAGCAGATGAGTTTAGTGAAGGTTGGAAACCTTTCAGATTTGAACAATCTTTTCTTCCTCATACCACTTATAATCACCTCTTTATCGTAACACTGTTCACACTTGCCTGTCTCACAGTCTTCTCCTTCCTTTCTATTTATTTTTTTGATTCCAGAGATCTAAGATACTCATTAGTTTGACTTCCTGATCATATTTTGCCCTTCACAGCATGAATGCTGACCAAGCTGTGTTTCGTAATCTCCCCTGATGAGCTAAATATTTCCATGCAGCTTTGCTTTCCTTTGCCTCTTCAACTATTTATTGCTTCCCTCGCAGTCGCTTTCTATAACTCTGCTGCACCCACAGCATTGCCCTAAATACGTGCATTTAACTGGTCATCAGAGTTTGGCTAGCAGTATCCCATTTCTGTCTGTTTACAAGATCCAGTGTATGGAAATGGCACATTCCTAAAGAAACGTTGGCTTATTCTAATTAGCACTCAAGTTTGTCAGAACAAATACTGTATTCATAAGTCCAACTCCTGTCACTTTGCACAATTTAATAATCATACAGCAAGTGGAAGCACTTGACTAATGCTTTCATAAACAGTGGGTACTCTGTTGTAGAGTGAATTTTCCAGATTATTTCATGGAAAGTACTTAGTGTAACCTCATGCAGTCTTGACTTTTTTTTTTTTTTTCCTTTCAATTGCTAGAATGCATATGTGCTCGCTGGAGAGGGCAAAAGCACCCTCCAATAGTACATGATCACACCTCAGTCTCTTTTCAATTTCTCTATCCTGTTGGGACTGAGGCATGGAGCATGCTTGCACAGACACACATCCTGAATGTTTTGCAAGTCATCACGATCAGGATTTGAACTGCATTTAGTTATGTGGGATCTAATTTCCTTAACCACTATGCCACAGGCCCACCCTTGACTTTCAGTCTCAGACACTAATCCTACTTTTACTTGTTTCTGCCCTATTACAAATGGCATAGTGGTTGTGGTGCTGGTCTCCCACATGGCTGACTGCAGTTCAAGTCTCAGACCTGGTAGCTTGAACCTTACGATGGGCACATGTGCTTGCATGCGTAAAATCTTGAGCGGAGAATGGAGGAAAAGGGATCACAGTGTGGCCATCCCCTCTGGGGGAGGTGATTTCTTGCTTTTTTTCATCTGTCTCTCTTTGTCTTTACAGCGAGTGCATGTGCCTTATAGTAAGAATTTCTCTTAAAGAGACAAAATGGTATTGGAAGGTGTAAAAGCAGAGAGAGCAACTATAGAAACTAGGGACAGTGTGGGAGGAGGATGGAGATGGGGGTAGAGAGTGAGGGAATAGAAGTAAAACTTTTAATGGACACAAAAATGAAAAGTTATCTGTTGATAATGTATATGGTAATATCTTTGGACTAATATACAATGTATTTGTTCTGGGAAAAAAATAAAAAGTTAAAGATAAAAAAATAAAGGCATCAGGGACCAGCAGGTGGTGTAGTGGTTAAGGAGATGGACACTCCCACATGGCTGACCACAGTTCAAGTCCTGGACCTGGTGGCTTGCTTTCTCTCTCTCTCTTTCTCTCTTTCTCTGTCTCTCTCTGGTCAAATTAAAATGAATAAATAAATATTTTAAAATTAAAAATATAAAAAAGGCAGCAAGTGGCCAACAGGTGGCATGGAGGTAAAGTTTGCTGGATCCTACGTGGCCAACTGTGGAGTTCAAATCCCAGTCCTGGAGACTTAAAGATCACCCCAGTGTGTGTGGTACATGCCCAAAAACCTGAGAGAAGGCGTTATTTCTCATTTTATCTCTCTCTCTCAGTTTCTCTCCAGCAATTACACACACCTATACCAAAAAAATAAAGGATGTTATATATAAATATCTGGTGTGTGTGTGTGTGTGTGTATGTATGTATATATTATGTGTGTATATGTATGTATGCAGCATGATATGGACAGTAGAAAATACTGCTTGAACTGCTTGGCATTCTGACAAAATTTATAAAGTTTTTTTTTTTTTCATTTTAAGAGGAATAGTCCATGGCTCTAGAAGCTTTTTTTTCAGATTTTCAAACATTTCAGAATAAAAACATTTTTGGACAATAAAAACAAAGCAAACATAAATAAACAACATCAAGGTCTTAAAATGCATCAGACATTGCATGGAAATGCAGTGTTTCAATAGCCTCACTAATCTGCTATAATTTAATATAACCTGTTTTTACATATTAGAATACTTACACTTGAAGAAGGTAAATAATGTAATGATCATGTAGATAAGCCACAATTGATTTGTGTGAGTCCAGACTTTAGGCTTTTTTCAGTAATATTTTCCATTCTTCTGTGTCTGTATTTAAGTATGTCCAGCAAGGATTCAAAGAATTACATATTATTGATGATTAGTCTTAAGCATTATTCAACGAATACACCTAAAACACACTTTCTAGAATATTAACATGTATGTGGCTGCTATTACACAAATTTTGGTGTGTGCAAATGCTTAATATAGCAAAGATAAAATGACTTACTATACTTACTATATATGAAAATATATCATGCTAAATTATATTAATAATATAACTTGTTAGTTTTAGGAACTCTCCATTAATTAACATTTCTTTCACCCCCCCAATAATTCACTTCTGTATCTTTTAAATCAGTTCTAGTATTCCATTTGCAGACTCTTTCTCTAGATATAGTAGGAGCTAAGTTGAAGACATAGTAATCATTTTTTTTTGATAATAGTTTAAAGCTACTAAGAGTTTTCTCATTAACATTTTATGAAGACCTTATAGATGCCCAATATTCTGAGTCAAGTTTTGATATACTCAACAAACATCTTAATAGTGTACCATGTAAGCATTTCTTTCATTCTCATTTATGCACCAAACATTTCTGGAATGTTTGAATATGCCAGACACAATGGCAAGTGGAGACTGGTGAATGATGTCTTAATAAAAATGAAAGCACCAGAGCTAGGAATGCTTTGTCCCATTTTCTAAGTCCATTCAAAATTTCTCCTGACTCCTTTTCATATAAAATGTTGTTTATCTCATCAAGGACAATATGAGCTCTATGCTAGAAATGTCACCTTTATATTTTATATTTAGTACTACATATGGCAACAATAGGAACTCAATATACTTGTTGAAATAAGTGAAAAATTCTCTATTCTCAAAATCAGTGTTGCAATCTATACACTGGTCATCCTTTGTAGGAACCACAGCAACTGTCTCTGTTCTCTACTTTAAATTTCATACCTTCACATTTATTTATGATGGCATTTATCTTCCTTTCACTTCCAGATGTAGGACTTCCTTAAGCATTTCTTGAAAAGCCAGTCTAGTATTCTAGTATTGGTGAATTCTCTCAGTATTTGCTTTGAGGGAAAGTTTTTACTTCTCCTTCAATTTCTGATTAATAGCTTTGCTAGTATAGTATTTATGACTGGTAGGTTTTTTTTCTTTCTTTCAAAATGTTGACTATATTATCATATTCCTTCCTGACCTAAAAGTTTTCTTCTAAGAAGTCTTCTGTTAGACTGAAATGAGTTCCTTTATATATTACTTGATGTTTTATCTCTTGGTACTTGTCGGATTCTTCCTATGTCTCTGACTTTGGACAGTTTATAATGCACCTTGAAGAGTTTGTTTTATGTTAATCTATTTGATATCTTTTGTATTTCTTGAATTTGAATGTCAATCTCTCCCTAGTCTTCAGAAGTTTTTGGATACTTGTTCATGAAACAGGCTTTCTATGCTTTTCCTATCTGTTCACCTCGAATAACCGTTATGCAGTATTTGATTGTGCCATGGTGTCCCTTAGGTCATATGTTTTGGTTGTTGATTATCATCTGACTGGATCACTTTAAAAGTTTTGTCTTCAAGTTCAATGGAGTTTAAGTTTTGTTTTATTTTATTTTCCAGTGATTTAACTGGTGTTGATAGTCTTAGCTAAATTTTTAAATTTATTTCCTGCATTGAATTTTTTACCTCTAAGATTGCTATTTTTTAAGATATACATGTCTTTGTTAAATATCATAGATAAATTTTCTAATCTCATTGAATTATTTTTTTGCATTTCATTTTGTTTCCTTAATACAATTATTCCAAAATCTGTACCAGTCATTCTTTAGATTTTCATTTTAAACAACTAATGAAGAATTATTATGTCTCTTGGAAAGAAATACTTAATTTTTTTTTTCATATTTCTGTGTCTCTGCACTGACAACTATGTATTTGATGGAGCACTCAATTCTTCCTCTTTTATGGAGTAGCTTTTATAGGGAAAGGACTCATTTTTTTTTTTTTTTTTTGGAGAGGTTTTTCGCTATAGGGCGCGTGCGCTCGCCAGCCAGACAGAGAGAGACATAGAGACAGAAAGCAAGAAATCACCCCCCAGGGGGGATGGTCACACCGCAATCCCTTCTCCTCCATTCTCCTCTCAGGATCATGGGCACGCACGCACACGCGCCCGGCGTGAGTTGTAAGCCACCGGGTCCGAGACGCGAACCGCGGTCGACTACATGGGAGTCCAGCGACATAGCCATTAGGCTAACTGCTGGTTCCCGGGAAAGGACTCTTTTCCCTGTAGATGTGTACTTTAGTATTGTTTGTGTATTTTCCTTTGACTTTGGTTGTGGTTGGGTTCAATACTATAATTGCTGTGTGTTTTCTTCAGTTAAAACCTAGGTCAGATGTGTCTTCAAATGCCTTTATGACTAAGACTGTGAGTATTTGCTGATGTAGTGATGCAGCTGTGTTGGTAGTGTGGGCTATTAGAAAAGTGAACCAAGGCCTCTGATTCCAAGTGGAAGGAGAGTGACATGCAGAGCTTTGGGGCCTTACCAGTCAATCAAGTAGCTGTCTCTGGTTGGAGGGATCACAGTAGATGTCTGGTCAGGAGTCCCAGGGTCCTCTGGCTTTGGGTCTTAGAGGTTGCATCAGTTGAAGGAGTGAAGTCATAGCAAGCAGCAGTGTAGCACCTGGATTGTTGACCCTGTCAGCAGTAAGAATTCCACTGATCTAGGGAGCAGAGTCATCAGTGATGGGAGCCAGAAGACCTAGGCTAATGTTTTCAGGTCTTGAATAGGCAAAGTGTGGTGCATAGGGGCTCTGCCAGGAGAGGGTAAGGGTCGTCCATGGTAATGGTTTCATCTAGTATGTAGCAAGGCTGTCAGTGTTCTCAGGCCCAACATGGGACATGAGGAAACCCCTCTAGTGCCTGAGAAAGCCGCTCCAGTTGAGGGGCACTACTGTGTGTCAGTAGTGGTTGGGAATAGGCAGTGTCTTCTAGCTTGGATGAGTAACAGGAAGAGTACAAAGGTCATAGTGGTTGAGGTAGGGGACCCATAGGGTGTGGCCACCTAGTCTACCAGTTCTGAAACTCAGGAAGCGCTTGGAAGTTTGCAGGGAAAGTGGGTGTGGCTGCTGGGTTACTATAGCAGTGGACCAACTGGCCAGTCCACTCTATGCACCTACAACTCAAGGTGACCATCTTGGGTGAGTAGGCCAGACCACCTGTGGCAACCACATAATTGGGAGTGTTGGGGGCCAAGTCTTCAGTCTTTGGGGAGGAGTTTGTTCAGAAACCTCAGTCTTTTTGAAAGGGTATTTGGAGAACATTAGGGTAGAAGTTTCTAGAATCATCAGTGTCTGGTGGGAGGGGTGGCAAGAGGTCTTAGTCACTCAAGGCATAGTGTGATTCCCCAGGTCTCGAGAGTAGTGAGTGTAGTGCACTGCCTTTTCCCTGGAATGCAGGATGGTGTGAGTACTCAGGTGCTGGGTCACGGCTCAATCATGGGACTCAGTAGTGGCCTAGCTCTACCACCCTTTGAGCATACTAAGGTGATAGCGGAACCTCCACGGATGTGGAGATTTAAGGTCTATTGACTTTTAAGTTCGGATATACTCCCAAGAGAGCACTGTGCCACTAAAGCTTAGTTCCTAATTGGGGAGTGATGAAATCCAACATTGTTCCTTTCCTGGGGTTAGTGCTTTCATGAGGACTCTGGGCAATCCCTATGTTGGGATCAAAATCTGTGTCAATATGACTTTTGCAATTGGAGGTGGGAATGAGATATCCCAGAGGTATTCTGCTTACGTCTTCCCCACAATGGGTAACTCACCCCAGCAATAAGACTCTCTTAGTCTGAGACTTTGTCTCCTTTATGTATCTGACCCAGGTCTGTGCCTCAGAAATTTCTCCTTACTTTGCTATATTCAATATTCTCTTCATGCTACGCTGTTTGAAGGGTAGCCAATACTTGTTTTTGGTTTTGTTTTTCTCAGTGAAGAGTTACGCTAGATGTCTTGTATCAGTTAACTTGAACTCTCACCTAGTTTGGTTTGTTAAAAAAAAAAAAAAAATCAGACACCAGCAGATGGTGTAATGGCTATGTTGTTGGACTACCATGTGATCAATCATGGTTTGAGTCCCAGATCCTATGGCTTAAACTCATGCCGAGCATGTGTGCGTGCATGCCCAAGATTCCGAGAGGAAAATGGAGAAGGGATTGTGGTGTGGCCATCCCCTGTAGGGGAGGTGATTTCTCGCTTTCTGTCTCTGTGTCTCTCTCTGTCTTTCTAGCAAGCGCACATGCTCTATAGCAAGAAAAACAAAAAGAACCTCTCAAAAAAAAATCAGTCAATGCAATTTACTATATGAAAAGATAAAAGTCTATATAATAAATGATCTCACATTATATTGAGAAAAATAGTTGAGAAAATTTAAAATAAATTTGAGGCCAAAAGACAAAGCAAAACAAAAACTTTATGAAACTTAGAGTAAGAATACATCCTGTATATGATAGAAGGTCTACACAAGAAATTTACAGTAAGCATCATAATTAATAATAAAACATTGGGGCCAAGCCCATGGTCTAATGATTGAGAGAGCCAGATCCCACCTGCCAAGCCACACAGTTCAAATGCCAGACCTGGTGGTTTGAAAAATATGGTAGGTGCATGTGTGCCCCAAATCCCCATGTGAAGAAAAAATAGAGAAGAGATTGTGGCATGACCACATCCTAGTTGGGGGTGCTTTCTCTCTCTCTCCATTTCTCTCTCTCTGGTGAGTGCCCATGCCTTCTGGCAAATCATTTAAAAAGTGAAATATTGAAAGACTATTGACATTAATAAAAAGAGAAAGATGCTGTCTAACACTAATCTCATGTAGTTATTTCAGAGGTTGTATCACATTGAATAAGGCAATTAGATAAACAAATAGTTATTTTAAAAGTATGATAAGGAATAAAGAATAATAGTTATATTAAAAGTATAATAAGGAATAAATGAAAGAATTCCTTTTAAGAAAGAATAAATAAAGCAATAATTTTTAGTTGAGAAGGTTACAAGTAAGATAAAATACAAATGGCAATAAACATGAAAAGATTTCAAGCTCACTAATAATGGAGGAAATGCTTGTGAAATCAGTAGATCCCTTCTTTCTTCCCTTTTGTTCTCCATAATTTTCTTGTCCTCTGAGTCCCTTTCTGAATAATTTAACCTAAATCCTTAGGTAAACCTAAGCAAGACAGGCATAAATGAATACAAGATTCGGCAGTGGGAGTAGAAAGCAGTCTGCCACAATATGTTAAGACTTGAATGGAGAAGAAGGTATAGGTGCAGGAGTTGGTAGAGGTGGTGTGGTGAAGGATTTCTGAGTCCGCGTGGTAAGTGGACATCCATATTGAGGTAACAGCAGTTGCAGCGGCCTAGCAAAAGGTGTTGGGAAGGGTGTAGGGGACAGAGTGACAGACAAGTGTGTATATGAGTCTGAGTAAGAAGAGATCTTTATGTGAGAGTTTAGGTAGGGCTGGTGGCAATTAAGGGTAATTGGTAAATTACAGGGAGACTTGACCAATAGGTAAATATGTTGAAGAAAATGGAAGCCAAGGGGCTCACTGTTGCAAAAAAAAAATTTACACATATGAAAAAGAAAACTAGAATAAACCCTGTAGAGTTGTATTGGAAATGTAGGTACCAGAGTGAAGTTATTTACAATATGTAAATAAGTGTGTGTGTGTGTGTGTGTGTGTGTGTGAATAATCCTTAACTATTTCTACTGAAGAAATTATGAGTAGCAACACTCAAACACAGCTAGTTCACATTTCTTGGTTTCTAAATGACATTCTCTAATAAAGTAAACTCATCACTCTTTGAGAAATGGCTGGTTTCAGAATTTGCAAAGTGGAAATTGTATATGAGCCTGAAATATCTTGTCTGTGCCACTAAATGAAAAAGTGCCCACAAAATGATGGGAATATGTGGGACCAACTGAATGGGACTCTTACCAGATAGATCTAAAGCAGTTGGATCATTGAAATAAATGCTAATAGTAATGGATTATGGTTATTTCAATAAAATTTTTATGAATACATGACAGATATATTAAAAAGTTTTTTGGGGCCAGCAGTTGGCGTAATGGCTATGTCGCTGGACTCCCATGTAGTCGACCGCAGTTTGAGTCCTGGACCGGATGGCTTAAACTCAAGCTGGGCACATGTGCGTGCGTGCCCAAGATCCCGAGAGGAGAATGGTGGAGAAGGGATTGCGGTGTGGCCATCCCCCCTGGGGGGTCATTTCTCGCTTTCTGTCTCTCTGTCTCTCTCTGTCTGTCTGGCGAGCACACACGCCCTATGGCAAAAACCTCTCCAAAAAAAAAAGAAAAAGTTTTTTTTTTTTTTTCTTGTAGTGGAATATTGCATAATAAATTATGAAATAATAGAATTCAAAATTGAACATTATTGGCCATCATAGTAAAAACAAAATTCAGTCAAGTCACAGTAAAGAAAAAATCAGTCAAAAAATAGTGAGAATAGTGAGTGAAAGTTTTCATGAAGAACAGGATGTTTACACTGTGTCAAAGTACTTTCTCCCAAAGTGTATTTTAATTATAAATGAAAAGGAATACATTTTTAGTTGAAAAACCTGGCAAATATCACCTTAATTGAGTCACCAATGTGAACATCACCAGCAAGTGAACAAATCAAATTGTATCTTACACAGTAGGACGCAATGAGAAGATCATAGCAATACCTCTGGGATGTTCTTTCAAAAAATGTATTATCTGAATCTAATCATGAGAAAACATCAAATAAAGCCCAACTGAGGGAAATTCTACAAAATAACTTGCCTGTCATCTTCAAAAGTGTCAGTACCATAAAAATCAAACAACAATGGAGTAACTCTTTCAAATAGAAGGAGAGTCTAAATAAAAACAAGAGGTAAATGTAACTTTTAATCCTAGATTGGATCTTTTTTATATGAAGGACATCATTGGGCTAACTGATAACATTTGTTACGGTCTGTGGATTATATGCCAGCAATGTACCAATGTCAATTTCCTTATTAGGAAAGTCGTGTTATGTTTATATAGATTGTCCTTGTATTATAGGAAAAATAAACTAAAGTACGTGTGGATGACAGGCTTTTATGTCAATGATATACTCTTCATGGGTCAGGGCTAGAAAAGACCTTTGTATTAATCTTCAATGATTTTAGAATGTTTGAATACATTTTTTAAAAGAATGATTTATTAATTTTATTTATTCTTTAATTTATTTTAATTTGACCAGAGAGAGATACAGAAAGAGAAACAGGCAGCCCCATCAAGGTTTTCATGCTGTCCTCTCCCCATAGTCTCAGCTAGCCTGGATGTTCATGTGCACCTGGTATGTTCAGGGATGTCTCAGGATATAGATCTAGGACCTTCCCACATGGGTCCACTTCTGCTACCATTGAAACTTTTAAACTAAAAATAAAAGTTAGAAAATTCCTCTCCCCAAATTTAATAAGAAGTGACCACCAATTGATAATAATTAAGAAGTCTAGGGACTAGCAGTTGGCATAATGGCTATGTTGCTGGACTCCCATGTAGTCGACCATGGTTCACGTCCTGAACCTGGTGGCTTAAACTCACACCAGGCACATGTGTGTGAGTGTCCAGGATCCCAAGAGAGTAGAGGAGAAGGAATTGTGGCATGACCATCCTTCCAGAGGGTGATTTCTTGCTTTCTGTCTCTCTTTCTGGTGAGCACACATACCCTATAGCAAAAATCTCTCAATAAATAAAGAAAAAGTCTAATTCACACAAAATACTAATGAATCTATAGAGCAACTCATTTACTATTGGTGGAAGTCTACACTGGTTAAATCATATTAGGAAAAAATGTTAAAATTTGTGATAAATTTGAAGATTCGAAAAAGCTATTACATAGCTATAGTAAACAGAGTTCTACATGGTTCTCAATATCTTTGGTCAAGGAGAAAAATAGGCAAGACATTTAAATGACACAGAAATGGAGTATTGTCTATTGATGATAGTGTGTTTGATAATATCTTTGACTGGACTGGTGTGCAGTATATTTATGCTGGGAAAATTCATTTTACAAGCTTTTGTGATGTACAGTGATGGTATAAAATAAAACATGTTTCAAGATATCTTTGGCTCCTGACATTACTCTCAGGATTATTTGACAAACATATTTTATGCATACATTTGAGCTACTAATTGTTCTTAAGTAGGAAGATTATGTAAGTGTATGTATGAAGTTCCATGACCCTTTTAAAGCAGAGAGTTTTCTCCAACTGGTGGCAGAAGAGGAAACAGAGATTCAGAGCCTGAACAGGAATTCAAGGTAAGGGTTACTCTTTGTTGCTGAAATGGAGAACTTCCATGGCAAGGCTGTGTGAGTGGCCTCTTGGACTGAAAGAGGCTCCTGGCTGACAGCCAGTGGAGACTGTTTGGGACCTCAGTTCTACAAACACCAGGAACTGAATGTGGATAAACATCTGGAAAAATTAAAAGCCCTGAAATTAGAAATCTTTCTCTTAGATGCCATATATGAGTGAAGCCCAGCAAAAGCATCGAGTATGGTCTTATTAGACCCTGAGCAAAGAACAAGAGGAGTTGTGAAAATGAAGAGAAGGAAAACAAGCTAAGTTTCTTATATCCTCACTCAACAGTCAACATAGATCACTTCTGTGATTCCAAAACGTATGGCAATTTCTTCCCACCAACAAACAAGCTGTCTATTGTGTGGTATACACTTGTTGTGTGTCCTCTAATTCAGTTCAATTCTGATGTTGTCTACCTGGAGATAGAGTCAGATCTCACAGGTTATGGATTCAGTCCTACAGAACTCCTCACTTCAGACATCATTTGCAAGTCCAGGCCTCTGGAAGTTTTGACCAACCAGCTAGAAGCTGGAATCCCTATAACCCCCTCTTTATGTTCCATTGATGAGTTAGAGCAGCCCACAGAATGCAGAGAAACACATTTATGGATGTATTATAAAGGCTATCACAAAGATTACAAATAGCCAAATGAAGAGCTACTTAGGGCAAGTTCTGGAAGAGTCCTGAGTTCAGGAGCTTTCGTTCCCATAGAGTTGGGACCCAACACCCTTTTGATATATGGATGAGTTTTGGCTCACCTTCCTTTAAGATTCCATAAACTCTGAACCCTGTCCTGTTAGGTATTATGGAAGCTACATTGAATAGCCATATTGGAGCATGGACAGACACGTGTAAACAATAAAATTGTACACAAAGGGTATAATCTAATGCTAAAAAACTGACCAGGGAAACTCAGAATGGCCTGTCTGCTCAGATCCTCCTTGGCTTCTCTTGGTAGCATTCCTTGCTCCTGGGTATGGGACAGGACCTCTCTGGAACAAGTCTATTCTCTTTACAACAAAGTCTGTGGCCTACCTTTGGGCACTAAGGAAGCAAGGACAAAGACCAAATACTGGGTCATCAGCAAAGTTAAAATGTATTTTTCAATAGAAAAATCTAGAAAATACATCAATACTTTTCCAATGACCCAATAGTTATAAGCCAGGGACTGTAGACAAAATCCAAAATATATATCATACTATCACATGGATATGTTCAGAATTCTGACTTAATTGCACTGTAAGAATAAATTTGTGTTTATTTAAGCCACAAGTATGTTATAATTTTCTATACAGAAAACTAACACACAGGGCATCTGACTTATATTTCTAAACCAAAAGTAAATGTGTGACCATAAAAATTATATATGTATACTATACATTAATATATATTTTATAAATTTATATTTATACATATAAATATATATTTTATATGTAAAATATATAGTATGTATAAATAAAAATATATGAATGATATTGTTCTGACAGCTAAAATGTAGAAACAACTCATATCTGTCAGCCGTAATATTGCATTATATTCATTTGATAGAATAATTCTGTAGTGAAATTAAGTGAACTTATAGCTACAAAGAAAAAGGATAATTTCACAATGTTGAGCAAAAAAAAAAAAGACTTAAAAATATATAGGATATGAATCTATTTGCATGAAGTCCAAAAACACGAAGAGCAAAGTGTATTTGGGGGGATTTTACATGAGTATTTACCACTACAAATTAAAGTAAGAAAATAAAGGGCAGCCAGTGGTGGGGTGGTTAAGACAACTAGGTCCCGTGGACAACTGCACAGTTTGAGTTCCAGATTAGAATTCCAGACTAAGGTGGCTTGAAATACATGATGGGTGCACGTGTGTGCCCCAAATTCCAAAAGACAAAAGGGAGAAGGGATTGTGGTATGACCATTCTTCATGGGGGCTACTTTCTCATTCTTTCTCACTCTTTCCCTTGCAAGTGTCCATGATCCTTCTAGCGAATTAAAATAAATGAGAAATGAGTAAACAAAATAAGAAAACAACACCAAAACCTACAGGGTTCTTTTTAGTACAGTATAAATTATTCTGTGTGAGGGGCCAGCAGTTAGCGTAATGGCTATGTCGCTGGACTCCCATGTAGTCAACCACTACCGGTTTGAATCCCGGACCCAGCGGCTTAAACTCATGCCGGAAGCGTGTGCGTGCGTGCGTGCTCAAGATCCCGAGAGGAGAATGGAGGAGAAGGGATTGTGGCATGGCCATCGCCTCTGGGGGGGGTGGGGTGATTTCTCACTTTCTGTCTCTCTGTCTCTGTCTCTCTCTGTCTTTCTGGCAAGCGCATGCGCCCTGTTGCAAAAACCTCTCCAAAATTAAAAAAAAATTATTCTGTGTGTTTGCATAGGATGTAAACAAGTATAAAGAAAATTATAACTAAGATCAAAGAATTGAAGAAAATAATCTAGCATTGAAAAGTACAACTGGACCTAAACAGGTTTTTGATATTTAAGGAATTCTGCTTGGGATATGAGGGAGGTCAGGAGTCTCGCACTGTATTCCACTGTCCCTAGCTATTGAACACCAGCGATTGAAATTCTACATTGTTGCCTTTTCCTTTAGATTTTTTTCTGTGATCTTCTAACACTGAAATACTTCTAAAGATCAAATATTGAACTAATCCTTCTAAATCCAGAGTAACTTATCAGAGCCACTTTTTTGAGGGTGAACAGTCAAACCTCAAACACTTAATACTTACTGGATGTCGGGTACTGAGATGAGACCGTTAAAAGCAAATTGGAAAAAGTAGGAGTTTCACCACCACAGAAAAAGAAGATTGACTTAAAGGAGCATTGAGCACATCAAGGAAGTAGTTTGCTTGTATCATATTCTCAATTTTGGATCCCCTCCCTTTGCCCAAATATATACATGAAGTTTAGGACAGAACAGCTCTTACAGATCCAGTAAGAAATACAGGATAAAAGAAATATTTGAAAAATGTTATGATTATGTGGTTATAAGGAAATATGGGCCTCAACAATAAATGTAATGTTTTTTTCCTAGACGATGCGTATGCACACCAGAGAGAGTCAGAGAGACTGTGAGAAGGCAACCCCCAAAGTGGATGGCCAGACCTCAATCTCTTCTCCTCCATTTATCTTTTGGGAATTTTGGGCATGCAATAAATGCCCCTGGCATAGTATTTCCAGCCACTGAGCCCAGGGCTCATACCCCACAGTTGGCCATGTGGGACCCAGCTGCCCCAACGCCCCACACCAGTGGCTAGCCCACACATACTTATGAAAACGAAAATTTCTGACAAACAAAAATTCAACCAGAATACAGACTTCAAATACTTTTGATAAAAATACACTATTAGTAACATTGAAATATAAGAGGAAAGAGGATAAGAAAAAAGAGGAGGAAAGGTCTATAGCATCCTCATCCCTAAAAACTTTGGGCAGAAAATTTGCCTTTGGTAATTTATAATATCAAGCAATTTTATATTTCTATAAGCGCTAACATTTTCCATATACAACCCAAGTCCATGTTGATAAGGCAAATAGATCATTAAAAAATATGTAATGAATAGCAGGCTAAAACATCTATTAAGATGAATGTGTTATTGGGACCAGCAGTTAGCATAATGGCTATGTCGCTGGACTCCCATGTAGTCGACCGCAGTTCGATTCCCGGACCCAGTGGCTTAAACTCACGCCGGGCGCATGTGCGTGCGTGCCCAAGATCCCAGGAGGAGAATGGAGGAGAACGGATTGCGGTATGGCCATCCCCCCTGGGGGGTGATTTCTCACTTTCTGTCTCTCTGTCTCTGTCTGTCTGGCAAGTGCACACGCCCTATAGCAAAAAACCTCTCCAAAAAAAAAAAAAAAAAGATGAATGTGTTATTAAGTACTTATCTTCAGATGTATATTCTACTTGGAAGAAACATATTATGAGAATATGCTGAAAAACAAACCCAGAATATTCAAATTTTCAGCAAGGCCTTTACACAAGACAGTATAGACTCCTCAGAGGGGAATAACAATAAGGAGAAGTGTAAGTGGCATGAAGACAACTCGCAGCCCCCTTGTTCCTCTATTAACCCAACGTTCAGAGTAATTTCTCTTCTTGCCACATGTATATTGAGGTTATATATAGAAATAATTTGGAGACATGTTAAAAGGTCAAGATACAATGCTTTGGGGACCAGCAGTTAGGGTAATGGCTATGTCTCTGAACTCCCACGTAGTCATCCGCAGTTCGAGTCCTGGATCCGGTGGCTTAAACTTGCCTAAGTTTTTGTGCATGTGTGCCCAAGATCCCGAGAGGAGAATGGAGGAGAAGGGATTGCAGTGTGACCATAACCCCCCAAGTGATTTCTTGCTTTCTATCTCTCTGTCTCTCTCTGTCTGTCAAGTACACGCGCCCCCTAAAAAAAAAACTCTCCAAAATTTAAAAAAAAAAAAAAAGATACAATGCTTTTAAAATTAAGTTAAAATTGTCTCCCTAGGGATCAGCAGATGACATAATGGTTATATTGCTGGACTCTCATGTAGTCGACAGTGGCTCAAGTCCCAGACCCGACAGCTTAAAACTCATGTTGGGTGCATGTGTGTGCATGCCCAAATTCCCAAGAGGAGACTAGATGAGAAGGGACTGCTATGGCCATTGCCCCAGGGGGTGTGATTTCTCACTTTCTGTCTCTTTCTCTGTGTCTCCAGGTGAGCGCACATGCCCCATAACAAAAATCTCTCTAAGAATATAGACTCCCTAGCAGAGCTGGTTGAGTGGTACAGGGCTAACATGCTGCTCCAGCAATGGAAGATCCACATGGAAGACCATGGGTTCAGTTCCTCAGTCGATCCTTACATACAAGCATGTGTGCCCATGATCCTAGATGGCCAAGAAAGCTGACAGGGAGTGGATCACATCATGAGACCCTGTCATGAGTGTTCATCTCACTCTCTCTGTTTCTCATTCTCATGAAACAACAGAAAGAAATTAACTATATGTGTATATATATATATATGTGTATATGTATATATGTATACATATACACATATATATGTTACACTGAGCCACAACAAATGCAAAGTTACACATGCTGAAGGTAGCCTGTCTTCTCCCCTTTGCCATGAGAGGCCTGCCACAGAGCATCAGCACACACCGTGGTCACAAAACAATAAAACCATGACCAGACTACACTGAGTTGAAACTGTGCAATAAAGCTGTAACTGTTGCCCTACTAACAATCAGTTACACATTTGATTTCAACTCTCCTGTGACACATGTGCGTTTTGGAGGTCATGTCACTTCCAAAATACAGAATGTCCCCACCACCCACTCTCATCCCAAATCCCTTATGTGGTTATATAGGACTATGGAAAGAACTCTCTTAATTGGTTATACTGATTTAAATAATGAAATTGTATTCCTAATGAGCTGTGAGATGAGGATTCTGCTAAGGTTTGGCTAAACATTTTTAACTTTTCTATATCCCAAAGGGGAAAGAGAGCATTTGGCATGTAAGTATGTAAATAGCATAGCCAGATTTAGCAAATAGAAATGCAGACTGGCCATTTAACTTTGAATTTCAGAATAAGTATGTCCCAAATACCACATTAGACATAGGTTTTTAGTTATAAGTATGACCTAAATATTACATGGAACATACTTATATGCCCAAATTAGATTTTGTCCAAAATTCCTATTAAATAAGGTGATCTGTATTTTTTCTAGCAACCTTACACATAAGGTATTTCCAACTACAAATGTTCACTTTGATTCTTTTCCTCATATTTTCCCTTTCCTTAAAAGATTTATCCATAAATGGAGCCATCCCCACCCCTACCTATAAGAAGCAAAGCAGATCGTACTTTCCCATTATACATAGTGTAAAGGCAGGGAGAAGGAGTGACCTAAGAAATGCCATACTCGTCAAAATCATCTTCTAACCTAACATTACAAGTTTTTCCATTGCTCATTCACTTCTTTGTTGTTTATCAGCACTCCTTTTTAAATAAAAATTGTGATGTGTAGCAGTCATTGAATTCCTGATGTAATTGAATGTTAAAAATGGAATTCTCTTTTGTATCAATTTCAGCTGAGTTCCGCAAATGCTAAAACAGACAATCCCTGATTTAGGGAAGCACATAATCATAGCCTACCCCAAGTGCTTCGATTTATGATTTTGCAAGTTTGGGACTCCACTTCATCACTAAATCAAAGACCATCTAGACAGTTGTAAGAGGACAGTCATCTGGGTAGGCCATGTAAAACAGCTAGCCTGAAGTCAGTTTAGTAGAAACAAGTAACTTAGTTTCTACCTCCACAGCATAAGATTATTAAACTGAGGTAGCTGGGAAAGAAAATGTTTTGGAGGGACTATTTTTACTGTGCATTAAGTCCCTTCTCCTATGGAAAAGGCAGGGATTTTCTTTTCTTTACATCAACCTTAGTGAGAAGAGATTCTAGGAGTATCTTTTTTTTAATTTTATGTGTTTCTTATTTACATTTAATTGTCATACATCTTTACAGCATGCAATATGGCTTTTCAAAGCATGCCTGCAATGTGTGATAATCAAAGATATCACCATCCGCAGGAGATTTTCTTGGAGAGCACACACCCTATGCTTTCCTGACGTAGACTCCTACCTGATGTGAGAATTAAAATGAGAAAAAAAAAATCTTTGATTGTAAGGCTAGCTGACACAGTTGTGGAAGCAGGTTTTAAGATCATCTAGGTGAAAGAACTGCACCCTCACTGAAAGGAAGTCTCAGTTTTATGTTTCTAGGGAATTAGATGTGGTAGAGGTATCAGCCACAGGTAGTTTTAAAAACCTAAGTGCTTTTTTTCCATGAAAGGTAATACCAGAGACTGAAGATAGGCTGTGTGTAGACAAACAGAAGGAGAGCCTTTGGTTGTTTCTCCAGTGTGACTCCAGTTAAAGCTGTTCAGGAACAGATCTACAAAGTACCTGCAGATGCACTGGGAGAGACAGATTCCATGTTCTGCAATAGCCAAGGTCAATTCAAAGAACATGAGTCTGACGAGACGTTTTCTGCAGCTGCCTCTGAGTCCTTCCTCTTAAATCTGAAGAAGCCAGACCACTTAGTGAGAGAAGATGAAAGAGGGATGTTCCTGGTGTGGAAGTATGGGAGGACATATTCATACCCCACATTTCAGATACCACTTGATGCAGGCCCAAGCTGAGGGAATGTGGGGAAGTTTAAACTTTACATAAAATTTGGGGTTTCTAGCTACTCTACAGAAATAATTATTTTAAGGGATGAATAAGGCTATTCTTGATTAAAAGTAACCAAAGAGCTTTCTTACTGTCTGAAAGACTGGAGAAATTATGCAACCTGCCCAGTGCTTCTTCCATTAAAATCGTTAAATGGGGCCAGCCAGTGGTGAGGGGATTAAGGTGTCTGGATCTCACATGGCCCACACTGAGATTCAAGTATCAGAGCTGGGGCCTTGAAAAACACCCGAAGTGTGTGGTTTTTTTTTTTGTTTTTTTTTTTTCCTTTCTTTTTTTGGAGAGGTTTTTGCTATAGGGCACGTGCGCTCGCCAGACAGACAGAGAGAGACAGAGAGACAGAAAGCGAGAAATCACCCCCAGGGGGGATGGCCACGCCGCAATCCCTTCTCCTCCATTCTCCTCTCGGGATCTTGGGCACGCACGCACACGCGCCCGGCGTGAGTTTAAGCCACCGGGTCCAGGACTTGAACTGCAGTCGACTACATGGGAGTCCAGCGACATAGCCATTACGCTAACTGCTGGTCCCAGTGTGTGTTTTTTGCATTGCAAAATTTCAAAAGGAGAGAGAAAGAAAGGATTGCAGTATGCTCATTTTCCATGGGAGGGGGTGCTTTCTCACTTTCCCTCTCTCTGTCTTTCTCTTTTTGGTGAGAACACCTGCCCTTTGGCAAAAAGGAAAATTAACAATGATAACAAAAATTTGTCTGTGATACCTGTGTAAATACTTGAGGTCTCCCATAGGTGACTGTTTAAAGAAAAATTAAGCCACAGGCCCTGGGTCCTGAGGGAGGCAGGTGAGAGGCCAGAGGAGGTGGGTAGCCCCCTGGGAAGGGAGGGATAGAGTGGAACCAAAGGGACTTCATACTTCCTTTGCTTTTGATGATTTCCCTTGTGGCAAATTCCCTCTATAGAGACTTTCTGCATTAGCACCTTCTGAAACAATCAATTGACATCAAAATCAATCTAAGAAAATAGACTTTTCTAGAAGGAAAGGGAAGAATGATCACAAAGATGCTTGTCTCATACCAGAAAACAGCCAAGTTACTTGTTCCACAGATTTCTTTCTACTGCCCCCTTTCTCCTTAAAAGAATTAGTCAGGCTAAATGGATGCCATTTGTAAGGACACTGGCATAAGTAAATGAAAAACTTTGCAATAGATTTGATCAATAGCTGAAATTATGTTAATTTTTCTCTGAAATGGAGATGAGATTTCTCCTGCAGAAACACACTACTCCATATAATATTACATTTTGATCTGTGACAGTTTAGCGTTTTCAATAATTTTCTCAGGAGTTAGGTACCCAATATTAAAAATCCCACAATTTCCCAATAGGGTTTGATTCAGTGCTATATCCAGTGAGGCAATATAGTCATTACTTTGCAGAGATGCAAGAATTTTGTTATTGTTTTCTGGGGTAGAAAATGAGCAAAAAATACTATATATATAGGCATAAACTCAATAAGAGCTTGAGGAAATACTGACAGGTTATTATAAATCATTATGTGAGGCAGAAAGCAAGGCACAACCATGAAATCTTCCCTCAATTTCCTTATTTTGGTTGAGAAGCTATTTGGCTTGCTTTGATATATTCCTAATTTAGTGTGTAAATGGGTTTATTAGATACATAGGACCTCATCTGGTTACCTATATAGAGGAGAAATTGCTGGGAATCACTTCATTGTTGTTTGGAAAACATGTGATGCTCAATACCAGTAGGTTGAAAAGGTTAAGGAGATAAGTCTTGTCTATTGGCAATTCTTTGTGTGTCAGGATTTCTCAGCCTTCCTTGCCCCTTTCAATAAGGAGGTGCCAATTATCCCATCTGATGTTAAAAGAAATCTAGTCATCTGGGGAACCAGCAGTTAGCGTAATGGCTATGTCGCTGGACTCCCACGTAGTAGACCGCAGTTCGCATACCGGACCTGGTGGCTTAAAACTAACGCCGGGCGCGTGTGCGTGCGTGCCCAAGATCCTGAGCAGAGAATGGAGGAGAAGAGATTGCGGCATGACCATCCCCCTGGGGGGTGATTTCTCGCTTTCTGTCTCTATGTCTCTCTCTGTCTGTCTGGCAAGTGCACGCGCCCTATAGTGAAAACCTCTCAAAAAAAAAAAAAAAAAAAAAAAAAATAGTCACCTGGAGCTGACCATGGAGTGGCAGACTTTAGTTTTCATGTCCCCTGTCTAGCTAGGTGGACGACAGCTAAAGGTCATTCGTAAACCTCATATACATTTCTGCAGGGTCTGAGGATGCTTGTAACCTTTTACAAGCCCTGTTTTTATACAACCTGCTCATTAAAAGAGGAAAAGGTGATTAGCTTTTCATATAGTAGTATAAAGAAACTTAGTGGGCCAAGAAGCAACCCTAATATGTCACAGTAAAGAACAATTTAAGTAAAAATTCATCAGAAACATTCTAGTAACTCCTGAGAAAATAAAACCTCAAAAGTTTTGTCAAGTATGTCTGCAAATATATTTTGCTTAAAAAAAACAAAATTCATTGAATTTCACATTTTCCACTTCTCAAGTGCCTTTTGAATGCCTACTATTTACAGATATTGTATTAAAAACCAATTCAATCAGACACCTAGAGTCAAGACAGGACCTTTGAAATAATCTGGGCCAGCCTGTCTCGGGCCTCTGGGAAATAAATGTAAGCAGCATCTACTATTATATTTCAAACAAAAACCCTCAGCCATATTGCTCCTCATTTTATAGATTGGGAAATTAAACACAGGAATTAGATGACAGTAGATATCACAGCGCAGTTTTCAAAGCTCACTTTCTAGATTAGATGGTGTCAAACCCTGCTTCTGCCACTCACCCACTGAGAGGCCTTGAGAAATTTATTTTATCACCAGCAACATCTGTTTATTTTTCTGGGAAAAGAAAGGAAATAGAGGGGGGGGGGGGAGCAAATAGCTTTATTTACTAACTGGATATAGTGGTAAGATGGATATTGTGGGAAGAATAGTTGCATTCACTTCCTCTGTAGAGTTTTGTTTGATTTTCCAGTTAATTTTAAGTATTTTGATACAAAAAAAAATTAGCCTGTATATTTTGAATGTTTCAAATTTATCTAACTTTTTTATGACAGCTAACATGAGTTTGAGATTAAGAATTTGGATTCTGTATTCCAAGTCCTTTCGGCAGTTCTTAGGCTACATTCTTAATTTCTTCCAGGAATCAGAAAATTCTGAAAAAATATCACCAAATGAAAATACAAAGTTTAGTTTTCTTATCAACCATGTATCAGTTCTGTGACTTGAGGACCAAGTTAATTTTTGTAATCTTGATGTTTCATCTCTAATGATAAGTCTTAGCTTATATTCTTAAAAGGTTATCTGAGGATTAAATATACTTGGTAAAATATGAGCTATACAACTTAAAAATGTATTACTTTTTAAGGGAAGTTTTGTGGTCAGAACAAATATTTTGCTTACAGGGTTATACTATAACATGGTTATAAAGTAGTACAGATATTGTACTTTCTTTTAGAGGTATAGTATTTTTTCCTACTCCATTTTAATGTCTGTAGTCACTTTCTACCATTCCAAATATACAGTTCTGTGATTAACTTAGAGCTAATTCTATTTCCCAATGTTGATGTACATTTCTGGGATAGAGTCTAAAGTCCCACTTGGTGTGTTTTGCTTATTTGTTTTGCTTTGGTTTCACTCAGACCCGACCCATCTAATGCTCCCTACATTCAGAGTTCTGTTAGCTACCTGAGTAATTAACCTGAGGAAGCATAGTGAGTACTTTCAGAAATCCAGCTATTGGAGCACAGGAAGCAAAACCACCATAAATGCAAAACAGAATACTGATGGTGTCCTGGAAGTTTACACAACACAACTGAGTTTCAAAATTGGAATCACAAAGTATAGGGGGCTAATGTTAGAAAGCGGCTGAGATATTATACACACACACATATATGTTTATGTATATATATTATATACAATATAATATAAATGTTATATTGTATTATATACATAAAATGTATTATATATAAAATGTATTTTCTGTATTATATATATATGTGTGTGTGTGTATATATATGTGTGTGTATATATATATATGTGTGTGGGTGTGTGTGTGTGTGTGTATGTATATATATATATATATATATATATATATATATATATATACATAGTTTTAAAATGGCTATATTGGATTTGAGGGGAATACTTGGGAACTTGGATACTTGGAAACCAGTAAATATTTGAGACAAAAAATACGAATTCCACAAATTGTAAGCAAGGAATTTCCACTTTCATTTGATACACATAGTGGGACCCTTAAGTGAGGTTTTGTTGAACAGATTTCACATTTAAGACATTTCTCCCCACGTCCCCACCCCATGACAAAGAGAGAGACAATAGGAGAGCTGGTATCTTTCACAGGGTCTTGTTGTTGCTATCCTCCTGCCCCATCCTCCCATTTAGTTAGGATTATACCACACTCAGAATGTTCAGATTGGTCCAGGAACATGGGGTGTCCCATGTGGCTTCTAGACTCCCAAACTTGGCATTATACTTCAAACTTTTGAAAACTGGTCACATGCTAAATAACTATTGTAATAATTTTCTCTAGCAATATTTGTGTCCCAATCCTTATTGTTAATCTTTGTGATAATTAAATAAATTAATTACTTTTCAAGTGATTTTATTAACATCTAAAAATTCCCTTGCCACTACTACAAGATTTCTTTCATATGCTATAAGAAAAAATCTAGAAATTCTAACATACTAGAGAACATTAACATTTACAAAGAGGGAACAAATGAAGGTAGTTTTTAGTAAACAGAGAAGGTTGTGTCATAAGCATTTCTCTGCGTTTGGTAAAGGGGTGACTAGGATTACTGAGACCTATTGCCACCATCTCCAATATCAAAGTCTTGAACTCTAGGTGAAGGGATTGTGCACTTTAAATGTAACACTTAATTTAATTTCTTTAACCATTATTTGAGCAAAATATGTGTATTCTCATATTAAAGATATAGAAATCAAGACTTACACATTTCTCCCCTGGAGATGAACCATGTGGACACTTTCAATCTCTCTTGGATTTACTTATTCATTGTTAGCTCTTAAAGTCTGTTTTATAGCTCCTTGGGAAGACTTCATCACATCCAAATATTATCAGATGTCTACTGCTAAATACTTCCATAGTGTCCTATACTTGCTGTATTAGTTTTCTATTGTCACTATAACAATTATATAGACATGCACAATTATAAATTCAGAGACTTGAGCAATACAAATATGTTATCTTCCAGTTCTGGAGGTCAAAATTTCAAAAATGGGACTAACTGGACTACTACGAATATGTCACTAGAGCTACGTTCCTTTGGGGCTTTCTACAGGAGAATCTATTTCCTGGGCCTCTCAGATTCTAGGGGCCACCTTCATTCTTTGGCTTGTGGCTTTCCTCATCTATCTTCAGTCAGAAGTCACATCTTGAAATCTTATTGTCTCATAGTCCTTTCTCACATATAGGGATTGTTGTGATTATATCTTGCCCACTGGAATAATCCAGGATAATCTTCTCATTTCAAAATCTTTTTTTAAATAAATAATTGTTTATTTTATTTATTATTATTATTATTATTATTATTATTAACGTGACACAGAGAGAGCAAAACACCAGATCCGGAACTTGAACTATGGTTGACTATATAGGAGTCCAGCACCTTAACCACCATACCAGCAGTGGGCCCTATCATTTCAGAATCTTTAACTTATCACCCTCGCATAGTTCCTTTTGCCATATCAACGTATTCTCAAATTCTAACAATGAGGACATTGTCATCTTTGGGAGACCATTATTCTGCCTACTACCTTTCCTTTATCATACATCATGAAATATTTTAAAGTTTATTTTTATTTAGTTATTCTAAGAGTAAGAGTGTAATAGAGAGATAACACTCCCAACAGGGTCTTCACACTAGGGTCCACTCTCAGCCAGCCCTAGGTCAGCAACATGTACGTGTCTGACATCCTCATGGAGGTCCTTATAAGCAAGGAATTTCCACTTCTACTTTTTAAACATAATGGGTTCCTAAGTAGGGATTTCTTTGAAAAGAGAATTTTGCATTTAAAACATTTCTTTTTTTTCTCTTATGAGAAAGAAAATAGAGAGAACATCAGGTATTATTTTTGTGAATTTGGAATCCACCTACAGTCATATTTGACATATTCTAAATACTCAGTAGCTAACTATTTTTTAAAAGTTAAATTTAAAAAGTTTGTTTACCTTATCAGTAATGAAAGGAACATTAATTATACAAAAATACTGTTTTTAACCTTTCAAATTAGCAAGGTATTTTGTTTGTTTTCTCCCATAGGGCACATATGTTCCCCAGAGAGAGACAGAGAGAGACAGTGAGAGGGAAAGTGAGAAATCACTCCTCCCGCTCCCAGGGTATGTGGTCATGTCACAATCCTTTCTCCTCCATTCTCCTCTCGGGATTTTGGCCATGCATGCATTCAGTGTAAGTTTCAAGTCATCAAGTCCATACTCAAACCATAGTCAGCCATATGGGAATCCAATGCCTTAACTAATATGCACCTGCCAGCCTTGCTAGCAAGGACTTTAAAAGGCCAATTCTTAGTCTTGGCTTGATATGTCACATTCTCTTATATAATGATAGAGAGGATATAAACTGAAAAAACTTTTCTGGTATGTAATTTATCTATGTATCAGGATCATTTAAAATATCTATAAATCTTCTTTTTTTAGAGGTTTTTTTCTATAGGGCGTGTGCACTCGCCAGACGGAGAGAGTGAGACAGAGAGATAGAAAGCGAGAAATCACCCCCCAGGGGGGATGGCCACGCCACAATCCCTTCTCCTCCAATCACCTCTCGGGATCTTGGGCACGCACGCACACGCGCCCGGCGTGAGTTTTAAGCCACTGGGTCTGGGACGCAAACCGCGGTCAACTACGTGGGAATCCAGCAACATAGCCTTTATGCTAACTGCTGGTCCCTAAATCTTCTACTTCTTAAAGCTACCCTCCCAAAAAATTGTAAGTGTTTCTATCCATAATTAAATAACTGAAATTTGAAATTACCTAAAAGTCCAAGCATAGTGTGAGTTCATAAATGTGCACAGATAAATGAATATTACATAGTCACTAAATAAGTCTATTTTAAAATGCTTTTTTTTTTTTTTTTTTTTTTTTTTTTTTTTTTTTTTTTTTTTTTTTTTTTTTTTGGAGAGGTTTTTCGCTATAGGGCGCGTGCGCTCGCCAGACAGACAGAGAGAGACATAGAGACAGAAAGCGAGAAATCACCCCCCAGGGGGGATGGTCACGCCGCAATCCCTTCTCCTCCATTCTCCTCTCGGGATCTTGGGCACGCACGCACACGCGCCCGGCGTGAGTTGTAAGCCACCGGGTCCGAGACACGAACCGCGGTCGACTACGTGGGAGTCCAGCGACATAGCCATTACGCCAACTGCTGGTTCCCAAAAATTATTTTGTTTTTTATTTATTCATTCCTCTATTTTAATTTGACCAGAGAAAGACACACAGAGAAAGAGAGAAGGTGAGAAAGCAAGCTCCAGGTCCAGGACTTGAACCGTGGTCAGCCATGTGGGAGTGTCCAGTGCCTTAGCCACCATGCCACCTGCTGTCTCTTAAAATGCTTTATGACAAGATAAAATGTAATGTTCAGAATTTAAACATTAATAAAACATTAAAAATGTAATGTTTTGAATGTAATGTTTAACATTTAGAATTTAATGCCAACATAAAATAGCAGAAAATAAAATTTTGCATATATAATATAATTTGAAATTATAAATAAACTTGTATTTAAAATCTGGCATCCTATATTTTCTGTACAGTTGTGCATTGCTTGATGACAAGGATATGTTCTGAGAAATGCATCATTAATTAATTTTGCCATCTCATGAACATCATGGAGTAGGCTTACACAAATGTAGATGGTATACCCTACTACACACATCTAATCTATTTATGGTGTAGTCTACTGCTCTTAGACTATAAGCCTGCATAGCATATAACTAAACTGAATATTGTAGGTCATTCTTCAGTAGGTAACTATAGTGAAATAGTGTCTGTGTATCTAAACAGAGAAAAGGAACTCTAGAAATAAATCTGCTTACATACAATTGTTCAGTTTAATACATGGTCCTAAGTAAACTCATGTCTGTAATCATCACTGTGCTCTGGAAATTGATTCAGATGACTCATTAATGTCCTCTGTTAGTGTAAAAGTTAAAAATTCATATACCTATAGAGAGTTCCAAACTTAAATAGAGCTTGTAGGACTGGAAGGTGCTCTGGGTAAGTCAGCGAGTGAGTGCTGAGTGAATGAAGGCCTAGGACATTACACTACTGTAGACTCATAAATACCGTACATTTGGGCTACAATGAGTATTTTTCTTCAATCATTAGTCTTAGCTTATAATATCTGTTTCACTCTATAAACTTTATAATTTTTAACTTTTTAACTTTTGTAATCTAGCTCAAAAACATATTGTACTTCTGTACAAAACTATTATGTCCTTTTCCTATAAGCTTTTTTTATTTATAAGATTTATCTTTTTTGTTTGTTTACTATTTAAACTCTTGTTTAAAACTAAGACACACACACACACACACACACACACACACAAACACATTGTTGGAGGTCTACAAAAAGTCAAGAAGATCAATATCACTGTCTTCCATCTCCACATTTTGTCGCACTGGAAAACCTTCAGGGGCAAAAATATGTGAGGAGTTGTCATCTCCTATGTTATTAATGTCTTTTTCTGCAATACCTCCTACACTTTTACAAGACTAGAAGCACAGTAGATCTATGTATATCAGCATTGCCACAAACTTGTGCATGATATGTCGCATTACAAAGTTACAACAGCTACCACATGACTAGGTGGAAGGAATTATTCTGATTTATAAATTTATAATCTGGGATGACCATCACACATGCTGTCAGTCCATTGTCGATTTAAACATTGCTGTGTGGTGCAGGATTGTGCATAACAGTAACATCCTAGCAGATGTTCCAAAATAACTTTAAAATTCAAGTATAGCATATGATTAAATACTATAATATATGATTAGGAAAATGCTTGTAGGTCTAGCAGGAGGCATGGTGGTTAAGGTACTAGACCCCACATAACTGACCACAGTTCAAGTCCCAGATCCTATAGCTTGAAAATCACACAGGGCACTTGTGCATGCATACCCAAAGTCCTGAGAGGAGAATAGAAAAGGAAGGGATTCTGGCATAGTTATCCCTTCTAGGGGATGATTTCTCACTTTCCCTCTCTCTGGTAAGCATATATTCCTTAGGGCAATATGCTAAAAAAAAAAAAAAAAAAAAAAAAAAAAAAAAAGAAAAGAAAAGAAAAGAAAAAGGTAAAGAAAGAAAGAAAGAAAAATAAATCTGCTTATATAGATTGTTCAGCTTGACACGTGGTCATAAAGTAAACCCATGTCTGTAATCATCACTGAGCTTTGGAAATTGATTCAGATGACTCATTCATGCCCTCTGCTAGCTACTAAACCTTCCCTCAACCCCAAAGAAAAGAAACATTTTAATTCTAACTCCACAAAATGTTTTGACTCTGAATTTTATAAATTGAGTTGTACAATGGGAACATGTTTGTATTTGGATGACTTTGTTCAGTATTACTTTTTGAGATATACTTGTTTTGAGTGGCAATATTTCAGTTATTTTTATTGCTATGTAGTTCATTGAATGAGTATATTACAGCTTACTTATTTAGTCAGTCTATTGTAGGGCATTCACATTCTTTTGAGTTTTGAATATACTTTTACCTTTTCTATTAGTGCAGCTATGTATTGTATATAATTCTGTTTGCTATACCTAGAGAGAGGATGTGCTAGACCATAATGAATATATAACCATAATTTTAGTAAATATTGTCAAATTTTCCAAACAAGTTGTACTAAGTTATACTATAATTGACAAGTTATAGAAGTTCTAGTGGTTTCACATCTTCATCGACTCATCAATATTGTCATTTTTAAATATTCTTTTATATGTCTTATATCTTAATTGTCTTGGCATTTCCCTGAGACTGAATAATTTAAAAACTATGTATGAGCAATTGAATATATGAAGGGATTTCAAAAAGTTCTTGAAGAAATGGAATTAAAATACAAGTTCATGGGACCAGCAGATGGCATAGCAATTACGTCGCTGGACTCTCACATGGCCAGTTGCAGTTTTTGAGTCCTGGACCCAGGGACTTAAAACTCATTCTGGGTGTGTGTGCATGTATGCCCAAGACCCCAGGAAAAGAATGGAGGAGAAAAGATTGCAGCATGGTTAACCGTACTGGTGGGTGATTTCTCACTTTCCCTCTCACTGTGTTTCTCGCTCCCCAGTAAGCATATGCACCCTAAAGCAAAGACCTCTAAAATAAATGAATAAATAGAAGTTTATAACAGTGCAAAAAAAATTGAAATCCATACATAGTTTTTTCATAATATACATTTTAATGAACATTTTGAAGACCTCCCTCTAGTTTTTGCCCACTTTTAAATGTTGGGTTCTCTCTTTAGTGATATGAGTTCTTTTCTTAGGCTGTGAACTTTTCATGGATTATATGTGCAGTTAAGTATTTTCTTACATTCTGTGGATTTTGAAAAGTGAATGGTAGGACCAGTAGTTAGCGTAATGGCTATGTCGCTGGACTCCCTTGTAGTCGACCACGGTTCAAGTCCCGGACCCAGCAGCTTAAACTCATGCTGGGCATGTGTACATGCATGCCCAAGATCCTAAGAGGAAAATGGAGGAGAAGGGATTGCAGCATGACCATTCCCCCTGAGGGGGTGATTTCTTGCCTTCTGTCTCTCTGTTTCTCTCTGTCTTTCTGGCAAACGCACACGCCCTATAGCAAAAACCTCTCCAAAAAAAGAAATAAAAAAAAAAAATAGTGAATGGTTTTTATAATCATGCAGTGAAATGCAAAGATAATAGAAAAAACAAAATCAGGACATTACAGAAATTTGGAATATCTTGCACCTACAACTACAGCAAACATTTAACACATTTTAACTCTTAGCCACTTTAACATAAACCTCACACTAAAAGCCTTCTAATTACCAAATACATTATGTTTGGCTTTACGAAAAAAACACAATGCATAGCATGCTAAAAGAAAAAAAGAAAACATATCCTGGAGTGATGAAGCAAACATCAGAACGTGACTCACAGATATGACACAGATTTTGGAATTCTTAGAGAATTTAATCAATTATGATTAATATGTTAAGGGATCTAGTAAAAAAAGATACAACAAATTGGACAATACTTAAAAACATATGAATAATGGATCCAGCAGAGGGCATAATAGTTACACTGCTGGACTCCTATATAGTTGACTGCAGTTCAAGTCCTGGATCAGGAGGCTTAAAACTCTCAATCTCACACCAGGCATGTGTGCATGTACGTGTGCCTAAAATTCCAAGAGAAATGGAGGAGAAGGGATTGTAAAGTGGCCATCGTCCCTGGGGTTGATTTCTCACTTTCTGTCTCTCTGGTGAGCACACGCATTCTATAGCAAAAATCTCTCTCTAAAAAAAAAAAAAAAAAAAAAAAAATCCTTCCTTCATACTGGGTGCATATGCATGCATGCCCAAGATCCTGAGAGGAGAAGAGGGGAGCAGGGATTGTATTGTGGCCATCATCTCAGGGGGGAGTGATTTCTCTCTTTCTGTCTCTCTATCCACAAGCACGAGTGCCCTATAGCAAAACATCTAAAAAAAATTTTTAAATATATATATGAATAATGTGAACAAAGATTTGTAAAATATGCTAAAAATTAAAATTAACATAATTGAACAGTGTCTTTGAAGCCATTAGTAATCTGTACACCAATGAGGACAGAATTAGCATGAAGTAACGTCATAGAAACTTTCTAAATTAATACAATATCTATTCATGGTAAGACTTAGCAAAAGCCATCTATTAAAAAACCCATAGCTAACATCATACTGAATGGAGATAAACTGAAAACTTTTCCACTAAAAACTGATTCAAAACAAGGCTGCCCACTTTCTCCACTTTATTTATTTATTTATTTATTTATTTATTTATTTATATAGAGCTTTTTTTCTTTAGGGTGCATGTACTCTGGAGAGACAGAGAGAGACAGAAAGCAAGAAATCACTCCCCAGGGGGGAAGGCTATGCTTCATCCCTTCTCCCCTATTCTCTTTTTAGGATTTTGAGCATGCATGCACACGTGCCCAGCCTGAGTTTTAATCCAGTGGGCACAAGACTTGAATTGCAGTCAACTATATGGAAGTACAGTGATGTAACCATTATGCCATTTTCTGGTCCCTCTCCACTACTTTTTAATATGGCACTGGAAGTCCTAGCCAATGCAATCAGAAGAGAGTGAAATAAAGAGCCTTTAAATAGGGAAAGAACAGGTGAAATTATCTCTATTTGCAGATTACATGATTATATACATAGAAGGCCCAAAAGTATCCAAGAAAAAACTCCTGGAAGAGATAAATGAATACATCAAAGTGGCAGGATACAAAATCAACATACAAAAATCTATACATTTCAGGAACCAGCAGTTAGCATAATGGCTATGTCGCTGAACTCCCATGTAGTTGACCACGGTTCACATCCCGGACCTGGTGGCTTAAAACTCACGCCGGGTGCGTGTGCGTGCGTGCCCAAGATCCCAAGAGGAGAATGGAGGAGAAGTGATTGCAGCCTGACCATCCCCTCTGGGGGGTGATTTCTCGCTTTCTGTCTCTAATGTCTCTCTCTGTCTGTCTGGCGAGCGCACGCGCCCTATAGCGAAAAAACCTCTCAAAAAAAAAAAATCTATACATTTCTGTATACAAATAGCAAGTATACTGAGGTAAAACTGAAGGAAGTACTCCTATTTACCACAACCAGAAAAACTATAAGATACCTAGAAATAAATCTAGCAAGGGAAGTCAAAGACCTCTAAAAGGAAAACTACGGAAATTTTGAAAAAGAAATTGAAAATGACACAAAAAAAAGTGGAAAGACATTTCATGTTCCTGGATTGGAAGAATTAATATAATCAAAAAGGCAATTCTACTCAAATTAACCTACATAGTTAATGCAATCCCAGTGTAATTACCAGAGACATTATTTACAGATCTGGAAAAGGCAATCATAGAATTTGTCTGGAATCATAAAAGATCCCATATTGCCAAAGCAATCCTGGCAAGCAGAGTAGAGTAGGAGGCATCTCACTCCCTCACCCCAAAATAAATTACAAAACTGTGGTAGTTTTAAAAATAGTATGGTATTGGCACAAAAACAGACATGTGAACTAATGGAACAGAATAGAGAACCCAGAAATAAATCCCAAGACATACAGCCAACTGATTTTAATAAAGGTCACCTGTCAATCCAGTGAGAAAAATAAAACCTCTTTAGGAAATAGTACTGAAAAATCTGGATATGTGCCTGAAGAAAGATGAAACTGGATCCACATCTTTCACCATTAACAAAAATCAACTCAAAGTGGATCAAAGATCTAAACCTAAGACCTTAAATTATAAAATTATTGGTGGAAAACTGAAGAAACTCTGGGAGACATCAGAGTAGACAAAGATCTCCTAAATTAAGACCCCCAATGCACAGGCAATAATCCCAAAAATAGACAAGGTGGGTTATATCAGATTAAGAGGTTTCTCTACAGCAGAGGACACAGTAATTAGTGTAAATAGACAACTCTCAGAATGGGAGAATTTTTTTTTTTTTTTGAGAGGTTTTTCACTATAGGGCGGGCGCGTGCGCTCGCCAGACAGACAGAGAGAGACATAGAGACAGAAAGCGAGAAATCACCCCCCCAGGGGGGATGGTCACGCTGCAATCCCTTCTCCTCCATTCTCCTCTCGGGATCTTGGGCACGCACGCACACGCGCCCGGCGTGAGTTGTAAGCCACCGGGTCCGAGACGCGAACCGCGGTTGACTACGCGGGAATCCAGCGACATAGCCATTACGCTAACTGCTGGTTCCCCAGAATGGGAGAATATTTTTGAAAACTATGACTCAGATAAGGGAATGATAACCAGAATACACAGGGAACTCAAGTGGCTTACCCAAAAAAACATGATCAACCCAATTAGAAGAAGGAAAAATGAGCTTAACAAACAACTGTGTAAGGAAGACATATGAACAGCTAAAAACCACATGAAATAATGCTCAACATCCCTTATCATAAGGAGATGCAAATCAAAACCGCAATGAGATCTAATCCCAATCAGAAAAGCTAAGATTTAAAAAAAAAATTTAAGTGCTAAGTGCAGGGTCAGCAGGTGGTGTGGTGGTTAAGGGTGTTGGACTCTCACATGGCTGACCACAGTTCAAGTACTAGACCTGATGTCTTGCTTTCTCATTTTCCCTCTCTCTCTCATCCTGACCCTCTCTGTTAAAATTTAAATAAATAAATAAAGTTAAAATAATTATTTTAAAAAATGATTAGTGCTGGTGTGGCTGTGCTGAAAAGGGAGCTCTTCTTCACTGTTAGTAGGAATGTCAATTAGTACAGCCACTGTTGAGAACAATATGAAGGTTCCTCAAAGACCTATGGATAGAACTACCATATGATCTAGCAATTTCACTCCTGGGTATCTACCAAAAAGATAGGAAAATGCTCAGTCAAAAAAGTGCTTGCACATCTACATTTATTGCAGCATTATTCACAATTGCTAAGAAATGGAACCAACCCAAATGTCCATGAGCAGATGAATGAGTTGAAAAAGTATGGCACATATACACTATGCAATACTATTTAGCCATGAAAAACAAGACCATGGGAACCAGCAGTTAGCGTAATGGCTATGTCGCTGGACTCCCACGTAGTCGACCGTGGTTCGTGTCCCAGACCCAGTGGCTTAAAACTCACGCCGGGCGCATGTGCGTGCATGCCCAAGATCCCGAGAGGAGAATGGAGGAGAAGGGATTGCGGTGTGACCATCCCCCCTGGAGGGTGATTTCTCTACTGCTGAGCAAAGCAAGCCAGGCTATAACCTAAAAGAGAGACATTGCATGGCTCCACTTAACATACACCGACTGTCCGCATTCTATGGAATAAACTGAAAGATTAGAAGATACAGAAGCATGGAAAATGATTCCAGACATTGGAGACAATGTGGGAAGAGGGTAGGAGATGCGGGAGAGTGAGAGGAAAGGAATCAAGGAAAAAAATAGAGAAGAAAGACATTTGAGGGACACAAAAATGGAGGGTTGTCTGTTTATGATAATGTGTATAATATCTTCAACCGGACTGGTGGGAAGTGTATTCGTGTTGGGTAAATTCACTATACAAGTTATAGCGATATACAGTAATTGAATGTATAAAATAAAATTAATTTTTTAAATAAAAATAAAATGTTCCCAGTAAGAGCCTCGAGCTCTCAGTGCTTGCTCCTGACACACTGTGGGAGAGAAAGATGGATCTGCTGGACATGCTGCCATGGGGCTCATGGATGCGGTGTGCCCTGGGGAGGTACTTCTTAAACACACATTCATTCAAGGATGAGAAGACTACTTCCTGGGTCTAACACCATCTCTCAGTAGCCACCAGGGGCACTGCCCTCTCCTCTCTGGCATGTCCTGTGTTGTGGTTATTCCTGAGCCTAGAGTTCTTCCTTCCTATCCAGTTAAGCATTTCCTCCACTTTCCACTGGTTGTCAGGAACAACTGGGAGGGAGGGGAGGGAGTCACTATTTCAATAGTACAGAATTTCTGTTTGGCACAATGAAAAAATTCTGGATGTGGATAATGGTGATGGTTGAACTGTACACTTAAAAGTGAATGAAATGTGCACTCTTTCGAGTGATTAAGACAGCAAATTTAATGTTATAATTTATCACAATAAAAAAATTACTGTTCAAATATTTAAAATGTGAAAAAATTATGCTTTCAAAAACCTCATTTCCACATTTATATACTTTACCCGATTATAACTCATCCTCATCAATAAAAATAGATAATTTTTAAAAATTCGTAAATTAAAATGCAAACAGGAAAAAAAAAATTTAAAGAAAAGTAACAGGGGACCAGCAGGTGGCATGGTGGTTAAGTCTCTGGACATTCCCATATGGCTGACTATGGTTCAGGTCCTGGATCTGGCGGCTTGCTTTCACACTTTCTCTCTCTCTCTCTCTCTCTCTCTCTCTCTCTCTCTCTGGTCAAATTAAAATA
This sequence comes from Tupaia tana, assembly GCA_026018925.1. Taxonomy (NCBI): domain Eukaryota; kingdom Metazoa; phylum Chordata; class Mammalia; order Scandentia; family Tupaiidae; genus Tupaia; species Tupaia tana. Next base: position 154,088,716 of record JAKSZU010000003.1, read on the forward strand.
AATGAATGAATAAATAAAATAAAATAATTAAAAAAAAGAAAAGTAACAGAACATTCAAGAACCATTGGACAAATTAGTATAAGAGTAATATAAGTGTATCTAAAATTTCAGAAGAAAGAGAGAACAGACAAGAAATATTTGAAGTAAAAATGGCCAAGAATTTTCCAATTAATGATAAATACAAAACCATGGATCCTGGAAGCCCAGAGAACAACAAACAGGATAAACATACACACAAATTCAACATTAATCTTGTCATATTCAAACTGTTACACTCCATAAATATGCAATTATTGTGAAAATTAAACATTTTAAAAAAGAGACATGTCACACTGTAGAATATCACAAAGAGCAAATCTTAAAAGAAGTTCAGAGAATAGAACATCTTACCTAGTGATAACAAGGATAAGAATTAAAGCTAACTGCAGAAACTATGAAAGCAAGAAAAATGGATTGAAATACTTAAAGTGTTGAAAGAATAATGACAAAAATTTCAACAAGCTAGAATTTCACATCAAGTAAAATCCTGCAAAAGTGAAGGAGCCATTATAACTTTCTCACGTAAATAAAAGCTAAAAGAATTCATTGCCAACAAACTTGTTCTGTGAGAAATGTTAAAAGAAGTTTTCACAAAGAAAATTACATGGGTCAGAAATTCAGATGTACATAAAAGGGAAGAGTAGTGGAGAAGGAATAAATGAAAAACAATAAAGTCTTTTTTTTTTCCTTATAAATTGACCTAGAGGGTAATTGTTGAAAGTTGTATAAAGTACCAATTTATTAGATGATTTTAGCCAATTGATAAGTGAATAAATGACAGTGATAAGATTCAGGTCACTCTACCTCAAAATACGGCACCTCAGCATTCAAAACAAATACCAGAAGCATGAGCATCACTTTTACCCTGTCCCAAAAGCAGGTCACAAAACTTATAAAGGAGTCTGACTTTTTCCTGAAGCAGGTCATCAAGCCTGCATTCAGGAAGTGGCTGCCCTTTCCCTGGAGGAAAGGAGGTGAAGACACTCTGACTCCAAGAAGAATCTGAACAGGCTTCACTAAATTTCCTGCAGTGTAGTACCAGCATTTGATCACAGTTTTTTGTCCACCAAAATGTCTTTATGAATGCTCACTCTTTATCAAAACTAAGTATAAAAGTGTACATGTTTACCTGTTTGGGTCTTCATTTCCTTATGAAGACTCCTGTATCACATGAAACTTACATTAAACAAATATGTATGTTATCCTCTTGTTAATCTGTTACATAATAGGTGCCTCAGCCATAAACTTACTGAAGGATGAAGACAAGACTTCTCCCTCTCCAATAGTAATGTTCTAACTCAGAAGAATTGAGAATATGATAAGGTACTAATATGGTCTTTAAAGTGAAATAGTGGTATTTGGTTATGGACTTTGATTAGGTAAGTGTTTGTTGCAAAGATTAGTGCAATCACTAAAATAAATTAAAAGAAATATAATTGATACAGTAACAGATGAGAAAAATACCATACACAATTCTCATTAAAACGAGAGAAGGCAAAAATAAATGGGAAAAAGAAACACTCATACACAAAAAAAAGTCAGTGACCAGAAATCAGTTAAAATATGGTTGATATAATTTAAATAAACAAATAATTACTTTTAATTTGAATCTTCTAAATGCACCATTTAAAAAGTAGAAATTGGCAGTGACAAATAAAGCAAAACAAAAGCATATTCAACTATATCTTGTCTGCAAGAAGCAATCTATAAATACAGATACAGGTTAGATGTAAGAGATGACAAAAGATATCACATAGCGTGTTGATCAAAACAAATTTGGTATGACTGTATCGAAAGTAAAACAGACTTCAGAATAAGAAAAATAACCATAAACCAGAGGGATATTATGTAATAATAAGGGAGCAAAGTCTTCTAGAAAATATAACAATTGTTAACAATTTTGCACCTAAAAGCAGACTGTCAAAATGCATGAGACAAGAAATTATATAACTATAAGGAAAATTATGCAAGCCCATTCTAATGGTTAAAAACTTCAATATTCTTTTTTCAATTAATGATAGATCAAGAAAGCAAAAAGTCAGTAAGAATATTATAGTTGACTTGAACAGTATTATGCATTTGATCTAATTGACAATGATAGCATATTTCACCTAGTCACAGAAAAGTGCCCATCTTATCACTCTTACATGGAACATTAAGAGAGAACACATAGTAGGCCATAAAATATACTTTAACAGATTTAATACGACAGAGACAACACAAAGCATGTTCTGAAACTAAAACTGACTTAGATATAATGGGAAGATAGCTGAAATAATTCAAAATTTATAAAGATTAGATAATGTACTTCTGAATAAAAAAATTAAAAACAAAATTTAAACTAAATACATATGAAAATACAACCTATCAAAATCTCTGAGATAGAGCAAGTTTAGTGCTTATGGGGAAATTTATAGCATCAAATGCATATATTAGAAACTAGGTGTACAGATATCTTTCTGACAGTGATTTTTCTGCCTTTTAGGTAATTACTCAAGAGTAGAATGACTGGGTTATATGGATAGTTGTATATTTAGATTTTTACAGAATCTCAAAATTGTTTTCCCCTGTGGCTATATTAATTTACATTTCCACTGATAATGCACAAGTGTTCCCCTTTTCTCTGCAACCTTGTTTTTGTTTTATTGATACTAGTTAGTCTGATGCAGGTTAGATGGTACCTCATTGTGGTTTTGATTTGCATATCTTTTATGATAAGACATATTGAACCTTTTTTCCTATGCCTTGTACCATTTGTATGTCTTTCTTTTGAAGTTATCTGTTTAGATCAATTGCTCATTTGGTATTTGCACTTCCATGTTCATTACAGCATTATGCATTAAAGCTAAGACATGGAATCAACCTAAGTACCAACCAGCAACACATAGATTAAGAAAATGTGGCACATGTACAGAATGGAATACTACTCAGCCATAAAGAACAATGATATCCTGTCATTAGAACAAAGTAGATAACCTAAAAGATACAATGTTAAGTGAAATAAGCCAGGCTATGAAAGACAAATCTTGATGTTCCTGCATAACATGTACCGAATGCCCACACTCTGTGATAGAAACCGAAGGACTCAATCTACTGAAGTAAAGAGAGTGATGTTAGATACTAGACACTGCATGGGGTATAGGGAATGTTCAGAAGAAAATGATTAATGGATAAAGAAGTATACATCAGCAGGTGGACCAGATTTGGAATGGTGTCCCATGGCAGAGTGAAGAATGTCAAAAGTCATTGATAATTTAACATGGACTTCCACAAAAACTAGAACTATTATCAAATAGGTTCAACGTCAAGGCTGAATGTCTTTATCCTTGATTTGATTATTGTACATTATATGCAAGCTTCTTAAAAAAAAAACCATAGTGTACTGCACAAAGAGGTACAATGATTATATGAAAACCAGAAATCCAAATAAAAATTTTTAAAACAGGAACAAAAGAAAATGGGAGAGATATAAAATTAATGTTTTTAATTATTTATTTATTTTTTACATTTACCACATTTACTTTACATATAAAAAATTTTTGCTCATGCTCCATAGTACTTAACAGTTAATAAACAGCTTTCAAAATTTCCAAAATACTGAATTTTAAAGATAATTTTCAAAATATTTGTTATAATTTTGTTTGGGACTCTACAACAATAGAAACAGTATGATTTTAATTTTTTTGAGAGGTTTTTCTATAGGGTGTGTGCGCTTGCCAGAAAGACAGAGAAAAACAGAGGGACAGAAAGTGAGAAATCACCTCCCCCCCAGGGCAGATGCCCACGCCACAATCACTTCTCCATGCTCCTCTCAGGATCTTGGGCATGCAGGCACACACGCCTGGCGTGAGTTTAAGCCACTGGGTCTGGGACTCAAACCGTGGGCAACTACATGGGAGTCCAGTGACATAGCCATTATGCCATCTGCTGGTCCCGTATTAAATATTTTTGAGAAAATATTTACACATCAGCTACTCAAACTGTTGAGAAGCAAACACCCAGCAGACAATTCACACATGAACCTTCCCAACTCAGCTCTGCCTACCAAGTATTCTGTGTTTTACCATCTGCTAGCAAGTATCAGTCTCTTTTTATTCCTTCGAAGTCTTCCTCAAGGTAATTCTCTGGCTGTGGCTACTCTTTTGCAATCCCTAGTGATTGCCATGCAGGGCAGGAAAAGTACAGATTATTTTATGGTACAAATTCTTTCATATGACTTCTCTCATCCTCTCTGCCAGGCAGAACTGTTTAGGGTACCAGTCCATCTTTCAACGAACTTCTGTTGGCTTTATTGAGATCAACTTTAGTTCCAAAGTTTTCTAGTCATATCTTCAGATATAGCATTCCAATTAAAACCCTGGCAATAATGAGTATCTCCAATTTCTTATGCAAGGCAACAGGTATTATTGAACTTATACAAATAACCCACAAATATTTTCCAATTCCAGAAGGATCAGAAAGGGAAAAAAAAATTGTTTCAATTAAAAAAAAAAAAAAAAGAACAATCAAGCCAAAAAAAAAAAAAATTTAACAAATTGCTGAACCTATCAACAGCTCAAAAGAAAGCAAAATCCTCAAATCTGAAAAATAAAGCACAGTTTAAAAAATCAGTAATGTTTTAATCAAAAGCCGTACAATTCTATTCCACCAGTTCAGTCTCAGGTAATGAATCTCTCTTCCATTAAATTTTTTTTTTTTTAATTAAATCATTTGGTTTATTGAATGTGGAAACAACCATGCATTTCTGGAATATATTCAACTTGAATATATTCTTGTTTATATACTTGTGGTATATTATCTTTTTAACATATTGATACTTTTTATTACAATCAACTTTGCAACTATGTTCATGATGGATATTAATTTATAATCTACATTTCTTGCAATGTTCTTTTCAGGTTTTTTTTTTTTTATCATCATATTCTTCTTTATATTACATTGAATTACATATAACTTTACATTGTATTACATTACTTTTTCAAAAGGGAATGCCATGCATGTCAGTCAGTACAGAGACATTAATCTCCCCGCTTCAACATTCAATATCTTTTCTATGTTTTCCCCAATCATTATTATTATTCTAATTATTTTTTAAGACAGTCCATCGCTATTTCTCATGTTGCTTGTACAAATACTTTGCCCATCATGAAATACTTCTCAGACAAATCCAGTTGAGAATACTATACATGTCAACATCAACAGTTAATAAGCCATATCTGTTTCTCACTAATGTCCTACCTCTCTATTGTTCATTTGTTATCTTTCTCTATCCTCTTCTCTTCACTTCCCCCATTCCACACTGGCCTATTCTCATTAAGTATCTTCACTGCTTTTATGTCCTCCAATTTTTTTTCACTATCATAGAATGCTGATAGTCGGTATATATTGAGTGGATACATACAATATCTTTCTTTCATATCCTGGCTTACTTCACTCAGCAATATATCCTCCGTATCTGACCACTTTCTATCAAATTCCAGGGCCTCTTCCATTAAATTTGCAATGTTGATGTGATCCGATCTTTTTGTTTACGTCCTAGACATTAACATTCAATGTTGTTATTGATATTTCCAGATCTGTCCCTAGCATTTTCTTGGTTGCTCTTTATTCTCTTATTTTTGTCCATGTGTCTTTAGTTTTCCTGGTAAAGCAGTTCTTTCAGAAGTTCTTAACGACCTGGTCTGGTGTTGGTAAATTCTTTCAGGTTTTGTTTATCTGAGAATGTCTTTATTTTTTATTCCCATGTGAAGGATAATCTTTCCAGGTATAGTTTTCTTGGTTTGAATTGTTTTTCATTTAACACTTTGAAAATATTTTCCCATTCTTTCCTTGCTCACATTGTTTCCAAAGAGAAGTTCGATGTTAGCCTTTGTGGGATAACCTTTGTAAATTTCTCTCTTGTCAATTTTAGTATCTTGTCTTTGTATGTGGATCAGGCCAATCTGGCTATGATGTGCCTTGGAGAAGATTTTCTTGGGTTCATTTTATGTGAGGGTCTTTGTATTTCTTGGGTCTGAATATTTGAATGCCTCTCTAGGTTTGGAAAGTTTTCTTCCAGGATTTCATGGCATACATCATCAATACTGTTACCGATTTCTTCACTTTCTGGGATACCTATTGTCCACATGTTTGAGTGCTTAATGGTATCTACTATTTCTCATATATTATGCTCATTTTGGGGGGTTATTTTCTGTCTTTTTGGTGATTTTTTCCTAAGTCAGAGGTTTTGTCTTCAACATCTGAGATTTGATATTCTGCGTGGTCTAATCTGCTTTTAATACTTTCGAGGGAAATTTTGATTTCCTGTATTACAGCCTTTGTCTCTGACAGTTCCATTTTAATCTTTTTTATAGTGTTATTTCACATTGTGAAAGAACTTCCTCACCTCCTGGAACTCGTCATCTGTTTTCATTTGCACCTTCTGGAGTTCAATGTCTCTCATCTCTTGTATCTCATTTTGTTTTGCTGCTACAAATATTCTGAATTCTTTATCAGACATTTCCACAATTTCCATTGTACTGTCTGTGGATGATGAAAAGTTGTTCTCTCCCCTTGGGGGAGAGATATTTTCTTGGTTTCTCATGTTCCTTGTGGCTCTGCAATGATTTCTGGTCATCTGATGGATTATGAATTTCTTCCTAATTTCTTGGAGTTAATTCCAAGCATTCAGAGGTGTGCAGGAGGAGGTGATCCACAATCTCTTTGCAGTTTCGTTTCCAGATGCTCATTATGCAACCTGCAATTTTGACTTTGGATCTGGATATTACAAAGGTCTTACAGTTTCTAGGGAATAGGTGCACCTGGGCTTAGCTGTGGGGTTTCACCTGAGATTTCAGAGATATGTAGGAAGAGATGAGCCACATTTTCTGCAGCTCTGTACTTCTCCATTCTGCTCACTCTTCAGTCTCTCTTCTATGAATTTTAATCATTTGGTGGTGTATTTTCTTTTAGCTAATTGCTTCAAGAAGGTTTCTGCAACTGTAAGATCATGGGCTTCCTTTTACTATAAGGTATGTCTGAGACGATTTCTCTGCTTTACTATGTTTTGCAATGTGGTATCCACAGAAAGAGGTATTGCGTTCAGATTTATAAAAAGGAGTTTCTTTCTTCATGTAGCAGGTTTAGTAAGAGTTGAGGATTTCTATGCCCCACCTGAGCTTTTTGGGGAGTCTAGAAGATGGGATGGGACCAGCAGTTAGCGTAATGGCTATGTCACTGGACTCCCACGTAGTCGACCGCTGGTCGAGTCCCGGACCCGTTGGCTTAAACTCACGCTGGATATGTGTGCGTGCGTGCCCAAGATCCCGAGAGAAGAATGGAGGAGAAGGGATTGTGGCGTGGCCATCCCCCCTGGGAGGTTATTTCTCACTTTTTGTCTCTCTGTCTCTTCTGCACGTGCCCTATAGCAAAAACCTCTCCAAAAAAAAAGAAAAGAAAAAGAAGATGGGGTCTAGAGCAGAGATTTAGTCTCCTAGGTCCCTGAACCAAAATTAATGTTTTAAGCCTGCAATTTAGCAAACTAAGAAAGGACAATGTGTGTGTGTGTGTGTGTGTGTGTGTGTGTGTGTCTGTGTGTGTGTGTGTAAACTAAGAAGGGACAATGTGCGTGTGTGTGTGTGTTTTGTGTGTGTGTGTGTGTGTGTGTGTAGAGGTTTTTGCATTAGGGCACATGAGCTCACCTGAGAGACCCACAGACACAGTGAGAGGGAAAGTGCGAAATCACCCCCTCCCCAGGGAGGATAGCCACCCCGCAATCCCTTCTCCTCCATTCTTCTCCTAGGATCTTGGGCATGCATCCAGCATGAGTTTCAAGCCACCAGGTCTGAGACTCGAACCATGTTTGGCCAATGTCAGAGTCCAACAACATAACCTCTATGCCATCATGCTGGCCTCAGAAGAAAAACAATTTAAACATAAATCAAGCAGCAAGAAAAAATAATAAATTGAAAATAATGGAGGTAATCAGTGAAAACAAAAGCTGTTTCTTTGAATGTATCAACAAAGTTAATAAACATTTATACAAGCTCACCAAATATAGAAAAGATACAACTTAATTAATATTAATGAAGGCGGGATTAACTAATATTAATGAAGATGGGATCATCTCTCGACCTAATAAGCAATAGAAGAATATTATAATAAATACCAGGAGGGTCCACAATTTAATAATTTAGACGAAATGGATGCACACTGCCAAACTAACACAAGGAGAAACAGAATAGGTCTATATACATTAAATAAATTTATTCTCTTGTTAATAATCTTTCAAATCAAAAAGCAATAGGGTGAGCTTGTTTTACTGGTGAACTGAGCTAAACATTTAGGAAGAAATGATACCAATTTTCTATAATTACTTCAAAAAAATAAGGGGAACATTTCTGAACTTATGTGAGGTCAGCATTACTCCAACACTCAAACCAGATCAATACATTGGAAGAGAAAAAAATGACAAACCAATATCTCTTATGAATACAGGTGTAAATATTCCTAACACAATATTACCATGTAAAACCAACCATTTATATAAAGAAGTATACATCACAACAAAGTGGGATTTAATCCACGTGTGTAGGCCTGGTACAAGGTTTTGTTTTTGTTTTTAGAGGTTTTTGCCATAGGGCATGTGCACTTGCCAGAGAGAGAGAGACAGAGGGAGAGAGAGGCAGAGACAGTGAGAGGGAAAGTGAGAAATCAGCCCCTGGGGAGAATGGCCAGGCTACAATCCCTTCTCCATTCTCCTACTAGAATCTTGGGCATGCACACATACATGCCCAGGATGATTTTCAAGCCACCAGGTCTGTGACTTGAACCATAGTTGGCTATGTGGGAGTCCAGTGACATAACCACTATGCAATCTGCTGGCTCCAAATCTGATTCAAGTTTTAAAAATCAATTAGTGCAATCTACCACATTAACAGACTAAAGAAAAACCTCATGTTTTAACCTGTTAAGACAATTGATACAGAAAAAGCATTTAAAAAAATTCAACACTTTGTACGATACAACTTCTCAGTAAACTAGGAATAGAGGGGAACTTCCTCAACTTGGTAAAAGTAATCTAAAAACCAAGAGTTAACAGATTACCAGCATGGCGAGAACTGGAGTCATTCCCCCTGAAATTAGGATAGCCTTTCTTAGTATCCCTATTCAAATTCATATAGAAATTACTAGCCAGTGCAATAAGAAAAGAAAAAGAAAGCTACACCAATTGAGAAGGAAAAAATAAAATTGTCTTTGTTTTTCAAAGCTAAATACTATATGATTTAAATTATGTGACATTCTGGAAATCAGAAAACTGAACAAGTGAAAACCTAACAGTGTTTGCCAGAGATTAGTAGAGGTGGTGGGGGTTAAAGGGTTAAATATAAGAGCAAAGGCAACTTTGTATATTGATAAAACAGTATTGCAAGATTAATATATTAAGCATTTGTTAAAATCTGTAGAATAAGGACCAGCAGGTAGTGTAGTGGTTGAGGCACTGAATTCCTACATGGTTGACTACAGTTTGAGTTCCAGACCTGGTGGCTTGAAACTCACACCAGGCGTGCATGCATGCATTCCCAAAATCCCAAGAGGAAAATGGAAGAGTAGGGACTGTGGTGAGGTCACCCCCACTGTGGTGAGGGCGGGTTCTCACTTTCTGTCTCTCTGTGTTTCTCCAGGGAGTGCACGTGCCCTACAGCAAAAATCTATATATAAAACAACGACAACAACAAAAACTGTAGACCTTTTAGAGCACAGAGCAAACTTTAATGTATTCAATTAGGAAAAAATCATTTAGGAGTTGGGAGGATCCCACAATGCACAGTGTAATGCAGGATATGATTAAACTGTAAATATGTTACAAATGTATGGAACACCTTCACTGAAGCATAATAGGAGAAACGTGCTGACCTGTGGAAGTGGAAATGAGTGGTGTGTGTCTATGAGATTAATGGCATATGGAACTATGTATAAACAATGCACTAGTGTTGTTAGAATTATTTCCATGAGGGTATGAGTTAACAATCATAAAACCATTATATATGCATACTGAGATTAGACAGGTTTAATAAATGAATGGCAGATGGCAGGAGTCAGGTTTCTCACTGTCCAAGTGGGAGTTTACAAATAAGCAAAGTGGGGAGGCTAGAATGATCCATGTGGTGATGGATTAGAGTTAGGAACATTGGTATAAACTCACGTCTAGCATAATATAGCTATAGATCATTATGTATGGAGATATTTGTAGATACATAGTTGGAGCATATTTATAGATTCATATTGTAGATTCATAGTTGCACATACATACATTAATATACACATCACATGTTTTCTTCTTGTGTCACCTTGAAGGCCCTGAGAGCTACTTCTCCAGCAGTAATAAGCACACTGAACACCCAGATTTGGGTTTCAAATACTTTTCTTCATTGAAAGTAACCGCGGCTCTTTGGAAAAATGGCTTATTTTAGAATTGAGGCAGGAAATGTGCAATATGAATCCAAAATATTTTGTGGTGCCAAAAAGTAAGGAAGTACTTAACACCAGAAACTAAAGTCCACATCAATGGGGTACATCAAAGGGACACTAGAGCCAGTTGTAAGCATTCCCAGTGACCAAAGGTAGAAGAATTTGAGCAATAAAATAAATTAGTATTTGATTATACCCTAACGTGCACAATAAACGGTCATAAGTCCATACTGATATTAATAAATAAGGAAGAGATGAAAAATCTCTTCTGCAGAAGAACTGCAAATAATTTATGTAGCTACTCTATTTTGGGAAACAGGAAGCAGCTTCCCTCTCCTTGGTAATGGGATGTACATAGAGACTTCCAATGAGAACAGTACGCCAAGGGAGGGAAAAGAGAAAGATCTTCACTGTAGAGTAAACTGACAATACTCCCTCAGTCAGATTGAGTTCAACAGTACCAGTAGTAAATCATGTTGATGATACATACCCTTGTTATAATGTGATAATGGCACTTTACCTCTGTGGTCTACCTTCCAGATCTGCTGTTCTTTGTCTAAGCATGAGAAAAACATCAGATTCTAATAGAAGGACATTCTATAAAATACCTAACCAATACTTTTCAGAATTCATCATTAACATGGAAAACCTAAGAAATGTTCACAGCTGAGGGGAAACTAAGGAGAGGTGACCAATGCAGTGTACTAGATAGATCCTGGAACCCCTCTCCACCAAAAAAAGATCATTATGTAAAACTAATAAAATTTAAATACTATGGGCTTTAGTTAATAACAGGACAGTATATTGGCACTGGGTCATTGGTTATAACTGTAAGAAATATACCATACTGATGTGAATTTGTTTTTGAAGGGGGTAAATTTTCAGGTTAAATTATATTTGAATTGCACATGAGACTACAGAGGGTCATCAGCATTAGATGTGGATGAGGTGATACTAGGCAAACAGCAAGCTCTTAGAGAATTTGCTTTATCAATGCGTTCTGGTTAGTATATGATGCCTCCTTTCATCTTCATAGACACCCAGATGCCTCCCTCTTAAAGACTTAGAGCAGAACTGTTGGTTCTTAGAGTTTTTGTTTGTTTGTTTTTTTGAAAGTCTTCTGCTATAGGGCAAGTACACTCACCAAAAAGACAGAGAAAGACAGAGAGATAGAAAATGAGGGACCAGCAGTTAGCGTAATGGCTGTCACTGGACTCCCACGTAGTCGACCGCGGTTCAAGTCCTGGACCCGGCGGCTTAAACTCATGCTGGGCGTATGTGCGTGCGTGCCCAAGATCCCAAGAGGAGAATGGAGGAGAAGGGATTGTGGCATGGCCATCCCCCCTGGGGCGGTGATTTCTCACTTTCTATCTCTCTGTCTCTCTCTGTCTTTCTGGCAAGCGCACGTGCCCTATAGCGAAAACCTCTCAAAAAAGAAAAAAAAAAGAGAGAGAGAGAATAAGTACAGTCTTTCATTTAGCCTCACTCTACCAGATAATAGCCAATGTAGCGGTTATAATGTCAGTTATTCACCCACCAGCTTTTTGCAACTCTTTAGCTTTGTCTTGAAATGACTCTCCAGCTGGCTGTTCGTCCACAGCCTGTATTTTATTCAGCTCTCACTGTTTTTGCTCAGGTGAACTGCTGGAGCAATTTTGTTTTTTTGTTTTTTTTTTTGTCTGTGTGGTTAATATCTGTCTGCAGACAACACAGCTCTTGTATTCCTTTCCTCCTTACTCCTGAAATATATTTGCAGGAAAAGATCAGATATGGGTGACTTACAACTTAGAAGGAATGTAAGTCACAATCCATTCACTCTTCCAGAAGAACTGGTGTTTTAGCATCATCTCCCACTATGAAAAGAAAGATGTCATAAGTCAGCAAGTATCAAACGACAATGAACATGTGGGAAAGAAATATTTGGTTATTAAGGAAACAATGAATTCCGAGAAATCATATCTTGTCTTCCTTTTATGTATAGCAAAGTTACATTGATAATGAAATATTGTTCATACTCATTGTGAAAGCAGTATCCTACCTCTGTGCCTCTCTGGGATCAGTCATAAAAGTATTGGGAGGCCTATGGCAGATGCCAACAAGGCCAGCAAGTTGGACCATAAGAGTCAAGTTCTCACTCATGTCAATGCTCAATAATAGTTCTAGTGATGCCAGATTGAAAAATTGGGTTAAATCTATCAAATAGATAGTCACTCATTTGATTTATCCTCCACCATTCTTTATGTGCTTAAAGTCAATGATTTAAAAAGTAGGTTAAAATCTATGGAATAATGTATAATAACTAACTAGTAGATGAATTTTGATCTGATTCAAGAATGCCATTCTTGGGGACCAGCAGTTAGCGTAATGGCTTTGTCGCTGGACTCCCACATAGTTGACCGCGGTTCGAGTCCCGGACCTGGTGGCTTAAACTCACGCCGGGCGCGTGTGCGTGCGGGCCCAAGATCCCGAGAGGAGAATGGAGGAGAAGGGATTGCGGCATGGTCATCCCCCCTGGGGGGGTGACTTCTCACTTTCTGTCTCTCTGTCTCTCTCTGTCTGGTGAGCTCACGCACCCTATAGCAAAAACCTCTCCAAAAAAAAATAAAAAAGAATGCCATTCTAGCTAAAAGAGTTGATATCAACTCTTCTCACCACACACACAAATACACACACACACACACACACACACACACACACACACGGTAACTATGTGAGGTGGTTTACAGGTTAATTAGCTTGACTATAGCTAACATTTTACAATGCACATATTAAAACAAACATCTTAAAAATATAAAATTTTTGTTAATTATGACTAAAGCAAAAAAATTTTAAAAGGCAACGATTCTAGCACCATATGAATGTCTTTTATTATTATTTCTTTCTTTACTAAAAGAAAAGGTGTTTCCATTGTAAAAAATATATTAACATGCATGACCACAATTTGAGCATCTTCACTCCTAAGTGGAAACAAACTTCTTGGGAGCCCTAATATACATCAAGTTTTTATAGCCTAGGCATCTTTTAAGGACTTTGAATACTTTGTCTCACTCAGTTTTGAACACAATAAGGGAAGTACTATTACTGTAGCTATTTTATTTTTAAAAGGCCAATGAACTGAAGAGATGATGGCCAAATTTCAAAGAATAGTGGAGCTAGTATAGACAACCTGGCCCAAAAGCCTCCCTCTTTTTTCCTCAGGATATCTATGGTAGACTCACACCCCTTACTACTTTACGCTTTTTGTTACAGTTCTTTGAGTATGTGATATTACTCTGCAATACTGAGTACTCTGAGGTCCAAACAAGGCTCTTCTACCATGTTATTATGCCATTAGGACCTAGTATATATATATATATATAGATTTTCAAAAAGCAATCTTTTAAAAGGCATGAACAAATTTAAAAAGACAAATGAAAGAATAAGTAAATATGAGAAACAGTTACTGTAAATTCATATGGAAGATTTATGTAAGTATTGACTGACTTGGATCCAGGAAAAACACAATTGCTGGTCAGCCAGTAGCATCAGTGGCATCTCTGACCACTCACCAACATTTAATGAATGAAATGCACAAGAATGACATAGGTGCACTAGAGAGGATACCATGAAATCCTTAGCTCCTTTGATAAATTGACTATACCTTTAATATTTGAGATACCTGTGTGGTGATTATCTGGAATCTTTGATATGCGTCTAACTGCAAAATAGGTAAATCATGTGTTTGGCACGTCTGCCAAGGTATCTTAGTAAGCATAGTCTGTGTGGTATCATATATACCTGCTTCCCATTTTTTTTTTTTTTTGGAGAGGTTTTTGCTACAGGGCATGTACACTCACCAGAGAGACAGAGAAAGAGAGACAGAAAGCGAGAAATCACCCCCCAGGGAGGATGGCCGCGCCACAATCCCTTCTCCTCCATTCTCCTCTCAGAATCTTGGGCACTCATGCACACGCGCCTGGTGTGAGTTTAAACCACCGAGTCCAGGACTTCAACCGTGGTCAACTACATGGGAGTTCAACAACATAGCCATTACGCTAACTGCTGGTCCCTCTGCTTCCCATTTCTAAGACATGGAAAGACATAAGAGAACATTGGCATCTCTGCATCCAGAATTATAGAGCAACTACCAATGGAATTTTCTAAGTTAGTGCAGGACAGTCACCTTTAAGTGTTCACCAAGTCAAAGCACTAGTATTACTTTCCATTGTTTATTCATTCATTTATTCATAGAACATTTTAAGCACGGAGTAGGAGCATAAAGGGGACATGGTCAGATGTAGTTTTTGAAAGTATGACAGATAAGCGAATAGGGCAGGTAACTGACATTTAGACTTTATTCAACAGGGAAGGCATTGTCATTTAAATATTATTAAGCAGCAGAGCTGTACATTAAAATCCATGCTTTAGCACTCAGCTTTCAGGACAAAGTTTTCAGAAAGTACAAAAAGAAAATTACAAAAGAGAAAATTACTGATGAAAAATATAATGTATAAATATTATAAAATTTTTAAAAGGCTCCTTTCTCCTCTGAAAGGAGGTGCCTAACTCTCCCACAGTTGTAAGTAATCTTGGACTCAGCAGTGTTCTCTGGGGTAGATAAGTAGCAGGCAGCATCAGAGCCCTGAGGAGGCCAAAGAGGAGCAATGTATTACTTACCTACTGATCCAAGAGGTAAAGAATGGTTAGAATCGATTCATGGGTTTCAGTACCCTTCAGGACAGACGACTTTGTTCCCTGTCTTAGCAGTTGTGAATAATGTGCAGTAAATATAGATACGCAAGTGTTTCCTGGGTGAGTGCATTTCTTTTTAAGAGATTTTTGCTATATGTGTGCTTGCTGGAGAGACAGAGAAAGCAAGAATATCACACACACACAAAGATACACACACACACACACCCAGGAGGAGTGGTCATGCTACAATCCCTTCCCCATTCTCCTCTCAGGATTTTAGGCATGCATGCACACGTGCTGGCATGAGTTTTAAGCATCAGGGTCCAGGATTTGGACTGCGGTCAGGCATGTAAAAGTCCAGCAATGTAACTTACACCATCTACTGGTCACACGGCTGAGTGCATTTCTGTCCTTTGGGTAGATACCCATGAGTGGAATTGCTAGATCATATGGTAGTGCTGTTTGTAGGTCTTTGAGGAACCTCCATATTATTCTCCACAGGCAGAAAATGAATGATTGGAAGATATAAAAGCATGGAGAGCAATGATGATACTGAAGACAGTAGGGGAGGAGGGTAGGGATTAGAAGAGGTTGATAGGGAGGGAATCAAGGGGGGAAAAAAACAAGTAATACACTTACAAGACCCCAAGTAGAAAGAAATCTGTTATTATGTGTATGGTGATGTCTTGGACTGATGGGAAAACTCATTTGGTATGCTGTAATGATACACAGTCATTAAATGTAACCAATAAACTTATTAAAGAAATAATTATTTCCCCAAAAAATATCCTATGTATGAGATGCCTGCTTTTTAAAAAATTATGAGAGAGAATTCCATATAGAAAAACATGCAAAATAAAGAGGGAGATGTGATTATAAGAATAAGTTTATTTCAATTATTATCACACATGTCTTTGTGTGTCTGAATATGTGAATGTTACATCTTCCGTTATACGCAGAAAAAAATAGCTTAATTGCCTAAAAAATAAGATAATTTCTTAATCAATGACAAAGTCCAATAGATAACATTTGTAGGAAATTCACGAATGTTCTCGAAACTTAGTGTCTTTTTCCATTATGCACATTGAGAATATTGGCAGAACAAAATATCCCTCATACAATTTTTATCTTTTTCTTTCACCAGATCACATATCTTTTAATATGCCAGGTATATTTACATTTATATTTTCCAGAAACTATCTTTTCACTAGTTTCACACAAAAGTAATCACATTTTTTTTTTTACTTTTGTTTTTTATTTATCTTGCTCCTCCTTCCCACATATACATGGTTTTTCTAATCTTCTGGGATTTTCAAAGAACAAAGAAACCCAAGCATTTTTTTTAAATGACTTTTGCCATAGAACATGTGCACTTGCCAGAGAGACAGAAAGCAAGAAATAACACCCCGAGGGGCATTGGCCATGCTGAAATCCCTTCTCCTCCATTCTGCTCTTGGGATTTTGGGCATGCACGCACGTGCGCTCAGCATGAGTTTTAAGCCTCCAGGTCCCAGAATCAAATCATGGTCTGCTACACGGGGGTCCAGCAATATAATTATTATGTCATCTGCTGGTCCCAAGACCCAGGCATTTTAGGGAGGGATTAGAATAAATCAGGGAGTTAAGTCAAGATGGGAGTGAGGCAGAGATGGAAGTGTTCCTAGGTACCAAGTGAAGAACTGTCTTTATGGCAGCAATGTTCCTAAGGGATTTGTGAGTAATAACCTCATCTAGACACTATGAACCAATATGGAACCTTGAGAGCCAGACAAGGATGCACACTAACTGTTAATGGAAAGCAAAGAGCCCCAATAAACAAGTGTTCTTTGTGTGCATCATGAAGAAGTGTTAGCAAATGGGACTGAACCAGCTGCTTTGATCTCAGTAATTCTGGTTTTGAGTGAGTACATGCTTGATTTCTACTTTAGAACTGCCTCTTAAGATAGTACATATCAAGCACAATATGAATGGCAAATAATTCTGGTGATTTTGGTAATATGTACCTTCTGATTCATTATTTGTGGAATAAAACCTGGCCTCTATATATCAAACAGTTTCTCAAGCCAAAAGCCATGGACTGCATATTGAGTAACAAGATTCCATTAAGATTAATTTCCTTTTCAGGGATTTAGTAAAGAAGTGGGTAATAGGAGCCAGTCTGTGGCATTGTGGTTAAGGTGCCTGGATCTCACATGTATTATTTTTGGGGGATGAGAGATTTTTGTTATAGGGCATGTGCACTCTCCAGAGAAACAGACAGAGAGAGAGAGAGAGAGAGAACAAGAAATCACCCCCTGGGAAGATGACCATGCCACAATCCCTTCTCCTCCATTTTCCTCTTGAGATTTTGGGCAAGCACGTAAACACGCCCAATGTGAGTTTCAAACCCCAAGTCTGGAACTTGAACTATGGTCAGTCACATGGGAGTCCAGTGCCTTAACCACTAGACCAACTGCTTGCACTGGATATCACATGTATTACCACTCAGTTCAAGTCCGAGACTTGAGAAACATGCCTGCTATGTGTGTGTGTATGCCCCAAATTCCAAAAGAAATTAAAGAGAAGGGATTGTAGCATGACCATTCCCCTTGGGGGGAAGGGGTGCTTTCTTACTACCCCCTCTAGTGTGTGCACATGCCCTCTGGCAAATTAAAAAAAGAAAAGAAGAAGAAGTAAGTAATATACCTAAAGTTCAGATTGTCCAAGCATTTATTAAAATTCTAAAAATAATTAAAAGTGTACTTACCTCTATTGCCTTCAAGACCTTGTCTTTATTTGTCCTTATTTAAGGATAGGATAATTAACATTTATAGATAACATAGTAATAATTAGAATAATAATAATAATGATTGGGGAAAACATAGAAAAGATATTGAATATTGAAGTGGGGAGATTAATGTCTCTGTACTGACTGACATGCATGGCATTCCCTTTTGAAAAAGCAATGTAATACACTGTAAAGTTATATGTAATTCAATGTAATATAAAGAAGAATATGATGATAATAAAAAATTAAAAAAAAAAACCTAAAAAAAAAGAAACAGAGAGTCAGTGGATAAGATTCTAACAAACAAGACAACTGAGTGATCTGTGTTGGAAGACTCTTAACAGTCCCTTTAATTCATACCACTTTGATTGATGTGGAGCAACCCAAGGTTGATAATTGACTGAATCAGCTGTTCTGATATGGAAGAATTTGTGAGCAACCTTGAAACTACCCAGGGCTGATAGTTGCCTGGGCTTTCTGTTTCTCCGTGAGCTAGCTGTCTCTCCCCTGCACTGTTGAGCAGCTAGAGACCTTGAGAAGGTTGGATTCCCTGCTTTTCTACCAGCTCTGTATTAGGACAGACACTGAGCCTCTTCCCTAATGGGACACTCCAAGCGTACTAAAACTGCCCCTCCCCAATTCACCCATAAAAAGATTGTGTCCAACTCTCAGCCAGGCTGGAGATTCAGAGTATTAACTCCTCCTTGCCTGCTGGCGTAACAAATTATTCTCCTAATCTCTCTGAGTGCTGCTTTCCATTCCTCGGCATCTGGTTTCCTGCAACATGATGACATATTCAGGTGTCTAACTGAAAGCCAGTTTCTGGTGAGAGCTTTCATGGAAAGTGAGAGACTGGCTGACAATTAGGGGAGAAAAATGCCCTTTAATCTTTTCTAGAACTAGGTCACGTTTATAAAATAGTACTATGTTTCAGATTCCTACTTGGAATCCATTAAATTTCTCTTACATGGGAGTCAAGTTTGCTGAGCAATACAATATTGTTATTTAAGATGTGTTTTTAGAAGCAAATCTTCAACCACGTGATATGTCAAGATTTCTTTCTTCTTATGTTATCTACAGATAACTTTCCTTTTTTGTGCCTATTAATTTTTTTCCCTTGATCCCCTCCCTTTCACCCGCCACTATCCACTTCCTCCTATGTTGCCTCTAGTATCTCCATTTAGCCTCCCTACTATTATACCTACCAATGTTTTTGTTTTGTTTTGTTTTGTTGTTTTTTCTATAGGGCACGTGTGCTCTCCAGAAAGACAGAGAGAGACAGAGAGACAGAAAGCGAGAAATTACCCCCACCAGGGAAGATGGCTACTCCGCAATTCCTTCTCCTCCTTTCTCCTCTTGGGATCTTGGGCATGCATGCGCCCAGCATAAATTTTAGCCTCTGGGTCCAGGACTCAAACCACGGCCAACTGCATGGGAGTCCAGCAACACAGCCATTATGCCAACTGCTGATCCCCATACCAATGTTTCAGTTTCCGCCATGGAGTGCAGACAAACAGTACATATTGAGTGAGGACATATAATTCCTGTCTTTCATAGTCTGGCTTATTCCACTTAGCATCAAATCTTACATATTCATCCACCTTATATCAAATGTCAGGGTCACATTGTGTTTTTGTGGCTGAGTAATATTCCATAGTGTACATGTGCCACATTTTTTCAATTCACTCATCTGTTCTTGGACATTTGAGTTCATTCCATGTCTTAGCAATTATGAATAATGCTGCAATAAGCATGGATGTGCAATAACTTTTCCAGCTGAGGCTTTTCCTATCCTTTGGGTAGATAGTTAACATTATACTTACTGAGTCATATGGTAGTTCTATTTGTATTAGGTTTTCGGGAAAGTCATGACATATTTTTCTATTTCTCTGTGCTAAAATGCATCATGACTTTCCCAACAACTCAATAGTTTTCTCGGGAACCTACATATTGTTCTCCATGATGACTGTACTAATATACATTTCTACCAACAATGTAGGAATGTTCCCTTGCCAGCACTTACCATTCTTTTTTAATATTAGCCATTCTGACTGGTTTAGTGGTATTTCATTGTTTTTTATTTACATTTCCCTTATGATAAGAGATATTGAGTATTTTTTCATACATTTTTGGCCAATTGTATGTCTTCCTTGGAGATTTGTCTCTTTGGCTCATTTGTTCATCATTTAATTGGACTATTTTTTGTGTGTAAGCTGCTTTTGTTACCTGTATATTCTGATTATCCGTCCTTTATCTGAAGCATAGTTTTCAAAAATATTCTCCCACTCTGGGGGTTGTCTCTGCACCCTAATTATTTGTTTTAAACAATTTTTTATTCGGCTTTATTTATTTAATTTATTTATTTTAATTTGACCAGGGAGGGAGGGAGAGAGAGAAAGTAAGAAAGCAAGCTTCCAGGCCTGGGACTCGAACTGCAGTTGGCCACATGGGAGTTCAGAGCCCATCACACCACCTACTGGCCCCTCACCCTAATTATTGTTTATTTTGCCATGCAGAAACTTTTAGCTGATGAAGTCCAACTTGTCTATTTTGGGGAATATTGTCTGTAATTTGGGAATCTTATTTAAAAACTCTTCTTCTATTCTGATATCTCCAAGAGCTTCCCCTGTGTTTTCCACCAGTAGTTTTATACTTTGAAGTTTTATGTTTAGATCTTTGATCCATTTTGAGTTGTGTTTTGTTAATGGTGAGAGGGAAGGGTATAGTTTCATATTCCTGAAGCTGGATATCTCATTCTTACAGCATCATTTACTGAAGAGATTTTCTTTTCTCCACTGGGTTGTCTTGAACCCTTTGTCAAAAATTAGTTGACTATATATTTTGGTGTTTATTTCTGATTCTTAGTTCTGCTTGGTCTGTCTGTCTGTTTTTGTGCCAATACCATGTTGTTTTGATTGTAATATATTTTAAGGTCACAAGGTGAGATGCCTACTACTTTACTCTTTATGAACAGTTAACAGTATTGCTTCGGTGATGGGGGTTCTTTATTTTTTTTTTTCTGTTTTTAGAAAGTATTTTGCTATAGGGCACGTGTGCTTGCTGGAAAGACAGAGAAACACAAAAAACAATAAATCACCCCCGAGGGGGAATGGTCACACTGCAGTCCTTTCTCCTCCATACTCCTCTTGGGATTTTGGGCATGCATGCATGCACATGCACCCAGCATGAGCTTTAAGCCTCCATGTCCAAGACTCAAACCACAATCAACTATATGGGAGTCTAGCAATATAACCATTACACCATCTACTGGCCCCAATAGGCGCCTTTTATGATCACAGATAATTCTGTAATACCTTTTCTGTTCTTTTTCTTTCTTGAAGTTTTTGGCATAGAGTGTGTGTACCTGCCAGAGAGACAGTGAGAGAGAAAGTAAGAAATCAACCCTCCATGGGGAATGGCAATGCAGTCCCCTCTGCTCTATTTTCCTCCTGGGATTTTGAACATGCATGCACATGTGCCTGACGAGTTTCTAGCCACCTGATCTGGGACCTGAACGGTGGTCAGCTATGTGGAAATAAGTGCCACCTCCTGGCCCCTACATTTTTTTTTTCTGTGTTAGAATTGATTGACTGTGTAGATTAATTTGGGTAGGATTGACTTTTTGATTATAGTTATTTTTCCAATTCAGGAACATTAATATCTTTCCACTTTTTTGTATCATGTTCCATTTTTTAAGTTTTTCATAGTTTTCCTTGCAGAGGTCTTTCACTTCTTTGGATAGGTTTATTCCTATATTTCTTCTGGCTATTGTGAATGGCCTTCTTCAATTCTACCTCATTCAGCTCATTGTTGGTGTATAAAAATGCCATAGATTTTTGTATATTGAATTTATATCCTACCACTTTACTGTATTCTTTTGTCATTTCCAGGGTGGTATAACTTTCAAATCATCTGTAAAGAGAGGTAATCTCACTTTTTCTATGCTATTTGAATGACTTTTATTTTATTCTCTTCTCTGATTGCATTGGCTAGGACTTCCAGTATTATATTGATAGGAGTGGAGAAACTGGGTAAAGTTGTCTTGTTCCAGTATTTAATGGAAAAGCTTTCAGCTTTTTCCTATTCAGTATGTTGTTAGTTAGGGGCTTTTCATATATGGCTTTTATTCTGTTGATAAATGTCCCTGCTATGCTAATTGTTCTGAGAGTCTTAATCATGAAGAGATGTTGTATTTTATCAAATACTTTGTCTGCAGTGATTGATATGTTCATGCTGTTTTTAATCTTTCCTTCTGTTAATACGAGATATTATATGCATTGTTTTTCATATGCTGAACCAGTCTTGCATCCTAGAAAAAAACCTACCTGGTCATGGTGTATAGTCTGTTTAAGTTGTTGGATAAAATTTGCTAGTTTCTTATTGAGAAATTTTACGTCTGTATTCATCAGACATATTGGTCTGTGATTTTCTTTTTTTTTTTTTTTTTTGTTACATCTTTGTCTGGTTTAGGGATAAAGGTGATGGTGCTTTCATGGAACAAATTGGGGAGGGTTCCTTACTTTTGGATCTTCAGAAATAGTTTGAGGAGAATCAAGGTTAGTTCCTCTTTAAAAGTTTTGTAGAGGGGCCACCAGATGGTGTAGCAGTTATGTCGCTGGACTTCCACAAGGCCAGCTACAGTTAGAGTTCCAGACCTGTTTCTTGAAAATAAGCTGGGTGCTTGTGTATGTGCACACCCAAAATCCAGGAGGAGAATGGAGGAGAAGATATGGCAGCATGGCCAGCCCCCTCAAGGGATAATTTTTCACTATCTAGCTCATTCATTCTCTCTCTCTCTCTCTCTCTCTCTCTCTCAAGCACATATATATACCCTAAGACAAACACTTCTTTAAAAAAAGAAAAAAAAATTGTAGAATACTAAAGTGAAGCCATCAGAATCTGGTTTGTTGTTGTTGTTGTTGTTAGGAGACTATTTATTACTGATTCAATCTCATTGCTTGTTATTGGTCTATTCAGGTCTTCTCTTTCCTCCTTTGAGCTAGATAAATTATATGCGTACAGAAATTTCTCCATCTCCTCTAGGTTTTCTTGTTTGTTGGCATATAATTACTCATAGTATTCTCTCATGATCTTTTGTATTTCTGTTATGTCTATTGTAATATTGCCTGTTCCATTGCTAATTTGATTTCTCTGGTTCCTTTCTCTGTTTTTTCTTGATTAATCTAGCTAATGGTGTGTCAATTTTGTTTGTTTTTTCAAAGAACCAGTTTTTGATTTCATTTATTTTCTGTATAGTTCTTTAATTCTTTATTTCATTTATTTCTGCTTGAATCTTTATTTTTTCTTGTCTCCTGGTATTTTATTGTTGTTTTTCCAGTTCCCCCAAATGTGTCATGAGGTTGCCTATTTGCACCCTTTCTTTTTCTTGTAGGGACTATGAACTTCCATCATATGAATGCTTTTGCTATGTCTCACATGTTATAAAAACTCATGTGCTCATTATCATTGGTTTTAATGAATCTTTTGATTCAGTCTTAATTTGATCAGTGATTGCAAAGTCATTTAGGAGTAGGTTGTTTGGTTTCCATGTGTTTGTATCTTTTTGAGGGTTCTTTTTGTTGTTAATTTCTTATCTGTTTTGTATGTGTGTGGGTTTGTTGGTTTGTTGGTTTGTTTCAGGTTTTTGCCATAGAGCATGTTTGCTCACCAGAGAGAGTCAGAGGAAACGAGAGTGAAAGTGAGAACCCTCCCTCCAGGGAGTATGACCATGCCACAATCTTTTCTCATTTCTTCCATTCTTCTCTGAGGGTTTTGGGCACATGTGCACTTGAGCTTGGCATGATTTTCAAGCCACTGGATCTGGGGCTCAATTCACAATCAGTCATGTGGCAGTCCAGTGCCCCAATCACCACGTTACCTGCCGGCCTCTTGCAGTTAATTTTAAGTTTAATTTCACTGTGGTTGGAGATGTTTGATATAGTTTCTATACCTTTGACTTTGTAAAGGCTTGTTTTGTGCTCTATCATGTGGTACATCTTCAAAAATGTTCCATGTAGGGATGAGAAAAATGTGTATTTTATGGTTGTTAGGTGAAAATTCTATTGAAATCTGTTGAGTCCATTAAATTTATGGTATTGTTTTGATCCTTTATCTCTTTGCTTATTTTTTGTCTAGACAATCTGTCCAGAAGACTCAGTAGGGTGCTGAGATGGCCAGTGATTATTGTGTTACAGTCTATCTCTCCCTTTAGATCTTATAGTCTTTCTTTCACATGTTTGGGTGCTCCCATGTTGGCTACATAGATGTATAAATGTTATATCTTCTTGGTGAATTAGTTCTTTTAGTATTATATAGTGTCCTTCTTGTCTATTCTTACAGTTTTTGTCATAAAGTCTATTATGTTTGATATCAGTACTGCAACTCCAGCCTTCTTTTGACTGTTATTTGCATGGAATATCTTTTTTCAACCCTTCACTTTCCGTCTATGGATGTCTTTATTTGTGAAGTGCATTTTTTTGCAAGCAATACATAGAGGACTCCTATTTTTAATCCATTCACCCAGTCTGTCTCTTTTGATTGAAGAATTTACTCCATTAGCATTCAGTTCACTGAGGAGAGGGGATTCCTCCAGAGCCTCACAGTGCTCAGATGTTCAACTCCTATATACCTAGACCTCTTGGGTCCTTGTGTTGGGTGGGAGCTGATCAGTAAAGTGAGAATGTAAGGTGATAACAAAAATAACATACTGTACATAGCCTCGTACATGGCAGATTCAGCCCCAAGTTCCTCACTGTAGACTGGGCATGGGCTTCAGGTAGAGGACAGCTGCTAAAAGCCTGCTTTCCTTCTGGCCCTTCCAACTCTGCAGTTGCAGGATAAGAGGTGGGGGTTGTTGAGGCAGATTCTGGCCTCAGGATGTTGTTCATCTTTTGCTCTCTTAACAAGGATTTCACATATGCTCCTCTACTATCTCACTTTCCTTTATTTAGATACGGTATTTCTCATCCATCACAACTCAACTATCATTTTACTTTTTAAGAAAGTCATCTCTGATTTTCTATTCTAATCAAGCTCATAAAACATTCTGTTGTTTAGTCTTACAGCTTTTTCAGTTATAATTGGGATCTTGACTTCTTTGAAATTTCCTAAAGTTATCTAAAATATTAATAAAAGTGTCCAATTAGGTCTGAGTTTTCTTTAAATACAACCACTTTCATGTGAAAAAGAAAAACCTTCAAACAGTGCTTATACACTTATACTCTATGACTCAGATGCACTGTACAGAAACATTTGTTAGGCTCACATGGTGCTAAAATAAATAAATAAAATAAAATAGTTGCCAGCTATGTAAATAATGGGACTTCACATAAAAATAACTATTCCTCTTCTGAAATTCAAAAGACCTTTCACATCGCGGGACCAGCAGTTAGCGTAATGGCTATGTTGCTGAACTCCCACGTAGTCGACCGCGGTTCAAGTCCTGGACCCGGTGGTTTAAATTCATGCTGGGCGCGTGTGCGTGCGTGCCCAAGATCCCGAGAGGAGAATGGAGGAGAAGGGATTGAGGCATGGCCATCTCCCCAGGGGGTGATTTCTCACTTTCTGTCTCTCTGTCTCTCTGTCTCTCTGTGTCTTTCTGGTGAGTGCACATGCCCTATAGCAAAAACCGCTCCAAAAAAAAAAAAAAAAAGAAGAAGAAAAGAAGATCTCTCACATTAGGACCAGCAATTGGTGTAATGGCTATGTCGCTGAACTCCCATGTAGTCAACTGCGGTTCGAATCCCGGACCTGGTGGCTTAAACTCACATAGGGTGCATGTGCATGCATGCCCAAGATCCCGAGAGGAGAATGGAGGAGAAAGGATTGTGGCATGGCCAACCCCCTGGGGGATGATTTCTCACTTTCTGCCTCTATGTCTCTCTCTGTCTTTCTGGTGAGCGCATACTTCCTATAGCAGAAAACCTCTCCAAAAAAAGAAAAGAAAAAAAAAATGATCTCTCACATCTAGTCCATTTTACTACATGACAATAAGCTAAAAATATGTGGCTTCTGTACTATTTTAGATGGACTACCTATAAAATGTATTCTTAGGTAATATGGGCAAGCCTGAAAGATATTATTGATATTATTTTAAGTAAAATAAGCCAGATACAGAAAGATCAAGAGCACATGTTCTCACTCATTTGGAAAATGAAAAATGTGATATCATGTTAGAGTTGAAGAATGATTTGTAAAGGCTGGAAAGGATGAGGGAGGAGGAGACAGTGATGAATAGAAACAAAACTATAGGTAGATAATAGGAACAATTTCAAATGCTAAAAATACAATTGGTGAACATATTTAACGATTTACTATATATCTCAGAGAAATTAAAAAAAAATAATTTTAGAATATTCCCAACTCAAAGTCCCCAACTCACAAATGGTTGAGATGATGATACATTAACCTTTTTTTTGTTGTTTTGGAGAGGTTTTTTGTTGTTGTTGTTTGTTTTTTTGTTTTGTTTTTTGGGTTTTTTTTTTTTTTTTTTTTTTTTTTTTTGCTATAGGGCGTGTGCACTCTCCAGACAGACAGAGACAGACAGAGAGACAGAAAGCGAGAAATCACCCCCCAGTGGGGATGGCCACGCCACAATCCCTTCTCCTCTATTCTCCTCTCGGGTTCTTGGGCACGCATGCACACACGCTCGGCATGAGTTTTAGGCCACCAGGTACAGGACTCAAACCACGGTTGACTTCATGGGAGTCTAGCGACTTATCCATTACGCTAACTGCTGGTCCCACATTAATCTTCTTAATGCCTCAATTTCATCATTATACATTGTATTCTTACATGAAAAATCTTAGTGTACCCTAAAATATGTATGATTATTAGATGTCAGTTATGTGCACGTATGTACACAAACACACATATTCCTTAGTCACTCTTACTCTTGAATATTTTTTTTTTGAGAGGGTTTTTGCTATAGGGCATGTGCACTCACCAGAAAGACAGAGAGAGACAGAGAGACGGAAAGCAAGATGTCACCCCCCCGCCAAGGGAGGATGACCACGCCACAATCCCTTCTCCTCCATTCTCCTCTTGGGATCTTGGGCTCGCATGCACAAGCACCTGACGTGAATTTAAGCCACTGGGTCCAGGACTCGAACTATGGTCGCGTACATGGAAGTCCAGGAACATAGCCATTACGCTAACTGCTGGCCCCTTGAATAGTTTTATATCTGACTTCCTTCACACTTTTACTTTGACTTCCTTGCTCTTATAAGAGCTTAAATAATCTTAGTCTTGAAAATTTATACCTGAGAGTATAATCTACCAGTAATGCCCTAGAGAAGGGCTTCTTAAAATTTAGTGTATATGTGAATCTCAAGAGACCTTATTAAACTGTAGGTTCTGGTTCAGTAGGTGGGGGCTGAGCGTTCTAGTCTGTATTTCTATCAAGCTCCCAGGTGATATCAAAGCTGTTGCTATGTTGCTTACGCATTAACTAAGGAAGAAGAACTACATATTCCTAGGTGTAAGGGAGATGCCATGGAATCACTCACATAGCAAGTTAATCCTGGTACTAAGCAAAATAGTGAAGTTGGGCCTATGGCCCCTGTCCTGACTCAAGCAATAGATCTGAAGAACACTATGGAGGAGTGAGAGACCCTGAGCTGTTAGAACAGGATCTCGAATTGAAGGGTATGGAAGGAAAGAGAGTCCTTAGGCACTAATAGTATATTCAGCCTAGTCTACAGATATGTATCCTGTCTAGAAAATGGAGGTACTAAGAAGAGGTTTATATTTTTAGGAAATCTTTTGAATCCATAGCACAAGTCATTGGATATGGTAAACTATGCCCTAAGTGGAATAACCAGATTCCACTGAAAAGAGAAATAGAGATGATAGACAAGTCTATTTCTCTGTTTATCTGAAATATCATTTTACAATTGAAATTATTAGTATTTTTATGGAATTTTTTAAAAATGACCTTGAGTCTAGCTAGCAGCAGTATGGTTTAGCTCTCACGTTTTGAGGCACTGTTTTAAAGGATGGCAACATTTGTGGTTACTCTTTGAGTCTTGTCCTAGAATTAGAGTGTGTGTGTGAGGGGTAGGTGTTGGTTCAGGTAGCAGGGTGTGCGTGCAGCAGGTGAGACTCAGGTTATCACCTTATTGTGAAAACACAACCACCCTCAGGATTACCCCTTTCTCCAGTCTTTCCATCTCTTTTGTTCATTGCCAAAGAGGATTTACCTAGGAAATAATTAGGAAGTTAGACATCCTGAAGGTAATTTGGCAGTGGTTAATGAAAGATGGAAAAAGAAGAGGAAGAAAATAAGGAAGAAGAATAACTGCATGTAGGTTGGGGAAACCAGTGAAGGGAGATTATGAGGAGAATTATCTGTCATTATTAATAAAATATTAGGGCAGAGATTCCTATATTAATTATTAAATGTGTTTCAGAGGATAACCACTGCCACTACTTTGTCTTCAGAAGACTTCAGTAAACTTATCCTAGCTTTTGAATGTTTGAGAGTTAGAAGAGTTTTTCTTCACATTATAATGAGGTCATTATGGGACTTACCGAAGGGGAAATATAGCATATTTTTATTCTTTATCTAAAATATATCCTTAGAGATGTTAAATGTAATATGTATTTATTAATTAGTCATTATTTTTTCCATATCTCTGACAGTTCTGTACAATAACTATTTTTTATTCAACCTGGTGTACTTTGTTAAAGTTTGAATAGCTTAGATTAGTTTTAACATTGGAGACCCTTAATCTCAGGATATACGGTGTCATTACCATCACAGATGATTTTTTTTTTTTTTTTTTTTTTTTTTTTTTTTTTTTTTTTTTTTTTTTTTTTTTTTTGAGACAGGGTCTCACTGTCACAGATCTCCTGACTCAACCTCCCATCTGGGACTACAGGCACATGCCACCAGCCTGCCTCTTTCTATTATTTTTTTTAGGTAGATTTTTGCTATGAGCACATGTACTCACCAGAGAAACAGAAAGCAAGAAATCATCCTCAAGGGAAGGATGGCCATGCTGCAATCCCTCTCCTCCATTCTCCTCTCAGGACTTTTTGCACACATACTCACACACACACCCAGTGTGAGTTTCAAGCCACTGGGCCCAAGACTCAAACTACAGTCAATTATGTGTGAGTCCAGCATTTTAACCACTAGGCCATCTGTTAGCCTTCTGCTTATTTTTAAAGACAGGATATCCCTATACTGCCCAGGTCAGACTTGAGCTCCTGATCCTCCTGCCTAAGCCTCTTAAGTTACTAGGATCACAGGTGCACATCACTGCACTTGGCCTTTAGCTTGGACTGAGAATTTAACCTGGGCCTTTTCATGAAGTCCCAGCCTATGGAGCACAGTGCCTTAGCATGCATTTCTTAAGCCTATTATTTACATGCTTTCTTTCAAATCCATGTCATGGAATTTAAAAATGGTTGTTTATTATGCTGTATGCAGTAATATTAAGTGCTTTATTTTGAATTGGAAATGTCTACACATGGAAAATAAAATATAAAAACAGTTCCAATGTTCCAAAAGAATATAGAAAGCACATGTAGAAAATTATCTGTTTTTGAAATGTAAAAAGACAAAGAAGAAAAATAATATTCGGGAACTCAATGTACTGATTCCAAATAATTCAAGTTTTAAGTTTTATTGATTAGAAGAGAAAAATATACATTCAAGAAAAGTTAGAATACATGTGCATACACTATCACAACATTTGAAAGAGGAACAGCTAGAAAGTAAAATAACATTCATAGGAAGGCTTAAGTTGAACCCTGGCCCAAACTAAAACTGCCCACCTCAGTGGCAGGTCCCTATAGTCTCAGCTAATTAGAAGGCTGAGGCAAGAGGATTGAAACATAGCAAGATTGCAGCAAAACAAAGCAAAACAAACAAACTGCCACACACACAAACACCTGTAAGCCATTGTTAAACTTATCTAATACGTCCTTCTCTAGAGAGTAAAAATGGATCATATTTAAAGACAACTCAATGAGGCTGGAGTATCTAGAGGTCTATTCCCTGCCCAACCCCCAGTATTCCATTCTGTTCACTTTCTCTGTTACCTCTGCTTTCCCTGTGCCTTCAGTTCATTACTGACCTTTCCCTGGAGGCATGCAGAGAAACCAGTCTTGACAGCAACAAGAAGTGTAATACAGGCTCAGCCTCTGAACCTTGTAGAATTTAGAACTCTATTTACCCCGCTTATTCCTCAAGATTCACTGTCGAGCATGTCAAGATGATCAACTGCTTTCCTTAATCAAGATAACACCCTTCAATTCTTTTAGATTTTTGTTGCTGAGGCCATTCTTGGTGAGGCACGTGCATGAGAGAGAATGAGAGAGAAAGAGAGATGCCATCCACAGGGCCTGGCCCTGTCAGGATCCCCTGGCTCCAGCCCTCTAGCTCTTCAGTATTCTTAGTTCTTAGTATGTGTGCATGCCTGACATGTTTGCAGGCCAGCTGGGCCAGGGACTGGAACTGCAGTGGGCATTCTAGCTCCACAGTGTGGCAGTCTAAAAGCTGCGCCAGAGGCTGGTTCCTTCTTTTAGGTTTTGTATCTCCCTGTTTACTTTCAGCATCAGAGTCATCCTCAAAAACTTCATCAGTTTATTTACAATTTTTCTTCCAACTTAAGGGTAATGATACAGTTTTTTTTCCCCCTACTCAGTACTATGCTTTTTAAAAAATGTATTCTATTTATTATTTTTTTACATTCAAACACTGTGTATCATTGCAACATACCAAATAAATTTTCCCATCTTGAATATAAGTTCATTCAAAGGTAATACCATACGTATTATCATCAACAGATAATTTTCCATTTTTTTGTGTTCCTGAAATGCTTTGCTTCTTTCTACTATCCTTTTAAGGTTGGTCATCTGTTCTTACTAACAAACTTGAGACCTAGAAAAATAGCATCCGTATTTCAAAACTATTACCACCTATAGCTGAAGACTAGACACATGAATATTACCTGTGTTTCTTTTTCCTGAGCTGAATTACTAATTAATTGTATCTAAGAATTTATTGTGAGGGACAGCTTGGAGAGTGTGAAGAATTTTGTGTAAAGTAAATGGAGAAGAACTTGAAAAAGGATCAAAGGCAATGAAATCATTAGTCAAGTTTTAAGAATCTCATCCAGGGTAGAAATTATCATCCTAACTCCTTTATTTAAGTGGAAATTAAATGTGTCATCAGTAAAACATCTGAATGGAGATTACTAATATCTCCTTGCCCAGTTCTGATTTTATATTAATTCCTTTCCTAAGTGTTAAGTGTTGCCCAGTTCTGATTTTATATTAATTCCTTTCCTAAGTGTTAAGTGTACGTATGTAGGTGTGTATGTAGGGTTGAGGTTTTACAGTTATATAAATAAACCTGGCAAATAAAAAAATCATGAATACAACAAAACACAACAAAAATGTAGTAAGTAAAGAAATAAATTGCAACTAAATAAGTTAACTCAATTTGAAAACATTATTGAGTGTTTTTAACTGAAGAGTGCCTGAATGAGTTAGGAAAGAGATGGAAATATATAAGAAGTGAATGGACCTTTGTCATTTTTTGAGGGTGAAGACTGCTCAGTTTCTTTCTGGGAATATTCAAGTTCTTTGGGATGGCACTTAGTGAATGTCTCCTATAAAAGACGGGCCAGGGTTCACATCATTTGCTATTTATTCAATGATCATTTATTTTCTAGCTTGTCCACCCTTTCCATTTCAATGTTATCACTGTTGAGTAAATTGTCCTAAGGCAGCAATCTGTCATTCACTAAAGACAACTCAACCCTCATAGACCTTTGTAGAGAACAGCTGTAGCACTCAAGGATGCAATTTACAAGATGACATCCTGGGATCCTAAAATTGTTCATTCACTTCACATGATAAGTCATTGCTCTGAAAGTGGTTATGTCATTATTCCTTTATGGCGGAGGGCCAAGAGCAGGTCATTTTAGCTGGTTGAGCTTACTTGGAAAGTCTACTGACAATCTCACCTGATCATGGTGAAGTTCATCTCAGTGACCAAATAAATCTTCGTTTGGCAAAATAAAGACAATAAGCCCTCTCGAATTAGATTTATTAAAATAATCAAATTTTCTCTGTAGAGTTCTATGATAAGACATTTACATTTTTTCAATACCCAAATAAACTACCGTAAGATATTATATAAATTTTGAATGAGTAATTGATCCATTAAATCATGTATACCCCAAACCAAATTTAGAGAATACATTGCATTCAATATAAAAAGAGGTTAATGAATTAGTAATAAGACTTCTTGCCTGTCAGAAATTCATTGACAAAATTAGAGGAATAAATACAATATATTTTTATGAAAGTAGTAATAACTATATGTCAGAATACACATGCCATAATTTAAAAATATGTGTTTTGTTTAATGGACATTTGGAGAAATCCAATTATAAAATGAGAAAGAATGGGGAAGATATACTGAGAAGAAAAATGACCCTCGCCCAGGTGTGTGAACTTGTTAGAATAGCTAGGATATGAGAAGGAAAGAAAGAGAATAAGATAAGACTGCTGGTCTAACTAGGCATCTACACCTACTGACGAATATGAACAATCTAAATTAAAGGTGGTAGAGAAAGTGTCACTTGATAAAAAGTTACACAATTGTTTTAATAGGGATTTTTGCTATAGAGCACGTGTGCTCACCAGAGAGACAGAGAGCGAGAAATAACCCCCCAAGGCTGATGGCCATAGCACAATCTCTTCTCTGTTTTCCTCTCGGTATCTTGGGCATGCATGCACACGTACCTGGCATGATTTTTATGCCGCTGGGTCCTGGACTCAAACCACAGTTGACTATGTGGGAGTCCAGCGACATAACCATTATGCCATCTTTTGGTCCCTTACAGATATTGATAAATCTATGCCACTTAGAATTTGAGAAAGCAGTTTCACCTCCACGACTTTTAGTTTCCTTATGTCCACAATAATATGTTGTTGTGAGGATTAATTAAGGTTATATATGTGGAGCTTTGTGTTCGTGATGGTCTCTAAGCAAAAGCAGGAATCTTTCCCAGTTTCCCTTAATGCAGAGATATTGCTATTATCTAATTCAGAGACAACGATTACCACAAAGCCTGCATAAAGATTCCTTTTTTTTTTCTGACAAAATATATAGAATTTTCAGCTGAATTCCTCATGGGGATACTTTTCATCCTTGTACCTAGTATTATAACTTCTAAATGTATCTCTATGAGTCTAGAGTCTTAAATTCTTATATTTAATTTGTTTATATTAGGAAATCAGATAGGTGAGGAGACATAGTGGAACCTAGGGCAAAAGAAAAAAAGATCAGTAATGCTGATCATGTCTCTGTTTTAAGATTTGATTTATTGTTCATCATGTTTTTTGCAATCATTTTGATTTTTAAAAATTGTGTTAGGGGTCAGCAGATGGCATAGTGGTTATGTCACTGGACTTCCACATGGCTGACAGTGGTTCGAGTCCTGGACCCGGTGTCTTGAAACTCATGCTGAGTGTTAGTGTGTGCATACCCAAAATCCCAAGAGGGGAATGGAGAAAAAGGGATTGTGGAATGGCCATCTCCCCTGGGGGTGGGGGGTGGAGGGTGTCTCACTTTCCCTCTCACTGTGTCTCTCTCTCTCTAGGGAACACATGTGCCCTATGGGAAAAATCTCTTTTAAAATATGTGTTAAATATTATTTATCTTCATTACTGATTATTTTGTCCTCTCCTTATTTCAGCTGAAGCAACTATATTACTTGCTTTATCCTGGTTCTGGGCCTATGGGAGATGTTTTTAGATGTAGACTCAGAAACTTCATTTCTGTGTCTCTTGACAAATTTCACAGTGAACTTCGTCATAAAATATTCTGTCAAACTAGAAATAAGTATTGAGATGAAAAAAATTACCAGCAGAGAGGAATGGGATTTCTTTGCCCCAACCAAGGAGATGGGATCACCTGAGGGCACTCCCTTCACTTTCATCACCTTAAATGAGGCTCCCTTGTGGTCTGTAGCCCAGTGGTTGACGACTAATTCAAGGGCATAAAGTCAGAAAACTAGGCATTTCTATTTTTGTTAATGACATTGTTTATGTTTTTCTACTGATGAATTATAAATCATTGAGGACTTAAAGTACACCAGGCATTGGGATACTCTTTCCTTTTACTCTCTACCTTGTTTAATTCTCTTAAAGGAACTAACTGGAAATTATTTTAAATAACATTTTATAAATGAGAAATCTGAAACTCATATGGACCAACCTGTTGAGAGCCTGTTTTTTGAATTAAGTCTCAAAAATGATAGCCTTCTGCAAGAGAAGATAAGGTGGAAGAAATAAGACAAGTTAGAGTTGGGACTCCAAGCTCTAGAAATAAGAATTAAAGTAGCAATTATCAGGTCCAGAGTTGAAATATCTTTGGGATCTGCATAATATCAGAAACAACATCCCGACTAGAGTCCTATAGCATTGAAAAAAAAGAAGAAAAGCAACAACAAAAAACACTCATGTTCAAGTCAAAGTATAAGCCACAGAAGTACAGAAAAGATATGAAGCTAAGTTATTATGATGGAAGAGAAAAAATGGGCTAGGTTCTGGAGAAATCTTAGCAACTCATATTGACAGAGTGTGGAATGCAGAATACTATGATTGGTCTAGGAAGATAAAATATAGGCTATGAATCATATTTTAGAACGCACTCTGCTTATTAAAAGTCAAACAGGGAGGAGGGTATAATTATCGGAGAGTAAGCAGATGATCATCCTAGTTTGCCTGAGATAAAGAAAGCTTCCACCCATGGAGTCATCCAGAAGCAAGCTCAGGACAATGCAGAAGAACAGGCAATACCATGAAGCCAGGATGGTTGGTCACTGGAGAGAGAACTGGAGTTCCATAGTCTAAGCAATCAAAACCCAGGTGTGGGATGATTTGAGCAAAGTCAAGTGACCAGTGAGCTAGATTTAAGAGATGGAATTAGACAAGTTAACTGGTAGAATGGGCTAGATTCAGATATTGAAGTACAGACCAAAATTAGAGATCTTCCTGACATTTGAAACAAAATGGACAAATATGGAAGGCTTAATGCTAAGTGAAGCAAGCCAGACTATGAAAGACAGGTTTTTATGTCCCTACTCAATATATACCAATTATTTGCACTCTGTGGCAGAAACTGAAAGTTTGGAAGTTATAGTATCAGGGAGGGCAATGGTAGGTACTAGAGATAGTAAGGACGTGATAATGGGGGCGTAGGTAACAAAGGGAGGGAGGGGAGGGAACAGGGGAAGAAAATTACAAAGTATGTTTAATGACAAAATATAGTAAAGTCTCTATCTTGACTGATACGCATGGTGTTCATGCTGGAAAAAGCAATGTTGTACACTGTAAAGATACATGTGATTAAATGTAAATTAAAATAACAATAACAATAACAATAACAACAAAAATTGACTTTAAAAATCTTCATCTGGTAAGTCTAACTTTTGGGCCTCCTTCAGGATAGTTTTCATTGATTACTTTTTCTCTGTCTATGGCCATCTTTCTCTGTTCCTTTGAAGTCTTAAATATATAAGGTGACAATTTTGGAAATAAAAAAAATCAGAGGTCTTAGTCATTAAAAAAAAATCTATTAGGCTAATAGAGTAGATTGCATACACAAGTGTTGTAAAGTAAATGACAATATATTCTTAATTAAGGAATAGAGCAAGTATTACAAAAATCTGAGAGGCTAGAGAATTGCCTATCATGGCAAGATGAGAGGAAGCATAACACTGAGATTTTAAGCATGATTTTTAAATTAAACATACCTGGAAGAAAGCAGCAAGATGTGTTATGAGAAGGTACAGGAATACACAGGGTACATACCTGGTATGTTTTTCTTTTTTAATGGAATTTGAGGTGAAATAGAGTTTTAGATGGCAGTATCTGAAATGAACATTGGGATCAGTCTTTGCTATCAAGATAAGCATTTCAGATTTCATTCATCAAACATCAGTGAACTGACCATGTAAAATATTTTGATCAGAACATGGGTAGTGCCCCTGAGCTATGTTTTATAGGAATTTTATAGACAATGTTGACCAGATCACTTTCAAACAGGGAGTCATTGGATATGGAATATGAAGGGGAATATTGATAACTGCACGGAGATGAGAAGAGACAAAAATTTGAGGGACAGAGAGGAGGATGGGAAGAATAGGATAGTGAAATGATACAAATTTCAGGCAATGTGCCAAAATGGACTATGCTTGGGTTTTAGAGACAGGCGGACCTTGGTTGATTTCCCTAGTTCCCCCTTCTCTGTTTTATAGACTGGGAACCAGGGGGAGCTGTGCCTGTCTTAGGTTGGAGTCTTATTAGCCAAATGTCCTCGGTTACCTGTCATAGGCACAACCCATAGCAAGGATGGGCATCCTGTCTTAGGTGGAGGAAGTGGCAAAAGGTCGGCTAGACTCTCTTACCCGTCATTGGCTAACTAGCTCAGCGCCTCAGGTCAGAGTATGATGTTGATCGATATCGTGCATCTCTTGTCTAGCGTAATGGACCTGAATAGGCCGAGAAAGGAGGGAGGTAACTTGTTGGCTGATAAACGTTTTCAGTCTTTGGAAAATGACGGGTCCCAGGGAGCAGACAGTTAGTAGCCCGAGAATTGGTCCAATTATAGGGAGCAAAAAGGGCAAGAGTCCATTCCAGACAGTTAGAAGGAGGTTGTCAGCCAGTTGTCACCTGCAGTTCCTTAGAGCTTCTTGGAGGTCATGGATCTTATTGCAGACAATGCCAGACTTGTTGGCGTAAAAGCAGCATCATTCCTGTAGGGCAAGACAAAGACCTCCCTGCTCTGCAAGTAAGAGGTCCAAACCCCTGCGATTTTGTAGAACCACCTCTGCGAGGGAATCTAGCTGATCCTGAATGAGGGAGATAGTGGATTCAAGCTGCTGGACATCAGAGATCAATTCTTCTGGGACCTGTTTAAGTTGAAGGGAATAACCCAGGCCTGTGGAGCCCACAGCAGCGGCTACAGTGAATGCCAAGGTGGCGAAGATGGGGATAAGTTGGAATGCTCGTTTGGGTCTTCCTGCAATAAAATCAAGGGATGGAATGGGGACCAATTCATTTCCATTAATAACCTCAATTTCTGGGAGAAGAGTAGCAAGAGAGCAAGAGTCGGTCCAAGAAGAGGGAAGAGCAGTATAAGCCATATAATTGCCACAAACGAAAACGGTGTTATTTGGGGGGGCAGGAGAGGGAGTGTTTCTTAAAATGAGCGGTGTAGTTGGAGAAGGACATGAAGCCAAGGGAAATGGAGGTAATGTTGGTTGAATTAGAGGTTATATAGAAAGTATTGATGGGGAAGAGAGGCTGAACTAAAAAGGGTGGGGAAACGGAACAATTAATCAGGGCTAGACATGGACCAATCAAACAAAGAGAAGGTATAATTATTTAGGAAATAACAAACTGTGTGTTTAGGAAAAACACAGGGGGTCCAGTTTGGAAAACCGGACCATGAGGAAATGCCGTCCCAGGAATGTTCTGCTGAGGCTGGGCAAGCTGAAAGCAACTTAGGCACGTGAATAGAAGGTGCAGTGTTTAAAAATGGATTGTTATATTCTGTAAGAGAAAGGAGAGTTAGGGTCCACGCATCACGAGTGTGGTCATCATAACTGGAGGGAAGAGGCTGTCCTGTGGTTAAAGGGGAATCTGTAACTTGAATTATGGGAGAAAGAGTAACACAAAAATGGAAGAGGCTTAACACCATAGGCTGAGAAGCAAAGGGGGAGTGATTCCGTGGAAGCTGAAAATTTAAAGGGAGTTGAGACACCGAGGCTGTTCATATCCAAGAGGATCTCCCCCCATTAGTTTAGAATGATTAGTGGTTATAATTGTTTTATTACTATCCCAAGCAAATTCACGAGGGTAAGGTGTAGTGGGTTCAGATGGGGGAGGAGGGTAGGGGGTAGGGTTTTAATAATGTAAAAGCGAAAGCACAGTACCAAAGCAGAAAAAGCAGGTTAATCCTTTTATAGGGTAGGTTCTGTCTCCACCTAAACATAATAGAATTTTAATGGTCTTTATAGCTCAGGGCAAGGGGTCTGGCTGATGAATATATCACTAAGAAACATAAAGACAATAGGAATGTTAATTGCTGTTCACTCTTAGGCACAGAGGGGAAGTCAAGTTTCTAGTCACAGGAATCTAGGAGTTTATAATGGAGGTGCTTCTTTAAGATGGAGTTGCTCTTGCTTCATTCCCTTCTTCTCTTGGAGGTGCTCCTCCACGATGGGGTCGTGTCTGGTAAACTTGGCCTTTAGGTCTAGAGGCAATTAACATGTAATATTTGAAGGCCTTTATTCTGTGGGAGACATATTGGGTAAGAAAACTGAGTAAATTAGAGCAAAAAAAACAAAATTAGAAGCACTTAAAATGGGAGCAAGGACCAAGGAGCCTACTGGTACCAGAGGCCACTCTAAGCGTCTCATGACTCAGCAGCAGTCTGTCCTTTCTCCGACCATCTGGTCATGGAGCCACTGAGCCATACTCTTGACAATGTCCGACTTGCAATCAGCCTCTGGAGTGACTAGAGCAGGGCTGTCGCTTTTTGGTTTTTGAAGCACTATTAGAAAGGACCCTCCTGGCCCATCCTTACAGACCAAGGCCCCTGTGAGAACAGTTTACTTGGCTTGGGTGTGACAGACTCACAGGCTAACTTTACAACTATGTGAGGCCCCATCTGGACTAGTTGGAGGGGCTTTTTTTCTTTTAGTTGTTTTACTGTATATAATATTTAAAAATAGCAAAACTAGCTCCAGAATAGTAACTTGATCAATTTCTGTATTTCTTTCGTAGACTTTTGCAACATAACTCAAACATTCAACAGCATGCTTTACATCCTCTAGTTTTTGTCCTCTTCCTCTCCTGTTTTGATATATCCATTTTATTTTCAGACAAAAACTCACCACACAAAGTTCTTTCTACATAAAAACATTTCCTTTCAACCTTTTCCACTAGAAATACATTTTTTACAGCTATAACACTTCTTTCAGTTTTTATCTTATTTTTATTTTGTTTTTGTTTTTATTTTTTTACAAGTTTAACATTAAAAATTGCCTTAATTTAGCAGACAAGTTTATTGTTTTAAGTTATTAATAGAAACAAGGCTATTTATTTACGATTTTTTTTTTTTTATTTCCCAAGGGAGCCTTGCCTGAGGGTTTTAGGATTTACCTGTGTACAAGCGACATATTTTGAGACAACACCATTGATAAGGCTATCTAGACTAGGCACAAAGTATTTTTCTCTTAACCAGTTTAGCAAGTTTTGTGTGTTTTTTTTGTTTTGTTTTGTTTTTATTACATTTGAAGCCAGCTTATTTACTAAAGTTATATAAACTTGAGAAATATTTAGATTAATTTTTATGAGTGTTCTTTTTTATAAACCAAATTGAATAGAATACTTTAAGGCCTGTTTTTACACAGACATACAATATATAGTACGTAACATGACATATTA
This sequence comes from Tupaia tana, assembly GCA_026018925.1. Classification (NCBI taxonomy): domain Eukaryota; kingdom Metazoa; phylum Chordata; class Mammalia; order Scandentia; family Tupaiidae; genus Tupaia; species Tupaia tana. The sequence continues at coordinate 154,128,122 of JAKSZU010000003.1, forward strand.
CATGCATAGACACACACACACACACACACACACACACACACACCAGAATTACAAGAGACAATTTCCCTGGGGTTATTTTGACATTGATACCTTTTGAATAATCTCCTTTTTTGAAATTTTTAATTATATACTTAAGGATGGTAGAAAACAATAGGAATTTTTTATACCTTTAGAGGTTTTAGAATACAAATATTTTTGATATTTTGGGAGTTTTTAGTTGTTCTAATTGTGAAATCAGTTGGCGATGTTCCTTTTCTAATTGGACTTGTTTTTTAAAATGCTCAATTTTGTTAATGAGTTCTTGTTCTGGATTGCCAAGGGGTGGTGCAGAAGAGTTATAAGGCGGTGGCCAAGCAAGATTATCAGTTTTAGGTGCTTCTGTCTCCAGAACTTCTTCCTTGGAGCTAGTTTGTTCCTCATCAGGATAATTTTTGAATTTGGAAAGGGAGGAGTCTAATTTTTTATTTGGTTCATGTGAAATTTTTAAGGTGTTATTATTTTTTCTTTTTGGTTCTTTGGACTCTTAAGCTTCTCACTTTCCTGTATTCTTTGGACTCTTAAGCTTCTCACTTTCCTGTGTAATATCCTCGTCACTATCTAAGGATAGAAGGTCTATATTTTGGACATTTTTAGACTCCAGGATATCTGAGGGAACAACACTCTTTTCTTTGGGTAGCATGTTCTGCATAATCTGCTCTCCCTCGGCAAGAATAGCAGTGATTTTTGGGTCATTAGGGTGGAAACTAAGGATTTCCTTTACTAGATTCCAATAGGAAAATGCGGTTACGGGAACCTTTTCTGGGCCAAAGGTGGAGTAGTAATCTTTAAGAGCGTCACCTACCCTTTTCCACCTTTTTCCATCCATGGTTCCTTCTTGAGGAAACCATGGACAAGCCTCCTTCAGGAAATCAAAAAAGGTGAGGGAACCAGCAGTTAGAGTAATGGCTATGTCGCTGGACTCCCAAGTAGTCGACTGCGGTTCGCGTCCCAGACCCAGTGGCTTAAAACTCACGCCGGGCGTGTGTGCGTGCGTGCCCAAGATCCCGAGAGGAGAATGGAGGAGAAGGGATTGCGGCGTGACCATCCCCCCTGGGGGGTGATTTCTCGCTTTCTGTCTCTCTGTCTCTCTCTGTCTGTCTGGCAAGCGCACGCGCCCTATAGCGAAAATCTCTCCAAAAAAAAAAGTGAGCAGTTGTTTAACTTTCACTTTCACTTTCACTCCTCTAGTCTTAAGGGCTTCCTTTAACTCCTGAACAAACAATTCGTGCTGGCTGAGCTCTTGCCCCATTATAGTCTATGCTATAACCCGGATATCTATCGGGAGTGAGAACTCACCGGGACGTCCTCTTCTGCGTCCCCTGAAGTTATACCGCGGACTTCTGACTTGCTCCTCTCTGGGGGCTTCTTTATTCCTCTTTGGAATCTTCGGGAACCTGTCGCTGCTTCTCGAACTCAGGTCCCTGTCCAGACGCCAGAATGTCCCAGCCCGCGGGACAATCGAGCAGGGTGTCTGAGTGAGAGAGCGGACGCTTGTTTATTGAGGGCCAGAGAACATTCTTATATACAGGGTAGGAAAAGGAGGCGGGAATTGTCGTGGACCTGACTGAGGACCTGCCTGAATGAAGAAGTCTCAGGGTGAATTGTCTGTTCCTGGAACATGGATACTTGAAGGTCCGTGTATGAAGGTCATGTCAGCCATTTTGGTTCATGTGGCTTCCTACACCTAGTCCTTGGAAAACCTCAACCTTCCAAAGCCTCACATTCTCATCTATAAAATGAAGATGATATTCCCACATCAGGGGCTTGTTGTAGATGATCAAATACAACAATCCATATTAAAACACCTAGTACCTAGACCTCCAGTAAATGAAGATTTTCATGATATATGCAACAGACATTGGCAATTAGCTGCTAATAGAAGAAAATGGTTAAGTTTCAAGAATATTGTCACAATTTTATATGAGAACTATAAAAAATGCCCCCCAAATTTCATGATCTAACTATTGTAGTGCTCTCTCTAAGGATGTAAGTAATGCACCTGGCTTCAAGTCTTATATTTGCCCAAATTAGTCCTATAGACTGGAAAATTTACCCAATTATCTTGTGATTATATGAGGGGGGAGAGTGTTGACATGTAAATACACACACATGTGCACACAAACACAGTTCATTTACTAGTTGATAAATAATCAACAGAATGCTTATATAGATAGGTAGATAGACAGATAGATAGATAGATTTTTTTTTTTAGGTTTGGCCAGAGGGCATAAATACTTTCTAGAGAGAAATAAAGGGAGACATAGAGAGACAAAGATGGGAAAAGCACCCCTCAGTGTGGTATAGTCCCTTCTGTATTTCTCTACCCTGACTTTGAGCATGTGTGTATGCACATGTGCACATGCGTGTGTGCACACACACACACACATACACACACACACTCACCTAGTGTGATTCTCGAGCCACTGGACCCTGGATTCAAACCATAAGGCCAGCCATGTAGGATTCAACTGCCTTAACCCCCAGATCACACAGCTGGCCCACTTATACTCCTAAATACTTCTTTAGGAATAGATTTTAATGTGGGCATACAGGAGAAACAGAAGAGTTACCCTCCAAAGAAACTAACACTCAATTATTTCTGACATGAAATAGACAGTAATGTTATTATGTAGTGTCTGACTGATACTGAATGCAAATACAAGAGGTGATCAAACAAGAAAAAATATGCAGGGGGATGGATATTCCAATAGGCATGTTTGTCAGGGGTGCAGGATGTGCAACAATGAATAAGTGGATTTATTTGATGGAATTCTTACAAAGGAATCCAGAGTGGTTTTTGGAATACTCCAGCCTTCTCCATTAGAGTGTAAGCATCTTGGTCTGTGATAAAATACCCTGGAGTCTCTTTTTTCCACATTCATGAGCGGATTCTTCTTATTGCTTGGAGATCCGATGATTGGGATTTGCATGTTAAGTATAAAGTGGAACCAAGAGTTTTCCAGGAGCAGCCATCCGACACCAAGTTGTAAAACTGTCTTGAATGATGGCAACTTAAAAGACCTAATGATCCAAGTTAAATGGAAAATAAACTTAAACGTAGTACAGAACCATTCCTAAGAAATGTTGGCATTAAAAGTAGTTCATTTTGCATGCCACATTGGTCCTCTCTGAAGATGATTAGGGGGAAAAAAGGCAAAGTGAGGACAGTCTCTGCTCCCCATGCAATCTGCAATGAGATTTGAGAATACCAGTGTTCACACTGGAATTTCCGTAATGACTAGAGGATATATGTCCATATGGCTTGGGAATGTCCCTCAGCCAATAATTCTTAAAAGGAAATTATAAGTGCACTAAGGGGCATCGTTAACAATGATATTCTCTTAACCTTACAGCAATGTATTTCAGTTTATGGAACTTACACCGACATTTACAGACCTTTGGGGAAAGTACTAAATGTGAGTTTAATCGCCATGGTTAGATATGTGAATATCCAGGCTGGCAAACTATGTTTGAAAACATCTTCTTTCTTTCCATTTCAACAGGTGTTAGACAAATAGATCTGTCTGGAATATTCATGCCCTTGTATAAATAGATCTATCTAGTGAAGAAATGGAAAGGCACTGCTGTTAAGAATTCATTACCAATATGAGTACATTAAGAAAACCAAATTGTTGGTTGCTAGCATAAAATCAATTGTGCTTTGTTCAAAAAAAAAAGGTGAATCCACAAAACAACTGAGAAGATGTTCACAGGACTATAGGCACTTATTAGCTTAAGCAGTTCATGCTAAGACATTTTTATTAGAGGTAGTTATGATTCAATCATTTGCTGGTAAGTAACATTCCCTTCTCTCCTCCTGTGGGTGAAGCAGTCGCCTTAGCAACACAGGTGCCCAGATAACTCATCATGCGTATTGTTTTGTCTTTCTCTGTGCTTCGATCAGCTCTCTAATATGTAAGGTTTTTTTTAAAAAAAAAAGAAAGAAAACACAAACTTAAGAAAATAAGAGGCTTAAGAAGTTGTTTGAGAACATTAATCAAAGAGTTCCTAGGAAAAGAAAGGTTTTGATACATTTTACCCCTACTGTCATGCATGTGATCATGGCATTCATGCAGTCAGGTGTACCATCCTCATTTCATCCCCTACCCATTCTTCAAAGCTTGGTTTAACTGGCTCTCTGGTGACGGTTCCTTGACATGCTATTAACTCACATTTCTATTGTCCCTGAAGTTTTGTAACAATTCATTTGACTGCTTTGTCCGGTGCTTATTGTTCTGTGTATGACAATGCAGAGTCATCAGAGCTGTGATGAAATAAGCACAGTGTGAGGAGAGACCACAAAGGAGGAAACTTGACCTAGTAGTCTCAGAACTTGCTCTGGGCCTTGGAAGAGAAGGAAAAGCTATCTCAGGAGGAAACAAGCTATTATTGTATGTAAGAACTGCTCTTTTCTCTAAGTAAAAGATGACCCGTTTTGTGATTTTCCTTGCTAGTTGACAGAAGTTGGATCCATAGTGTAAGTACATATATCTACATAATGAGAAAACTTTATTACTAGAAAATCATCATGGGGACTGGATTTTATCTATACTTGCCACCTATGTAGATTGAATTAATTGACTAATTAATTGCCTCTCTATATACTACATAAAGCCTATCTTTAACAAAGACATGATAGGGATCAGCAGATGGCCTAATGGTTACATTGCTGGACTCCCACATAGTCAGCCGCAGTTCAAGTCCTGGACCTGGCAGCTTAAAACTCACACCAGGCACATGTGTATGTATACATAAGATCCTGAGAGGAGAATGGAGAAGGGATTGTGGTGTGGCCATCCTCACTGGGAGATGACTTCTTATTTTCTGTCTTTCTGGTAAGCTCATGCACCCTATGGCAAAAAGTCTCTTAAACAAACCATTTTTGCCCTATAGCAAAAATCTCTCTTAAAAAACAAACAAGCACACAAAGACATGGTAGATGCACGTGATTTTTACTGTAGTGCTACCTCTCTTTCCATATTCACTTCTTCTCCACAAAGCTGCTATAGTACTTTCACAGGTTTTCAGTATGGCAGCTTTCTAACTATTTTTGGATTAGCAGCACCCCAAGTTAACTATGTCCCTCACCTCCCTTGATGGTTGAATGACTGCACCATCCCCAGAGAAGTTAATTTTTACCATGATAGTGTGTTGTTTGCTGATAATGCTCAATGAATGCTATTTCCGACAGTGCACTTTTATATTTAATAAGTGTCTAATGGCACATCTGTCTGGTGTTATGAAGGGTTTGTGCACAAAGAACATTTTGTGTACACCAAATTATACAGAACAAGTGGCTTTCTCTGTTATCAAGTTCTTCTCTATGGCTAACTTTATATTTTAAGTGAAGAAATGTCAATTGCTTAAGGCTGGCTCTTCTTAGGAGAATGGAAATTTGCATTTTTCCTTTTTTTCCTCATAGAAAAGATTGCCCCTCTTCTATTAACCATGTGAAATGCCTTTCCTCCCTGGAGACTATCATACCACTCAGGGAATTATAACTTGTTATATGTAAAAAAATTCACTTTTTAAGAATAGAGGGAAGTGGTAGGGTCTTTTAAATGCCTTCCCTTTTCTCATAAGTAAATCTAACCACATGGTGTGCCAATATGACATTGAGGTCTAGATGTTACATCTTTGCAATTCAGGGTTCTTGTGATTTTTAAGTTTTACAAGAATTAGTTTTAATGATACCCATAGGGAAACAGAAATGCCTTGTGTAAATCAACATATGAAACAGAAACTTTTGTAGAAATCACATTTTCAACTTAAAAAAAAAAAGGACATGCTATTGATTATGTCACTTGTGAATGTCTGAGATTGAACTCCTTGTTCATTTTGTCAAATTATGTCCCCAATCATTATTTTCAGTATAAGAAAAATCCATGCAGTCTTTATCAGTGTTCTCTTTAATGACCTTTTATAAATGACTTTAAACTTAATTTTTCTTATTCCTTAAAATGTCAATCTTGGGTCAATGAAAATATAAGAATAACTCAAAGCTACTTGTCCTTGCTTCTGTGCATCTACTCTTTTTTTTAAAAGAATTATTTATTTAGCTTTATCATCATTACTTATTTTTTAATTTTGAACAGAGAGAGTGAGAGAGGGAAAGCGAGAAAGTAAACCACCAGGTCCAGGACTCAAACCGTGGTCAACCACGTGAGAGTCCAGAGCCTCAACCACTACACCACCTCCCGGTCCCCCATGCATCTACTCTTAATAGTATGTACATTGACTGTGATATTACTGTTCAGCTTGTAAAGAGAACAGTGTGGCTAGCCCTATAACTTGGTATTTAAGGAACTGACTCTACAAGGCTGACCACAGTTCAAATTATGGTCCCTGCAGCTGGAAATACATGTAGAGTACATGTGAGTGTGTGCTCACATTCTGATGGATGGAATTACAGGTGAAGGTATTACATCATGACCATGCTCTTTTGGAGGATGTTTTCTTCTTCTCTCTAGGAAGTGTAGGTACCTTCTGCAAATTGAAAAAAGAAATGATGTTATAACATTAGTATTATAACTCATTACTTAAGGTTCATAAGTAAGAGGGGAAGTGGTTGGTCAACAGTTTTAGCACTTTACCGCTCTGAGCACAATGTCAAATCTCACAGCTGGGAAGTCAGCTGTTTTTCAGCCTTTCAACTCTTGCTTGATGGAGTAGAAAGACTTTGTTTATGGCTAGTATATCTTTAATATCTCTCTGCCTTCTTACTAAATCTCTAACTTACATTTTTCTTATCCTTAAAGAAGAGAGAATACCTCAAGCACTTGTTAGAGCAAATGTGGCATTGCATGAAACATAAATTTAGCAAAAAGTGTACCTCTCACATGATAAATGCTCAAATTCTATTAGCTATTATTAATACAATTTTAATTTCACAATAAAATATGAGTGAAAGCAGACCCCAGACTCATTACCTTAGGCCAACAGACTTTAATATCTTGTTATAGTTCAAAAACTTCTGTTGTTTTAGTTTATTTTATAGTTTCTGACCATTAAAGCATGTGTCTGTTTATGATCTGCTACAGTGTTTTCTTTATAAATTAATTTATTCACATAAAAAAGTGAGTCAATTTAAATCCTGAATAAACTGTATTATAGTTTATGCTCTAATATGATAAATCTTCAAAGGCAGTTGAATGAATGACTCACACTTGGAACTATTTAATAAGCAGCATGCCTGTTGCTTATATCCTTTTATCATAAACTCCCTTGCCCATATTTTTAAATTATATATATGTGTTTGTATATATATATACACACACACACACACACACACACACATATATATATATATATATATATATATATAGAGAGAGAGAGAGAGAGAGAGAGAGATTTTTGCTATAGGGTACATGCACTCACTAGAGAGAAACCAGAGAGACAGAAAGTGAGAAATCACTTCCCCAAGGGGGATGGCCATGCCACAATCCCTTCTTTTCCATTCTTCTGTTGGGATTTTGGGCATGCATACACATGTGCCTGGCATGAGTTTTAAGCCAATGGGTCTGGGACTCGAACTGTAGTCTACAAAATGGGATTCCAGCGACGTAGCTATTGTATCATCCGCTGGTCCCAAATGTTAAATATTTAGAATTTGCGTGTGTATGTGTGTGTGTGTAAGTGCTTTGTGTTCAGATGGAACTAAGATTACTCCTAACTGTCCTTTACTGGATGCATGATCTCAAAAGAAATAATTTACTTCATAATTGTCTCATCTTTAGTATGAGGAAATCACAAATAATGACTAGTATGTTCAAGTAAAAATTAAATGAGATAAAAATACATGAAGGACTTAAATAGCTCCTTAAATGCAATGAAATTCAGGGGTAGAATGGCCATACTTGTATTTCAGATCTGCATCTGTTTCCCTCCTTCTCTCCTTTCTTTTTTTCTACTGCTATTTGTTGAGCATCTTCTTAGGTAAGAACCTTTTTAACTACTATGTTTTTAATAAAGACAGGTCTGTGCTCTCTCTGAAAAAGCATATTTATTTAATCTTTGTTTATCAAATATATAATTTATGTCTCCTTTAACAGTTTTTGAGCTCGTTTACAATAGAGAATATTTAAATTAAAACCACTTACATTTAAATGTGAAGTTCAAATACTATGTGGAGAAAATGAGATGTAAATATTCCAGTGCTTTGGATAACAGAGTTGCCATAATTAAACACAAATTCAGCAGGGCAATCTCAGCAGCCTGGGCATAAGGGGAATTGTGACAGGTTATAAGGAGACTGATGAGTATTTGTAAAGTTTGGCTAGATCTGACTCCAGGCCCTGAGGGCTAAAAGTTGCCTTCAATAAGTTAGATCAGGGAGAGCTGATCTATAAATCTACTTCCTTAAGTGTTTTCTGTTGGGGGATATCTGTCATATAGGCATGGTGGAATTTCATTAAATATAACTAAGGCAGCCTCCATTTGTTGCAAAACATTTGTCCAGTTTGCCACTGTTTTTGTGTGTTCTTATAAAACATTCAACTATAAATTGAAATTTGATATATTACCCACCAAATGACCAAACCGAATGCATAATGCAGTATTTGGAGCTGAGGAATGACTCTGGATGGCTGGTATATCGACAAACTCATTCTGTCCATTTGTTTAGTATTTTACAGTTTAAAAAATGTTTTGGAATATATTATCACTTGTAGAAACATGGATGAAATATATTAGAAAAAGGCTCTGTGCTTGATGTTAGATTATTTGTATTCAACTCTACTCACCACAGTCTTAGAGTGACTCCCACTTACATCCGGTAACAACTTCTTGACTCATCCCTCAACAATAATTTTGCAGATAGGCATGTCCAAGTAAGAAAAAAATAATTTTTAAATTCTTTTATTTTTTTTTTAATGCCTAGAAGGGAGTGCTGGTCTTGTAAGAAAGAAACAAATTAGTAGCCAATCATTAAAAAAAAAACATAAAATGTCTTATTTCTCTGAGTTTCTTTTCAGTCAGTTACAGTCCACTACAGAAAGTGGTATGGAATCCCTTCATCTCTGGCCTTTACTCACTTCTCCTCCTAAAATTTTATTCTTCTGCACTCTTGGGACCACTTAGAGGCAAGTTAAAAAGTTTCAGAGAAGGCCTAGTAGATGGCATAGTGGTTATATTGCTGGACTCCCACATGGCCAACTAAAATTCAAGTCTTGGACCAGTGACTTGAAAATCACGCTGGGCATGTATGCACGCATGCCCAAGATGCCAAAAGGAGAATGGAGAAGAAGGGATTGTGGCATGGTCATCTCCTCCGGGGCTTGATTTCTTACTTTTCTCCTTACTGTCTTTCTCTCCGGTGAGGACATGCACTCTAAGGCAAAAACCTCTCAAAAGAAACACACAAAACCTTCATAGAGATTGATGTCCACTTTTAAAAACTAACAAACCAGCCAGTTCTAATCTTTCAGACAATAGTAATAACCCCTTTTTACATAAATTCAATGTATTATTTTATTAAAATGTTTTTGACTGGTTTTGCTGTCTCATCAGTGGTAACTTCATAGAAGAGTGAAAAAGAGGAAAACTCATAAAAGGGAAAGGTATGTATTTATCTCAGTAGGTAAGAGAGAGTTTGGACTGAGAACCAGTGTTATTTTATCTTTGAGGTAACCAAAGTAGTTTCTCCATTGTGTCTGGTCACTAAAAAATAAAATTAAATAAAAAATTAAATGAATGAACCAATGAAAGGAATCAAGTACTTTATCAAAGGTAGATATTCTTCCAGGCACCTCATACTAAGAGAATATTTTTCTCTTTTCAGAAGTACATAGAATTGATTTCATTATAAGTTTTAGTGCATGACACACTATGCTCTAGGGTATCTGACACTAGGTCAGTCTCTTTGTATCTATACGTAGTTTGTTTTGTGTCTTCCTCCTACATTTCCTCCCTCATTTATTCCTGAGATATATCTTCATGAGCACCAATTTATTAAATTGGAGATATCTGTAAAAAATATTGCATTAAATTGTGTTTAATTTACATAAAATGTTTTGTGCTATAAATCTTGTGTATTTTATTAATTTTTTTTTTATTTGCTAGAGGGTGCATGGGCTCCCTGCAGAGACAGAGAAACAGGGAAAATGAGAAAGTCCCTTCCATGGGGATTGGTCATGCCCCAATCTCTTCTCCATTTTCCTTTCCAGATATATTGGCCATCTTTTTTTTTTTTTTTTTTTTTTTTTTTTTTAGAGAGAGGTTTTTGCTATAGGGTGCGTGCACTCACCAGAAAGACAGAGAGACAGAAGAAAGCAAGAAATCACCCCCCAGGGGGGATGGCCACTCAGCAGTCCCTTCTCCTCCATTCTCCTCTAGGGATCTTGGGCACACACACACACATGCGCCCGGTGTGAGTTTAAGCCACCGGGTCTGGAACACGAACAGCAGTTGACTACATGGGAGTCCAACGACATAGCCATTACACTAACTGCTGCTCCCTATTTAACTTCTTTAATACGATTTTAAAGGACATATCCATGCTGGCCTATGTCTGTTAGACTTATTTGTTTTTTGTTTTATTTATAAGTTATTAATTTCCTTTGTGGAAGAGAGAAAGAAAGAAAGATGGGCACCCTCAACAGAGTCTTTATATGATGGTTCTCTCTCTCCCCAACCTTGAAGCCAACCGAGATAAGATCACAGATATATTTGGAGCATGCTAGCTAGACTCAGAGACTTCCTGTATGGTTTCCAGCTTTGTACATCCACATCCCCTACTGCCTGTGTCTCTGGGGCTGGGCTTAGGTTCATTTCTTTCTACTGTTCCACAAAATTGCTTCCCATGTGTTTCGGAATCCTATTTTCTGCTCCATGGGAAATAGACATCTAAATAGCCTTCAACTCTTTGCTACATTAGGTGCAACATTCTTCCCTGCATTTATGAATTGTGTGAAAGCATCTGCCTGGAATACAATCAGGATTGGAACTACTCTGTTGTGGGGTATACATAGTCCTTAGCCCAGGAAATATTACCAGCTACTACTGCCATCAGCTGTCCACAGTGTTCCTCTTCTCCACATTTCTGCCAGCAGAACTTTGCTTTATTCAGCCTTCTCATGTTTCTAACAAACATAAAGTAGTCATTTTAACTCACATTAATTCCTGATAATCATACCTGAATAAATATAATTTACTGACTAGCCAGCGATTTGTAAGAATATTTTCTTACTGATGTGCCTGTGCTATCTTTCACTTTTGGTAAAGGGGGTCAGGTGAGTAGGTAAACCTTTCAACTTCAGATGGACAGTTCACACTCCACCTTAGCTTTCAGTTCCTGTTTGTGCACGGTCTCAATCTCAGAGAGAAGAGAGTCTGACTTTCTCTCCTTTCTCATGTGTTTTCTCTGCATGTGCATAGCCTCTTACATACACGCTTTCGGATCTCCAGGAATATGCAAGAGCTTTTTCAAGTTCCTTATGGTCACCTAGTTTTCTAAGATTTCCTTTCCAGTTCCCAAAATGACTGTTGGTGGCCCCAACTGAAATCACAGATTTATGCAAGTGAGAAGTTGCCACTCATTTGCTATTGTTTTGAAAATGTCCTAGAAACAGACTGCTCCGCTGAGTTGAGCTCTGAATCAAATCAAATAGCCAACACATTCTTCAAATAGAAATTTCCCAGAAAACTGCAAGTTTGGGCAAAATATTGACTATGCTCTAAAAATAGTACTTTTAACAGATCTCCTAAAGGATCTGATATCTCTAATCCACAATTGCTCCAGTTTTTTCAGTCGTTCTTAGTTGTCATTCTGTTGTTTTATAGTAAGAAAACTTTATCTATACGTCACCCTGTCATTCCAGAATGTTATTTTATTTTATTTTAATTAAACATTCTTTTTAAAATGTATTAGTTAGCTTTTCTATACACTTGCTTAATTTTTCATTATTTTGTCTATCCATGAGAAGTATATAAATTTCTTGCAACAATAGTAGATTAGTCTCTTATTCTATACTTTATTTTTATTATACTTTATTTCCATTATTTTGTTATTTTACACATTTAATGTGCCATTTAAAGTATCATAGGTTCAAGTTAATCTGTTTGTTTGTTTTAAAATACTAAAGAAGCTGTAGAGCTCTTTAACTGTAATTATTAAAAGTACATGGAGATTTGGGAGTTCATTTTATTTAAATGAGGTTATGAGGGTGAGTGAGGTCATCATGATGGGACTATTGATCTTATAAGAAGTGCTGGAGACACAACTCTTTCCCGTTTTTTTCTCCCACCATCCCAATCCTACCATATGTGCACACAGCAAGAAGGTTGTTGCCTGCAAGTCAGAAACAGGACTCCGATCAAACACCAAATTTGCTGCTTTCTTGATCTTGAACTTCCAGCCATCAGAACTTTGCAAAATAAACTTCAGTGTTTAAGTCACCAATCTTTGGTATTTTGCCCTGGCAGACTGAGCAGACTAAGCTAGTTCTTAGTCATCATTTCTTCAAATATCCTTTTGCCCAATTTTCTCTCTCCACCTACTTCTTTTATACTTGTCAACTCTCTCACTGTGTTACTTCCTAGATTTTATTTTTCCAAATCTATCTTACAGTCATTAATTTTTAGTCACTCATCCTGCTCATTGTGTCTTTAATTTTAGTTCTAGTTGTTTTAACTTTTAGCGTCTTAATCTTTACCTATATTTACAAGTATTCTTTTTTTATTTAAGTATATTTTTAAAATCATCCTATTTTCTCTACTTGATAATTATAGAATCTAAATATTTGAGCATTTGATTTTGTTGTCTGTGTTTTCCAGTGCTTTTTTAAAGTGATTCCTTTTTTCTTGTATTTTATTATGATTTTTGACTGAAAGATACATGACTTTTAGAATGTGTCTGCAAGAAAATGTTACAGCCCAGTCGAAGATCAATTTCTCTAAAGATATATTTGCTTTCTTAGGGCCATGGGAAAACTAATAAGCCACTTTATGAACTTCCCCCCCCCCCCAAAAAAAAAACCTTAGAACACTAGAATATGCAAATTTTGGTTTTACATGCATGTAAAATCTGGCTTGTGATCATGAATTATTTCTACAAAAAATTTTCAACCTCACTCAGGTCTCTGTTTTAACTTAAACAAGTCCCTAGCAGGCATGTCATGTTTATTTCTAATCTGCCCACCTTTCCAAATTTGTGCCGAGAGCAAGTCTGCTTCTCCTGGCCTCAAGGATTAGCCTCAGGTTTGCTCCCTTACCTCTGCAAACTCTGAGGCTACTAAATCAAAGCCCTTTGTCATCAATTTCAGGACACGATCTTAAGGGGAAAATTACTTTGGTGTTCTATTTCCCTGTCTGGATTCCCTCTTCCTTTCACTACGTTGATTTTGAAGTAGTCACCACTGAATAGTCTGCTCATTCACATATTTGGAGAAATAATCTTTATCCAGGTTGTTTTTATGTTTACAGCATTAGTTTCAGTTCTCTAGGATTTCATCCTGTCTGAAACAAAAGTCAAAATAATTAAGATGGGGTTTTTGGGCCTTTAATTAAAAACGACTACTTTAGCATGTACTTACCTAATTTTGTGTATATAGTATAGATGGGTTATATCTATCCTGAACCCAGTACACTTTCCTCTTCCTCATTCCTTTTCTTCATCACTGTTCCCAACTCAAGTATATCTGTAATTATAAGTTTAAAAGTATTTGACTCTACCATGAAGCCTAACGCTATGCACAGCCGAGATTTGAATTCACATCAAATAAAATTGTTCCTTGTTACGTATTACAATGCTAGTAGTTCCCACCAATCTGGATTTCTTGGCTTTAAAGTCAAGTGAAATCAAACACAGGACAGAAATTGCACATAAGGCATTTTCAAATGTGAGTTGCTGACGTCATATGCAACTCTCCGCAGAAGGCAGCGCTCCAATGTTGCTGAATTGTATTCTCCAGTCGGATGTCTGCTTTCTCTCTTTGATGATTTTAACTATGCTACAGTTCATCATCTGCCCCCTCACCACACACAACAATTACCCCGTTTGACATTAACTAAACTCGTACAAATTGAAAGGTTATTTTTCTTTGATTGTACATCACCTTCAGGTCTACTTATTCAGATGTCTTCTCCCCACCGTTGAATTAGTAGTGATTTTGACACTCCTTTTTCACTGTTACTGACACCTCAACTTCTGTCTCCCTCTTTACATTTCTTTCTCCCTTCTTGCTAACTGCTGGGTACATTCTTCAAATGGTCTCCTAGCTTATTAATTTGATTTCTGAATATGTTCCTTTTTGATTGCCAACCTATCCACAAAACACATTATTTTAACCTCCTGCCTCCCTCACTTATAATTAGTTTGCTTTCTTTAGTCTCCAGCTAAGTGACTACAGTTTATGACAGTTTAAGTGCTCTGGTCCTTGTAACAGAATAAACCAAGCTTAAATTGAACAGCCCATGGCATCCTTCAGTGCACTTACCTTAAGATCATTAATCTGAAATATCTTCCATGCAAATGGGGAGATGATAGCGGGAAGTGGTTACTGTTATTGCTTATTTGTTTTTGCTTTAGTTTTGCTTTTGCTTTGCTTAGTATGGGACTTTTCAGGAATAGTTGTGTTATAATAACCCCAAATTCAGTTCTGTGAAATTTATTCCATCTTTAGAATCAGTTATTATTTATAAGGTTCAAAATTTTGGCTTCCACTACTTTAAAAAATGTGGTTCATTCCTCTTATAAAAATATTAGGTCATCAGAAGCATTTTACATAGAAAAATACATCATAACTTTCCCTACAACCCAATATTTGAGGATCCAACAGATAGTGCAGTAGTTAAGGCACTGGACTCCCACATGACCAACCACAGTTCAAGTCCTGAACCTGGCAGCTTGCTTTCTCATTTTCTCTCTCTCTCATTCATTCTCACGCTCCGTCTTTCTCCGATGAGCTCACATGTCCTATAACAGATTGAATAATAATAATAAATAAAAAATAAATATTTAGAAAACAATTTTCATTGTTTTAATTTTCCTGGTATTTTTAGTCGTTTTTTTACTATTTTGACAGTACTGAACCATATGCTATTTATAACATACCAAAATAATTCTGCCTTCAAAAAAAAGAGAACTTTTTGAAGCCTCCTCATCTACATAACTTATCACAGTCTATTGTTGTCCTCTTCTTGCCTGTTTGAATGAATATGGAAACCCTCCCTTCTTCATGTGTCTTTATCTTTCTCTAGTTATAATTTATTAAATATTTTCTCTCTGTATATTGACACCCATGTTGGATAAAGTTATAAACTTGTTTTCAAATATCAAACACAATTTAGAAAATTCAGGCAAGAGAAGAAAAGTTGATCCAGTCCCTATAGCACAGTTGGTAGCATACTGGACTGTAGAACTGGAAGCCACATGCAGACTGAGGTTCAAATCCCTGCCCCTGTTGGCCCGAAACACACCAAAAACTTATGGATGCCCAAGATCTTGGTGAGCTAGAGGACTGAAAACAAAGGATAGCAATGCGACCAAGCTCTTTTGAGGATCTTCCTCCTCTCTCTCTCTCTCTATTGTGTGCATGCACATACTTTATCATAAACAATAACCAAGAAAAGAGTCTACATTACTTATACTTTTACGTTCTGTGTACATTTTTCTTTAATGTTACAAAGTTTCTTCTTTTATTGTCTCTCTGTTTAAAGAACTCCATTTAGCCATTCTTTTAGAGGAAGCCTGCTAGCGCAAGTCTTCATTTTTTTTCATCTGAGAATTTTTTGATTTCCTCCCATTCCCGATGGATATTTTCTTTGAGCATAAGATTCTGCATTGACAATTCTTTTCTCTCAGGACCTGGAAAATATCATGCATTTCCTTCTAGCTTTCTGATGAGAAATCTATTAAATAACAGATTATGACTGTTTTTCTTTATACACAAGATATCATTTCTCTCTCGCTCACTTTTAAGAATTTGTCTATTAGAAGTTTTATATCAATGTGTCTTGGTGTTTATTCCCTTGTGTTTATTATGTCTGGGGTTTATTCCCTTTCTTTAAATTTATAGACATCTCTTGCCAAATTTTGAGTTTTCAGTAATTAATTCTTTGAATACATTGTCAACTCTAAATTCTCTTTTTCTCTTCTTCCAATTACATATCTGAGTTCTAAGTTAGGGTTTTCGTTATAATCCTACAGATCCCTGAGTCTATATCCTTTGTTGTTGTTTGTGGCTATTATGTCTCTTTTCATTTTTATTAATTTCTATTGTATTTTCCATTTCACTGGTTCTTTCTTAGGTTCATTCTGTTATGCCCATCTACTGAACTTTTTATTTAGGTTACTGTGTTTTTTGCTTTTAATATTTCCTTTTGATCAATGGGACTGGGGAGAAATGTTCACATATTGAAATGCTCACATTGTAAGCTAAACAATGTGATTCAATGTATATAAAAATAATTTCCTTTTGGGGGACCAGGTGACACAACTGGACCACGTGGCAACATCCAAGTTCTCATTGCAGGACCTCCGTGAGCACATGGGGTATGAATATATCATACCTATGATTTGAACTGCCTGAGACTGGGGGTGGATTGTGTCATGGGGACCCTCTTGGAGGTACCTATCTTTCTCAAAAAAAAAAAAAAAAAAAGAATTAACTTTTAAAACATATTTCCATTTAGTTCTTTATGTTTCCTATTTGTTGGTGAGGTTTTTTCCCTAGAACTTTCTATTTTAAAAATTCGCTTCCAGCACATTTCTAATTGCTCATTCAAGCATTTTTATCATGGATGCTTTAATATTTTTGTCATATAATTCTAACATGTCATCTCAGTTTTTGATCTACTGGTCATTCTTTTTTATTTATTTAATTTTGTGTTTCTTATATATTTTACTTTTTCTTTCTTTCCTCTTGATTACTTCCTCTCACCCTCTGCATTTCACACCCCCCTCCCACTCTCTCTGGTATCCACAGTTCCTCTCTATGCTTTCAGACCATCCAGTCATCCTTTTCTGTTGTTGAAATTCTGCTGTTTCTGATGAGTGATTTTTTTAATTGAATCTTGGTCATTTTAGTATGGGATTATAAATTTTTTTATTTTATTAATATCTATTTTAGCTGACTTTTTCCTATGCCATTTTGGCAAAGAAAGGGAGTTGTCATTTTAGTGCTGGCAGAAGGGGATGGGAAATGAGGTTCTTCATTGAGCTTCTAGAGACAACCGAGGAGGACAGATTCCTTCATTATTGCTGAGGATGAGTGGATGTTCTGGCTTCCTAGATGGTCTCTTCTGAGCTCAGTTGGCCTTATTACTGATGGGTAATGATGAAGGTTCTGACTTATGCCCAGGTCTCTTCTGACACTTGTCCTTTTATTACTGCCAGGCATGATTAAAGATTTAGCCTCTTACCTAGTCTACTGACATTCCAATGTGGGTGAGTTTGTTCAGGCCCAGCAGGAATGAAGACCCTGACATCCTACTCATCCTTCACTGACACCATGCCAGTGCAGGGCCGAAACACTGTATTACACTCATAAGGATAGAAGCCTGGGCTTTCCACTTGGACTTTGTTGAGAAAGCAGGTGGATCTATAGTTTTCTCCATGGTGTTTGGCTAGAGTAGGAAAGTTACTGTCTAAGAGTTTTCAGTATTCCCAAGCTATTAGTTTCTTGGACTTTGGCTAGAGGCATAAGCTTTTGTTGCAATTTTTTTCACCCTGCATATACCCATTGGTATTTCTGGGTTGCTGTCTTCTTCAGCCCTGAGTCTAAATTATGTGAGGCATAAAACAAATATTAGAGAATTTGCCACCATGTCATTCCATAGGTTCTAAGATCCTTAGTAAGTCTGCTTTATTCTCTTGCCTTTTCAGAGTCGTAGATTCATTTTAGATGTTATGGCCAGAGTTTTCAGTTGTTCTTCACAGTAGAAATATGTAAACACATATCTATTCTATTTTGCTGAAAGCAGAAGTTCTTGATGATATGTTTTATATTTGTATTTTATTTTACAAATTGGTTTATTGTTTACATCTATTTTTTGAATGCTTTATCATAGAATTTACCAAATGTAACTTATTTAGTTACATTTAATCACTGTAGGTATTTGCAGCATACTAAAGGAATCTTCCCGGCTTTAACATACTGCACATTAGTCCAGTCAAAAATATTACCATACATATCATTTCTAACACAAAATTTTACACTTTGTGTCTGTTAAATGTTTCTTTTCTTTATTTTTTTCTCAATTCTCTCTCCTCTACCCGTCACTACCCACTCTCCTCTTACTCTGTCTCTAGTATCCATGCTTTTATATCTTCTAATCTTTCAGTTTCTGTCACAGAGTGCAGACATTTCATATATATTAACTGGTGACATACAATGCCCAACGTCTAGGGGAGTTTCTTTTTTATTGCAGGTTCACCAGCACTTATAAAAATAGATTTATACATTTTCATCTTAGCCATTCTGATCAAGGTTAGGTGTTATCTCACTGTGGTTTTGATTTGTGTCTCCCTTAAGATGAGGGATATTGACCATGGTTTTTGGCTGTTTGAATGTCTTCCTTGGAGGGGGTTGTATTTTCATTCTAATTATTGTTTCTTTTGCTGTGCAAAAGCTTTTTAACCTAATTTAATCCCATTTGTGTATTTGGGGATTGTTGCTTGTTCTTTGGAGATCTTACTTTAGAAGGCTTTGCCAACTCCAGTGTCTCCAAGAGTTTCCCCTGCATTTTCAACCAACAGTTTTATAGATTCAGCTTTAATATTTCAATCCTTGATCTATTCTGAGCTGATTTTTGTTAGTGGTAAGAGATAGGAGTCCAGTTTCATTTTTATGCAGGAGAATAGTCAGTTTTTCCAGGACTATTTGCTGAAGAGATTTTTCCCCCGATGGGTTAACTTGTGCCCTTTGTCAAAAATCAGATGGCTGTATGTTTGGGAGTTTATTTCTGCATTCTTTATTCTGTCCTGTTGGTCTACATGCCTGTTTTTGTGTCAGTAACCATGCTATTTTGATTTTTACAACTTTGTAATATATTTTAGGACCATTAAGTGAGTTGACTACTATTTTGTTATTTTTGAACAGCACTGCTTTGGCAATACAGGACCTTTTATACTTCCAAAAAATTTTATGATTGTTTCTTATTCTTTGAAAAGTATTTCTGATAATTTAATTGGGATTGCAATAAATTCTAAATTAATTTGAGTAGAATTGACATTTGATTATATCAATTATTCCAATCCAGGGACATAGAATGTCTTTGTACTTTCTTGTATCATTTTCAATTTCTTTTTAAAGTTTTTCAAAGTTTTACTTGCAGAAGTCTTTGATTTCTTTGATTAGGTTTGTTCCTAGGTAATTTATATTTTTTGTGGCTATTGTAAATGGAATTGCTTTCTTTAATTCTCCTTCAGACTGTGCATTGCTGCTGTATAGAAATGCTATAGGTTTTTTTTTTTTTTTTTTGAAATTTCAGAATATTTTTTAATTTGTTTAGAGGTTTTTGCCTAAAAGCACATCCACTCTCAGGAGAGAGACACAGAAACAATGAGAGAGGGAAAGTGAGAAATCACCCCACCCTCCCTGGAGGAATGGCCACACTGCAATCCCTTCTCCTCCAGTCTCCTTCCAGGATCTTGGGCACGCACACATTCACCAGTGACTTTGAAGTCACCAGGTCCTGACTGAACTGACCATGTGGGAATCCAGCTATGTAAGTGCTATACCATCTGCTGGTCCTGAAAGGTTAGAATTTAAGGCTTATTCAAGTGTATCTCTTGATAGGAAACAGGAGAGGAAGAAGGGCACTTAGAGGAAAACAAAAGAAATTTTCTTAATTGATTTTATTATTTTGTTATATGCATTCAATTGCTATACATCATTTAGCTTATAGAGAGAATTTACCCAACATGAAATATACCTCATACCAGTCCAGTTGAGAATACTATTCATGACATTATCAACAGGTAATAAAACCATTTCAGTGTCCCACAAATGTCTTACTTCTCTATTTTTCTTCCTAATTTCTTTGTTTACACTCTTCCCCCCCCACCCTCCTTCTACTCTGTCTCCAGTATCCATAAATATTTTTTTTTTTTTTGAGAGGTTTTTGCTATAGGGCGCGTGCGCTCACCAGACAGACATAGAGACAGAAAGTGAAAAATCACCCCCCAGGGGGGATGGTCATGCCGCAATCCCTTCTCCTCCATTCTCCTCTCGGGATCTTGGGCACGCACGCACATGCACCCGGTGTGAGTTTTAAGCCACCGGGTCCGGGACGCGAACTGCGGTTGACTACGTGGGAGTCCAGCGACATAGCCATTACGCTAACTGCTGGTTCCCTCCATAAATATTTTCAACGCTTCTATGAGTTCTAATCTTTGAGTCTAACCATAGAGTGTGGACAGTCAATATATGTTAAGTGGAGACCTAGGATGTCTGTCTGTCATAACCTGACTTGCTTCACTTAGCAAAAAATTTTCCGTATTTGTCCAATTACTATCAAATGCCAGTGTCTTACTATATTTTATGGCTGAATAGTATTACACAGAGTTTATGTACCACACTTGTTCAATCCATTCATCTGTTTGTGGATATTTGAGTTGGTTCCATGTCTTAGCAATCATAAATACTGCTACAATAAACAGAGATGTGCAAGCACTTTTCCGACTGAGCATTTTCTTGCCCTTTGGGTAGATTCCCAGGAGTGAAATTGTAGGATCATGTGGTAGTTCTATTTGTAAGTCTTTGAGGAGCCTCCCTATTGTTTTCCACAGTGACTGGACTAATTTACATTCCCATCTATAGTGTAGGAGAGTTCCTCTTTCATTACTACTCCACCAACACTTGCCATTTTTTGTAATCTTTGCCATTCTGACAGGGGTTAGGTGGTATCTCATTGTGGTTTTAATCTGCATCTTCCTTATGAGGGATGTTGAGCATTTTTTCATATGCTTTTGGGCTGTCTGTATATTTTCCTTACAGATTTTTTTCTTAAGAATTATTTTATTTTGTTTTATTTTACTTATTTTAATTTGACCAGAGAGGGACAGAGCAAGAAAGACAGAAAGTAAGAAAGCAAGCTATCAGGTGCAGGACTTGAACAGTGGTCAGCCATTTGGGAGTCCAGTGCCCTTAACCACCACACCACCCGCCAGCCCCCTTACAGAGTTTTTTGTTCAGCTCATTTTCCTATCTTAATTGAGTTAATCTTTGTTTGTTTTTTCCACAGGTAAGCCACCTGAGTTCCCTGTGTATTCTGGTTATCAGTCCCTTACCTGAGGCATAGCTTACAAAAATATTCTCCCATAACAAGGTTGTCAATTCACACTAATAACTGCTTTTTGCATGCAGAAACTTTTTAATCTGATGCAATCCCACTTACCTACTTTTGGGATTATTGCCTGTGATTTGGCAGTCTTATTTAAGAAGTCTTGCCTACTCCAATGTCTCCCAGAGTTTCTCCAGTGTTTTTCACCAGTAGTTTCATAGTTTGAGGTCTTAGGTTTAGATCTTTGATCCACCTTGAGTTGATTTTTGTTGGTGGTAAAACTTGAGGATCCAGTTTTATTTTTCTTCAGGCAGATACCCAGTTTTTCCAGCACCACTTGCTAAAGAGGTTTTCCTTTTCCCACTGGATTGACTGATATTCTTTGTCAAGAGTTAGTTGGCTATATGTTTTGAGGTTTATTTCTTGTCTGTTTTTGTACCAATAGCCTGCTGTTTTGATTATCACAGCTTTATAATGTATTCTGGGATCGGGAGTGGGATGCCACTTATACCACTCTTCTTGCACAGGATTGCTTTGGCAATATGGGGTCTTTATGAATCCAGACAAATTATGTTTATCTTTTCTAGATCTGTGAAAAATGTCTCTGGTAATTTGATTGGAATTGTTTTAAATATATAGATTAATTTGGGTGGAATTCCCATTCTGATTTTGTTAATTCTTACAATCCAGGAACATGGAATGTCCTTCTACTTTTTTGTGTCAGTTTCAATGTCTTTTATAAGATTTTCATTTTTTTCCTTGTAATGCTCTTTGGTTTCCTTAGATAGATTTATCACTAGGTGTCTCATACTTTTTGTGACTATGGTGAAAGGGATTTTTTTCTTCAGTTTTATGTTGGTCAGCTTGTTCATGTATAAAAATGCTATTGATATTTGCATGTCGAGTTTGTATCTTGCCAATTTGCTGTATTCATTTACTATTTTGAGAAGTTTTTTCATGGATACCTTTGGGTCTTTAAGTATACCATCATGTCATCTGCAAATAAAGATGTTTTCAACTGCTTTGCCTATTTGAATGCCTTTTATATTATTCTTTATTCTGATTGAATTTACTAGGACTTCCAGTACTATATTGAAAAGGAGTGGAGAAAGTGGGCAGCCTTGTGTTGTGCCAGGTTTTAGTGGAAAAGCTTTCAGCTTTTCCTCATTCAATATAATGTTAGCTATAGGTTTTTCATATACAACTTTTATTGTGTTGAGAAATGACCCTCCTATGCTGACTTTCCTAAGAGTCTTTTCTTTTTAAGAATTATTTTACCAACTTTATTCATTTTAGTTTGATCAGAGAGGGACAGAGAGAGAGAGGAAGTGAGAAAGCAAGCCGCCAGGTCCATGACTCCAACCACAGTCGGCCATGTGGGAGTCCAGTGCCTTTAACCAACATGTCAACTGCTGGCCCCACGAGTCTTAATCATGAAGGGATGTTATATTTTATTGAATGCTTTTTCTGCATCAATTGAAATGATCATACTGTTTTTTTTTTTTTATTTATTTTTACATTTTTCCACAAACATTTACTTTACATAGCAAAAAATTTTAGCTCATACTCCATAATTCTTGACAGTTTACAAACAACTTTCAAGATCTCAAAATACTGAATTTTAAAGATAATGTTCAAAATATGTCTTATAATTTTGTATAATTTTAAAACTCTATAACAACAGAAGCAGAATGGTTTCAAAAATATATATATATACATATATATATACAAATATATATATGTATATATATATATATATATATACACAAATATATATATGTATATATATATATATATATATATATATATATATATATATACACACACACATTTAGAGTGCAGACACTCGGTATATATTAAGTGGGGACATACAATGTCTCTCCTTCATAGCATGGCTTGCTTCACTCAACAGTAAGTCTTCCATATTCATCCACTTCCTTTCAAAAGTCAGGGATTTGTTGTTTTTTATGGATGAATAGTATTCCATTGAGTATATGTGCCACAGTTTTTCTAACCATTCATCAGTTCGTGGGCATTTAGGTTGTTTCCATGACTTAGCAATCGTGAAAAGTGCCGCAATAAACATCGATGTGCAAGCACTTTTTCGATTAAGTATTCTTCTGTCCTTCGGGTAGATACCAAGGAGTGGGATTGCTGGATCATATGGTAGTTCTATTTGTAGATTTTGGAGGAATCTCCAAATTGTTCTCCACAGTGGTTGTACCAATTTACAGTCCCACCAGCAGTGTAAGAGAGTTCCCTTTTCACCACACCCCCTCCAGCACTTATTATTTTTTGTTTTTTTAATCTTAGACATTCTGACTGGGGTTAGGTGATATCTCATTGTTGTTTTGATCTGCATTTCTCTTACAATGAGGGATGTTGAGCATTTTTTCATATGCCTTTTAGCTATTCGTATGTCATCTTTAGAAAGTGATTTTTTCAACTCATTCTCCCATCTTTTAATAGGATTGATTGTCTTTTTCCGGAACAGCCGCTTGAGTTCCTTGTGGATTCTGGTTATCAGTCCCTTGTCTGATGCATAGTTTACAAAAATATTTTCCCATTCTGAGGGCTGTCTGTTCACACTAATCACTGTGTCTTTTGCCATGCAGAAACTTCTTAGTCTGATGTAATCCCACTTGTCTATTTTAGGAATCATAGACTGTGCATTGGGAGTCTTATTTAAGAAGTTTTTCCCTACCCCAATGTCTCCCAGAGTTTCCCCAGTGTTTTCCAGGAGCAGTTTTATAGTTTGAGGTCTTAGGTTTAGATCTTTGATCCACCTTGACTTTATTTTTGTCAGAGGTGAGAGGTAGGGGTTCAGATTCATCTTTCTGCAAGTGGAGATCCAGTTTTGCCAGCACCATTTGCTGAAGAGATTATCCTTTTCCCACAGGATTGACTGGTGCCCCTTGTCAAAAATCAGTTGGCTGTATGTTTGAGCATTCATTTCTGGGGACTCTATTCTGTTCCATTGGTCCACCTGTCTGTTCCTGTGCCAGTACCATGCTGTTTTGATTACCACAGCTTTGTAGTATATTTTTGGGTCAGGGAGTGAGATGCCGCCCACTCCATTCTTCTTGTGCAAAACTGCTTTGGCAATACGGGGTCTTTTATGATTCCAGACAAACGTTATGATTGTCTTTCCTAGATCTGTGAAGAATGTGTCTGGTACTTTGATTGGCATTGCATTAAATAGGTAGATTAATTTGGGTAAAATTGCCATTTTGATTATATTAATTCTTCCAATCCAGGAACATGGGATATCCTTCCACTTTTTTGTGTCATTTTCAATTTCTTTTTTTATCTTCTCATAGTTTTCCTTGTGGAGGTCTTTAACTTCTTTAGTTAGATTTATCCCTAAGTATCTTATACTTTTTGTGGCTATGGTAAATGGAACAACTTTTTTCAGTTCCATCTCAGTCTGCCTGTTGTTCGTATACAGAAATGCTATAGATTTCTGGATATTAATTTTGTATCCTGCAACATTACTGTATTCATGTATTACTTCCAGAAATTTTTTTATGGAAACCATTGGGTCTTCTATGTATACAATCATGTCATCTGCAAATAGAGAGAGTTAGAATCCTCCATTTTCCTGAAACACCCATGAAGAAGGAGATACATTTCTTTGGACACCTGAAGTGAATACTTTTTCTTGGTTTACATTACTAAGCACAATTGAAGATAGACTTCGGCTGTCTCCATTCCATATCAGAAAGGAAGCACACTTGCTTCTACTAGAAGAAACCTTCTCGTAAAAGGTTTTTCAAAGGGAACACATCTCCCAATGGTTAGAAGTACAAGAACCTCAGGCCTGAATAAAGCAGGAAATATGTCTCCATCAAAGGAACACAGTAACTTCCTTCCTGTTCCTGAAAAAATAGAGGACGTTACCAAAATGTCCGAGATAGAGTTTAGAACATTCATGTTGAACAAGTACTATGAGCTGGAACAGAAAAGAGACAATGAATTACAGGAGATGAGAAAGTCCTTCAACGATATGAAGGAAGAAATTCTGAGGAAGAATAATACGGAACTATTAGGGGTGAAGTCTGAAATACAGGAAATCAAAAACTCTCTTGAAAGTATTAAAAGTCGATTAGACCATGCTGAAGGTCGAATCTCTGATGTAGAAGATAAAACTTCTGACCTAGAGAAAACCACCAAAAAGATCATACTGTTTTTATCATTGTTTCTGTTACCATAGTATATTTATTTATGGTTTTGCATATGTTGAACCACCCTTGCATCTCTGGAATAAAGCCCACCTGATCATGCTGAATAATCTTTTTTATATGTTATTGGATATTATTTGCAAGTATCATATCAAAAATGATTGCATCTATATTCATCAGAGATATTGCTCAGTAGTTTTTCCTTTTTGTCATGACTTTATACGTTTTGGGGGTGACTATGATGGAGGCTTCGTAAAACAAGTTTGGAAGGATTCTTTTTGGATCTTTAGAAATAGTTTGGGTAGAGTAGGGGTCAACTATTCTTTAAAAGTTTTGCAGAATTCAGAAGTGAAGCAGTCGGGACCTGCATGCTTTTTTTTATTTATTTTTTTAATTGGGAGGTTATTTGTTACTAATTGTACTAATTCAGTCTCATTATGTGTTATGGCTCTATTCAGACTTTCTATATCCTCCTCATTCAATCTTGGTAGATTATATGTGCCCCGGAGTTCTCTTGTTTGTTGACATATAGTCGTTCAAGGTATCCTCTATTGATGTTTTTTATTTCTATTGTGTCTGTTGTAACATTGCTTATTTCATTGAAAATTTGGTTCCTTTCTCTCTTCTTCTTAATTAGTCTATCTAATGGTGTATCAATCTTGTTAATCTTTTTAAAGAACCAACTTTTGTTTTCATTTATTTTCTTTATAGTTTATTTATTTTCTATCTAGTTTTTTTCTGCTTGAATCTTTATTATTTATTTTCTTCTGCCATGTTTTGGATTTTTTTGTTGTTGTTTTTCCAGGTCCCTGAGGCATGATGTTAAGTTGTCTATTTGCCAGCTTTCCATCTTTTCCTTATGTGCACTAATTGCTATGAATTTACCTCTTATGACTGCTTTTGTGGTGTTCCATATATTATGGAAACTCATGTACTCAATATCATTTGTTCTCATTTCACTTTTAATTTCTTCAATAGTTGAGAAGTCATTCAGGAGTAGGTTCTTTAATTTCCATGTGTTTGTTTATTTTCAAGGATTTTTCCTGAAAATAATATCAGCTTTAATTTCATTACAGTTAGAGAAGATGCTGGAGATAGTTTCCGTGCTTTTGAGTCAGTAAAGGCTTGATTTATGCCCTATGATATGATCAGTCTTTGAAAAAATTCCATGCAGTGGCGAGAAAAATGTCTATTTTGTGGTTTTAGGGTGAAAAGTTCTACAGATGTCTGTCAAGTCCATTTGATTCATGGTGTCATTCAGTTCCTGTATCTCTTTGCTTATTTTTTGTCTAGAAGATCTGTTTAAGAGAGATAATGGAGTGTTGAGATCCCCAATGTTTGTAGTGTTGCAACCTAGCTCTCTTTTTAGATCTAAGAGTCTTTCATTCATATATTTAGTTTCTCCTGAGTTAGGTGCATAGATAATTATGTATTATGTCTTCTTGATAAATTAGCCTTTTTACTACTATATAATTCCCTTCTTTGTCTCTTCTTACAGTTTTTGTCTAAAGGCTTATGTTGTCTGAAATCAGTATCATGACTTCCGTCCTTTTTTGATTTTTTGTATGCATGGATTTATTCCTAGGTATCTTTCTCCAGTCCTTAACTTTTAGTCTATGTACATCTTTATTCATGACATGCATTTCTTGTAGGCAACAGAGGGTTTCTGTTTTTCAATCTATTCAGCCTGTCTGTGTCTCTTGATTGGAAATTTTAATCCAACATTGGATTGAACATTGAACGTTATTATTGATGTTTCCAGACTTGTTCCTATCATTGAGATAGCCTTTTTCTTCTTTTTTTATTTAGCTTTATTTATTTATTTATCTATTTTTATTTGACCAGAGAGGGGCAGAGTGAGAGAGAGAGAGAAAGTGAGAAAGCAAGTTGCCAGGTCCTGGACTCGAACTGTGGTTAGCCATGTGTGAGTCCAGTGCCCTTAACCACCATGCCACCTGCTGGCCCTGAGATAGCCATTTTCTTGGTTGTTTTTTGTTTTCTTATTTCTGTCTGTCTGACTTTGGTTTTCCAGGTGTAGCACCTTCAGAACTTCATGAAGAAGTGACCTGGAGTTGATAAACTCTTTCAAGTTTTGTTTATCTAAGAATGTTTTAATCTTTTCTTCCCACAAAAGATAATCTTGCCAGGTATAATAATCTTTATTGAAATTGTTTCTCATTTAACAATTTGACTATATTTCCCCATTCTTTCCTTGCCTGCATTGTTTCTGATGAGAAGTCCTACATTAACCTGATAGGATAACTTTTGTAAGTGTCTTGACATTTCTCTCTTGCCAATATTAGTATCTTGTCCTTCTCTGTGGTTTTGACCAATCTGGTTATGTTGTGCTGTGGAGAAGATCTTCTTGGGTTGAGTCTATTTGGGCCCTTTGTAATTCTTGGGTCTGGATCTTTGAATGCCTCTCAAGATTTGGAAATTTTTCTTCCAGGATCTCGTGGATTAGATTGTTGATGCCCTTATTATTTTCTTCACTTTCTAAGATACCTATTATCTGGATGTTTGGGCACTTAATTGTGTCTAGAATTTCTCAAATATTTTCCTATTCTCCTTGGTTATTTTCTCAGTCTTGTTGATAATTTTTTTCTAGGTCAGAGGTTTTGTCTTCTACATGCAAGATTCAATCTTCTGCATGATCTAATCTGCTTTTTAATACTTTCGAGGGAGGTTTTTATTTCCTGTACTACAGTCTCCATCTCTAACAATTCCATTTGATTTTTTTTAATAGTGTCTATTACTTCTTTCAATTGTGAAAGGATTTCCTCATCTCGTGGAGCTCATTGTCTCTTCTCTTGTATATTCTGGAGTTTGTTGTCTCTTTTCTCTTACATCTCATTTAGTTTTGTCACTATAAATATTCTGAATGTTTATCTAACATTTCCACGAGTTCCATAGTATTGTCTGTAGATGATGAGAATTGTTTTTTTTTTTCCCTTGGGGGAGAGATACTTTCTTGGTTTCTCATATTTCTTGTGCCTCTGCCATGGGTCTAGTTAGCAGGTGAATTATATGTTCCTTCCTAAATTCTTCAAATTAATTCTGAGTGTTCAAAGGCAAGCAGGAGTAGGTGATCCATGATCTCTCTACTGTTCTACCTCCCTGATGCTCACTCAACAACCTGCACTGTGGTCTCTGGACTTGGATCATTCAAAGTCCTCCCAGTTTCTAGAAAACAGGTACACCTGGGGCTGAGCTGCTGAGCTTCAACTGAGGAAGAGAAAAGGGGTCTTCAGGAAAAGCTGAAGTCTTATCATTCAGAGGTGTTTGGCAGGGGATTAGCCATAGTCTCTCTGCAACTCAGTGTTCACGAAGCTCACTGTAGCCAGCGCCGTCGCTGGGGGTATGTCTCGATGGCACAGGGACTGGGGTAAGATGGGCTTTTCCAATTCCCACTGAACACACCTGAGAGTTCCAAGGCATTTCGGGGATGAGGGAGATGAGTCATGCTCTGCAACACGCTTTCCAGCCATCATCAACTCACCATTCAACAAGGCCATCATGGGGGATATCCCAATGGTGTGGAGGCCAGGGCAAGATGTGCTTCTCCAAGTCCCAATGAACACACGTGAGAGTTCCAAGGCATGTGGGGGAGGGGATGAGCCACATTCTGCACTACCCTCCCAGCCATAAATGCCTCACTATGCAACTGCTATAGAATTTTTGTTGATTTTGTATCCTGTCACTTTATTCATTTATCACTTCCAGAAGTTTTGTTTTATTTTTGTGGATTCCTTTGGGTTTTCTATGTATATAACCATGTCATCTGCAAATAGAGATAATTTCACTTCTTTTCCTATTCAATACCTTTTACTTTATTGTTTTGCTAGGACTTGCAGTCCTATATCAAAAAGAAATTGGGCAGCCTCATCTTATTCCAGTACAATGTTAGCTGCATATTTTTCATACAATACTTTTTTATTGTGTTGAGAGATGTCCCTTAAATGCCTATTTTGCTGAGAGTCTTAATCATGAATGGGTGTTGTATTTTTATCAAATGCTTTTTCTGCATTGATATGATATAATCATCTTTAAACAATCACATTTCACCTACCCATAATATAATTTCATGTGTAAAATAAGGGCCTTTTCAACAGTTGACTGCCATACCTCCACTCCTTTATTGGCACCATCAATGCTATATATTTTACCTTTTACATAGGCTACAAATATAATATTGATACTATTTTTACTTTAGGCAATCACTTTTTAGAAAAATTTAAAAATTTAGAAATGTTTACTTACCTTTAAGTTTTAGGTTGTCATGAAAGTTATGACTATTTTTCTGTTTTTCTGTGCCAAAATGTGCATGATTTTCCTAACAATCCAAAATATCATCCATTTCTTTGCGTTTTTTTAAATTTGCAGTAGGGCATGTGTGCTCCCCATAGATACAGAGAGAGAAAGAGAGAGTAAAAAGGGAAAGTGAAAAAACATCCCCCTGGTAGGAGGACCATGCCACAATCCCTTTTCCTCCATTATCCTTTATAAACATTTGCCTGGAATGTTTTTTAAGCCACAGGATCTGGGACTCAAACCTTGAAGTTATCCATGTAGGATTCAGCCATGTTAACCACCTCTCCACCAGCTGGCCCCTTCCATTTGTTTGTGCAAATGAAATTTTTTCTTTGGTGTCATATTTCTTCTGCCTGGAGAACTTTCTTTTATCATTTCGTCAAGAACAGAGATGTCAGCAATAAATTTTTTACATTGTTGTCTCTCTGTAAGTTATTACAACTCATTTAAATATTGAAGATAGTTTTGATGGAAAAAAGAATTTTGGTGAAGAGGATTTTTTTTTTTTTTTTTCCTTGTGGTTTTGAAGAGTTGTTTTTTTTTTTTCTTGTTTTCTTTTTGTTGTAGTTTTGTTTTGTTTTGTTTTGTCTTATTGCAGTTTTCAAATTTGTAGAGTATTGCCTTCTGTTCTGGGTGGGACTAGAGGATCTTTCATGTCTGCTCAGTTTAACTCTTCTCCTTGTACCTGGACACAGAGGAAATAGCACTTCATGCCCCTGCTCCTTTCCAAGTAGTATATTGGATATATTGGATTGATCTTACTTGTTTCTTCATACTTGCTAGCTCTGGGAGTTAGAAGAGGCAAAAGAGATGATCTTCTGACTCAACCTCAGTCAGAGAGAAATGATGTGCCCCTGAGTCACAAAAATAGGTCTCAGTGAACCTGCTCCTGTGCTCAGTGGTAGGGGACCTTTAGTGATCTGTCCCTAGGAATTTATTTCGTTTTGTTTTTCCACTTTTCCTCTATTTTCTCTCCTTTCCCCTGCTTTTGTTTTTGTTTTAGAGAGAGATTTTTGATATAGGGTGGATGTGCTCGCCAGAGAAAGACAGAGAACGAGAAATCACACCTAGGAGTGATGGCCATGTCACAGTTCGTTTTCTTCCCTCCTCTTAGGATTTCGACATGTACACACATGCACCTGGTGTGAGTTTTAAGCTGCCAAGTCCAGGACTTGAACCATGGTCAACTATGTGGGAGTCCAACAATGAAACCATTACTCCATCAGTTAGTCCCTACTTTCCCCTGTTTTGACGAGTAGGTGTTTGTATTCTGGGAGTGTCAGGGCTTGCTGTCCTTCTAAATGCTTAAGAATGTTTGTCCATGGAAGGCAGAGAAGAAGCATCCAAGCAAGGTTGCATGCATACCTTGCAGCTTCTGTTCCTGTTGCCCAGGCCTTAAATGCGAGACATACTCCTTATTTTGCCCCGTCCCCGTAGTTTTCACGAATACCTAGTGATGACCTATGAATTAGAGTGACCTATGAATTGGAGTGAATTTCTATTATTTCATTTTTCCATGTTTTTTTTTAATATTTTCATGAATCCTCACAATCATCATTCAGAAATTGATTGCATTTACTAAAAATTATTCTGTTATCCTTGCCAGAGGCCACATATGCTCTGCAAAGAGTGATAGAGAGATATAGAGAATAGTAGAGAGAACTCCCTCTCTCCCATTCCCTGAGTGAGGTGGGGTCACAGTGTAGTGCTCTACCTCCATTCCTTCTTCCCATGAGGATTTTGGGCATGCATGCACATGTGCCAAGCACATTTTTCAAGCCATTAGCACTGGAATTCTAATTGCCATGTAGAATCCAGCTCCCTATGCATAGGACTTAACCACTGCACAACAACGCCAGCCCCTATTTTTTTTAAGTTTATTTATTTATTTAACCCATAAGAAAGATAAGGAGAAAAAGAGACAACACTCTCAATACGGTCTTGAAGTCATGATTTATCTCCAGCCTTCAGCCAGCCCTGGATCATGGATACACGTGGGCCCAGTGTGCTTGGAGTGCTCCCTGGACACATAACCAACCCTTCCCATGTGGAATCAGTCTCTCAGGGAATCAAGTTTACTGCTGCACCACCATCCAGCCCCTCAAAATTCTTTTTAATGGTTCATAGGACTTGCGTTTTCCTTTTAACAAGCAAGTGTTCTTATTTATTCTTTCCTTGGGAAAGTGTCTTTCTTATACTTTAAGGGAATCATTTTGTCTGTGAGTTCAGCTCTTTAATGTGTTCAAGAGAGTTGTGATTTTATAGATTAACCAGCTTTTTGTTCTTATAAGGGTGGACATGATTTTCTCTGCTTTCTATATTCTAAGACAAAGCAGAAAGTTATGTTGACATTTTAAACTAAACTCTGCAAAGGTATTTGTAGCTTTAAAATATGAATATATATTTTAGCCAAAATTGAGTATTTCTAAGTAACTAAATATGAGGATAAAAATATTCCAGCCCTTAGTTTCTAGATTGCTATGTGGAGTTTAATAATTATGAAAGTATAGTATGCTTTGTTTGATTCCAGTATAGCCACGTTAATCTCTCTGTACTAAATGTACTAAATGGACATCCCACGTATGAAAGCTCGAAGACAGTCTTAGCAAAGAAAATGCACAGTATACATGATATCTAAAGAACTTCCATGTTTGAAAAACAGAGAAAGCAGCATCAGAAAATGTTGGGAGCCACTAGAAGAATAAGCTGCCTCTAAGTGCAAACTAAATTCCTGCAATTAGATTTTTTAAATGGTTAAGTTGGGGCTAGTAGATGGCATAGTGGTTAAGGTGCTGGACTCCCACATGGCTGACCTTGGTTTGAATCCTGGACCTGTAGGCTTGTTTTCTCACTGTCCTTTTCTATTTCTCTGGTCAAACTACAGGCCAGAAAAATGACACAAGGAGAGTTAGTAAACTGCTGGCTTTATCTTGCCGTTTCTTCCCAACCCAGGCCATGGGAGACAGCCTCTTTACCAACTTGTGTTGTCTGCATGAATTTCTGCCTGAAACGATTAATTGCTGTCCTTATACATCTAGCAAGGACGGTTTATAAAGTTTTAACAATAGGGAAGTATAGGTTCCATTTGGGGTTGGATTAAGGGTGAATGTAATGCAGTTCCACAGTTGTTCGTTTGAAAAATGTGGCGCGGCAGCTAATAATAGGTAAGGGTGGGGACAGCCTTTTCAACTGGTGGTAGAGTGATTAGCAAGTTAATGAAGGACTTTAAGGTGAGTTTGTGGCATACTTAAAGATGTTCTATTGTGCCTGTGGTGCCACCGCTAACAAGTGGTAGGGGGTAATGTTTTACCCTTAAACAGTTAAATAAATCCTCTTTTTGTGTTGTCTGCATGGCCCCGTCATCTGGTCAAAAAAAATAATAATAATAACAAGTGTTTAACTTACATGCAAGGGTTAAATATGGAATTTGCTAGAGTCTTCTTACTGCCTACATTCACACAATTTCCCCTTATAAAATGTTCCTTAAATTTCAGGGGTTAATTTATTCATAAACACAGGAAGAATACTCATCTTTAATTTGGTATCATAGTCTCAAATGTCTTAGGGCCTCCTATAACAGGATTATTTATCTTTTAGCATGAAAGATTTCATGTGATTATATCCTTAATTATTTCTATAGATACATGGGTTATCTTTCAAGGAAAATACAATTAATTCTATTTCCAATAAAACTCTAGCTAATCTCAGATTCTAAATAATACTGGACATGATAAATGTTATTTGTGTTTCTCAAAATCAGCCTGTACGTACTCTTGAACAATTTGCATCCGCAGAGTTAGCTAGACATTACAAGGAAACAGTGAAGAGTGGAGGAAGATTACTGAAACCTTGACTTTCATTTTGCTTTAACTTTGAGAGAAGCAGCTATTTTTATCTTGCTGATTTATTTATGAGACATAAGAAAGAAGCCTGGAGTGGAACATTCCTCTGAACTGGATATGAGCATCCAGAAAAACCAAAAGGAATGCTTTGGCTAAAATAAGAACTGACCCAACTAGTATTCTGATTGTGAATCATGGCTTTTGTGACCGATGTTGTTTGAAAGGGTTTGCTTTCTTGATTAGCTTTCATTCTCTCCTGTTCTATACTGCTTAGTCCCTGCTGTGCTGACCCAAGAATAAAGGTATTCTTGTGAAATTTCCAATTCTGTTCCCTGCCACTTGAAGGTCAAAGTTTGTCTGAACCCCATGGAGAACTCTTGATTCACATGCAACTTATGGGCCTTTGAAATTCACCCTGAAAGAAAGGAACAAGGTTTGTGGTCAGTTTTAGATGAAAATCCCAAAACAATTGTGAGATCTTGTAAGTCCTATTGTATATAGCATATATCACAAATGTAACAGGAAGTACCCCATCTAACATTTATGACCTCTGGAGGTGGCTCTCTGTCCATTGTCCAGAATGTATAAGAGAAAAATACATCGTATTTTCTTTGATGACAAGTTCATAATTTGGCTAAGTATTCTGAACAAGAACGGACTGTTTCCTTGTGTAGTAAAGCACTTCAATGTATTTTAAGACATGCAAATAATGGCCTTGTATTGGTTCCATCTGCAGAGAGACAACAATTCTACTTAAAAGGCTAAAGAAGGTACGTAGTTTTTTACTACACTGGGGGAAAAGCAAAGAGGGAATCTAATAATATGGTGAAAAGTTAGGTCTGGGAAGAAAAAAATGCATGAAGATGCCTGAAATACTTTTTTAAAAGAGAGTCTAATATTAAATTTAAGGTATTCTTCACTATGTAGCTTTATACTGTTGCCTTACCCCTAAGACTCTTAAACTTTTAATCATAATTTAATGGACAATATCATATGTTATAACTTTTGATGTTAGAGATTGGTGGGTGAAGGAAAAGGAAACCATGTTAATGGAAGAATAGGCCACAAAAGTGAGAGAACCTAGACGCAGAAGCTAAGTAGCTATATCTAAGGAGTTCTGCTTTTCCTTAATTCTCTTTCTTTAACAGGCAATAAAAGAGACTGAGTGAACAGTGGATGCTCACGCTCAGAATCACACAGAACATTAGTTGTCTTAGTCCAAGCTAATAAAAGGCAAAGTAATAGCTGGACTCTAGAAGTAATGGCAAATAAAATGTCCCCTAATATTTGGTATTCAAAGGAACTTAGTAAGAAACAATATATCTGGAATTAGTGGGCGAAATAAGAATTTTGCCAGGCAAGCAAGGTCACAGAAAACCAGCTTTGGACAGTCAAAATGTTTACTGACTTGCCACTATGGTAGGTATCAGTACTGTTCACCAATATCCCCACTTATCTTCTTTCAAGAAACAAAGACCTCAATGACTCACTTTTCTTGATATTGATCTTACTTAAATTGGCTTGACTTGGTCAACAACATTTAAGAAGTGATTTTTGTCTTCTCTTGAGCTGTTGATAGGTTCATGTACCTTCTATTTGAACAGAATCCTAAATTTTTTCCTGGTTGTAAGTCTTAAGCAAATTTCTCTTAACATTTTTAAAATTTTGATTTATTAAAGCTAAAAGTGCTCTTCTTGAAATTAAAAAATATATAAAAAATTTTAAAAAGAAGTGATATGTGTCATATCCAGATAGAAGTGTTCTCTTTCCCAGTCTCATAGTAAATATTCACCAGTGAATAGTTATTTATTGTGGAAGTGAAATGCCCATTTTATGTATGATCAACTGGTAACCTGAAAAATTGCCTAGACCTTCAGAATATTTTGTGTAGCAAGAAGTTAATCTTTATTGATTTAAGTCACTAACGTTTTCAGATTATTTGTTACCACAGCAAGATCCTGACTAAAAGTATTGTGTGCACTTGTGTTAGGGTTGTTTTTAGGGATGTCTTAAATAAGTAGTCTGATGCACTTAACCAGTCTTAGGCTTTAGAAGACTTTTTCTCCAGCATTTGCAAAGCTTATTTGAGGGTGTTACTTTTTTCAGAAAGTATCACTTGTGTGCTTAACCCTCCACCCCAAATATTAGGCCATTTGCATCATCTAAGGTATAGATCAGCTCTTTTTTTTTTCTTTTTTGGAGAGGTTTTTGCTATAGGGCGCATGCGCTCTCCAGACAGACAGAGAGACAGAAAGCGAGAAACGAGAAATCACCCCCCAGGGGGGATGGCCACACTGCAATCCCTTTGCCTCCATTCTCCTCTCGGGATCTTGGGCATGTATACACATGTGCCCAGCATGAGTTTAAGCCACCGGGTCCAGGATTCGAACCGCAGTCAACTACATAGGAGTTCAGCAACATAGCCATTACGCTAACTGCTGGTCCCGGCATAGATCAGTTCTTAAATCAGTATTATCTTGATACAAGTGTGTCACAATTATTTTACGGTATGTCTCAAGTGATCTGTTACTAATAATTATTAAATACATAAGTTCACGAATGGAATAATATTTTCCAAATTAAAATACGTTCAAGTTTATTATATGTAGGAAATTTACTTCTTCCATTCTAATAGTGAATTGAAGGGACAGCTGTGAAAATGGTTAGTTTAGTTAAACTTGGCTAAACCTATTAAACCATGTTGTTCACTGACAATCACCTTGTATGTCTCCTGATGGAAAACCAAGTTGAAATGTTCCATCATTGGTTACAAAATACCAACTGAAAGAAATCTTGTACGATTTGGTTACTGACTTTATGTTTTCTTTGTTTGTTTTGCTGTAGTATTTGTTGTCAGTACAAAACCAACAGAGCGGCTAAATTCAATTCCTATCAACAGGTTTCAAGTTTCAAGCCCACCTCTTCCATTTAATACACATATTTTTGTTCACATAGAGGTCATATGTACAAAATGTAATTTGAGCAAAAGTAATCAAATGAATATAACAATGATATATCTCAATAGGCCAGCTCTCTTATGTAATAGAAAAAGTACAGAGATATGGAAGGTTTCCTATACGTGGGACTTGACTTAGTTTTCCTAAAACACTATTCAATATTCTTTTAGCCAAAATAATATTTAGTTCGATAACACCAAACTCATTTTGCCATTTTTTTTGTTTTATTTTGTTTTCTCATTTACTTGCCATTACTATATCAAAATCAGTTTATTATAGCTACATTTAGGGGAGGAATGGCTTTCTTTTGAGTAACCACTTTTTCCCTATAGCTGCAACAAAGGGAAAGTTTAATTGATCTTTTGTTGACATATGGCCACATAAATTTCAGAAAATATTCAGACTGTATGGGATGGAATGGAAAGAACCAGAGCTTTATAGAATATTAACCTGAGTGAGCACTGATTTCCTAGATTATCAATACTTGTTTGGAATAATTTTCTTCATCTAAAAAATGAGAAG
Source organism: Tupaia tana (assembly GCA_026018925.1). Lineage (NCBI taxonomy): Eukaryota > Metazoa > Chordata > Mammalia > Scandentia > Tupaiidae > Tupaia > Tupaia tana. The sequence goes on from JAKSZU010000003.1 coordinate 154,165,196, forward strand.
AGTAATACCTATTTTGTTTGTTTGTAATAAAGGTTGAATGAGGAGTCATGGGACCAGCAGATGGTATAATGTTATGTCACTGAACTCCCACGTAGTCGACCGCAGTGTGAGTCCTGGACCTGGTGGCTTAAAACTCATGCCAAGCATGTGTGTATGCATGCCCAAGATCCTGAGAGGAGAATAGAGTAGAAGGGATTGCGGCATGGCCATCCCTTCTTGGGAGTGATTTCTTGCTTTCTGTCTTTCTCTCTCCAGCATGTACATGTGCTCTATAGCAAAAATCTCTCTAGAAAAAAAGAAAGAAAAAAAAAAAATGAGTCACATAGGTCATGTAGCTAGCAGGGTGCCATGGACCTAATAGATATTTAACAAGTCCATCCTTTTGAAGTTTCCTTTGAAGTTATAAACCAACACTTATATCAGACCATCTACTGAAAGGTGGAGTAGCATAGTGTTAAAGAGAACTGTATTTAGGGTCAGTTTTCCTATGTTCAAATATATTTAGTTTAATTTTTTTTTCCATTAGACTTTGGATAAATTACTTACCTTTCCTCATCCTTAGTTTCCTATGTGTAAAGCAGGAATGCCAAAAATTTGTACGTCGTATATAAGGTGCCTTCAAAAAGTTCACAAAAAATTTACATCATGAAAAAACTATGCATGGATTTAAAAAATGTTTTGTACCAAAATAAACTCATACTTTAATTTCATTTTTCCTCCAACTTCTTGAAGTACTATCAGATTTATTATAATTAAATCAATATATACATTTAAAACTTTTGCAAAGTACCTGACACACATTGATCACTCAATAAATTATCTTCGTTGTTGCTAAATACTCATAATGGGGGGGAGGTCAACCAGTGGCATGGAGGTTCAGGTGACTGGATCCCATGCAGCTGACTGCATGGTGTGAGTCTCAGATCCTGTGGACTGAAAAACATGGGCACATGTGAATGCATACCCCAAATCCCAAAAGGCAAGATAGATGGAAGAGAAGGGACTGCAGTATGTCTTTTCCACATTTGCAGATGATTTCTCACTTTCTCTCTTGCTTACTCTCTCTTTTTTTTTTTTTTTAGAGTTTTTTTGCTACAGAAAGATAGAGACAGAAAGCGAGAAATTACCCCCCCAGGGGGGATGGCCATGCCGCAATCCCTTCTCCTCCATTCTCCTCTCGGGATCTTGGGCACGCATGCACACGCGCCCAGCATGAGTTTAAGCCTCCAGATCTAGGACTCAAACCACGGTCCAGTACATGGGAGTCCAGCAACATAGCCATTACACTAACTGCTGGTCCCTCTCTTGCTTCCTCTCTGTGATTCTCTCTGGTAAGCACATGGTCTCTCTAGTAAGTTTTACAAAAAGAAATCTATTCACAGTGTGCAAACTCCTACACAGAAGTCTGGAGTAATAAAAATAAGTCCAGTTTACTAAAGTAACTAATAATGTCAAAATCTTTTTAAAGAACAAAAGAAAAAAGAAAGAAGCAAAACATTGAAAGGGCACAAAAATGGAAAATTATCTGTTGATAATAATGTGCATGATAATATCTTTGACTGGACTAATATACAGTATATTCATACTGGGAAAATTTATTTTGTATGCTGTAATGATATACAGTGATTGAATATGAATAAATAAATATTGGATCATCAGAAAAGTCATGATGTATTTTTACATAGAGAAATATAGAAAAATATGTCACGGTATTACCAATGACCCAATACATAAACTGTTTTCTTCTAAAAAATAAAGAAAATTATATCCCCAGAAAAATAAAAATAACATACAGGGACTAGCAGATGGCATAATGGCTATGTTGCTGGACTCCCATGTAGCTGACCATGGTTCAAGTCCCGGACCTGGTGGCTTAAACTCATGCCGGGTGCGTGTGTGTGCATACCCAAGATCCCAAGAGGAGAACGGAGGAGAAGGGATTGCGGCATGGCCATCCTCCCTGGGGGGTGATTTCTTGCTTTCTGTCTCTCTGTCTCTCTCTGTCTTTCTGGCAAGCACATGCATCCTATGGCAAAAACCTTTCCAAAAAAAAGAAATGAAAAGAAAAAGAACATAACATAGGCTAGCTCTGGTGGTACAGTGGGAATGCCATGCTCTGTGATGCTGGAAACTATATGGGAAGGCTCCAGGTTCACACCAGAGGCCCCCCTGTGCATACCAGTAGCAAAGCATGCCTATGATAGTGGTTGGCTGAGTCTAGCAGGAGGGCTAAGGTTTGAAGACCCTGTTCGGGCACTTCTTTCTTTCTCCCTTCTTCTTTTACACATGGAAGAAACAAATAAACTTCTAAAATATATCTAAAGATATAGATACAGATATATAGACATATGTGTATTACATCGTTGGGAAAGTCATGACACAGTTCTGCATTGAAAACCATAGGAAAATATGTCATGGCTTCCCCAACTTCTCAGTGACTTTTCATATATATATTATATAAAATAATATATAATATATATTTATATTGTATATAATATATACATTTACATACACACACACACACACACACACACACACAATATGGGGCTGGCAGGTGCATGGTGGTTAGGGGTGCTGGACTCCCACATGGCCGACCACAGTTCGAGTCCCAGATCTGGTGGCTTGCTTTCTCTCTCTCTTTCTCTCCCCCCCCCCTCCTCACTCTCACTCTGTCCATCTCTGGTCAAGGTAAAATAAATAAAGTTAAATAAAATAATTCTTTAAAATATATATAATATATATTAATTTTATTATATATTATATCGATTATAATATATTATATATATATATACACATATGTATAAATGGTAGATTGTTTCAAAGCATTTTACATAACTATATTATCCTGAAAGTACTTTATTGGTAAGATAGCATTGTTTTGGTTAGTGTATTGATTATCCTTGAGGGATTCAAGCTACGCTACCCGAAACCTTTGGCATTTGGGAAAACAGCAGAATCAGGAAGGTCACTCTTACCTTTCCCTCACTCTTTTCTAAAGCAGGTCATAACACCTTGAAAGCCATTCTCTGTCCTTCTTCTGCCCTGCTCCCCTGAAGCAGATCATGGTACCCTCACTGGAGAGGAGTCCTTCCTATTCCCAGGTTAAACAAACAATCTTATTTCTGAAGACAAATGGTCTCAAAAAAATCTGAACAAATAGGCCTTGCTGAATTCCTGGTTGATTACTATTAGATTGTATTTGTTTTTATCCACTCATACTTCTCTGTAATTATCTACTTCTTCATAAAACTTGACATACAAAATAGACAAGCCAGGACCAACAGATGGTATTATGGTTACATCACTGGACTCCCATGTAGTTGACTGTGGTTTAAATCCCAGACCCGTTGGCTTAAAAAAACCCTGGGCACATATGTGTGCATGCCCAAGATCTCTAGAAAAGAGAATGTGGCTTGTCCATCCCCCTGGGGTGTGATTTCTCACTTTCTGTCTCTGTCTCTAACTCTCTGGTGAGCACACATGCCCTATTACAAAAATCTCTCTTAAAAAATATAGACAGGCCTACCTAGAGACTTCATTTTCTTGTAAAATATCCTGTGTTATGTAAAACTTTTATTAAATAAATTTGTATCCTTTTCTTTTATTAACCTGCCTGTTGTTATTAGAACCTCCGCAGTGAGCCTAGATTGGATGAGATAAAGTCATTTCCTTTCCCCTACATAGTAAATATATTATCTTTCTAATTCTAAGTTATAACTGATACCTATACAATAAAACAGGGTTTCTTTCTTTCTTTGTTTCCTAGGGTGCATGCACTTGCCAGAGAGACACAGAGACAAAGAGTGAGAGGGAAAATGAGAAATTGCACGTGCGTGCGCACACACACACCCGGGGAGGGGGGGTGATCACACCAGAGTCCTTTCTCCTCTTGGGATTTAGGGAACACATACACATATGCGCTGCATGATTTTCAAGATATCAGGTCCAGGCTCAAACTGTGGTCAGCCAGGAGTCCAACGCTTTAACCACCATGCCACCTGCTGGCCCCAAACAGACCTTCTTCTGAGACATTTTGTTATTCAAGCATCTCATGAATTCAAACTTTCTATTAGTCCAGACCCTTTTCTATAACTCAGTGAACTCTTCATAGCAGGGGTGCGGTAGGGTGGGGAACCCTCAGTTATTGAAGTTACATTATGACCAAACAAGCAAACACATTCCAGAGATAAGGATTTGCCAATATGTTATCCACTCAGGTTAAAAGACTTTGGGTTCCTGTCCAGTAAAATTTTTCTTGAAGCACAATTGTATTGCCAATGTTCTCTCATCTGGTGAAAAATGAGCATAACAGCCAACTCTGGTCTGAAAACTAAATTAGAAACGAACTTTGAGGAAGAAAAAAAATCCCTCGCTTGAACTTCTAGTGAAAAATAAGATTTTAAAAATGAATTAAAGTCTGGAAACCAAACATCAATAAGGACCCTCCAGTTGTCAAAGTATATCCTTTAGTTGAAAGAGGTGATAGAACCCAGTGACAGGGCTGCCTCTAACAGAGCACTCCCACAACCACCTCCCTTCAACACATGCACACAGTCTGCCCAAGTTATGGAATACTTTTTACTCTGACTTGTGAGCTTGAACACTTTTATTAATGAATAATGGAAAGAACAGCCTAATTTCGAGCTTGAGAAAGAATGGTTTAATTTAGAGTTTGATCTGTTTCCAAATGTTGACTTTTTGTTAGAATCAGCGAAATCAAACACTGAAGAAGCCAGAGAAAGAAGGGGAGCAAAATTTCATTAAAACAAGAGGTGCAGAGTCCAGCAGGTGGTGTGGTAGTTAAGGTGCTAGACTCCCACATGGCCAACTGCGTTTCAGTCTCATACCTAGTGGCTTACCTTCTCACTTTCTCTATCTCTCCCTCTCTCTGTCTCTCTCTGGTGAATGCATGTGCCATATAGCAAACGTAAAAATAAAGAGGAAAAGAAATAAAATATTTTTTTTAAGAAAGAGATACATATGGGGATCAGCAGTTAGCGTAATGGCTATGTTGCTGGACTACCATGTAGTCAACCGCGGTTCGATTCTTGGACCCGGTGTCTTAAACTCACGCCGGGCACGTGTGCGTGCGTGCCCAAGATCCTGAGAGGAGAATGGAGGAGAAGGGATTGTGGCGTGGCCATCCCCCCTGGAGGGGTAATTTCTCGCTTTCTATCTCTCTGTCTCTCTCTGTCTTTCTGGCGAGCTCATGTGCCCTATAGCAAAAACCTCTCCAAAAAAAGAAAAAAAGAAAAGAGATACATATGAAAGAGTATGAGATTATTGTGAATTGTCAAGGAGAAGAAAAGGGTTAGTGAGAGACAGAGACATATTGATTTGACCTGCAGCATAGGAGTATATCCCTCATACTAAAGTTAGTCAGATGCAGATAAAGTGGATATCTCTGACACAATGCTCCCCTTTTGTCTCTGATGAACTTGACCCTCTCCTTTAAATTAAGTGGGTAGGGACAAAACTACTCTTCTCAGGATCGGAGAAATAAAATCTGGCAGAAGGTTCATGTATAAGCTGCTATGTATCATTCTGTTGCTATTAGGAAAGAGAAGAAAGAGTAGATTGCTCTCCAAGCAAAACATTGAGCTGCAAATCTGGACACTGAGATCATGAGAAATCATCATACTAGGAGAAATATTAAGAGTTAATAAATTCTGGGGCCGGCAGGTGGCATGATGGTTAAGGTGGCTGGACTCCCACTTGCCTGACCGTGGTTCAAGTCCCAGACCTGACAGCTTGCTTTCTCACTTTCCTTCTCTCTCGTTGTCTCTCTCTGGTCAACTTCAATGAAATAAAACAAATAAATAATTATAATGAATACAATTAATTAATTCTTTAAAAAATTAAAAAGAATTAATAAGTCCTGAGTACACAGTATAACTGGTCACTGCACTTGGAACCTGGTTTGTAACACAGAGCAAAAGTTGTGCTTTGATGGAAAACCATGTGTTGTCTCAAACACACCTTTTGGAGGTACCAGATTCTGATATTATAGAAACTAATTTACAACTCTCTAATGTGTAGATAACCAAGAGCCATGGAAAAGTGTCCTGTCTACAGACATGGAAATTCTCTGCACCATAAGTTCAACTGACACTCCAAGGGAGAAACAGTAGTTTGGCCTCTATTTATGTATTTATTTCTTTATATACATCAATAAATACAAGGTCTTTGGCTTCTCCTATTAACTGATTGTAACATCTCACCTATTCCATCATTTAAATAATGAGTTAAATGATGTCTTTAACCATGTGTTCATGTTTTGTCTGTATGGAAATCATTTTTACTTTTCTTTTTTAAACTTTCTTTTTTCCTAATTAGCATGAGAAAAAAGAAAACAGACTTGTTTTTTTCTTCAGGTAAAGACTTAATAGGTAAGTAAACTGAGTTTCAAAGTGATGGATGACTCTGTGAAGTCACACAGGTAGTTATCTGCAGAGTTAAGGCCATAACCAAGTCCTTTCTCCATGCTGATTTCCCACCATGCTCAAAGCTACCAGAGCTGGCCTTTTAAAGATGGACAGTTTATAGCCCAGAGAATGGAAGGATAAAAAGAGAATGTCAGGCAAGTGTATATTGGTGTGCTCGAAGCATGTTATTTTGGAGGAGAAAAGAACCTTCTTAATTGTACTTTTATCTCTGAAATAAATCTTTCAGGATGATATCTAACTCACTTCTATATAAATTTAGCTTTGTGTGTAGAGTAGAGATGATGGCAAGTCCTGAGAATTAACTGACAGTCCGGGAATTACTGGAAGCTAATAATTATGCTGGCTTCTCCTCCTGATTCCAAAGTGCAAACATGCCTTAAACAGATTGCCAGTTCCCCCAGGGAAGAGAGAAGGAAATGGCTGGATTAAAGTCAGAAAGCAGGGAGCCAAAAAAATCTAGTATTCATTACCATCACCATCAATGAATATTTATCGAGCTCCCACAGAGAACCTAGTATCAAGGCTCAGGAATTCTGAGGAGTAAATACAATTTAGAGCAGTAAAAGTTCTCTCTATCCAAGGCTGGCACACGGCAGGGGGTAAGAGCCCTGGGTGTAGAAGAAGTAAAGGAGAGAGCAAGAAAATGCAGACTCCTTCAGAAAAAAAATAAATTTTGTCCCAAGGTAGGATTCATTTCTCATTTGTGTTTATTTAACACTAGGTTGCTATTCCATTTGTAATGTCGATCTTCAGATTCCCTGCAATTACTTTAGTATCTTATGGAAACTAGGAAGAGTCTTCAAACTCTCAGGGTCAGTGACATTTAACCTGCAATATGAAGAATAACAAAATCCACATATTGGCAGGTGTTCCTTATAAAGATTTCTTACGTAGGGTCTTTGCCCTCCCCTCCCCCCCAAAAAATAGCAATTTATAATAAGACTTTCATGCCTAAGCAAAATAGGGAAACTTTGTAAAAGGGTAATGTGTTGAATCTTTAATGCAAATGCCATCTTTGAATCAGTAAAGTGTGTTGACTTCCAGCACAGTGATTTGAAAGGATCATTGGATTTCTTTTGTGTGGGCAGCCTGCTCATGAAAGCCTACCTTGATAAGAGTGCTCAATTACCTCCTAAAAGAGTAGCCCCTGCAGTCCTTTCTCTAGGGGTACCTAGTATAACCAGGTACATTCAACGCTGATTGGAAATCAGACAACTGATATTTTTGTCTTGTAGCAACAAGGTGAATCTAGTGCTCTCTGGAGGTATTCAGGTTTCTAGAATGATGCTTCCTTCCTTCTCCAGCCATCCCTGACTCCTATTTGCAGCATCAGATGAATCCTGCTGGAGTGGGTCAGTTGTTTTCAACTCCCCTGGGCTAGGCACTGGAACTTGGGGGGGCTTGGGAGGAAGTACTGAAGTTCACTTCGATGTTATTCTTACATAGAAAGTCTGATTCTTGGTAGAAAGACACATTCCGTTTGAAAAGAAATAACTTATTCTTCATTTCATGTTGGAAGCCAAGCAAGGCAACAACAATTAAAACGTTATTCACCAGGTCACATTCCATGGAAATGCTGCCCCAGAATGAAATATGTGAACTTGTTAGGTCTTATTTATTCACTGTGTAAAGAACATTCTGTTGATCTATGGCTCATGCCTTCTTGGTATTCTCTCCTGCTTGTTCTTGCTCTGATTATGCTGACTCCATTCCCTTTTCTTTCTCTTCTCCTTTTTTTATTACCAGTGGATGTGTATGCTCATCAGAGAAAGAAAGGCAGCACCCTTGAATGGGGCATGGTCATGCTGCAAACCATTTTCCTCCATTTCTCCATCCTGTCAGGATTTGGAGCATGTACACACATGAACCCGGCATGTTTTTCAAGCCAGGATTTGAACCATGATTGTCCATAAGGGACCTGGTTTTCTATGTATGATACTTAGCACTGTGTTATGGGGCCAGCTTTCCATCTCATTTTCTTTTTTGTTTTTGTCTTTGTCATAGGGTGCATGTACTCGCCAAAGAGGAGAGAGACAGAGAGAAAGTGAGAAATCACCTCCCATGGAGATGGCCATGCTGCAATCCCTTTTACTCCATTTTGGGGGCACACATTGAATACATGCCTAATGTGATTTTCGAGTTGCCCACTCCAGGACTCAAGCAATTCATAAGCCACATAGGAGTCCAGTGCCTTAACCACCATGCCACCTGCTGGTCTCCCATCTTGTTTTCTATATTCTGTCTCTTGACTGTGGTTTCTTAGCCTTGGAATATTGACAGTCAGTGTTAGGTTTCTTTCAATTGCCACATAACCAGCTGTATATTTATGGCCAGGAATATTTACTTCTCTATGTAACGATTTTTACATTTTAACATTTGTAGACTTCTCTACATGTCATTCTCTTCAGACTTTCAGTCCCTTCTCTTGCCCAGAACTTAACCTTGCAGGAGGCTCAGTTTGGATTCTTCAACACCTCTACAGTGTCTATGCCCTGACTCTCCCACATACTAGTCAAAGTAGAATTTGCTTTCTAATCATCAGGCCTTCTTCTCTTAAAACTTTAGTAATACATAATCTATAGACAGTAACTAAATGTTGGATATTAAATGAATAAAGCATGAAAGTATAACATGCTGAATTAATCATAGATTATTGAATTAATAGAAGAACATATCAATAATTTTAATGGCCTGAGGTACTTCCACTTGACTATAGTGTTTCCTGCTCTGTAAGAGCAATTTTTCCTTGAGCTGATTCTGCTACTTACGTCCCAAGACTGGGTGAAGAGATTTTTAAATTATCACCTCACTTTTTTCTACAATGTTTTCTCCAACTAGCAAGGCAACCTTATTGCTGACTATAGCAGATATCATCTTGCTTTCAATCTCAATTATATGGCCTGTGCTTCCCCAGGCCACTGCAGCTTGAATTTATAATAAAGAATTTGGATCAAATAATAATAGCACCCACCCCCAAAAAAATTCTTAAAATCTTCCTAGTACAAACAGAGGAAGGATTACTTTATAAGTGATATTACTTTCTGATTCATCAATGTATTATCTCTATCTAGTATTATACATCCTGATTCTAGTCTTCCCAGAGTTAAATCTTTCCCTACAAAATATATTTTTGAAGAGTTTGCAGAGGAAAAATTGGTTTCATTGGGGCTTCTTAGCTCTGAAGACAAGCATCATTTCCAGCCATCCAAAACTAAACTATATAGCTTGAAGCCACTTTCCACTGTGGGACCCTCTGGTTTTATTATCTTAATAATTTTCAAAGTTGAGTGATCAGATCCCATTTCGAATGTCTTAGAATTTGGAGACTTGCTGGCCCATGAACACTGGCGCTGCTGCTGATTTCCTGTCTGTCTGTCTCTTTCTTTCTTTCTTTCTTTTCTTTCTTTCTTTCTTTCTTTCTTTCTTTTTTAACTCGCTAAGGGGTTTATGCAGTTCCCAGAGAGAGAGACAGACAGAGAAAGAGAGGGTGGGCCAACAGATGCCATATAGATTAAGGTGATTGGATCCCACCTGACCAATTCCACAGTTTGAGTTCTGAACCTAGTGGCTTGAAAAACACACTGGGTGCATGTGCATGCATGCTCAAAACACCAAGAGAAGAACAGAGAAGGGATTGCAGTGTTGCCATCCACCCACAAGGTAATTCCTCACTCTTTCTGACCTATGGAAAAACTTCAAAAAAGAGAGAAAGAGAAGGAAAGTGAGAAAGTATCCCTCCATGGGGCATGATCAGTTGCAATGCCTTCTCCATTTCTCTTTTTAGGACTTTGGTCATTCATACACTTGTGTTTGGCATGTTCTTCAAGCCTCTAGGTTCAGGACTCAAACTGCAAAGTTGGCCATATGGGATCCAGCTGCCTCGACCACCATGCTACTGGTACACCCAGGTGCTTTGAATCATCAGAAGTCACAGTTAACAAAAGAAGTGGGCCATCTTCCTGGGGACAAAAAGTCAGCTCATCATGGTCAAAAACAGTGCTGAGGAAAACAAATTCAATGCTTAACACATATGTGAACCACATCCACACAGACTGGGTTTGCTCGGCCATGTCCTTTGCCTTTTATGTGTCTTGATGCAAAGTCAGTGGGAGAAACATTACTTTTGAGAAGACTAATGAAGAACTACCAAGGGTCTAGCAGTTAGCGTAATGGCAATGTCGCTGAACTCTCATGTAGTTAACTACAGTTTGAGTCCCAGATCTGGTGGCTTAAACTCATGCTGGGCGCATGTGTGTGTGTGCCCAAGATCCCAAGCGGAGAATGAAGGAGAAGGGATTGCGGTGTGGCCTTCCCCCCTGGGAGGCGATTTCTCGCTTTCTGTCTCTCTGTCTCTTTCTGTCTTTCCAACGAGTGCACGTGCCCTATAGTAAAAAAAAGTCTCAAAAAGAAAAAAAAAGAACTGCCAAGTCGCTGTTGGAGACCTTGCTTAAAGTTGAACATGTCAGCAAGCTGTTTCTACTTAAAGAATATGATTTTCATCAAAATTATTATCTTTTTAAGAGATTTTTTTTTTCCTTAGGGCGCATGTGCTCACCAAAGAGAGAAAGAGACAGAGACAGTGAGAGGGAAAGTGAGAAATCGCCCTGAAGGAGGGATGGCCACCCCACTGTCCCTTCTCCTCCATTTTCTTTCTGGGTTCATGGGCATGCATGCACACATGCCTGGTGTGATTTTTAAGCCATTGAGTTGGGGCTTGAACTGCAGTTGGCCATGTGGGAATCCAGTGATGTAACCACTTCACCATTTGCTGGTCCTTCAAAATTATTATCTTATTAGAATTATTTTAGTGGCTCAAAGGATGAAAACATGGCATCACTGAAATACAAGTTGTGGGTGATCTAATGCAATCTTTTGTAATCCAGGGATAGCCAATGGAGGAATGTGACCTATGAACCACCTTTCTTGTAATATCCTGCATTTTGTTATTTAATCTAAAGTAAATCTTGTATTAACTTGGAAAAATAATGATAAAGGTCACAGTGTGGAATTTTGACACCATTTGGTCAGTGTTAATCATTCAAAAATTATTTCTAATTTCCTTTGTTAGCCAATTAACCAACAAGACACTATTGGACCATGAACCATTCCTAATCTTCTATGTGGATGGTTAACATTAGCCCAACCAGCTGGTCTGCTTGCTGTTTGTTGAGTAAGAATCCAACCCTTGTCTGTATCTGTACCCCTTTGCTTAGAATGTTCTTCTTCCAAGGATTTACATTGCCGCCTCTGTATTCCTTTCAAGTTTCTGTTCAAATTCCATTTTTTCCCTGAAGCTTTCTTTGTCCACTGTAGATGAAATAAAAATGCTCTCATCCAAGCCATTTCTGGCATTCCTTATCGCCCTACTCTGTTTCAGTAACCTCCAAAAAAATATACTCTATTCCTTATTCACCTTTTTCTTTCTTCTATTTTCTCCTACTATAGTGTAGGCTCCACAAGATCAGGGACTTTGTTTTATCCTCTGTTGTATCACTGGTATGCAGAGGAATGATTGACACGTAATAGATACTTAATAAATATATGTTAATCAACTATGCCATCAGTTATCACGTTAAATTCTAATTGCATCTTTCAAGGAGTCAGTCAGGACTGAGGACCTGAGCAGTTCAGTGTGCTTAATATTCTATTTTATGACACTCCACCATGTCCTACAGACTGTGAATTAGAAGTCTAACTCTTACTGGTATGTTTTATAGAATTGACAGAGTTAGGTTTTTTTCCCTGATAGAATAAGTAATAAAATCATGAAATTTCATGTAAAAAAATAAAGACGGGACCAGCAGTTAGCGTAATGGCTATGTCGCTGGACTCCCACATAGTCGACCGCGGTTCGAGTCCCGGACCCGGTGGCTTAAACTCACGCCGGGAGCGTGTGCGTGCGTGCCCAAGATCCCAAGAGGAGAATGGAGGAGAAGGGATCGCGGCGTGGCCATCCCCTCTGGGGGGTGATTTCTCTCTTTCTATCTTTCTGTCTCTCTCTGTCTGTCTGGCGAGCGTACGCGCCCTATAGCAAAAACCTCTCCAAAAAAATAAATAAAATAAAATAAAAATAAAGACTGGGAGATTATTTTGAAAGTATGAATCCAACTTTCTTATTCTAATCTGGAAGAGTTGTCTAGAAATGTGTTTAGACAACTCGTAGGCTCCAGAGATTACCTGCCCATCTGTGAACGTTCTATTGTTTCTCACAACTGGTCACTTCTGATTATGTTATCTGCCTGGCCATTGGAAACATTTAAAGTTGCCATTTCTGCCGTAAATTTTTTTGAGTGATTTTCTGTGTCTGTGGCAGAGGTTCTGAGGTCTGAAGACATGATGATGGAGAAAATGGGTGTGGATGCTGAAGACTGTAAGGGAGAAGTGCATGGTAGAGAATGGTTGCTAGGGGGTAGGTGTGAGGGGTAAGGGCAGGAAACACTTGACAGATGGAAAAATGTAAAGTTCTCTTTCGATAGAATACATATTGTATACATTATGATGGGGACTTCATGTAAAATGTGAAATTAACCTGAAAAAAATAAAAAAGAAATGAGAACCAGGATTTAAACACAGATCATCTAGCTCTGGAGCCTACATTCTGAGCTACAACACCCCACGACGTCTGTGTCCTCTGTTCATGAAACTGCAATCCAACAGTATATAACTTATAGAGTTAAAATGAAACTAAGTAATGAATATGGGTAAAATTTTTAGCATAGCTTCTGCCACATAAGTGCTCAATTATTAGGCATTATTATGTAAGTAGAAATGTAAAGTCATGGTGGCTTCCTCCCTCTCTCTCTCTCTCTCTCTCTCTCTCTCTCTCTCTCTCTCTCTCTCTCGGCTTTTCTGCTCCATTCACAACATCTGAAAACCACTTTGACGATTTAGTCAAAATCCGAGACTGCCTCATTGGCACGCCTATGCCAATTGTTGAACCTGAATCTCTCTCCATCTGCTCCTAGTTCATAGAACTGGGTTTCTATTTTGTTTTGTTCTGCTTTCTGATTTCCTCATCCAACAACCTGTCTAGTGCCCCAGCAACACCTGCATCCCTAAATTGATTCTGCCAGGCCTTTCCCAATTTCTGGAATCCTGCCCCTGGAACCTTGTGTTCTACTTGGTAAATCGAATTTTGTAAGCAGTCCAAGTACTGTTCTGTGATAAAATATGCAATCTCAAGAAGCTATTAATGAAGCTAATGCAAAAACTCAGGGGTCTTACATTCAAGCTGCTATCTGATTCAGTAGCTAAAACTGTCTAAATACCAAGTCTAGTTTTTCTACTGAAACACTTATTTATGACAAATATAATAGGATGCCATCAGTTTTAGACTTTCTATTTTAAAAGAATATTGGCAACAAGAACATATGGATGTATTGTATAGAAATTTCTTGGAGTTATTCTATCATCTTCCAACTATGCCATTATGACTTTTGTACTTGATTTTTCCTCACATAAAAATTTACAGATGCTGCAAGATTGTAACTGTTTAAGAAACCTCCAGGAGAAACCAGCAAAACACTGTCCATTACTCACCTAGCTGTGAAATCAGTAGGTGGTTTCTCAGTTCTCTTGGCTTTGAGTCAACTTGTGGAATGGAATTGTCACAAGAAACTCCTCAGCACGTGCTGTTGAGGATTCTCACACTGTAAGGAGATTCCAAACGATCATTTACACAATTTAGAAGAACTCCACAAGTAGGAGCAGAGCCTTCCTACGGTGGACACTAAATTGTTAGAAGTTTTCAAGGAGACAAAGGTTATCTATTAGCAATGGAGCCAAGGAAGGATTATTTTGGACCTGGACACAATAAAGGAATGAGTGTAGACATAATCAGATATTGAAAGAAGGTTGGCACAATTGTGAATTGTGCAAGGGGAAAAATTCACCAAAGCCAATGACCAAAGCCTTTAGTCAAACAAGGCCATAGATAAATAGCTCCCAGGTAAGCCTTTGAGGAAGAAAAATGCCTAAAGATTTTTATGGACTAGATTGTGGAAGGTAGCTCAAGGTCTAGTGTTTTGCAAGAATTGTTCACTATTCAAATTTTTAGAGGGCATCTAGAAAAAATATTGAGGGCAGGAAGACTAAGGTTATGATGTAGCAGTAATCGGACAAATGATTGGGATTAATAAAGTAAGAGGTAAAGAATAGCTGAAGGCCAAGTTTTGCAAATTCACAGTGGAATATTTTTAGTCTTTTAGGAACATTCACAATTGCATGAAGAATATTTCTCAAATTTTAATAGCTAGGGGATTCTTTTTAGTTTGGGGACAGGCTTTTTTTCAGTTTTTTCCCCTTGTTTCTAAGAGAGTATGTGAATAAGGAAGGAATTAATATATCTAGGTCAGCATTTTCTTGGAATTTTTTAAAATAGATTTTTGTCATAGGGTGTGTATGCTTGCCAGAGAGACACAGACAAAGAAAGAGGGAAAGTAAGAAATCAGCCTTCCCCCACCCCACAATAGGGGAGTGGTAAGTGGAAGGGATGGACACACTGCAGTTCTTTCTTTCCCCTTCTCTTCTTGAAGTTTTGAGTACACAACCTACTTGGGTCAGGTACTCCATCCACAGAAATGGCCATGAGGGATCCAGCAGTTTAACAACCATGCCATCTGCTGGCCCTTTATTAGAATTCTAACCCAGAAAGGGAGGTGAAAAAATAATGAGGTTTGAATCTTATGGGAAGTAATCATAGCTATGAAACACTCAGATTGCCCCTCAGGAGTGAATCTGCTATGGATAGGATTGTTACCCCAAGTCAGAAACTGCCACATTCTCAAGATTCAACAGAGAATTTTTGATAAAGCCACGCTATTCCAGACTGCTCTCAGGCAATAACTCCACACAGTGAGGTTAGAGATGGAGAATCTGCCCCAAACTAGTGTGTTCTGATGGGAAGCTATGTTCATGGCTCCCTATCAGCCTGGAAGGACTTTTCTCTCCCTATGCAATTCTTTCTTTTTGTCCTAGGTTCAGATTATATTGTGGTCTACTCTTTCTCCCCGTTTTCCTAAGAAGTACTTCCCACATAAATCTTTTGTGCATTTAATTCTGTCTTGACATCTGCTTTTTGTAGGACATACACGGACACATTGACTCATTTACAATAGTAGTAAAAACTGATCTGAGGAGAGGTGTTTAATGGACACATGTGGACTCAATATCCAAAATTTCCCAGAGGCCTTAGCACCACTGTAATGATTGAGGCTGCCACAGGTAAGTTTCAAAGAAAATTTTCTCTATTTTTCCTTAGAAGAAAGAAGACACTGTAGCTCATCTCCACATAACTGGTTTTAGCTAGTGCTCTTGTGACATGTAAAACATTATCAGTTTGGAACAAGTCAATGAGAATTGACTATTTTCTATTTTCTCTCTTTTTTCTTTCCATCCACTAATTCAATACAGGTACTAGATTGTTATTTGTGTGTAAGTGGAATAATCTATTTTAGACATTCAAAAACATATTTATTAATTTTTTTGAAAGGCCAGTCTCTTATGTTCTTTTCTGTGGTTAAAATTCTCTGTATTCTGGGGCCAGAAGGTGGCATGGTAGTTAAGGGCACTGGGCTCCCATATGGCCAACTGTGGTGTGAGTCCTGGACCTGGTGGCTTTCTCTCTCTCTCTCTCTCTCTCTCTCTCTCTCTCATTATCTCTTGTTCTGTCTCTCTCTGGTCAAACAAAATAAATAAAGTTAAATAAAATAATTCTTTAAAAATTCTCTGTTCTAAAGTTTACTTAAACATGCTGAAAAATCTGAGGAGGAAAGATACTCTATTTGCTACATGCATTTAAAAGTTTGTTAAATCCCCAAATCTGAAACTGAAAATAGTAAGTCCTAATAGTAATCATTATAATATTGCTTGATGTTCCAGTTAACGGTAAGTCAGACACTATCAAAAAGAGCTTACAGAGTAAATGAACAAACATATTAACAGCATTAATTGTGATGATTAATAGATACTGTAGTAAATAGTGTGAGACTAGGTACTTATGTAATCATTTGGAGAAGATAAAAGTCCTTTTAAAGAAAAGTTTATTCAGTATTGAGATAGAATTTCAGAACTAAGGAAAAAGACCAGACAAGACACAGGAAATGTATCCCAATATAGACCCATGTCAGATAACCTGTGTCATGTTATAGTAGAGACCAATTACCTTTGACACATTATCACTGCTATTCTTAATGCTTAACAGAAATCCATTTTTTCCTTTAAAATCTACTTTGTTGTTACAGCACTTTTTAATTCTGTATATCTTATTGAATACCAACCATATGAGATGCCTTGTTGGTGTCAACAACAACAATATGAAGAAAATAAAGTTTTGGACCTCTAAGACTAATATGATTTTAAAGACATCATGGATTATATGTCCCTTAAGAAAAAGCAAGTAATTCTGCAGTTAAAGACAAGAAAATATGTGACTGACTATATAACAATATATTATACAAACCTAGAAACTTTTTTTTTCTTTTTTTTTTTTTTTTCTTTTTTTGGAGAGATAGGGCGCGTGCGCTCGCCAGACAGACAGAGAGAGACAGAGAGATAGAAAGCAGGAAATCACCCCCCGGGGGGATGGCCACGCCGAAATCCCTTCTCCTCCATTCTCCTCTCGGGATCCTGGGCACGCATGAGTTTAAGCCGCCGGATCCGGGACTCGAACCGCGGTCGACTACGTGGAGTCCAGCGACATAGCCATTACGCTAACTGCTGGTCCCCCCAAACCTAGAAACTTTTAAGAGTGAAAAGATGAACTAAGAATTATTATTCTAGAATGATGGGTATAAACTGGGATAACTCAGAGTGTAGGGTATCTGATCACCTATCAACACATTCTCTGCAATGTTATTTTTAAAAATAATTATTTAATTTTATTAATTATTTTCATTATTGTTTCTTAATTTGCCTTAGGGCATGCATGCTCACCAGAGAGACAGAGAGAGAAAGCCACCAGGTACAAAGAGAGAGAGAGAGAGAGAGAGAGAAAATAAGCCACTCAGTCCAGAACTCAAACTGTGGTCGGCCATGTGGGAGTCTAGTGCCTCAACCACCATGCCACCTGCTGGCCCCTGAAATGCAAATGTCTTTCTAGAAAGTGTCACATATGTTCTATTCAGTATTTACAAATTGTAGCATTGGGGACTTACCTCAGAGTTCGGAGTAGGCATCAGCACAGGTGCTCCACTAATTTCCTGCTGGAAGTGTAGAGATAAGCTCAGTTCATCTACTGTGCTATTATCACTGTCATAGAGCACTCAAATATAGGGAACCAGCAGTTAGCGTAATGGCTATGTCACTGGACTCCCATGTAGTCGACCGCGGTTCGCGTCTCGGACCCGGTGGCTTACAACTCACGCCGGGCGCGTGTGCGTGCGTGCCCAAGATCCCGAGAGGAGAATGGAGGAGAAGGGATTGTGGTGTGACCATCCCCCCTGGGGGGTGACTTCTCGCTTTCTGTCTCTATGTCTCTCTCTGTCTGGCGAGCGCACGCGCCCTATAGCGAAAAAAACCTCTCAAAAAAAAAATATATATATATAACTGATGGTAAGAGAAAAAAAGGAAAACACATAAGCGATTAATTATTTTAAATATATATTCGGTAGTGAGATACCAAAAAACATAGAGCCTACCAGCAATTTAAATATGCTTAAGATTAATTTGTCCTCAAAGAATAGAAGTTATATTAAACCTCGCAGATCCAGACTTGGCCCCAGTTGGGGCATCCAGTGGGATTAACGTCCCCTCAGAGAAAAGAATAACCACCATGAATAGAAAACATCTTTTATGATGATTTCTGCTCTTGCCCAAATGCATGTCATCTGAATGCCGCCAACTTTTGCTGTATGCTTTTATAACTGTGTTGTTTCATACCATTCTTTGTATGTTTTTCCTTAATTTAAATATGAAATCATATAGGTCAACAATATGATTAAGAGTTCACACAAAATCTTTGCTCTGTAAATAGTATTTTGTTCAATGTGTGGACACTGACTTTAATTTAGTGCTTCCTCTGGGGCCAGCAGAAGGTGTGGTGGTTAGGGCACTGGACTCCCACATGGCCAACCATGGTTTGAGTCCCAGACCTAGAAGCATGCTCGCTCACTCACTCTCTCTCATGCACAAAATAAAATAATAATAAACAACTATTTTTTTTAAAAGTGTTTCCAATGACCATAAATAAGCAGCCATAGTTTATAATCAGTTGTCTATTTGTGTATTGTACTAAAAGAAAGAATCTACAGAAGACTGTAACTATCTGTAAATTGAACCTTTGGTTTAAATTGCATCTTTCAGATAATTTCTCTGATTTAAGTCCTCAGGAAAGCAAATTTTATATTCAGATGAATAAGAAGGCTTTTGTTTTACGTGCTGAAAAGTTACTTTCTTGCTATGATTCTACAGTATGATTTCATTATAATTCAGTGTGTAAGCTGCCTGTTATCCTAAGTTCCTTAACAGCTAACATGATCAACACACACACATACTCACACACAATGGATCAACCTGTCAGCCTTGGAGATGGGCTGCTTGGCTATCCCTCTAACCAAAAAAAAAAAAAAAAAAAAAAAAAATGTACTCTTCAGCTCTATGAAGTGGAGTTAGTGGACAGTGTGTAGATGAGAGTGACTTTTGTATCCACCTTAGCTTCTAGTGATGGCTATGTATGAGAGTACTGCAGAACTTTGTGGGAAAATGAAATTAAGTTACAATTTTATTTCCATGCAAGCAATTTTGAAATCCATGCATAATGTTTTTCATAATAGATATTCTATTCTCCATGAACTTTTTGAAGGCACCTTATACTATATTTTCTTTTGTAGTTTGGTTATTTCTTTTTTTTTTAATTATTTATTTAATTTACTCATTCATTTATTTTCATTTGACTAGAGAGATGCAGAGAGAGAGAGAAAGGGAGGGAAGGAGAGAGAGAGAGAGAGAGAGGGAGGGAAGGAGGGAGGCAGGGAGAGAGAGAGAGAGAAAGTAAGAAACCAAGCCACCAAGTCCAGTAGTCACACTGCGGTTGGCCATGTGGGAGTGTCCAGTGCCTTATCCACCACGCCACCTCCTGGTCCCCGGTTATCTATTTTCTTTATTAAGGTCTATTTAGTTTTGGTTAACTGCTGGACATTTTCTTAAAAATATATATATAAAAAAAATAAGTAAATGCTGGATAAATTTATCCTGCACTAAGAATTAAATTTTGCTGTTGGCAGGTAGTTATTCAGGGCAAATCATTTTAATTTCCCAAGAATTAAGATCATACAGCAGTGTGCTCATTCTTGTCAGAACTGTTCATTTTATCTCACCCTTTGTCCTTGAAGGTAGCTCTTTTGAGTCTAACTGAAAAAGGTGTTTACCTGGGTCTCTCATTAAATGCAATTTAGTTTCTTTAGCCAAGAGATTATTGAAAGTTAATTTAGCATTTTAGCTTCTCAGTCACCATTTTTGGTTTTCTAATTGCCAATTACCCAGAATAAAAGGAGCCCATATTTTTGGATCACCCTGTTCAACTTCTCTCTTCTTCTATTGCTTGGACTTGCACTTTCTACTATCATGGTAACTCTCCAATTATTTCAAATATTTGTTGTTGTTGTTAAGCTTTCCTGGTGGTTCCTAATATAAGCTTTATTCCTGGTCCTCCATTACTAGATGATATTTTGCAACTCTTTAGAGTTCAGAATATCAGACTATCTAGATTGACAATATAAAATTATACTCATCAAAATTTACATTCTTCTCCCTGTACTCTCATTTTCTTTAACTTTTTTAAAATTTTTTTAATTTGCTATGGGGTGTGAGCACTTGCTGAAAATAGCATGTACCTGGCATGTTTTCAAGCCACTGTAACTAGAACTCAAACTGGACATGTGGGATCCAGCTGTCTTAACCCCATTTTACCAGCTATTCTTTTCTTTAATCTTTTTTGTGTGTGTTAAGAGAAGTTTTTGCCACAGGGCATATATGCTCACCAGAGAGACAGAGAAAGTTAGAGAGACAGAAAGCAAGAAATTACTCGCAGGGGGATTGCTAAAATGCAATCCCTTCTCCTCCATTCTCTTCTCCAGATCTTGGGCATGCACCCAACATGAGTTTGAAGCTTAAAGGTCCACTGTATGTATGTGCAGTCCAGCCAAGTAACCATTATGCTCTCTGCTGGTCCCCCTGTAACCATTTTTAAAAACTAGAAATTCCCCCATCTTTTTAAAGGAATCACTTCCTTTCACTTTTTTTTCACTTCTCCTCTTGCTCTTCTTTCTGCTTACCTATGCCTCTTCTATCTAGCACCATCAATGTTTTTTAATTGCTTACTAAAACTCATATTTATGAGAGATTATGATAAATTCATTATCACTGAGCTCAAAAATTGATTACATGAAGTTTCCTCTTCATATGGAATATTTAATTTGTAATGGAGCTAGTTTTAAGCTATTTTCTGCTGAATTTACTATGGGCTAGGAGATACGAGCATGCTTGAACTTTTTCTCTGAGTCTTGTTTTGTCATACTGGAAAAACTCAAATATATATTCTGGAACTCTTTCCTTAGGTAAGATGAATTCCTTGCAGATAAAATAAAGAAAAATGAAGCAAAATGTAGCAACATATGTACATTTATGCATAGTAATCTCTCTATATATATATATATATTAAAAACACATTTCTGTTAGGTACCTAGTGTGCAGTTGTTTCCTTCTTCCCTTCAGCTTGCTGTTAAGAAAAATCATTTCATAGCCAAAACTACTGGGAAAATGCTAGCAGGATAGAACTAATAGAAGAAGTAGAAGGTATTTGATTTATTTGTTTGTGATGATAAGCAGCTAATATACTCCAATACTGTGTTCTTGAACTTCATCTGCTTCTTGGGAATGGGAAAATAATAAACTCTGGCTAAAGAAATTCAATAAAACCTATTCATAGAGATGAATACTGGGGTGAGATGCCTTCCACTTTTTATTCTTTAATACAGAAGGGCTGACTAAACTTGGAGAATATCAGATTGATGTGTACATTCTAGAAAAACTATAGAAGAAGGGATGATTGCATCCAATCTTGAAAAAATAATAGGAGTTTGATAGATAGAAATGATATGAACTGCATTACATGAAAAGGTATCAATATAAACAAAGATTTGGAAGTTAGGGAATGTGTACTATGGAAAGGGACTAGTGGTAAATCTGACATGACTGGGGAAAGGTAATATAAATAGTAATGTAAAGGCTATAACAGCTAAGAAACATGGGCTGCCCGGTTCATGTAAGGTGAATTATGGCTGACAAAAAAAAAGCAAGTGCTGCTTATGTGAGTACAATAGGAAACTACTAAAAATGCTGGACCAACCAACTAAATATTAAGTGAATACCTAACACAACAAGCAGTTTAGATCCTTAAGGCAGAGTAACCAAGTAAGGAGTCCTAAATTGCTTCTCTGTGTTGTAAACCACACAAAATTTAAAGTTTCATTTTGAAAAATGATTTTTTCTAATGTGATATTTGAGGACTGACTTTAAAACCTGATACACAGGGAGAGCTCTAGTTCCACCTCCAGGCCCTTGGTCAGCAAGGGACATTGAGGCAGGGACACCACATCCCCCTGCCCCAACTCCATCTCCCAAGCCCAGGACCCTCCCCTCTAGAAAGACTGGCCTCCACTCTGCAGCAGAGCTCCAGTTCTACCTCCAGGCCCCTGGCGAAATCTTTATTTTCTTTATTCTTCTTTGTACTCTTTACTCTTATATTAACATCCCCTCCTCATCATCCACCCTGCCAGAGGTACTAGAAAGGTCAAGATTCACAGTTCTGAAATACCCTAGTATTATAAGGCTCCCTAGGATCCTTTTACTGAACCACCTGTGAAAAAGGAGATACTGCTCTTCAGACACCTGAATAGAATACACCTCTTGAGACCACATTGCTAAACAGAACAGGAGAGAGACCAGCACACATCAGTCCACAGTAAAAGGGAAACACACTTGCTTCTAGTCGAAGAAACATTCTTCTAAGAGGTATTCAAAAGTGAATACATCTCCCCATGGCTAAAAGTAGAAGAGCCTCAGGTCTGAATAAACCAGGAAATATGTCTCCATCTAAAGAACACAGTAACTCCCCTCCATCTAAAAACAAACAAAAACAAAAACAAAAACAGAGGAAGTTACCACAATGTCAGAGAAAGAATTTAGAACATTCATGGTGACAAAATTCTGAGTTGGAACAGAAAAGAGACAATGAACTACAGGAGATTATGAGGTCCTTCCACTATATGAAAGAAGAAATGGACACTCTGAGAAAGAAGCAGATGGAACTATTAGAGATGAAGTCTGTAATACAGTACATCAAAAACTCTCTTGAACATATTAAAAATCGATTAGACCATGCTGAAGATTGAATCTTCAATGTAGAAGATAAAACCTCTGACCTGGAATAAACTACCAAAAAAGATACAGAAAATAACAGCAACAACAACAACAAAAAAAAAAAAAAAACACAAGGATAATATACAAGCAATAATAGATGCCACTACACACCTAAACATCTGAATAATTGGCATCCCAGAAGGTGAAGAAACTAATAAAGGCATGAAAAATCTATTCCATGAAATCCTAGAAGAAAATTTCCCAAGTCTAGAGAGGAACTCAAATATCCAGACCCAAGAAATACAAAGGACCCCAAATAGAATCAACTCAAGAATATCTTCCCTAAGGCACATCTTAGCCAGACTGGTAAAAACCACAGATAAAGACAAGATACTAAAACTGGCAAGAGAGAAACGACAAGTGATTCACAAAGGTCATCCCATCAGAATAACACCGGACCTCTCAACAGAAATGATGCAAGCAAGGCAAGAATGGGAAGATGTATTGAAAGAGTTAAGAGAGAAACAATTTCAACTAAGATTATTATATCCTGAAAGATTATCCTTCATATGGAAAAAAAAAAGATTAAAATCTTTTCAGACAAATGAAACCTGAAACAATTTGCCAACACAGACTAGCTCTTCAAGAAACCCTGAGGAAAGTACTGTTCTAAGAAAACTAAAGAATTAATATCCAGAAACAAAGAAATAAAAAGCAACCAAGACAACAGCCAACTTAAACATCAGGACAAATCTGGAAATATGGATAATAACATTGAATGTTAATGGATTAAATTCTCCAACCAAGAGACACAGACTGGCTGAATGGATAAAAAAACAGAAACCCTCTATCTGTTGCCTATAGGAAACCCATCTCATGGATAAAGATATACATAGACTAAAAGAGAAGGGTTGGAAAAAGGTTTTCCATGCAAATGGGAACCAAAAAAGAGCTGGAGTCGTGATTCTAATTTCTGACAACATAGGCTTTAAAACAAAAACTGTTCAAAGAAACAAAAAAGGGCACTATATTGCAGTAAAAGGATCAATCAGTCAAGAAAATATAACGCTTATAAATATCTATGCACCTAACACAGGAGCACCAAAATACATGAAAGAAAGACTGTTAGATCTAAAAGGAGAGAGAGACTGCAACACACTAATTATTTTAGATCTCAGTATCCCACTATCCTCTCTGGACAGATCATCTAGACAAAAAAATAGGTAAAGAGATAAAGGATCTAAATGATATCATCAATCAAATGGACTTAACAAAAGCCTATAGGACTTTCCACTCAAAAACCACAAGATACACTTTTTACTCACCCACACATGGAACATTTTAGAAGATTGACCACATGATAAGGAAAAAGGCAAAGATTCGAGTACAGATACAGATACAAAGGCATAGAAACTATATCCAGCATCTATTCCAACCATGATGGAATTAGACTTGATTTTAATTTCAAGAGAAACCCTCAAAAATACACAAATATATGGAAACTAAATGACCTACTCCTGAATCACAGCCACTGAAGAAATAAAGATTGAAATCAAAAGATTCATGCAAGCCAATGACAATGAGGACACAAGTTTCCATAATCTTTGGGACACTGCTAAAGCAGTCATAAGAGGGAAATTCATAACAATTAGTGTGCATAAGAAGAAGATGGAAAGAAGGCAAAAGGATCACCTAACATCATGCCTCAGAGAATTGGAAAAACAACAGCAAAAAAAATCCAAAAAAACTCCAGGAGGAAGGAAATAATAAACATACAAGCAGAGATAAATAAAATAGAAAATAAACAAACTATACAGAAAATAAATGAAAGTAAAAGCTGGTTCTTTGAAAAGATAAAATCGATATGCCACTCATGATACTTAAGAAGAAGAAAGGAACCAGGTAAATCAAATCTGCAATGAAGCAGACAATATAACAACAGACATAGTAGAAATGCAAAATATCATCAGAGGATACTATGAACAACCATATACCAAGAAACAAGAAAACCTGGATGAGATTAACAATTCCTGGACACATATAATCTACCAAGATTGAGCCAGGAAGATGGAGAAAGTCTGAATAGGCCATACCAAGCCAGTAGATTGAATCAGTAATAGATAACCTCCCAACAAAGAAAAGCCCTGGTTCAGGAGATAGATCCCTGTCCATTCTAAGTACTGATTAATATTCCTTATAATCAACTTGGCTGGTTCTCAGCCAAGTTTCTGCTTGTTTCCTTACATGTATACATGCAGCAGTACTTGACTGAGCGATTCGTTCTCCCTGAAGTCTCAGTTTAAATCCTCTTCCTGTTTTGCAGTCTGCAAATTCTCATGATAATGATCTGTGCCAATAGAAGAATTCACCTAGTTTGTTTCCCATTCCTCAAAGGTTGCCTGATGTCTAAGGCCTTGAAATATACTTTTTGAAATGTAGATTTTGTTGTTGTTGTTCCATTTGATAGAGTAAATCTTGACCCTGCCCTTAGGTCTTGGAAGGACATAGATGTATTTGCAGCCATATCAATAAAGAGGAATATAGGATTGGGAAAATGGCAATCTTTCAATAATGGTTTTGTATTAACTGATATTTCTTCACATTTCATACCATATAAAGAAATCAAATCTAGGCTGGTTGTAGTTCTAAATGTCAAAAGAAAAATATATAATCTAGTGGGCCAGGTGGTAGTGCATTGGTAACACAACATATTACTATGCTAGGGTGATTGATGTGGGAAGGTTCTGCGTTCAAGTTCAGAGACCTCCCTGAACAAGCCAGGAACATGTAGGCCATGATCAGGGCCCAACTGGAGCTGGGGTTGGATCATAGTACAAGGACCCCAAAAGGGTGCTTCTTCCTCTCTCTCTGTCTCACTCATGGAAGAAATAAATTTTAAAATAAAATAACTTTCTAGAAGATAGCATTAGAGAAAAATATCCATTATCTTGGTATAAGTAAAGCTGTCTTCAATCAAAAATTAAACTAAACTACTTTGGAGGAATGATAATAAATGCAGATTTGAACATGAACATAAGTCAATAATCTAGTAATTCTATGTTTAGGTATATATTTATGAGAAAGTGGACACATGTTCACCAAAATGTGTGCATGTATATTTATCAATGAATATTTCTAATAGCCAAGTATGGAACAAAATAATTATCCATAGATATATATGCATACAAATTAGGGTATATACATAAAATGATATACAGGAATGAAAATGAATTTATGACTGGTACATGTAAAACCATGGATGAATCTGACAAACATAATTAGAAGTAAACCACCAGAATCAAAAACATGTAAGCAGTAGTATTTTACACACATGAAGTTTTAAAAGTAGGTCAATTAAGGGGCTGGCAGATAGTGTGGTGGTTAAGAACACTGGATTCCCAAATGGCCTACTAGGGTTTGAGTCCTGGACCTAGTGGTTTGCTTCCTCACTTTCCCTCTCTCTCTCTCTCTTTCTTCATCTGTCTCACTCGGTCCCTCTCTAGTCAAATTAAAACAAATAAATAAATAAATTTAAATAAAGTAATTCTTAAAAAAAAAGTTCAATTTAGTCTATGGTAATAAGTCTGTAAAGCAGCTAATTCTGGGAGAATAAAAGAGTTTTGATTGTAATATTGTAATTTTTGATTGGGAATAGACACAAGGTTTCCCAAATTTTTGAGGTATTGTAACTTCTAATTCATTATCTTGGATAGAAAATATACCAGTGTACTTAGTCCAAAATAATTCATTAAGCTACATACTTAAGGTTTAGTTTTTGTTTTTATTTATTTATTCTTGAGAATTTTTTGAGAGAGAGAAATTTTTCTTATAGAGCACACAAGCTTGCTGGAGAGACAGACCAAAGCAAGACATCACCATCCGGGGGTATAGCCATGCTGCGATCCCTTCTCCTCTATTCTTCTCTTGAGATTTTGGGCATTTATGTATGCATACCAGGCATGAGTTTCAAGCCATCAGGTCCAGGACTCAAACTACAGTTGACTACGTGGGAGTCGAATACCTTAACCACTGTCCCACCTGCTGGTCCCTAGTTTTTATTTTTATTTTTTAATTTTCTGCCTGTAATTCATCAGTTAATGTATGTATATTTTGAAAGGTCCAGACACAGTGTGGGCACAGAAAAGGAAGCTATGGAAATCACAACTATTTAGAACTTCTAAGATAATTCAGAAAAAAAAAAAAAAAAGCACAAATGGTATAGCAAATTCGACTTCTATTTATTTTATTAGATAAACATAAATCAAATACTTTTGAATGAAGTTCTTTTGTAAGATACAAAATAGGGTAAATAAGGTCACTCCTTTCTATGAACTTAGTTTAGCCAAGTGACAGCTATACAAATGATTGTACAAAGTGAAGATAAAGCAAAATACTGGCTTTGAGAGAAAAGAAATGTCGTTATAGTAGAATTTATCAGGGAAAGAGATGTAAAATAAAGAAGGTGAGTAGATAATAAGCCATAAGGGAGTACAGGAATGGAACCAAGCTGATTCAAATCAGAGATGAATGTAATGTCATATTCAGATTTTAAATTAGAAAACATTGATCATAGGCATATTTTTTAAAAGCTTTTATTTTGAATATGATGATGAGGTTAACAGGCTAAAACAAAACAAAACAAACAAAAAGAAAAACAAGCTTAATCTAAATGGACATTAGTGAGTAAAGAAATGTATAAGATTTGAAAAAGATTTTTTTTTGAGAGGTTTTTGCTATATGGCGTGTTCACTCACCAGAAAGAGAGAGAGAGACGGAGAGACAGAAAGTGAGAAATCACCCAGGGGGGATCTTGAACTGCAGTCAACTACACGGGAGCTCAACGACATAGCCATTACACTAACTGCTGGTCCCAAAATCGTACTTTTTTAAAGAGGTTTTCTGCCTTAGAGCACATGTGCTCAACAGAAAGAAAGGCAGTGACAGTGAAAGGCAAAGTGAGAAATCACTCCCCGGGGAGAATCACCACACTGCAATCCCTTCTCCTCCTAGTATCTTGGGCACGCATGCACTAGCACGTGCTGTGCAAGCCATTGGATCTGGGAGTCAAACCATGGTCAACCTTGTGGGAGAACAAGGACATAACCGCTATGCCATCTGCTGGGACCAAGAGAGAAGATTTTGACAGAGAAGCTAGAGGAAGACATTCAGGAAATGAGAAGCAGAATCAATAAGTTCACAAATGATAGCAAAAAGAATTACATAGCTACAAGATAAAAATATGCCTGAGATTAATCAATCAAGAACCATTGATTGAATTACAGCTGTATATTTAGCACTTAGCAAGGTGTGCTCTGAGATACAAGTATGTCCTCATCAATTCTGTTCAAGAATTAGTAATGCTTATGATGTGCAAGGAAGAGGGAACTACTTCAAGGAGCTTAAATGGAGGCCCGAAAAGACAGGCATAAATAATGCGGAGACCAGAGCATTTTAAGATGGTAGGTTACACTCAGCTGAAAATAGGAATAAATGGTGCTTGGGGGATTTAGAAAAACATTCATGGGGTTAGGTGAAATTGTCAGTGGACACCTCCTGGATGAGAGGTTACTTTGTCTAAGACTTAAGTGGGAGTTGTATAGAAAGACATTCAGGTAGAATCATGAGAATGTGTGAGCAAAGATGGTACCGAAGGAAAACCGACTAGAGGGCCCACGTGCAGTGGCACATTTGGTAGTGGGACACCACTGCATGACGCTCAGCCTCATGGAAGGGCCATATTTTAGCCAGGAGCACCCAGGATCTGTATCTGTGACCCAGCTCTGTGATCCTTACTGGGTAGATCAGAATGTGAAAAGATTCTGTCAAAGGAGCCCTGTCTCTCTTTTTGTCTTATTAAACAAACAAAAAGAACAGGATGGGAAAGGGAAGTAAGAGGGGAGGGTGGAATAGAGGAGGCAGGAAAGGGAGGGAGAGAGGAGAAGGAAGGTAGGAAGGAAGGAAGGAAAGAAAGAAAGAGACTAGAGAAATAAGAGTGTAGTTAGGGATTGTGGGAAAGAAAATCACTCCAGTCCTTATTATCTCCTTGTTTCCTTGAGCTCCTACAGCACTGAACCTCAAAGAGATTCTCTTGAAGTAGAGTAACCCTACCTGCTCAGTGGGCTTATGCAGTCTATTTTCCCCGTGAAGTTCAGTTTCAGAGTAGGCACATACTCTTGTTTTTCTTATTTCAAAGAGCATCTATTTGGGCTGTGAAGAGCTTAAGCCCTGCAGTTGAACAAATTCATAATAAAATCTTCCATCTACTCCTTGCTAGATAAATTAAATTAGGCAGGTTGGTTCATCTTCTCAAGTTTCAGTCATTTCTGTTTATGTATTGTAAAAATGGATAGAATGAGGGCCAGCGGGTGCTTGTGGTAGTTTAAGGTGCTGGACTCCCACATGACCAACTGCAGTTTAAGCCCCGGAACCAGTGACTTGAAAAATCACTCCTGGGATATGTGCATGTGTGCCCAAAAAATCTCGAGAAGAGAATGAAGAAGGGATCATGGCATGGCTATCTTAATTTCTTTCTTTCCCTCTCTTTCTCTCTCTGGCAAGTACACTCTATGGCAAAATAAATAGATAAATAGATAAGTATAAATACTTTTACCATGTCCCCAAATGTCAATAGTAATTATACACACACACACACACACACACACAATTTTTTTTAAGAATTTTTTTTACCTTAGGGTAAGTGCACTCACCAGAGAGACAAAGACAGTGAGAGAGAAAGTAAGAAATCACCCCCTAGGGGGAGTGGTCTTACTGTAATCCGTTATCCTCCATTCTCCTCCTAGGATCTTTGGCACACACCCACATGCTCTGTATGATTTTCAAGCCACCAAGTCTGGAACTGGAACCGTGACTGACCATGTAGGAGTCCAGCAACATAACCACTCTGCCATGTGCTGGCCCCAATATTAATAATATTTAACACTGCTTATTTTATATCTTGTTCAAGGGTTAAATTTAGAAACTGCTATAAAGTTTCTGTGAGTACAGAGCCTTCAATAAATGCCATGGCTGTATTTCACAAATACTTTTCTTTCCTACACACCAAGTACAATGATATTTTAGTTAGTATTATTTCCAAAACTAGCAAAACTAATCAAAAAGAATGTACCTGCTTAGCCATAGAGAAATTATTCTATTAATTATGGAGTAATCATTCATTGTAGTATAAGTATTACATTATAATTATAATGAAATCATATTGTTATTATTCTGTAATTATATAGCCATTAAAAATCACATATCCTTAAGCTGTATAACCACATAGGATAAAAGCTCGAAATGTGGAGTTAAGGCAAAAAGTAGAGTATGAAGCTCTTTAACCCATGATATCAATATTTTTATATTCAAGAATCTAAAAAAGTAGAATGTTCATAGTGATTTCATTCAGGCAGTAATCATATGGGTAAGTTTTTACTGTGATTTTTCAATATTTATTTTCCAAATTATCTAATTAATTCAGTGAATTTGCATTACTTTCAACATTAAAAAAAGACTATGAAAATACTATATAAAAAATACAACTGAGTAGGCGTAAGGCGTGAATGGCTCTGGTGGCTCTGGTGGTGGGGGCTTTGTGGGGGGTGGTGGGTGAGCCAGCCTGGGCCGGGGTGAGGGCACTGGACAGAAACCCTGAAGAAAGTACTGTTCCAGGAAAACTAAAGAATTAACAGACAGAAACAAAGGAATAAAAAAGCAGCTAAGACAATGGCCAACTTAAACATCAGGCCAGATCCAGTAACATCAATAATAACATTGAATGTGAATAGATTAAATTCTCCAACCAAGAGACACAGACTGGCTGAATGGATTAAAAAAAACAGAAACCCTCTATCTGTTGCCTACAGGAAACCCACCTCATGGATAAAGATATACATAGACTGAAAGTGAAGGGTTGGAAAAAGGTTTTTCATGCAAATGGAAACCATAAAAGAGCTGGAGTTCCGATACTAATTTCTGACAAAATAGGCTTTGAAACAAAAACTATTCAAAGAGACAAAGAAGGGCACTATATTGTAGTAAAAGCATCAATAGATCAAGAAGATATAACGCTTATTAATATCTATGTGCCTAACACAGGAGCACCCAAATATGTGAAGGAAAGACTGTTAGATCTAAAAGCGGAGATAGACTGCAATACATTAATTGTTGGAGACCTTAACACTGCACTATCCCCTCAGGACAGATCATCTAGACAAAAAATAGATAAAGAGATACAGGATCTAAATGATACCATCAATCAAATGGACTTAACAGACATCTATAGAACTTTCCATCCTAAAACCATGAGATACACTTTTTTCTCACCCCCACATGGAACCTTTTCGAAGATTGACCACATCATAGAGCACAAAGCCTCTACAAATTCAAAGGCATAGAAACTATACCCAGCAGCTTCTCTGACCATGATAGAATTAAACTTGAGTTTAACTTCAAGAGCAATCTTCAAAAATACTCAAATACATGGAAACTAAGTAACCTTCTCCTGAATGCCTCCACAACTACTGAAGAAATAAAGACTGAAATCAAAAGAGTCATGGAAGCCAATGACAATGAGGACACTAGTTTCCAAAATCTTTGGGACACTGCTAAAGCAGTCAGTGATGAGAGGGAAGTTTATAGCAATTAGTGCACATAAGAGGAAGACAGAATGAAGGCAAATGGATCACCTAACAGCATGCATCAGATCATTGGAAAAACAACAGCAAAAAAAGATCGAAAAAACTCCAGGAGAAAGGAAATAATAAAGATCTGAGCAGAAATAAATGAAATAGAAAATAAATGAACTATACAGAAAATAAAAAAGTAAAAGCTGATTCTTTGAAAAGATAAATAAAATCAAAACACCATTAGTGAGACTTATTAAGAAGAAGAGAGAAAGGAACCAGGTGAATCAAATCTGCAATGAAGCAGGCAAAATAACAACAGACAAAGCAGAAATACAAAGCATCATTAGAAGATACAATGAACAACTATATGTCAAGAAATAAGACAATCTGGATGAGATGGACAAATTAGTGGACACATATAATCTACCAAGATTGAGCCAGGAGGATATAGAAAGCCTGTATAGGCCCATAACAAGCCAGGAGATTGAATCAGTAATAAATAGCCTTACAATAAAGAAAAGCCCTGGCCCTGATGGCTTTACCTCTGAATTCTATAAAACTTTCAGAGAAGAGTTAACCCTCATTCTTCTCAAGTTATTTCCAAAGATCCAAAAGGGTGAATCTCTTCCTGATCCATTCTATAAAGCCTCTATCACCTTTATCTTTAAAACAGATAAGGACAGGACCAGGAAGGAAAACTATAGACCAATATTTCTGATGAATATAGATGCAAAGATTCTCAACAAGATACCAGCAAATCGTATCCAACAACTTATAAAAAAAAATTATACATCATGACCAGGTAGGCTTAATTCCAGAAATGCAAGGTTGGTTCAACATACGCAAAACCATAAATGTAATACACCATATTAACAGGAAGAAAGATAAAAACCATATGGTCATATCAGTTGATGAAGATAAAGCATTTGATAAGATACAACATTGTTTCATCATCAAGACTCTCAGCAAAATCAGCATAGAAGTCCTCACCAACACAATCAGAAAAGAGGAAAAACTAAAAGGCATTCAAATAGAAAAGAAGAGGTGAAACTCTCTCTATTGGCAGGTGACATGATGGTATACATAGAAGACCGAATGGTTTCCATAAAAACATTTCTGAAAGTAATACACGAATATAGTAAAGTTGCAGGATACAATATCAATACACAGAAATCTATAGCATTTCTATATATGAACAACAGGCAGATTGAGATAGAACTGAAAAACTTTTCCATTTACCATAGCAACAAGAAGTATAAGATGCTTAGGAATAAATCTAACCAAAGAAGTTAAAGACCTCCACAAGGAAAACTATGAGAAGATTAAAAAAAGAAATTGAAAATGAAACAAAAAAAGTGGAAGGACATCCCATGTTCCTGGATTGGAAGAATTAATATCAAAATGGCAATTCTACCCAAATTAATCTACATATTTAATGCAATGCCCATCAAAGTACAAGACACATTCTTCACAGATCTAGGAAAGACAATCATAAAGTTTGTCTGGAATCAAAAAAGACCCTGTATTGCTAAAGCAATTCTGCACAAGAATAGTGGAGTGGGCAGCATCTCACTCCCTGAAACAAAAATATACTACAAAGCTGTGGTAAACAAAGCAGAATGGTACTGGCCCAGAAACAGACATGTGGACCAGTGGAACAGAATAGAGTCCCCAGAAATAAATTCCCAAACATACGGTCAACTGATTTTTGACAAGGGGTACCAGTCAATCCAGTGGAAAAAGGAAAACCTCTTCAGCAAATGGTGCTGGAAAAACTGGATTTCCACCTGCAGAAAGATGAATCTGAACCCATACATCTCACCTCCGACAAAAATCAAATCAAAGTGGATCAAAGATCTAAATATAAGACCTCAAACTATAAAACTGCCCCTGGAAAACACTGGGGAAACTCTGGGAGACATTGGGGTAGAGAAAGACTTCTTAAATAAGACCCCCAAAGCTCAGTCGATAATCCCCAAAAGAGACAAGTGGTATTACATCAGACTAAGAACTTTCTGCATGGCAAAAGACACAGTAATTAATGTGAATCGACAGTCCTCAGAATGGGAAAATATTTTTTGTAAATTATGCATCAGATAAGGGACTGATAACCAGAATTCACAAGGAACTCAAGCAGCTGTTTGGAAAAAAGATGATCAGCCCTATGAAAGATGGGAGAATGAGTTGAAAAAAACACTTTCTAAAGACAACATACGAGTAGCCAAAAGGCATATGAAAAAATGCTCGACATCCCTCATCATAAGGGAAATGCAGATCAAAACCACAATGAGATACCACCTAACCCCTGTCAGAATGTCTAAGATTAAAAAAAAAAAATGATAAGTGTTGGCTGGGGTGTGGTGAAAGGGGAACTCTCTTACACTGCTGGTGGGAATGTAAATTAGTCCAGTCACTGTGGAGAACAATTTGGAGATTCCTCAAAAATCTACAAATACGGGAACCAGCAGTTAGCGTAATGGCTATGTCGCTGGACTCCCACGTAGTCGACTGCGGTTCGCGTCTCGGACCCGGTGGCTTACAACTCACGCCGGGCGCGTGTGCGTGCGTGCCCAAGATCCCGAGAGGAGAATGGAGGAGAAGGGATTGCGGCGTGACCATCCCCCCTGGGGGGTGATTTCTCGCTTTCTGTCTCTCTGTCTCTCTCTGTCTGTCTAGCGAGCGCACGCGCCCTATAGCGAAAAACCTCTCAAAAAAAAAAAAAAAAAAAATCTACAAATAGAACTACCATATGATCCAGCAATCCCACTCCTTGGTATCTACCCAAAAGACAGAAAAGTTCTTCATCGGAAAAGTGCTTAAACATCGATGTTTATTGCAGCACTATTCACAATTGCTAAGTCACAGAAACAACCCAAATGCCCCCCAAACAGATGAATAGATAGGAAAACTGTGGTACATATACTCTATGGAATACTATTCAGTCATAAAACAAACAAAACCCTAGCTTTTGGCAGAAAGTGGAAGAATATGGAAGATTTACTGCTGAGTGAAGCAAACCAGGCTATGAAGGAGAGATATCTTATGTCCCTACTTCATATACACCGAGTGTCTGCACTCTATGACTGAAACTGATTGACTGAAGGATATCCAAACACAGTAAATGGGTATAAAAACCAGATACAGTGTGTGTGGAAGAGTAGGGCCTGAGAATGACATGGAGAAGAAAAATGTGAAGGCAAAGAAATGGGACAAAGAAATGTGGTATTATCTGTTGAAGATCAACTGGACTAGGGAGAAATGTTCACATACTAAAATATTCATTTTGTAAGCCTAAACAATGTGATTGAATGTATAAAAGAAAATGAAATAAATAAATATATAGATAGATAAATAGATATGCTTTAAAAATAAAATAACAACAATAAAAAAAATGCAACATGTGTACAATGTGGAGCTTGAAAGGTATTAGAAATAAATGTTTGTGGGCCATCCTGTAGCATGGTAGTTCAGGCTATGGATCCTACATGGCCAAATGCATGGTTCAAGTCCTGGACCTGGTGGCTTGAGAAAGACCAAACGTGTGTCGGTATGTGCCCAAAATCCCAAAAGTAGAGATAAATGGAGAAGTGATTGAGGCATAACCATGCCCCATGGAAGGTTATTCCTTACTTCCCCCTCTCACCTCTGTCTCTCTTTGGAAAACACACGTGCTCTCTGGTAAAGCAAAGAGAGAAAGAAAGAGCACAAGAGAAAGAAATGCAATTCTTTGTACTTTCTTCAGACTACTTTGGTAAACTTATATGTCATTTTCACTCTTCACTCACAAGTAGCTAATTAGTGGTAGCACATACCTAAAAATACTTGTGTAGGTGCTATTGGAAAAATGACAGAATATTTTTGTATACACAAACAGCATACCACACCTGAGAAGTATGCAAAATATTCAAAAGTCTCTCTGAAATGGCATTGTATTACAACATGACTAGCAGCTGTGTAAACTTACTTCTTTGGTCTAGCCTTTCAACTAATTAATTAGAATTCTTGCTAACATATGCTCACATTGAGAACCACATGTTCACTGCTAATATTCCCACAATAGCTGGTCGCAAAGAGCTTTCCACCTGCCTCTCCAGTTTAGGCAGCGAGGGAAAGGAAGTCACATTTTATAGAACCTCCAGGTGTGTATTAAGCAAAGTTAAAATTAGGCACTCAAATAAACCTATTAGGAAAATTTAGAAAGTAGCAGTCTCTAAAAGAGAGATGACTCAAAAATAAGTTGATTAGAGGCAGAATTGTGTCGGTCTTATTAAAAAATATCTACATATATTTGATTTGAAATATATCCATGAATGAAAAGACCTACATTTGTTGTGAGAGAAAAGAGAAATTATTTGACTTTCTTCTCTTCTTTACATCTATTAGCTAGTGTTTAATGAATGACTACCATGTAACAGAAACAGTGTGTTACTAATTTCTCATCATGCACTTTTGAATTAACAGTCACATTCCTTTTAATTCATAGTTTATCCCGTTATACAATAAAGTATTTGACTATGCCAGTATTTATTTCATCATAGCATTTAATGAAGAATTTCTAGCACATTATTCAGGATTATTTTCCTAAAATCATAGAGAACTACTTAATCACAAAATCTTTTCTGGAGAGGTATTCCTCATGTCACTCATTTTTAGTGATATTTACAAGTAGCATGTTGCAAAAACAGAAGAAAAATGTCCTTAATTAAATGAGTATTGATGGGCTGCCCCGAAGCCTACAAATTAAAGAAACCATAGCCCTTGTGGCTGAACATGATTTGAACACAGGCCCCAGCAGCTTAAGAAGCATGCCCATAGACTCACAATCTCAACAGGATGGAGAAATAGAGGAAAATGGGTTAAGGCATGACCACATCTGATAAAGGAGTGTTTTACCTCTCTGTCTCTCTGTCACTGTCTGGTAAACACATGTGCCCACTGGCAATTAAAATAAGAGTATGTAAGTTTTGGAAATACTGGGTAAAATTTGGTTTAGCTTTTTTTTTTAATTCATGCTTTCTTACAACTTTATTAATATACATCCTGATTATCTAAGAAGTTATGGAAAACAAATTTTCTCATACTTATTTGAACATTTGACATCAAATTTCTTTTGTTTTTTTTTTTGGTAGAGATTTTTGCCTTAGGTAGTGTGCACTCACTGGAGAGAGAGAGAGACAGACACAGTGAAAGGGAAAGTGAGAAATCTCCACCCTACTCCCAATTGGGGATGACCAGGCCACAATCCCTTCTCCTCCATTCTCCTCCTGGGATCTTACATGCACACATGCAAGCCAGTATATCTATGTAATAGATATTCCACAGTTGCTTTTCTATTTACCTGATGAAGGATATTTAGGACAAATATATGTTGCCATGAATATCTATTCAGGTAAAAGTTGTTGTGTGGACCTATTTTTTTCCTTTTCCCTTGAGTAAAAATACATAATTCTGGGTCATATTGTAGAAATTATGCTTAACTCTATAAAAAAAATTGTTTTAAATTACCAAATTTTTTTCCCCAAGTGTGGGCTATGTGGAAGTCCAGCCACATAACCACTACAACATCTGCTGGTCTCTTGACATGAAATTTCTTATTTTATAATTCAGTCAATTCAGTAAGATATACTTCCATTTGAGTTTTTTTTTTTTTTCTTTTTTTTTTTTGACGAATGTAAACAACTATGTAGAAATTCTCATTTGCAATCAAGTTACAAAACAGTTCCTTCTCACCCATTTTTTGTGTCAAATTGTCCCAGTTCCTTCTCAGTCATGTACCCATAACCTGGGCAAACACTATATTTTGTCACACAGATAAGCTTTGCCTCTTCTAGGAAATATCCTTACCAGTTCAAAACTGCCTGTCTTGAAACCACCAGCTGAACTTGGTATTGAAAGTAGTTAGATTACTTATGATATTGTGTGGTCAACAAAATGTTGGGGGAAAAGGAATTGAAGACAACTGTAGACAGCAGAAATAGTGTAACAAGAGAGTGGAATAAGGCAGAGGGTCAGACATGGGGTAAAAAACATATATATATGAAAGTAGTAATGGAATTTTATGGACGATAACATGCATGATTAAGCCACTATGCAGTTTACTCTAGAGGGGAAACCACATATAGTATGTTGTGATGATGCTCAGGGAATGAATGTAAATTAAAAAAAAAAAATTCAGAGAAAAAAAATACTAAAACTGTTACCAAAATTTAAAGAAAAAACTGTGTATTTGATGACCACAGTAAGCTATATATCTCCAGCTAGGTACTATTTTATAGTATGTTCATTCTACTCACTGAGGTTTATGCCTAAAGTCAGACATGTGCTCTTTTGTATGTATATATCAGCTGTGCTTGCTATTGCAAATATTTAGACAAATTAACTTCATTAGGAAATCAATTAAATGAGGGGGATAGGCATAGAAAGCAATCATGGATACCAGAGACAATGGGAGGAGAGTTGGACAGGGCAGAGGGTTAAGGATAGGGAATCAAGGATGGCAAAAAAAAAAAAAAAAAAAAAAAAAAAAAAAAAAAAGCGCAAAATATATAAGACATAAGAAATTAAAAATTGTTTCTTGATAACACATATGTTGATGTGCTTGATTGAGCCAACAGACAGTGTATTTTGGATGAAAAATTCATTTTGTATACTGTAATGATGTATAGCATATTAATGTTAAAAAAAAAAAAAGAAATTAAAAAAAAAAAGTAGAATTAAATATAAAAGGAGTCATTCAGTGTGAGCTCTTGTAGCTGGCTTCATTCACTCAGCATAGTGTTTTTGAGATTTATCCCTATCTTGCTTTATTGGTAGTTACTCCTTTTCATTAGTGACTCATAATCTATTATATAGATATACCACAGTTGCTTTTCTAGTCACCTGATGAAGGACATTTAGGACAAATATATGTTGCCACGCATATTTATTCAGGTAAAAGTTATTGTGTGGACATACTTTTTTTCTTTTTTCCTTGAGTAAAAATACATAATTCTGGGTCATATGGTAGAAATTATGCCTAACTCTATAAAAGAAAATTTTAAATTACCAAATTTTTTTCCCAGAGACTTTGTACATTTTTTAATGCCCATAGCAATGTATAAGAGTCTCACTTTCTCTTGTTTTATTTTCAGTCACTCTAGTGTGTACGTAATGATACCTCATAATATATAAAATATGTAGTTCTCTGATAAATTATGATGTTGAGCATAATTG
This sequence comes from Tupaia tana, assembly GCA_026018925.1. Lineage (NCBI taxonomy): Eukaryota > Metazoa > Chordata > Mammalia > Scandentia > Tupaiidae > Tupaia > Tupaia tana. The sequence goes on from JAKSZU010000003.1 coordinate 154,203,834, forward strand.
TTATGTACTTTACTGTCTACTTGCATGACTTCTTTTTTTCTTGAGAGAATTTTTTTTGCTATAGGGTGCATGCATTCACCAGAGAGACAGAAAGTGAGAAGTCATCACCCACGGGGGATGGCCACACCACAATCCCTTTTCCTCCATTCTTCTCTCGGGTCTTGGACAAACATATACATGTGCCTGGTGTGAGTTTTAAGTTGCTGAGTCTGGGACTCGAACCACAATCAGCTACGTGGGAGTTCAGCAACATAACCATTACACGATCTGCTGGTCATGACTTCTTATATAAAAAGGTCTGTTAAAATATTTTGGCAGTTATTTTAAAACTTTTAATTAAGATTAAAAACCTTATTTATTTTAGGTGTCCTTTATATATTCTATGTCTGGTGTATGTGTGTGTCATCTGTCTGTGTATGATGAAAGTTACATATTTTCTCTCCCGTTCTGTGATTAGCTTCTACATTTTTTTGAATGATTCCTTTCAAAGAGCAAAAAACTTTTAAGTCTAATATATGGCATTTTTCTAATTTGTTATCATGTGTCTAATCTTAGGATACAAATATTTTTATTATGTTTTCTGTCACATGTTCATAGTTTGAGCTTTTGAGTTTAGATCTAAGATCAATCAAGCGAATTTTTCTTGTCAGTGGTTAATGGTGTTTTGGGTGGTTTGTTTTGTTTTTTGGTTTTTGGTTTTTTTTTCCCCAAGAGGGATATCCAGTGGTTCTAACACTACTTATAGAAAACTCTGTTTTTACATTGAATGACCTCTGAACTTTTGTCAATAATTCATTGACCATATAAACCCAGTCTATTTTTGGACTCTGTTTTATTCCATTAACTTACGTCAATAACACACTGTCTAGTTTATTCTACCATTTAGAGTAAGTTTTGAGATCAGGTAGCTGCAAGCATTCCAATATTAATCATTTTCCAAAGTGTTATGGCTATTTCATTTTATTTTTTAATTTTATTTCTTGAGAGAGAAACTGGTGGAAAGACTCCAGATAGGGTCATACTCCAGTCTCCCTCTCTACAGCTGGGGTCATAGCTAAGTCATTTGTCCCACTGGTCATGTTCAGGTTGACCTAGGATCTAAACCTCAGGCCTTCCCGTAGGTACCACTCAGTGGCACCATGCCACTTACATCATCCCAGCTGGGCCTGTTTTAGCTATTTTTAAGCCTTTTTCTTATTCAGATACAATTTAGAATCAGATCATTAATTTCTACCAAAAAACAGTCTTGTGGAATTTTCATTAGGATTACAACAAAATCTAGGAAGAATTGACATCTTATTATGTTAAAGCAACTTCTGATACATCACCATAATATAACTCTCCTTGAATGCAATTCTTCTTTTAATATGTCTGTGTCTTTTGAAAGTTTCAATGCATGCGTTTTATACATACTTTGTTAAATGTGTCCCTAAGTAGTTCATGTTTTTAAATCTTACTAAATACAGTTTTTAAAATTGCACTTGTTTTGTGCTGTTACTATATAGAAATACAAATAGTTATTTTCATATTGACCTTATAAAGCACTAAATTTGCTTAGTAATTCAAGTAGCTTTTTGTAGGTTCCTTAGGATTTCTATGTATGTGATTGTACCCAGTGTGAACAAACACACTTTCCTTCTTTCTTTGTAATAGGCCTGTTTTGATTTTTTGCTGTTATTTTTTGTTTGTTTTTTGCCTGTCTCTCATGGCTCAGATCTCTAGTAGAATAAGAACAGATGTGAAAATTGGAACCAGCTTGGCCTTGATTCTGACCTTAGGAAAAAAGCACTCAACTACTCACCATTAGATATAATGTTAGCTCAGAGTTTTCCATAGATATCTATTATTAGTGTGAAGAATTCCCCTTCAATGCCTAATCCTGAGAGAATTGTTTTGTTCTGTTTATTTAATAATCATAGTTTAATTTAGCTAAATATTGTTTTGCCATCAAATGAGATCATCATATCATTTAATACTTACTATCTTAATGGGGTGAATAATTATGATTAGTGTTTTTTAATGTTAAATTAACTTTAACTCTAAGGATAAACTCAATTTGTTGTGATGCATTCTTTTTTCATGTTGTGAGATTCAATTTGTTAATATTATTAAGAGATTTATTTATTTTTTTTATCTGTTTTCAGGAAGGCCATTGCTGTTAGTAATCTCTTGAAATGTCTTTGTTTGGTTTAGATATTAGGGCAATACTGACATACTGACCTCATATTATGAAAAGTGATTATATTTTCTGATACTTTTTATAGTATTACTATTATTTCTTCATTAAATACATAAGAAAATTGGTCACTGAGATGAACTAAGCCTAGATTCACCAGATTTTTGTTTTGCTTTTTTTTGTGTTTGCTTTTAGTTTTTCTTCTCAGCCATATGAAAAAATGGCTTGTTAAAACTGTGTAATTGGGGACCAGCAGATGGCACAATGGTTATGTCGCTAGATACCCATGTAGTAGATGGTGGCTTGAGTCCTGGACCTGTTGGCTTGAACTCACACCAGTCGCATGTATGTGCGTGCCCAGGATCCCAAGAGGAGAATGGAGAAGGGATTGCAGCATGGCCATTCCCCCTGGGGGGTGATTTCTTGCTTTCTGTCCCTCTGTCTTTCTGGTGAGCGCACACACCCTATAGCAAAAACCTCTCAAAAAAAAAAGTGTAATTATATGAGTTTTGACAAATGTATCTAATTTTTTTAAAAGAATTATTTATTTGGGGACCAGCAGATAGTGTAATGGTTATGTCAGTGGACTCTGACATAGTCAACTGAGGTTCAAGTCCCGGACCCAGCAGCTTAAAACTCACACAGAAAGCATGTGTGTGCGTGCCCAAAATTCCAAGAGTAGAATAAGGAGAAGGGATTGTGGTGTGACCATCCACCTAGGGGGTGATTTCTCCCTTTCTATCTGTCTCTCTCTGTTTCTCTGGTTAGTGCATGCACCCTATAGCAAAATTCTCTCCAAAGAAAAAATTATTTTCTTTTATTTATTATTATTTTTTAATTTGACCAGAGAGAAAAGAAAATGAGAAAGAAAGCAGTCAGGTCCAGGACTTGAACATGTGAGAGTCCAATGCCCTAATTACCACACCATCTGTCAGTCCCAGAGCAACTGTACATAATCTTAAAACTAGAACCACAGGGCAACTTTACATAATCTTAAAACTAGAACCACAGGAGCCATTAGGTAACATGTGGTTAAGGTGCTAGAATCCCACATAGTTGAACTTGGTTTGAATCTCAGACTTGGAGGCTTGAAAATCATGCCAGTCACATGTACATGTGTTCCCAAAACCCTGAGAGAAGAATGAAGGAGAAGGGATTGTGTCTATCCCTACCCCTGGGAGGCAGGGGTAATTCTCTCCCTCTCGCTCTCACTCTCACTCTTTCTGTCTGTCTCTAGTGAGTGCATGCACCATACAGCAAAAACCTAAAACAAAACAAACAAACAAACAAAAAACCTGGAACCACAATCAGATTACAATTGACAGTATTGCCATTGTCACCCCCGATTGCTCATACCTTTTCAGACCCACTTCTCTTTACCTTTGGTCTCCGGCAACCACTAACCTGACTTTTGTCCTTGCATTTCATAGAGAGAAAATCATAATGCACTTCTGCTTTTGCATTCCTTTTTTTCTCTCAATATAACGATTTTGAGATTCATCCATAATGTTGCATGTATATATAATCAATTTGTGTTTTTCTCCATCGTATTCCATTGCAGGGTGTACCACATTTTATTTGTTCATCCGTTGATGGACATTTCAGTTGTTTTCACTTTATGGCTAATGCGCATATGGCCACCATGGATATGTATCTAGTATTCTTTATGCAGACAAATGTCTTTATTTCTCCTAAATAAATGCCTAGAAGTTGACTCGTTCTAGACGTATATGTGTGTATATGTTTAGATTTATATGTGTATGTTTAAATTCACAAACTCTACCAAGTTTTATAGAAGTGCTAGTGCAATTTTATATACTTTGAGAGTTCTCTCTCCTCCTGATACCCTATAATTGTTCATTTTAGTTGTTTCAATTTAATTTTAACTTATTTTTGTCTCCAAAATGTGCCCTCACCAGAGAGAAAGATAGAGGAAAAAAAGCAACACTTATCGAGGCATAGACATGCCACAATCCTTTTGTTCTCCATTTCTCCATCTGTCAGAATTTGAGACATGCATGCACACACACCTGCCACACTTGCTCTGTCTTTAAGCCACCAGCACTGGGATTAAAACCATAGTCCACCATATGTGATTCAGCCCACCAGCACAGTGCTACAGGGCCAGCCCTAATTTTAGCACTTCTAATGAATGTGTAATTAATTTGCATTTGTTGATGGCCAAAGATATTGAACATATTTTTATGTGCTTTAAGCTTTGTATAAACCTTCTTTTGTGAAGCTTTTGTTTGATATTTATCACACAATTTTGTTTAAAAATTACCAGTCATCTTTGGTCTTCTTGAGCTGTGATTTTTTTTACATGCCCAGAATTTAAATTCCTTCTCAGATATATGTATTATGAATAATTGTCTCCTCCCCACCACAGGTGATTATATCACTGGACCCCCACATGGCCAACCACGAACTGGAAGCTTGAAACTCACACTGGACAAGTGTGCATGCATGCCCAAGATCCCAAGAGGAGAATGGAGGAGAGGGGATTGCAGCATCACCATGCCCCTAGTGTGTCTCTCTCTGGCAAGAAGGCATACCCGACAGCAAAATCTCTCCTAAAAAATAAAAAAGTTGTCTCCCAATTCCCAATTCAGTGGTTGGGTTTTATTATTATTATTATTGTTGTTGTTTTATTCCATCTTCTGCAGATTTGATCATTTTTATTTTTTATTTTTTTGTTTATTAGACACTGTATTTTCAATAGTTCAAAACTGACAATACTTTATAATCAAGAGTAAATTAATAGGCTAATATGTAAAAATGTATACTTTAATAAGTATAAAGTATATAAACAATTAAGTAAGCTTGGAGCTGACCGAGATACATAAATTAGGAGATACAAATGTCTGTCTAAATTTTCTATATTTCTTTTTTTACAGAATATGTATTCAGGTAAATTGTTTAATATACAGTTTCTCATTTGTCCTTTTGGAAGTCCTTTATTGTAAAGACAATTCTTCTGTCTGATGAAAACAGAAGCTACAGTGATTACTCTGGACTACCACATTGGATAAATTGAATTTCTTCTTGAGACACCAGTTTCCTTCTGTATTTTGGAGGTAAAGTCTTTATCATTTCTGCCATATCTGGTGGACCCTGATACATCAGCACATCTGGTGGTTTACTTCCCTTAGAATGCTGTGAAGCTGCAGAAGAATGGGATGGCAGCCCTGCCGACCTCAGAGCTTCTGATACGTAGGCTTTAGGATTGTCCCTTCTGTCAGGAAACCTTATTAATGGCGCATGTGGCTTCACTACCTGCATGACCCTGCTGGCAGATGCCATCTTGCTGACTATCATGAACCCAGAGCATTTTTTTATTTTCAAATTTATTGCCTCTTTCTTTATTAATCTTTTTTTCTGTGTATATGAACATTCAATGAAGTTTTGTGTCTACTATTGTCTTTTCGGTGATAAAACTTCTGCTCTTTTTTGTATTTTCTATTTCTGTACTAAGATTTCCTATAGTTTCATTTATTACAAGAATATTTTACTTTAACTTAATGATTGTATTGATAATACTTCCCTTAGAAATAATTTTCTGGTAATTCCAACTGAGTCATCTTGGGTTGGTAGTTCTTAATTGTCTATTTCCTCCTGGATCTTTATGTGACATGTGTTCTAGGACTTCTATCATGGATATAATGAAGTTAGGTTGTGCATACTCTTATTTTTGCTATGTAGTTCTGAAACAATGGTAATTTTAACAAGTTAATTTAATTTGACAAAAACTATAAAATCTCACGTCTCTGGTATGTGAAAGGTAAAAATCTCATCACTCAGGGGGCCAGAAGATGGACTACAGGGCTGCCCTCCCATTCTTCTGCAGTTTCACAGCCTTCTAAGGGAAGTAAATCACCAGATGTGCTGATGTGTCAGGGTGCACCAGACATGGCCCTGGACTCTGCAGCATGAAACTCACACGAGTGCATGCATGCCCATAATCCTGAGAGGAGAATGGAGGAAAAGGGATTGCAGTGCGGCCATCTCCTCTGGAGGGTGATTTTTCACTTTCTGTTTCTCTGGTGTGTGCACATGCCCTATGGCAAAACTCTCTCTTGCTGGGGACCAGCCTCGGCGTGGGTGGGTTATCTCGACGGAGGCGGCGCAGGTGAACAGAAGACAGAGGCCTCAGTGCCTTTTCACGCACGTCCTATGCCAGACACTCCTCAAAGATCGCTCTCTGGGGAGTGACAACTGCTAGGAATCATTGTGCCTTTTTATTGAAAATGTGTTACATGCAAGTAAATGGGAGAGGGGCTACGTGTTTCAATTATCAGCTCATAAAAGTTTTTAACAATAAGGTACAAAAATTCCATTCAGGATTGAATTAAGGGTGGGTCTAGTGCAGTTCCGGAATTGTAGGTGGGTCTCCATGGAATGCAGTTTCGGGAAAGTGGTTCTGGTAAGCAGCGGCGCAGCAGCCATCTTGTGATTACCAGGAATGACTCTGAGAAAAGAAAATCTCAAGAGTAGATATTAGTTCCTATGGATCTTAATAAAGAATGATACTTACATAGTTTTATAGGGATCTAAAACTTGATTTGAGGAGTCCTAAAATATTTATCTATTTCGCTTGGTGAGGGCGGGGGTGTCCTGGGCCAGTTTTGGCCTAATCCTATTTTACATAAAGAAAGGATTAAGTTTACCTTAAATGTATTTTGAAGGGCCTTCCAAAGGTCAAGACCATTTCCGCCTAGATAGAACTTCAGCCCACCCTCTACTGTGACCATGGAGATAAAGCATTGTAATTAACAGTAGGTGATTATAGCAAAGGGGAGTGGTCGGGGGAGTTCCTGGAAAATTTTATCATATACTCAGGATGTATAAGAGAGCTATGTAATTCTTTTATAGCAGTAAATTGGGGAGTCAGAGGGGGGTCACTTCCCAGCAAGGCTACCAGTTTCTGGAGCAAATAGCAAACAGCCTTACTGACATGCTAATTGACCCCAGGGTCGGGGGGGGGGGGGGGGGGCGGGGGGGGGGTGGTGGTGGTGCACAACAGTGGCCTTGCCAGCATGTTGATCCGACCGGAAGCGGAGCTCAAAGGTCTGGGGGGCTCAGACAGATCCTGAGGCCTCGCCGGGTCGGACTCCTCCACTCTCTCTCAAAAAAAAAAAAAAAAAACAATAAAGCAACAACAAAAAAAACCCTCAGTTCCGTTCTTTAAGCCTATTTACAAAGGACCTTATTTTGCCCTGTGTAAGCATGATTCATATATGAACACGAGTTCATATATGAACTCTACTTGGGTTTATGGGTTGGGTTTATGCACAGAAATTGTAGTAAACCTTCTCTTGCTCCCTCCTTTCCAATGTTTCCCACACTCCTGCAGCCAGCCTCTTCCCTGTGATTCTTTCAGCTAAAAAGATGACAGTTACCCTCTGGGTATCTAGCCACCTGACTCTAAAGCTGATGGGCAGGACAAAGCTCTTGCTTTTTCCTTACTGTCTTCAAAGTAAAGTTGTAAAAAAGAGAAAACATACACCCCTCTTCTTCCACTGAAATTGCCTGCTCTTCCTCAGTTTTCAGATTCCTAAAGCATTTCTAGAGTTTGTATGTTATTTCTGAGAGTAAAGATCTATTAGGAAATAACACTTAAATACCATGATGAAGATGATTTTTTGAATTACGTGCAAATTCATTAATCAATAAAGGACTACATTGGTTTTCTTTTTCCTCTTGAAAATCCACTTTTGATAAATCTGTTCCTTAAGGAATGTATTACAAACACTATTATAATAGAAAAAATATATTTACATTCATTATAAAAATGATGCTCAAAATATTTTCTTATTATCCATTTAATCTTCGTAGTAGTGGTTTCCAACTAGGGGGGATTTTGCTCCTGAGGAGAAAGGTTTGGGGACAGTTTCAATTGTCAGATCTGTGAGTGACTACTGGCATCTAGTGGGTAGAGGCCAGAGATGCTGCTAAACATCTTGAAATGCACAGAACAGCCTGCCACCCAGATAATTATCTTTCAAAAATATCAATAGAGATAAGGTTAAGAATCCCAATATATGGATTTTCCTCTTTTACTCTTGATTTTGTTATCTTCTTTATTTTATTTCTTTTTGATCTATTTACCTAATGCAATTTATCAATTGCCTTGTTATTTGAAAGAATCTACTTTTGTTTATTTTGACTTTTATTATTTAGTTATTTTTATTTAATTAAGTTCTATTCTTCTTTTATTGTTTTATTTCTTCCATGTGTTTGCTTTCTTTTTTCTAGGGCTTTATACTGAAAGCTTAGATAACTAACTTCAGATACCTCCTTTTTTCTAGTATTAATCTTTAAAGCCATAAATTGCCCTCTAAATATGCTATAGCTGCATCTTAAAAATATTTCATTTATTTTAAAAAGTTATCATTTCCTTTGTGGTTTTTTTGAGCCAATATTATTAAGAAATGAGGTTTTTAATTTCAAAGTATTGGAAATTTTCTAGGTATCCATGTTGGTTGAATTCTAGTATAATCTGTTTAAGTTTAAATAAAAAGTATGTTTAATGTCTACAACTGTGATCATAGATAAGCAATCTATGATTTGAATACTTATAAATTTATTGAAAACAATGTATATTGTGTTATTGGGTAAGTGAAGTGTTTTATAAATATCAATTTGGTCAATTAACTTGATAGTTTTGTTCTACTTTTCTATATCCTTACTGGTTTTCTGTCTTCTGTTTCTGTTCATTATTAAGACATAACGTTAAAACATTAACTATAATTGGAAACCTGTCCACATCTTTTTAAAATACTGTTATTTTTTGCTGCTTATATTTTAATCCTCTATGATCATGTGCTTGGACACTCAGAATTGCTATGTGTTCTTGTTGAGTTGACTCTTCATCATGCCAAATTACCCTTTTACCCCTCATGATAGTCCTTGTGCGTCTGACAGGGAGTGTGTCTGACATCTACTTTGTCAGATATTAATATAACCATTTGTTCTGGGAAAAGCCCAACTCTGAGAGGGCTTGCACATAATGCTGACCAATTCCAAAGAACATACCCGGAGGTCCTGCAAGGGAAGACATGAGTTTACTTACATAGGACAGGATATTCTGTAGATGGCAAGGCTCTGACAGTTGGGTAGAAAATCATTCTTGCCATCATTGAGCAAAGGCCAAAGTTACATATATTAACAGCAAAACAGTTAAAACTCAATGAAGATTCCCTGTTGCCATGACAGGGGTCTGGTTTGTACACATGTTGTTTGAAGGTTACAATAACAGCTTATCAGTGAACAGAATCAGCAGAGTACATTTAGGGTTTAGTGCCCCTAATCTAGTGATGATAATGTGTGAGGTCTCCACCTCTGGAAGGGTGGAGACATGAGCCAATTCTATCAGGTAAGGGAATGGTCATGAAACATTCAAGAGTTCCAGCTGTAACCTGCAGCTGAGTCTCAAGGAGATAGGGTGAAGAGAGAGTGGGTAGGAGAGCTTGATGTATGGAGCCTACCCTCACCACCAGCTCTTTCATGTTGAGTGTTTGTATGATATAGCTTTATTCATTTTTGTTATTTTTCATCTACATTTATCTTCAGATTTAAAATGAATAACTTGTAGACAGAATAAAGATATATTTTTTAATTATTTATTTTATTTATTCATTTATTTATTTTAATTTGACCAGAAAGAGACAGAGAGAGAGAAAGATTAAGAAAGCAAGCTGCCAGGTCCGGGACTCAAACCGTGGTCAGCCATGTGGGAGTGTCCAACACCTTAACCACCAGGCCACCTGCTGGTCCCAAAGATAGATTATATTTTTTTTTTATCCAGTGTAAAAATCTTTTCCTTGTATCAGGGTATTTGGACCTGTTATATTTAATGCAATTATCAATATTGTTTTAAAAGATTCATATTTATTGTTTTAAATCACTAAATTATTTTGGTTTTCTATTTATTTCAGCTGTCTTTTGTTCCTTCATCTATTTTATCTTAATGTCTTTTGGAGTAATCGTCTACTTTTTTTTAGGCTTTCACTTATGATTATTGGCTTGTTATCTATGTTTTTGAACTTAGTAATTGCTGCATGGTTTATGTTAGGCGTCCTTAAAATTACTGTACAAAAAGAAATATAGGAGAGAAATCTGTGACTCTGGAACAGTCTCAGTTAGGAGCTTTGATTTCTGTACTTCCAGTAGAGTGATCAGTCATGGAAAGATTGCTAATAAGTTGAGCTAATAGCTATGCTTTCATTTCTATGCCTCTACTAAATAAATGAACTCAATTATATAAAACGTATGGAAGAAATATAGTATAGGACCTACACGCAGGATATATAAAGATTTTTCTATGTTAAAATGTCAAACAAATTGAATGGAGGGGCAAAACAGAAATTTTAAAATGGATTAAAGACATACACTGATGATGACAGTAGTGTTATCAGTTTTCCCTCACTAGGTCAACCATTTTTTTTAAAAAATCATATATTATTAAAAATATTTGGAAAATGGTTACTCTTACTCATTGTGACTAAGAAAATTTATTACGGGCTCTTTAATGCAATTTTTGGTCCAGGTGATAGTGCAGCAGTAACACAATGCTTTGCTATGCTGGACCAACATGGAGTTCCAGGTTTGCATCCCAAGGCCTCCCTGTATATGCTATGTGTGAGTATACGTGCCCGGTCTGGGTTGACTAAGGCAGGGAGTGCGTCATGGTATAAAGACCCTGTTGGGAGGATACCTGTCTGGGGATACCTGTCTCTTGGTGTCTCTCTCTTTCTCTCTTTCTCTAGCTCTCTCTTCATCATGGAAGAAATAAATAAGTCCACCTAAAAATGAAATAAAGGCAATTTGACATCATAAAGCCAAAATGAAAAATTATATCCATTCTCTGAATGGTTTGTCCAGAGGAAAAAATATCAGGTACATATGATGTGACAACAGAGGCTATAAATTAGATCTTAAATGAGGATTGTTCAGCATTTTGTTTTGTTAGAAAGAAAAAAAAATCATTTAAGTCAAACTTAAGGCATATTGGCTTTCAGTTTTCTAATGATTTCTAGACGCTAACTGTATCCAACAACTATATTTCTGACCCATTTCTAGAGAACTGCTGCCTAAGTCTGCTTGCTCTGACTCCATTCCATTGGCCCTGTTCATACTACTTAATATATCTGAATTGTTGTCTTTATGAGATCAGAACAATATAGTGTTAGGCCAAGTTAGCATAATCACCGCCATGTTAGGGAATGCTGGGGCAAGTTAGCTTAATTGCTACCCTGTTAAGTCTTCAAGGACGGAGCCCACTTTGTTAGGGCCTCAAGGACGGGAGCCAGGAGTCTGGGAACTCTCAGACAAGTGGAAAACGGGAGGGCCCAGCACCTCTGAGGCAAGGTCATCCAAACCCCTAGCAGAGAGCTCTTATCTAGACCTGAGCAGGCTGGACCCTTGCTTCTCATACCCCCCCCCCTTCCTTTGTTTATGTTACATTTTAGAAAACATCCTGAACTATACCTTGAAAGTACTGGGCTTAGGGGCCAGCAGGTGGTATGGTGGTTAAAGGCTGCTAGATCCCACATGGCTGACTTTGTGATTCAAGTCCTGGACCTAGTGGCTCAGGAAACCCAGCAGGTACATGTTCATGTGTGCTCAAAATCCGCAGAGAATGAAGGAGACAGGATTGCAGCAAGGCTCTTCCCCCATGGGGTGCTTTCTCATTCTCCTTCTCTCTGTCTTTCTGGTGAGTGCTCATACCATACATCAACTATATAAATGAATGAATTAATTAGAAAAACAGCATTTATAAAGATTCAGTGTAATAAAAAAAAGGGTTAACTTAGAGCTTGACACATAATAAGCACTAAATGCATGTTACCATTATTTTTGTTAATATTCTACAGAAATGCTTCATTCTATACATAAAGATATATATATAAAGATACTTCTTGTATCATTGATTATTATTTGACCATATTAGCAAATTATGTGATTATCAGTAGGTCACTAGGTAAATACATCATCTTATATACATGAAATATTTTATAAGATTCCACACAGTAGATTTTGAAAAATGAATGTGATCTCTAGGTGTTATTTATTTGAGAAAATATCTCAATAAATATGGTCTTAATTAAAAACAGCAAGTCATGACAAAACATGTAGTATGAGGAAAGAGCATTAGAAAGAAAGGAGGGGGGGGAATCAGCAGATGGTGTAATGGTTATGTCGCTGGACTCTCATGTAGTCGACTGCAGTTCAAGTCCAAAACCTGGCAACTTAAAACTCACACGAGGCACGTGTACATGCATTTGTAAAATTCTGAGAGAATGGAAGAGAAGGGATTGTGTCATGGCGATTCCCTGGGGGGGAGGGGGGATGATTTCTCGCTTTCTGTCTCTCTGGTGAGTGCATGTACCCTACAGAAAAAAATCTCTCTCAAAAAATAAATAAATAGATAGACAGATAGATAGATAGATAGATAGATAAAATAAAAGAAAGAGCAAGGGAATGGAGGGAGAGAGGGAGAGGAGGAAGGAGAAAGAAAACATAACCACATGTGAAACCTTATGTTTATCTTAGAAGAGGAGTGAGGGGGGTGTTGCCAAGCAGTAGCCATGCTCTGCATACCTTGGGACAATGAGAATCTGTCAAATTTTTATTTCTGTAATTTATAGAAAAATTAATTCAGAATTCCTGAGCATTCCTGTTGGTCTTCCCTCTTGGTTTTCTGGTACCCAGAGTGCTTTTGTTTGGGTCACCAACCTCATCTCCTGTTGTGTTCTTCATTCTTGTCTAACTTTTGTGCTTGCAGTCACTTATCCAGTTCTGACCTCTTTCCAGTACAATCTCGAAATAGAATCTTGGCCAAGAGGTTCATAAAATAACTTTTCCTCAAATGATAAACCAGCTCTTCTTTGCCTAGGACTCACCTGGTTTTAGCAGTGGAAGTTTGATCACCCTATACCAGTCCCACCTTTTACTACCTGCATCTCTGGTTGCTTAGTTTGAAAGATGATGATGATATTTGCACAAAAATATTTATACAAATGCAATGCAGTTTCTTCTTTAGAGGCAATCTTTATTTCTTTTTCTCTTACTATGTTATATATCATGACATACTCTGCATCCGTTTATGGCACAGGAAAATACGTATGTCTCATTTTCCTCTAGGATATCATAAAAACTAGAAGATTTGAAAAGTGGGTATCCTAGAGTATACATTTCTCAAATACCTGTTAACTGTGGGTCTGTGTACACGAATTGGAGCTGGAATAACCCCATGGACCAATGATAATAAGGAAAAGGAAAAAAAGAAATGTCCTACCAATACCTCCTGTGAAAATAACTTGTAGTTAATAACTACTTCTACCCAATTTTCTCACCTATAAAATGCTTTGACGTGAAATTGGACCCCAGGAAGCCAAAGATATAAATTGTGTTACCTGGCTGCTGCTTCAAATGGTGAAATGCCAGCTATAGATGAGTTGACAAGAGAGTATAAGTCAGTTTTTCCATGAAGAACATTTGGCATCCTGTTTAGTTTGAATGAGAAATGTGTCATTTCTCTAAAAAAAATCAATTATGTATTCTTTTAATAATTTTCAGTGTTTACTGTTTTCCTGGAATGCGTAAAATACTAAAGGTACAACAATGAATATGAATCACACAGTTTCTGGCCTTCAGATAAAATTTGGTGGCCTAAAAGCCTTCAGCAAGCAGGTATCATATACAGCGAGGGAAGTGTGCTGATCTGCTGAAGTGCAGGGTATCATGTTGGGACTCACGGGAAGAATGATGCCTATTTCAGACCTGTCACTACAGTCTTAGAAGTAGAACAGAAGAGGGCCACCCCAGTGGTTAAGGAAGCCGGATGGCACACTGTACAATTTGAGTACTGATCTCAGTAAATTGAAAAACATGTCACACACATGTACGTGCATGCCCCCAAATCTTACAGGATGGAGGAGGGATTGCAACATGACTATACCCCATTGGACTCCCTCTCCAACTCTTGTCTGTCTTTTTGTCTCTCTCTGGAAATTACACATCCTCCTCTTAAAATTTAAAGAAAAAAAAATAAAGTGGAATAAAATACTTAGGATGGAAGAGATTTTAGTGATTATACAAGAGATTTTAGTGATTATACAAGCCCATGGAAATGTTTATTATCAAGAAACTATGCAAAGGACTTTAAGATTTTTATATTGAAATAATTCATACATTGATTTTTTTCCACAAAGTTTCTGAGGTCCCCGTATATTAGACTGGACATATAAAATATAGATATATGTATAGAAAGAGAGCGAGAAAGCTACTTTGAGGAATTGGTTCCAATATTGTGCAGACTGAGAAGTCCGAGATCTGCGATCTGCAAGCTGGAGACCCGGCAGACCTCCCTAATCGCAGTTAAAGGTGGAAGAAGACTAACATTCCGGTATAAAGACAATCAGGCAGAGAAAGCTTCCTTAGTCAGCATGTTAGTCTACTCTGCTCTTCAGGAATTAGATGAGTCCTACCCACAACAGGGAGAGTGATCACTATTTGTAATTTTAATTATTTTATTTATTCATTCATTTATTTTAATTTGACCAGAAAGAGACAGACAGAGAGAAAGAGAGAAAGGAAGCCACCAGGACCAGGTCTGGGACTCAAACCATGATTGGCCATGTGGGAGTGTCCAGCGCCTTAACCACCACGCCACCTGCTGGCCCCGAGAGTGATCACTTTTACTTAGTTACTGATCCCAGTGTTAATTTAATCTAAAAGCACTCAGAGAGATCCAGAATAGTGTGCACCAAATATCTGGGCAGCCCTGGACTACGTCAAGGGGGAATATAAAATTAATCGTCACAGTGATCATGCGATTCTGATTCCTCATTTTACTAAGGAGGCCCAGGTAAGTAAAATAACTTGGCCAAGGATACAAAAGATTGGGAAGCAAGATTTCTGTGTCTGGTTTAGTACTTGTTCAGGAAACAGAAGGCAAATGTGTTTATATACTCTGTGGGCACAGAATTCCTGAGTCACACAGACCCCACCTTTCTACTGCTCACCTAGACCTTGCTTCTCTGGAGAACAAGGGCGACAGGGTAACATTTCTAATCCTTATTATTCTAAGTCTTCTGACTCCTCAGGACCCTATTTTCTTAGTAAATCTTAGCATCAAGTCTACTTGTTATATTTTTAATTATTTTATTTAACTTTATTTATTTTAATTTGACCTGTGTGTTTGTGTGTGTGTGTGTGTGTGTGAAAGAGAGAGAAAGAGAGGAGAAGAGAGAAAAGGAAGGAAAGTGGGAAAGCAAGCTGCCAGATTTGGGACTCAAACCGCTGTTGGCCATGTGCTGTTGGCCATGTAGCAGTCTGGTGCCCTTGACCACCATGCCACCTGCCGGCCCCTGAAGTCTTCTTGTTCTTAATCAGGAGTATATACCACAAGTACATAGAAGCTCTTTCAAAATGTACATTCCTGGTCTCTGTGCCTAGTAGTTTGACCTAAGCCAGAGACACCATTCAAGTACCCTTCAAAGCACACTAACACATCACTACCACCCACTGGCACACATACACACTTGGGTTCCAACAGAAAGCTTGAGAAATTTATATACAGGCCATGCTGAAGAAATATTGACCATAGAGCTTTAACAGTTTCGTATTTTTGTTCATGTTTTCTCTGCCCTCAAGATGAATTACTTTCTTTTTACATGTGCTCCAACAACAGATAATTACAGACACTTTCCTGGCAGTCAACCTCATCGTCAATGACCTTTTCCCAGTGTCATAGGTTTTAACCTGAGCAGAACTGTACCACTCCTGGGGTTCAGACAGGTCCGGGTATTTCAGAAAACTTGTTGTGATGGGTCTAACAAATCAGGTTGCACGCAAACTGAGACACCACTCCTCCTGTGCAGCAGAATGGAGGTGATTAGTAGAACTGTGACAATAGCAGAAGTGCTCAGAACCACATACAAGATGACTTGTGGGGATTTAGAGCACAGGTTGAGGAAGAGGCAATGCAGGGACTGAAGGAACAGGGGAAGCAAAGACATCAGGCAGTGCATTAAAATCAATCTGTCATTAAAATAGAGCCTATGGCAGTAGCATAATGCCCCCTTTGAAGGTGCCCACATTTATCTTATAATCTGTGAACATGTTACTTTACATGGCTAAAGGCACTTTTCAGGATCCAGCTATTAACTACTGACTATGAGCCAGGGTTAACCAGGTGGGCCTAATCTAATAAAAAGTCCTTAAAAGCAGGAGACCTTTTCCTGTCACAGTCAGAGAGAGAGGTCATGGCAAGAGTAGGGTCAAACAAATAGAGTACAGTGTTGCTGGCTTTGAAAATAAAGGAAGGGCCTATGAGACAAGGGAGGCAGGCAACCTCTGAAAGGTGGAAAACACAAGAAAACAGATTCTTCTCTAGGCCTGCAGAAAGGGATATAACCCTGCTGACACCTTGACTTTACCACAGTAAGATGACAAATCTTTGATAAGTTTGTTTTGTTCAAACCCTAAGTTCTTGGTAGTTTGTTAGAGCAACAATAGAAAAACAGTAGAAGGTCTTGAACCAAGAAGATGTTACTTCATGTCAATAATTGGTTTATCTGAAACTAGAGTAACTATAGGAATACCCGTCTTTTCAAGAAAGAAAACTGCCCATGCTATTTCTCTAAACTGCTTTCCACTGTTTCGAATGCTTTGAATTTACCTGACTGTTGAGCTTCTCATGCCTGATGGCTCTGACCACAAAGTAACAAGGAGTGGTTCCAACTTTCATATTTTACACATACCGCACCAGGCAGAACAGCTCCAGAACTCAACCACACTCATGGTGGAGTTGCCCTGATTTGATAGACAAGGAGAAATGTTTTGAAACAACTGCCTTCAGGTGGTTGCCCTGAAGCGAAAGATTAAACTGAATTATTTATTCATACAACTGCAAACATGACAGCCGGAAGTTCCATGGTGAGAAGCCACACTTGGGACTCTATTAATAATCTCTATCACCTGAGTGATGTGTGTTCTGCTTGATGCAAACTCTTCTTTCTGGTGTTATCAGGTGTGCCCTCATGACTGTACTTCTTATGTTTACCTAATATGACACTGGTCTAGCAGGTGGTGTGGTGGTTAAGGCGCTGAATTCCCACATGACCTACTAAAGTTCAAGTTCCAGATCTGGTAGCTTGGAAATCACACCAGATGGGTGTGCATAGAGCATAAACCTTCAGTGGAGAACAGAGAAGGAATTGTGGTGTGGCCACTGCCCCTGGGGGAGGGGACTTCTCAGTTTTTCTCCCTCTGTCTCTATCTCTCCAGTGAGTACATACACCCTAAGGCAAGAAAAAGTTAAAAATTTATAAAATTAAAAATAAATAGTATGACACTATCTGATCCCAATAATGATTCAGGTTAGCATCAGTCCACTAAACAGAATTGGGATGGTCCTGAATGAATACCTCAAGCCAAGTAAAAAGTTTAATACAGAAACTAAACAAGAAAGACACACAACTTGATAAATTAGTTTCTTTATATTAATATAATTTAATTGTCTAAATCCAAAACACAAATGGCATCCGTGGGGCCAATACTGCAAGGTAGCCTTTCCCTGCTGCATGAAATCTTAGTGATAATAATTTTCCATAGGCACGATGACCATGCTGGAAAAACTGAATATTCACCTGCAGAGAAATGGAACTGGATGCCTATCTCTCACTGTTAATAAAAATCAAGTCAAAATGGATCAAAGATCTAAACATAAAACCTCAAACTATAAAACTACTGGTGGAAAACACAGAGGAAGCTCTTGGAGACATCAGAGTAGGCAAAAACTTCTTAAATAAGACCCCAAAAGCACAGGCAGTAAACCAAAAATAGACAAATGGGATTGCATCAGGTTAAAAAGCTTCTGAACAGTAAAACAAATAATAGAGTGAAGAGACAACCCTCAGAATGAGAGAATATATTTTCAAACTCTCAAAAAAGGGACTGATAACCAAAATATACAGGGACCTCAAGGAGCTTAATATATATATATATATATATATATATATATATATATATATATATATTCCAATTAAAAGCTGGGCAAATGAGCTGAACAGACAACTCTCAAAGGAAGATGTATGAACAGCCAAAAAGCATATGAAAAAAATGTTCAACATCTATCTCATAGGGAGATGTGAATCAAAACCACAAAGAGATACCAACTAACCCCAGTCAGAATGGCTAAGATTAAAGAAACTGAGAATAATAAGTGTTGATGAGGCTGTGGTGAAAAGAGAACCTGTCTACAAAGTTGACAGAAATGTAAACTGGTACAGTCACAGTGGAGAAAAATATGGAGATAGAACTTCTATATGATCCAGCAATTCTATGATCCAGCAATTCTACTCTAAGGTATCTACCCAAAGGATAAGAATACATGCAGTTGGGAAAACACTTGTACTTTCATGCTTATTGCAGCATTATTACCAATTGCTAATACATGGAATCAACCTAAATGTCCAATGAATTAAAAAGTGTGGCATATATAAACTATGGAATACTACTCAGCCTTATAAGGAAATGAGACCCTGGCATTTGATAGAAAGTGGATGAATATGGAAGATGTACTGCTAAGTAAAGCAAGCCAGACTATGAAAGACAAGTATTGTATGACCCCACTTGGTATATGCCAAATGTCTACACACTACGGCAGAAACTGAAAGATTGAATGGTATAAAAGTATAGAGAGCAAGTGGATACTAGATACATTGTTGGAGGAAAGTGTGAGGGAGGAAATCAAGGGAAAAGAGAAGCAAAAATATTTAAAGGACACAAAAATGGAAAATTATCTGCTGATGGTAATGTGTATGGTTATAATTTTAGGCTAATATACAGTGTATTCATGCTGGGAAAATTTATTTTGTATGCTGTAGTAATATATAATTCATGTAAAAAAAAAAAAAAAATACAAGAAAATAAAATTTAAAAAAAGACCTTGACCAAAGGAAAAGGGGGTGAACTTCAGGAAAGAATTCACATAGTAGGTCTGAGGCTGCTATCTTTACAAGGGCTTACTCACAAAACTACCATTACTGGTATCTGGGAACTTTGCACTTAAACCCATCCTGTAACTGATAGGAGCAGCTGTGGTTTAATATATCTCGAATATTTGTACAAACAGCATGGTTTATGCTAACACCTGCTTCCCTTCTAGGAGTCTGATGTGCTAAGCAGAAGTGCCTATGTGAATGGCTTCCAATAAATTTGGGATATTGATTCTCCAAGTGGCTTTTCTAGGTAGAAACATCGCACAAATACCGCTGTCTCTTTCCACCGTCAGTGAAAGCTTACTCAGTATGCCCAGACGCAGGCAGGAGGTGGGCAGGGAATGGGCTGCGTGAGAAAGTCGGGACTCTTCTTGGATTTCTCCAGACTCAGTAGGTGTCTTTTTCCCTCTACTGATTTCTATTGTGTTTTTCTTCTACTGGAATAGACCTTAGCCATGAGTACAACCATAAACTGAGTCATGAGTCCTAGGAAATCAGGACAAGTGAGTGATCTTCACAACCACTTCACAACCAGCATGTATACGGGGATGCACGCATTACCCAAACTGAACTCAATAATATATTCACATATATACTTATACACCATTATAGTTTCATATATACCTAACTATTCTAATTATAGTAACTATAATACATGTAAGTATAAGTATAAAATAGTGAATATATAGATATTTGTATACACACGAGCACGTGTAAACTACCTGTATATTTATTAATCGTCCTGGATTAATAAATATTAACTATTTGATATATAGTTTTACCTTGCTATCCATATAAGGTTAGTTCCAGGATACCACAAGGATAATGAAATTCACAGATATGGGACCAGCAGTTAGTGTAATGTATGTTGTTGAACTCCCACGTAGTCGACCACAGTTCGAGTCCTGGATCTGGTGGCTTAAACTCACGCTGGGCACGTGTGTGTGCGTGCCCAAGATCCTGCAAGGAGGGGCTGGCAGGTGGCGTGGTGGTTAAGGATGCTGGACTCCCACGTGGCCAACCATGGTTCGAGTTCCAGACCTGGAGGCTTGCTTTCTTTCTCTCTCTCTCTCTCATCAAATTAAAATACATAAATAAAGTTAAATGAAAATAATTATAAAAAAAAAAAAAGATCCTGCAAGGAGAATGGAGGAGAAGGGATTGCGGCATGGCCATCCCCCCTTGGGGGGTGATTTCTCGCTTTCTGTGTCTCTCTGTCCTTCTGGCGAGCACACATGCCCTACAGCAAAAACCTCTCCAAAACAAATAAACAAAAACTCAAGCAAACCAAAAAAAAAAAAAAATCTAAAAAAAAAATAGCAATCCACAGATGCTCATATCTCTTAATTACAATGGTGAGGTATCTTAAAATGGTGAGGTATTTGTACATAACCTATAAAGATCTTCTTGTCTACTTTGAATTGTCATTAGGTTACTTATATGTAATTTTTAAAAAGTAATTATTTAATTTTATTTGTCATTGTTATTTACTTATTTATTTGACCAGAGAGAGAGAGAGAAGGAAAGTGAGAAAGCAAGCTGCTAGGTCTGGGACTTGAACTGCAGTAACCAAGTGGGGAGTCCAGCACCTTAATCACCACACCATCTGCCAGCCCCACTTATAAGTAATTTTAACATCAGACATGAATGAAAACGAAAATACACAGATAAACTTCAGCATTTCTCTTTTAGGGAGCTACATTTGCCCCCACTTCACAATAGGTGTGGCCTGACCACATCAAAGTTGAGGTAAATCTGCCAATGAGGAATCTGCTGAAATAGAAGAACTACTGTGTGTGTGTGTGGGTGGTGGGGGGGGGGGATAACTATTTGAAGGGAATTCAGAAAGTTCCTGAAGAATAGATTTAAAGTACAATTTTATTGTGGTGCAAAGAAAACTTTTAAATCCACACATCCTTTTCCCATAATACGCCTTTTCCACGAGCTTTTTGAAGATCCTGCCTCTAGTTTAGATATCTATAAGGAGCTTCTGCTACATATTCTGGAAAAAAAAAAATAGAAAAATCACTTGAAACCATTGCAAACAACTGAAGATAAACGTACACAGGTATAAACAAAGTACCTGTATCTGTATCACATCGTCATTTCAATTCCACATAAGAGTCTCAGGAAGAGAAAGAGATAAACAGTACAGGTAAAGTCACACAACTTTGTATTCAATAAGTATTTGCCTCAGAGCTATGGGAGATGAAGACATGAATCAGCTCTTCGTAAGTTGCTCTCTGTTCCCAAGGGCCTTTTAGAGTGTGATCATCTCACCCTGCTGAATATCATTTTATGATTTTCATATAAAACACAGCCCCTAGACATAAGCAATCTTCTTCAACTGCTACTTAACCAAAGCTTTTCTTTTGGGGTTAATTTTCTCTCTCTGTTATTGTCTCTTCACATGATTACTTTAGAAACTTATTCTTAAAGTAAGATGCTTTAATGTGTCTGTGTAAGCATGCATATCTCAGGTTCTAGAGCTTCCTGTCCAGTTGCAAGTCACTGGCACATGAAACATTTAAGTAACAACAAAGTTGTTATATGTTCGTTCTATAGTGGTAAAGTGGTCATTGTGTCCTCCTGGAGTTCAGAAAATAGGGTAGGTGGGGTGGTTAAGGTGCTGGACACTCCCACATGGCTGACCATGGTTCAAGTCCTGGACCTGATGACTTGCTTTCTCACTTCCTCTCTCTCTCTGCATCTGTCTGGTCAAATTAAAATAAATGAATAAAAAAATAAGATTAATCAAACAATTATTTTATAAAAGAAAATAGGAAGGGTGCATGTTGGTGTACTGGTCAGCAAAGGCTTTTATGGAACTCTAGCACATGAACTGAGATGTTTTATATCTCGTGTAGATTATAAGCACATATGTTAAATAAGTTTTGTTTAATTAGCCTATAATTTACTTAAAATATTTGACAGGCTGCTTTGGGTCTTGTGATGATCTAGTTTCTTTGTCAATGCCAAATAAACAAACACCGTGAGGTAGATACTATTATTATGCTCTATTGTACTTTATTGCCATTATATGTATAGGGGGCTTAGACTCACCTCTGCTCCTGTCAATTCAGAAGTGAGATTATGCTCAAGTGAAGGCCAAATAACTGACTACTGATGCCCTACAATTTAAAAAATCCTGAAATGACATTTATATGTCCCAAAGGACCACAACTTCCCCTCAGCTGTCATCAGAGTTCATTCTCAAAAATCCTCAAACACTTTACTGATCTGATGCAAATCACTTTGAATGTCATCACTTTTTACACCTCCAAGTGAAGGAAAAATCTGAGAGGTCATTTCAAAATTGATGACACAAACAAGAGTTGAAGAGTTCTGAGTGCTTAGAGGTAGATATGATCTGACTTTCTATAAAGAAGAAGGGGGAAGGAAAGAGTGAATTTAGGACCTCTAAAAAAAAAAATCTTCATCTCTTGCTATACACTTATCAAAAGTTTCCTTGCTTGGAAACAAACATAGTTGACTAGACTTTTCAATGAATGCGACTTAAAAAACCCTGAAAGATAGCCTGCAATAAAATAATAAATGTCAAGAAGATGATGGATTCATGAGGAACCCTGAATCCAAATGATACCAAATTCCATTTATCTGAAATGATTCACAGTGAGGATTACCAGACTGTAACAGGTGGCTACTTTTAAGTACAGATGCTAAATGTCATACCTGCAGATGGTTCATCAGTAGAACATGTAAAAAACATCTTAATTATATATTATGAAGCCTTTTCATAAAAAATTAAAAGATAGGTATTCATTATGCTTGTTTGAGTTATATCACTGAGTACAGATGCTGTTATGAGTTAGCTGGTGCTTTAATCAAAACAAGTATCAGTGGATCAATTTAATGATATGAAAGTTCTGACTTCAGGTTGGAAAGTTTCAGGCAATGCAAATTTCTTGCAGTTTCTTGATTTATGCATCAAAGCAGAAAACGTTCCTCCACTAGAATCCCACATCAATACGTGCCAGGGCAAAGAAAGAGATACTCAGCTAGTCATCCTTAAATAGAAGCTTTCCAACTTAACTTGGACAACTCCTGTAAGCATATCGTACCTGGATCCCAAAGGTGAAAACATTTAATTCCTCATATGGACTTTGGAATCACTGTAACTGATTTATACATATAAAAAAATAGGTAAAGAATAGAATAGCGTAATGGCTATGTCGCTGGATACGTAGTCATGGTTCGCGTCCCAGACCCAGTGGCTTACACGCCGGGCGCGTTGCGTGCATGCCCAAGATGAGAGGAGAATGATTGCGGCATGGCCATCCCCCCTGGGGGGTGATTTCTCGCTTTCTGTCTCTATACATATAGCAAAAACCTCTCCAAAAAAAAAAAAAAAAAGAATAGGTTATTCATATGCATATACACTTTACTGTGATTGGCCAATTTATACATAGGCATGGCCAGAATGACTTACCTATTGCCAAATAGCAAATCCACTCTTAAAGATAATTTAATTCCGTTTTTAGCATATTCTTTATTTTCTTTTTAGTTTTTAGCATATCATAAAAGTACCTTATACTCTGAGTCCTGTCTGTCCCTCTCTAGACTGATGTTCTGGCCAATGGTGAGTGGTTTAATTCCACTTCCCCAGCTCCCCAAGTAGGTGGTGTAAGAAAACCTTAATGTTTTTCTTCTCATTAATATGGAATACAAATAAAACTTCGGGAAATTTTCAGTTTAGAAAAATAAAAATCTCTGGGTCTGGCAGGTGGCATGGTGTTAAGACACTGGATTCCCACATGGCCGACCATGGTTTGAATCTTGGACCTGGCCACTTGCTTTCTCACTTTCTCCCTTTGTCTCTCTGGTCAAATGAAAAAATAATAGATAACATTAAATAATCCTTTAAAAAAATAAAAGAAAATTATTAGATTCTGAGTGGGATTTCATTAAGGGCAGCTCTCCAAATTATTTGAGTCGCAGCAAATCCTCTTGGTTTACGTATGACTGCAGGTGGTAGCGATAGTGTATTTGTTAATCAGCATTCTCTTTGCCTGATATTTCCTATCCCATTTCATCTTTATGAAAAATGGAGATTCAAAATTTATCTATCGGACAGTGCTCAGTTCTCTAGATGTATGACCCTATCTGAAAAATAGGGCAATAGTGATGCCATTCTATTGTGTAGGGTTGTGTGCGTATGTGTTACATCTTTGAACATATTTTAAAAAAACAGAAGTGCCATGTAAATTGAAGGCTTACTGTGCATGGTTTTAAAATAAAGCCAAATTTAAGAAACTTTCTTAGAACTCTGAGCAACACGATTTGTAAACAGCAAGCCCAGAGTCAAGTCTGCCAGTAATTAAATGCAGATGCCTGGGAATTTCTGTGAGAGAAGTTCTCTTCTTTTTTTTTTTTCCTGTTCTCCTCTTTTTAATTCAAATGAGCAAAACAAAACAAAGCCTTCTATTTTTAATTATGATGAT
This sequence comes from Tupaia tana, assembly GCA_026018925.1. Lineage (NCBI taxonomy): Eukaryota > Metazoa > Chordata > Mammalia > Scandentia > Tupaiidae > Tupaia > Tupaia tana. The sequence goes on from JAKSZU010000003.1 coordinate 154,228,481, forward strand.
AAAATTATATAACATAATTACATTAAAAATAAAACAGCATAGGAGAGAAAAATAGAAAGTAGAAGTATATTACATTTCTCATTCCTACCTCCTAGCAGTACCACCATAAACTATTTCTTATATATCCTTCTTAAGACTCTTTTGCAAAGACAAACCCATCTATTTACATATCTGTATACATATATTTATCCTTTACACATGGAACAGTGGGCCTTACCAGAAGAAATGCCTGCCAGAATTTAGATTTCTCATTTTTTATTCTTATTTAGCAAGAGAGTATCAGCTGGTTCAACTTATTGGCATAAACAGATAATCACCTTATCATCCCAAGTAGTAAATCCATGAAGACTGAATAATCTGATTGTCCAAGAAAGTGGGGCATAACCAGGTTCCTCAGACTTGAGAGAAATGCCTACCACCTTAGTACTCACGGAACAAGAATGGGTTTCTAGGTCTAGGAAGTGATCAACTTTGGAACCTGTACTAGAACACCCTTCCGGGGTTCAGCTTAAAATTAAGCAACTTGTAGTGAGCTTCTTTCTTTATTTTCTTTTTTCATTATTTTCATTTATTTTGTAGTGAGCTTCTTTTAAAAAGCAAGCTAGACAGTATAATTAAACTTAGGAAACTTCAGCTTATTCTGCTGAGGAAGAGAGACCGGCTTCCATAGCACGGCTCCTAGGGCCACAGAGGCGTCCTGGCAGGCACGTGTGCGTTCTGTTTAGACAAGCTTTGCCTGTTGCACAGCGTTTGTCCAGCCTGGAAGTGTGATGGTAGTAAAGAAAATAAACTCATGTTTTCACTCTGTCTAAGGAACAAATATTCAAGTTTCCTTTCCTTCCAAAGTAGCCGAAGTATTCTTAGGACTTCAGCTTGGAGAGAGATAAAAAAGGAGCAATACCACTCCAGGGTGAAATCATGGACATAGCAGACTATGAGGGGAGGCGGGTGCTTGGTCAGTTCATATACATGCATCGATATGTACACTTCTTTCTTGGGATCTCCCACAAAGAGAACTGGACAAAAGTCAAATTTTGAAAGTGTATCTGTGTCTCTTAGGTATTTTAAAATATGGAGTTATATAACTTAAAATAAGTGCTCCACCAAGTATGTGAAATTCAATCTGGGAATATTGGGAAGAATCTCAGAGGAATAGACAAATCTCATCAGTAGTGGCTGAAATAGATAGGCTCAGGGACCAGTGAGAATGCCAACGATAGCGCCATGTCACATCAGGTAGTATGCTGTGGGCAAAGCAAATGAACAGTGGTTTACATATGAATCTCACGCCAGAAGGTGGAACAGGGAATTCTCTGGAATAAAAGCAGCTTCTTATATAGCCAATGCTGATTTGCTCCAGAATAAGTTATAAGAGAGATTTGGTCATCTTTTTTTAAAAAAAAAATATGTATTTATTATTTCCATAAAAGAGAATGATTTTCACTTTCGGCCTCAACCAGCCCAGATCAGACATCTACACTCGTGTGCCAAGTGGATACAGGAAAGCCTTTAGACATAAATCCAGAATCTTCCCCTGCCAGGTCCAGGTGAGGTACCGCTGCACAATCTGACCCCAGGGGTTTGTTTATTTTTCACCTGTTGGTAATTCTCTTTACAGATTATGTGCATTTTAGCTAGTTTAAACTTTGAAGGTTCTGTCCATGTTTGTAGAATAAATTTGGTATGATCCATTACCCAGAGCATTGCAACTTTCTTTTCTCACCTCATGTATCTCTGCTATCCTTTCACATTAGGACATAGCACTTACCTACCTCTATCTTCTCAATGGTTGCGTAAAATGGTCACATTTTACAACAGTATCATGAATAACTTAATTGATTCCTCATAATCTGTCATTTGGGTTGTTTTCAGTTCTTTGTAAATACAAACAATGTTGCAATAACCATATTCATGCTCATATTTGTTAGTGTAATCTGCAGATTAAATTCCTCAAACAGGATTCCTTTGCCAAAGAGATGATGCATTTTGAATTTGATACTTATTGCTGATAGCACTCCAAATTATTTTATTTGTTTCTACTCCACCCAGGATGTAAGAGAGTTTGTCTTTCTTTGTAGGGATAGCAACACTTTGCAGAGGTAGTTTCAAAGTTCTTGTAATGTTACTTAATGTCAATTCTATTCAGCTCAGAACATCTCCATTCCTTGGGACCAGCAAACGCCATAGTGACAATGTTGCCAGACTCCCATGTAGTGGACTATGGTTCGAGTCCCGGACCCGGTGGCTTAAACTCATGTTGGGTACGTGTGCACCCAAGGTCCCGAGAGGAGAGTGGAGGGGAAAGGATTGCAACGTGGCCATCACTTTCTGTCTCTCTGTCTCTTTCTGGTGAGTGCACACACCCTATAGCAAAAACCTCTCAGGGGGAAAAAAAAAAAAAGACTCTATTCCCACCCTTCCAAAGTACTGATCCAAGTTAACTCCTTCAGGATAATAAAGAGATAAAGTGGGCATTTTATCTCTGAGTCTCTACTTCTGAGAGATGATATTAGCCCAGCAATATTGCTTTTCTTTATAAAAAGCAGCTGCCAGTTTTCTTTAGAGCACTTCACACTCACAGTTTTGCAGGCACAAATGCCAAGAAGGTGTGTGGTACACCTGCTGATTCACAGTTCCATTTGAGAAAACTACATCAAAGCAGCTGAAGGTGCTGGCTCAATTTTGGTTACACCCCACCCTCTTCTCCACTTCCCCTCAACACATCCACACACAGATGTTGTTCACACCTTCTCGTTTATGGCACCTCCAGTTAATCTTGCTGATTCATTTACTTATCACGCAGTTATGAGATACTGATATTACCAAGAAAGAAACACTCCTTAGAAAGGTAACACTTCTAGAGGCTATATAAGCAGCAAGAGAGGGCAATTTCAGAATACTTACACAGCAACACTTTTAATTCTTAAGTGAAACTTGACCAAAGTGAAATCTCTCCTGTCAAAATCCATGCAGGTTCAGTTGCTTCTGGTATGGTCATTGTTCATGTCACATGCAGTGTTTTGCACCCAGAATGCTTCCCTTTGACTTGATGGTAATAAACGAAATTAAAATTTAAAAAAGCTATTATTTGTGTCAAAGAACACTAGGGAAAAAATTGAGGAAAGGACTTTTGGACTTGCTGATTAAAGAAGGGGAGTCTGGAAAGACCATTCTACTTCCTATGTTTAACCCACAGTTTTGGGCGTCATAGTAATGGTAAACTTCTTACCATAGCTATACCAGGGCTCCAGAGGTTGACTACCAGGGTTGGAATCTAAGATCTTACCCATCCGTGGCAAATTAGGCACATTGGTGATTTTGAATGAAAGAGCCTAATATTCTTTTTTGAAAAAATATTTAATTTTATTTATTAGTAGTATTTTTAAAATTTGACCAAAGAGGGAGAAAGAGAATAGGAAAATGAGAAAGCATGCTGCCAGATCCGGAACTTGAACAGCAGTCGGCCATGTAGGAGTCCAGCATTTCATCTACCATGCCACCTGCTGGTCCCGTATTTTGTATATTTATACAGCTATCTTTTTTTAAAAAGACTTATTTAATTTTATTTATTTATTCATTTATTTCAATTTGACCAGAGAGAGAGAGAGAGATGCACACACACACACACTGGGGGGGGGGGGGGGGGCAGGGTAGCGGATAGTGAGAAAGCAAGCTACCAGGTCTGGGACTCGAACCACGGTCAGCCATGTGGGAGTGTCCAGCAGCTTAACCACCATGCCACCTGCTGGCCCTGAAAGAGCCTAATTTTCAACTCATGGAATTTATACTATAGATAGGAAGTCATAAAATAAATGAATAATTATGGTAGTTTTATACAAAGTTAGAAATATCAAGGAAATTTAAAAAGGTAATATGATACCTTAGTCCAGATTACATAGAAAGCAACATTATAGGGGTGATGGAAGGCATCTTTGCAGGGGTACCATTTGAGCTAACACCAGAATAATGAGGTATTTGAATAATTTGGGGGAGGGGGCGGTGCAGGGGTAACCAGGCAAATAAGACATCTCTAAGTAGGAAATTAACTTTGTATATCATTAGAAAAAAGAAATTACTGCCAAAGGGCACATGCACTCACCAGAGAACCAGAAAGGGAGAGAGAGGGAGAAAGTATCTCCAATGCAGTATCATCACAACACAGTCCCTTCTCCTCCATTTCTCCATCTTGTTGGGAATTTGAGAATGTAAGCATATTTGCCAGGCATGTTTTTCAAACCACTGGGGCCAGATTCCAACTGCAGTTGGCCATATGGGATCCAGTTCCTTTAACCACTAAGCTACAGGCCACCCCCATGCCGAATCAATGTAATGACCAGTTCAACTGTAGCTTCTCATGCTATAAAGTCAGAGAGGCAGTTCAACCAGGTCATAGAGAAATATGATAAGGAGGATGAAATTTGGTATTCAGGACATAGACTGTGGTATTATCAGTTCTAGCTGAAAAAGTTTGGTTAAAGCCTGCATTATTTTTCCTTAGAAGAGTTTTAGCCTGTGTTCTCCATAATTAACATGGAAGTTTTCTGTCTTTTGAGGTTGATCTGACCTATTCCTGCTAGACAGGGTGGTCAAATCCAAATGAAGTTTTGGTATCAATGTCATAACAGGAATTTAATCCCCCTTATGTTCATGGCTTGACCCTATAGAGCAAAGTATCTATGAAGTTGACTTTTTTTTTTTATGGTAACTCTTAAAACATTTTTCTCTGAAGTGTTGGAAAAGGTAAAATTGGCAAATTCATCTCTCCACTCTTTGTTGCCATTTATCATGACACGCAAATTATTAGGGAGACTAGAGCAATGGCTGACCGGGGAAGTGATTGCCTAATGTTACCCAACGTGGGAAGTTTTCCTATCATGTTGGCTGGCATTAGAACGTCAATTATGTGCAGTCTTTTGAGGCAGAACTTCCTTGGTCTTCTCTGCATTGTTTCAGGACCCTAGAAACAAAGAGTAATACATCTGAGGTCATCAGTGCCAGTTCTCCGCCACTTTCCACTGGGTTCATGTCACATTCACCTTTTCATTGCCTGTATTATGGTCACTATTAATGATACTCTCCTGGGTGGCTATGAAGTTGTATCTCTTACTGACTAGGGTATCATTCACAGTGAACATTAATAGGGTTCCATTAATAAGAGTAGAATGTGGGACCAGCAGTTAATGTCATGCTTGCATCACTGGACTCCCATCAACAGATTTTAGTTCTGGACCCAGCGGCTTAAGCCTCATGCTGGTCATGTGTGTATGTATGGCCAAGATCCTGACGGCAGAGCGCAGCAGGGATTATGGTATGGCCAGCCCCCTAGAGGGTGATTTCTCACTTACTGTCTCTCTGTATCTCTCTGGAAAGCACACATGCCCTATAGTAAAAATCTCTCTAGAAATAAATAAATAAGAGGAGCATACGAACCAAAATCTCCTCATAATGTTGAATAAAATCACAAAGATATATTGGAATTGTTTTAAAAAAAAGTCATGATGTATTTTTACATAGAAAAACATTTTTAAAAAGTCATGACTTTTATGATGACCCAATATTAGCTAAACTGATTACCTAATGTTTTTCAACTGTTCTTTAGGAAATACACACATTCTTTAGCAGATTTTTTTTAGAGAGAGAGAGGGATTTTTTGCCATAGGGTGTGTACACTAGCCAGAGAAACAGAGATAACAAGAAATCATCCCCCAGGGGGATGGCCATGCTGCAATCTCTTTTTCTTTATTTTCCTCTAGAGATTTTGGGCATGCATGTATGTATGCCTAGCATAAGTTTAAACTGCCAGTCCGAGACTCGAATCAGAGTCTACTACGTAGGAGTCCAGTGACGTACATCACCTGCTAGTCCTCTGTAGCAGATATTAATGTTCTGGTCCATATATATTGTAGCCAGTGGCAGTAGCATTTTCATGAGGTTGACAGCATCCCACCCTCATAATCTCTTCTTCTCTGTCTTAGGGCTATTTCTGACACCACAAGATCTCCACTGTAAGCAACCAGAATTCAGAATTATAAACTCCAGAAGTCAACAATCAACCAATGGGGGTGTAAATGCCTATGGATAGGAGCCCTAGCCTTGCTGTCATTTGATAGGAAGATTCTGAGACAAATCCTTTATGATTCCTCTAGGCGTTCTAAAGAGATTAAATCCCAATTATCCTCTGTTGTAACTCACTCATTAACACCATCCTTTTTGACTTTTCTTATTATCTGACTCTCTACTTCCTTGAGATTCACCTCTGAAACAAATAATGTGCACCTGCATCTTTATTATGGGGAGAAGTCCAAACAAAGACACATACTTTATTTTATTTAAAGTTTATAACTATGCTGAGTAGCAGTATTATTGTTACTAGGATTCCTATCTTGTTAATGGATAGATACATTTCTATTCCACTACAATGACCATTCATCTATTCTAGGAATACAGGTGTTTCAAACAAGTAGGGAGGTCAATATGCAGGAATATGTGTAGGAAACTAGTGTTGGCATTTTTTAGAAGACTAATTACATCAGAGAATTAACTGCACCAATAGAATATATTCTCTGTATTTGTGACTTTATTCAAACTATTTCTTCTATTTAGAATTTATTCTCTACTTTCATGTGGAGAAGCCATTATCAGCCTGAATAAAAAAAAAAAAAATAGCATTTTCATTGTGCAGTATTCTGTATTGCTATAAAAAATCATAATTTATCTCTTCTCTTTGACCTCAAAGTTCTTGCTAATATCTAAATTACATAAATATTTAATATATGTTTATTTGTGTGTATTCTATTGGTAGGATATTGAAAACAAGCAAGAAGAATTTCTCTTTCAAATTTAATATGGAATTATTCTGACAAATTCAGCACATCTTATTGATATTGATTCAAAATTATTATATGCATAGTAATTGCTAGCAGCATATTAATTTGAGGGGATTTCCTTTTTTTATGAAAATTTCTTAGTTTATTAATCCTCTCATGAACAGTCCGCACAATCACCACAGATAGTCATTACAGATTCTTTATGCTTTCAACTGTTCTCCAATCTCCAGCTCACTTTTTGCCAGCACCAAAATTGGCTTTTGCAGTCCCCTTGACTTTCTTCATTCTGTTCTTGCATTCCTTTCACTGTTTTCTTTAAATCTTTTTCTTCTCATAGAGGCCATGTCTTGCAAGTCTATATTTGGGTTCCGTTTTCTTCACATAATCCAAAGAATCATAAATCATGCCAAAGCCAGTTGTCTTGCCACCACCAAAATTGGTTCTGAACCCAAACACAAAGATGACATCTGATGTGGTCTTGTACATCTTTGCTAGTTTTTTCCGAATTCCTGTCTTAGGTACTGTTGCCTTCCTGAGGTGAAGGACATCGATGATCACTTGTTTCCTCTGAAGTAGTCGGTTGGCCATGAATTTCCTAGTTCGGATAATAACTGTGTCATTCGTGATGATGGTATATCCTCAAGCAGACAGAGAGAATGAGGAGATTTCGATATTAAGACTTTTAGGAAAGATATGTATAGTATTCATACCTTTTCCTAAATAACTTAGTGAAGTTACATAGTTATCTTTGAAAGGCCCAACTCATTTCTTGCTAAATGCATGTCCAGAGGCTATGTAGTTGATGGTGCCAGCAGGTAGAGTAGTGGTTAAGGTGCTGGACTCCCATGTGGCAAACTATGGCAGCTTGAAACTGACACCAGGCACGTGTGTGTGTATGCCCTAAATTCCAAGAGGAGAACGGAGGAGAAAGGATTGCAATGTCGCCATCCTTCCGAGGGGGTTATTTCTCGCTTTCTGTCTCTTTGTCTCTGTCTCTCTGGCAAGTGCACATGCTCTATAGTGAAAATCTCTCTCAAAAAAAAAAAAAAAAAAACTTAGTTGATGTTATGGTTTCAAGTTTTCTCCAAAAGTTCATGATTTTTTTTTTTTTAATTTGGATGACCCTCAGAAATTCATATGTTAGAAATCGATAGTATTGTCAAAATATGAACTGAAAACTCAAATTCCTTCATAGAGCCTTTGGGCATGTAAAGTAATTAGGATGGGGCTCTCATGACCGAGTTCTGACATAGTCATAGGAGAGAACTGAGGCAGGCAGAGGCCACATGGATACAGACCCCATGCTCTGCTCTGCTCCATTTCCTCCTTTCTGGCATAACGTTAGGCTTTTATACTTTCCAGTCACCAGAACAGTGAGTCGTTAAATCAAATCACTTCTTTTATAAGTTTCTCAGTCTCAAGTATGTCTGCTAGAAAACCAATAACAGACAAGGGCAGTTGATAAATGTGTTGGATGCCAAGTGAGTTTCCTACAATTAACTTGATTTTGAAACTGTCTTAAGTTAGCTTCAGGTCCCATAAATTGAAGATGCTGGTCCCTAATAAGACTATACTGACTTCAGAGCCAGCTTTAAGTGGGATCCCCTGGCTACCTGCACTTCCGCATGTACAGCTAATTACACATTTAGGGCTTCCCACAACCATCTTACAGTCAATATTTTACTGGAACATCTCAAAAAATATAGAAAAGCACTATATCTATGATTTCCATTCTAGGGGCTAGTGGGAGCCACTGAACTCCCACTTGGTCCACTGTGGTTCAAGTCCCAGACCTGGTGGCTTAAAACTCACACCAGGCGTGTGTGGAGACACCCAAAATCATGAGAGAAGAATGGAGGAGAAGGGATTACAAAATGACCATTCCTTGCAAGGGGGTGATTTCTCATTTTCTGTCTCTGTCTCTCTGGCAAGCACATACACCACCCTATAACAAAAATCTCTGGAAAAAAATATATATGGTTGCCATTCTATCAGGAAGGGCACTTATGAGCAGCTAGATGAAGAGATGTACAGGGCAAAATAGAGAAGGACCACAGGAATTTTTGTCCGCCTGGAATAAGGACCACTCATCTCACTTGTGTTCATCATCTAAGAAGCTTCCTAGAACCTGATATACAGATAACTTTATCAGGGCTAATTATTCAGGCATGAGTGATTAAATCAAGGCTAAGAGTACAAGATTTCTAATTGCTGCATTGATATTTTTTTTTTGTTTTGTTGTTTTGATGACTATCACGTATACTAAAGCTCTCTGGGTGCCCTAATGTCACCTCATCAGTACAACAAAAATATTTCTATCACTCAGCAAATTCCAAGAATTTTTAAAACTCTGTGTTAGGAATGGGGGAAAAACACCAAATATAGTTTTTATTATACCACAGCATATATGAGTTTTTCTAATAACTGTTTAATAATTAGCCACTTTATTGGATGTTCTGATGGTTTCAAAATCCTTTTTCATTTTATATGTATGGGTCATCTAAATGTACAATTATACTATATACAAATAAATGTTTCTCTGCCTTTCTAATATATGTAATGCTTATTTCACTTTTTTTCTAATGGCCATACCTATTATTTTCCATATTAGCTTCCCTTATGTAAATAATTTAAATGTAGAGATTCAAAACAATAAATATTGTATTATTATTTACAGTCTTGCCAACTGGCTAAGCGATAGTTTTGGTCTGGGCTGGTCCAGCTGGGCTGATAGTCTAGGATGGTCTGGTTGTTGGCTTCATGTCAGCTGTGACAACCAGACACAACTTCATCCTGAATCTTACCATGCAACAGGTTAGCCATGTCATTCTCATGTTGGTAGATTAGTAGAATTCTTAAGAATAGCAAGACACAGCGAGCCTTACTACTCTAGAAGTACTTTCGAGCTCCTACTTGTGTCATATTTACTAAAGTCCCTTTGGCCAAAAACAAGCACATATCCAAGCCCCAATCTGAAGACTAAAGAAATATATTCCACATTTTACCTTTGAATGAAGGTAGCTATATCATCAGATGACAAAGAGACATTAGTAAAGGAATGAGATAAATTTCTTGCCATTTTGTAATCAGTGACACTTTTAGGATAATATTTAATAACACAAGTGACAGTAAACATCATGGTCCTCATTTTTTACTTTAAAAATATACTTATTTTTAACCTCTCCCTCTTTTATGATAGAAAGTGTGTACATATGCATGAGTGTTATAGAGAGAGAGACAAAGAAATAGCACTCTCAAAAGGCTCTTGTCATGCTGTGGTCCCCTTTTCCTAACCCCTACTTCCTCAGATTCCTTGACGTTCACACACGTACCCAGTGTGTTTTTTAGGTTGATCCAGGATCTAGACCATAGTCTCCACATGACTTCCTGCACTGCAGGGTGTTAGTGTTACAACTGCACCACAGTAATGAGACCAGTAATAATTATTATTATTATTTTTTTTTTTTAACTATTGAGTATGGTTTGGCCATATGATAAAACACTCTTTTAAAAAATCTTTTGCCCAGTCCAGCCATAGTAGCTCATGCTGGTAGATGCTGCTACTCGGCATGCTGAGACCATTTGGAGGCCCAGTTAGATTCCCAGCCTGCCGTAAGAGCTGGATACTCTAGCACGTGCTCGTGGCCCCAGCTGCATGGGAGACTGAGCCAGAAGATCATGACCTTGGCCAAAACATAGTCTCTTTCCTTGTGTTTCACAATTCTACTTTCTTTCTCCTTTCATGAGTACCATTTCTTTTCCTTTTCTTTTTTTTTTTTTTTTTTTTTTTTGGAGAGGTTTTTGCTATAAGGCACATGCACTCACCAGAAAGACAGAGAGAGACAGAGAGATAGAAAGTGAGAAATCACCTCCCAGGGAAATGGCCATGCCGCAACCCCTTCTCCTCCATTCTCCTCTCGAGATCTTGGACATGCACGCACACACACCCACCATGAGTTTAAGCTGCTGGGCCCGGTTGACTACATGGGAGTCCAGCGACATAGCCATTACACTAACTGCTGGTCCCATGAGTACCATTTCTAAATTTAACTCTTTAATTTATATCATGCTTCCTTCTACTCTACTAAATACAGATATCTGTTTGGTTCCTTTCTCAGCCTTATCTCTACATATACTTTCTCAGAGTCTGTCCTCCTTAGTACTTTATATATCCTGCCTATAAATTTCCAAATATTTATCTACATTTCAGATACACTCTAATATCTAATTTTTCTAACTAGTTAGTGGACATTTTCACTTGGATAATGTTCTATTAACTAAAACTTAACATGTTAAAAATATTTTCATTTAACTTATGCACACTGTTCTGGCGCATTATTTCCAGATATTCCAAATTTAAGCTTTATTCATATTCTTTCCTGTGCCATTAAAGAAGCTTTTTATTGTTTTTTTTTTTAACTGTCCTTCTTTCATATATATTTCCACCTCTCAAGAGATGACCAGAGAATCTAACTTTGGATCATTATGAAATAACCTCTTTAAGTTGAATCACCTGATAAGAGTACCTTAGACCAATATTTGAGCTCCTGAAATTAATATCCTCAGAAATGTTCTGGTTCAAATTCTCACCAATGTTCTCACAATCAATCTTCCTTTCAATTATTGGAAATACCCACTACCTTTCCAATAAGATCTATCCTCACTTGTTTCCCTCTTACTTACCCTGTTTCTATTGCCTTCCACCTTAGAATTCTAGCTGACTTAACAATTGCTACTAAGTGAGTGGTTATAGTCAATGAATCTTCAGAGACAACATGAAATATTCACTGCAGTTTGGAAGCTAAGAACAGGTGAAATAGAAAGAAAATCCTATTTATATAGTCACGATGGAAAAGCAATAGTCCATGATAAATCTCACTTGAGTGACCCCAAGATAGTCTCCTCGCTGAAGGTGAAAATTGGGATCGGATACGTGCACCCATTCTACCAATATAAAGGAGATGGGGGGAGGAGAAGAGGAGATAATACTTTATTTTAGTTTAGTTTAGTTTAGTTTAGTTTTAGTTTTTGCTATTAGGTGCCATGTATTCACTAGAGAGAGATTGACAGAAAGAGAAAGAGAGGGAAATGAGAAATTATTACCACACCACCCCCCCCCCCCCAGAGGTGATGACCATACCATGGTTTCTTCCCCTTCATTCTCCTCTTGGGATTTTGGTGAATTTGGGGACACACACATGCCAGTGTACTTCAAGCCACCAGGTTTGGTACTTGAACTGCTCAGTCGGTCAGTCAGTCTTGTAGGATCCAGCTGACCCAACCACCATGCCACCAGCTGGCCCAGGTAGTGTGGTTATTTCTACATGACTCTGGAAAAAAGGACAAAAGACACAAACTTTACCCTCAAATTCCAGGCTCAAGTCAGGCAAGGATCTAAGAAAGTAAATGACATTGCTGAAATAATTCCTTGTTTCTTGTAACTGCAGGGCTGACACTTCTGAAAACCAGGGTCACAGAGTCATTCTGTGGGTTAATGAATTACAACTCCAGTTGAATGCACAACATTGTCAGAGCTCTTCTATGAAAGTTAAGACCCTGAAATTTTTTTTAAGTTATAACCTAATCATTGTAATCAAGATTTCTTGGAGGGCCCAGAGGACTTCTGAAATGTTTTCCATAGAGCTGCCTTCCTTGAGGAAGTCATGACCTGCCTTTCATTACTGTTCACTTGGAAACAAAAATTTGCATTCAGAATTGTCCCCAGAGTGAAAGGCAGAATCACAGTGATAGCCAGTAGTAATTCATTAATTTTTATTATTAAAAAATAATGGGAAAATGATTTAGTGAATGCTTAATCAAGGAAGTAGGGGCATAATTTTGGTCAGGCTCAATTTATTGTTATATGTGAACTTATAGTAGATTCTGCATTAAACAAGCTTGTGAGGCATTCAGCTTCTCTTTTAACAGTTTGCTAAATTGGACAATGAAACTTTAATTTATGGTGAACCTACGTAAATGACTTTTAAGGCCAGAGAAAAGCTGGCACAATGTAGGCAGAGATATTTAAATGTTTGGGAAAGCAGAAGCATGCTTGCCTTCCTGCACTTTTCTTTCACTGGGTTTTCTGATAGAGTCCAAAAGGCTCATTTTTCTTATCATTCACCATAAGTTGATTTGTGAAGCACTACAATGTTTTTTTCTCCTCTCGGGAGAAAACAATATATCTGTTTTCTCTTGATCTAAAATATTAAGGTTTACATGTACAAATGAATACTTTTTTCCAGTAGAGTGGCAAGAAGTTTGACTGTGAAGTGGAGGTGAAAGCAACTGACTCCTAGAGGCAAAAATGTATCTGTCCAGCATTCTAGGCATAGCTGATGATGGGCTTAACTATGGCGTTTAAGTACAGCTATGAGCCCAGATATGGCAGCACAGGTGGTTTGGCAGCCCAGGTATTAGGGCACGGGTGCACTGGAGCCAGATGGGAAGTCTGGGTTCAAATTCTGGGTCTACCTGAACTCAGTGGGTGTGCCTGTATGCTCCTGTGATTGTGGCTGACTGGGAGCTTAGAGAGAGGAGGATCTTGACATTGCCAGACCCTATCAAGAACACCCTTCTCTCCACCCCGCCCCCACCCTACCAGCACTCACTAATGAAATAAATAACAAAAAGGACAGTTCTTAATTGGAAGTAATTTTCTGTTCCATTATAGAATTATCAAATGGGAAAGTCACTGATAGATTTAGAAGTATAGAATCCTAGGTATAGAAATAAAAATAAAAAAGGCATAGTAGTTAAGGCTGCTGAATTCCACATGACTGACTGCACAGTTCAAAGTCTAAACCCAACAGCTTGAAAAACCCACCAGGCTTGGGTGCCCAAAATCCCAAAAGGAGGGAGAGACGGGGCATAAGGGATTGTGGTATGACCATATCCTACACAGGGTACTTTCTTACTTTCCGTTTCACTCTTTTTCTGTCTCTCTCTAATAAGCATACATGCTCTCTGAATTTTTTTAAAGGAATTATATCTAACATTTCAGTGACAATGAGCATAAGTAGGTGGAAGAGGTAAAGATTAAACCACACGTGCTGTCAGTGAAAACTGCCATTATCGCTGCTTCTAAATATTGGAGAACCAACAAAGAGAAATACAAATAATAGTTTCACTGTGAGGAAGTAATACTGCTGACAGTTATTCTTGAGAACTATTTACTATTATTATCATATTACCATATGCACAATAACGATTATGTGTAATATGAATATGTGCCAGATTAATTTAGGAAAAATTTCATTTGATTATAATTTTAAACTCTGTTTTCTGCGCTCAGTTTTCTGTTGCTAGGGTGGCATGATCACCTGCTCACACTCAAAATAAGACCATAAAGAACAATGACTGTAACATTTAATAAATGTTTGCTGAGCAAAATATGCCTTTCTTTCCTAAGCACAGAAATCATAGACAGTTTATATTTTGTGTGTCCTGTAAAGAGTTCTAAGGTGAAAGCTCTAGAAAAGATGAGATGGAGGAAGACAAAAGCTAGGCTTCATATTTAATCTATGCAACAAGCTAAGTGCAGGAAGACTTGTGATGGGGCCCACAAGGAAACGTTAAATGTGGTGAGAGTTGGCAGGGGCCAAAGTAGGTTAAGGAATAACTTAAATATAAAAAATTGAAAGGGATCAAAGCTAAGAGGCCAAACCTTTTGTCAAATCCAAAGGGAAAACATAACAGGTTAGACAATCATGTCAAAAAATTAAGGGAGGGACCAGCAGATTGCATGGTGGTTAAGGGTGCTGGACTCCCATATGGCCTACCACAGTTGGAGTTCCAGACCTGGTGGTGGCTTGCTTTCTCTCTCTCTCTCTCTCTCTGTGTGTGTGTGTGTCCCTCTCTGGTCAAATTATAAATAAATAAATAGATAAATAAATAAATAAATAAATCTTTTTAAAAAACTAAAAAACTTAAGGGAAAGTAAGATTTACTTATTAACATTTTAAATATCTACAATGTTCTTGGTATTCACGTTGAAGAGTTTATAGCCTAACTGGGAAGATAAAAAAAAAGTTTTCAATATAGGAAATGAAACATAGTACCATTTGATGTAAAAGAGTTTCAGACCTCCTGGTGCTTACCACAGGCTGTGTTCCTACACTGATCATACAGAAAGAAGCAGCAGAGTAAACCTATTCTATAAACACCTCAGCCCAGGCCCTGTGCCTTACCTGTCTTGTGAAGGAGAGACATGGAATTGAGAGAGTTTCATTTCAGACAGTTGGAGTGGAGGATACAAATAATTTTCTGAAATAAATAAATACATACATACATACATACATACATACCTCATGCTGAGACTTAAGGAATATATAGGAATTAGTTAGATTTTTGTGTGATAAGTTTGGAGATACTCCAAAAAGGAGAATTAAGTCACCCAGAAGAATGAAGTCAAGATGTAGCCCGAAGGATGAAGCAATTTATAGGCAGGTAAGCACTGGTAGAGCGTAACTTGCAAGGGAGACTATAGCAGGATGGTGGCAACAAGAAGGAAACCTTGAGAAGGAGGTCACATCTCCTCACCACAATGAGGAACCTAGTAACAGTCTGCAGGAGACAGGCAGCCAATGAAAGATTTGGGGGGTTTGATCAGAGAATAAATCATGTTCTTTGATCTGGGACTTTCCTTAAATAAACTTCTGATGCCTCTTTTTTCTCACTCATTACTCACTACTTCCCACTGAGAGTCAATGGAGTGACCTAATTAATGAGTTTGAGGGAAATTGATCTATCACTTCGAGATTATCTCTCGGGTATATCCCTGCCTTTTGAGAGGATGTCTTCTGGTCTGTCCTCTGTTGAGTGGTTAGCTTAGAAGGAAAACCTTTGACGCTGTGAGGGAGACCTGACTGCTCAGCTGTGCTGATGACTGGATCCAGCTGTCTCGCTAATTTAGAGGAGAGTGTTAACATGTCATTTTACTCTGTAGATGAATTCACATTCTACTGTTTTCTTTTCTAGAATAAAGCTGACATTCTGATCTCTAATTAATTTGTTCAAACACAGGGAGAGAAGGGAAAGGATAGAGTATCTTGATATCATAAAACTCCAGTATTTTTTCCTTTTAAATGTATCATTGGTAGTTGTGGTAAAGGTGAATTTCAGAATTATGAAGCCTGTCAAGAAAAATTAATGACTTCTACAAGAGGTGAGAAGATGACAAGTAGTATGCATAAAAAGAAAAAGAAAGAGTTGGGAAATACTTAGAAAATAGGACTCAGTCCTATTTTAAAGTACATAAGAAGAAGGTCACATCTCACCACAGTGAGGAACCTAGGTAACAGTCTGTAGGAAACAGGCAGCCAATGAAATGTTTGGGGGGGGGTGGGGGCGGTTATCAGAGAATGAATCATCTTCTTTGATCTGGTATGAAAAAATATGAAAAAGGAGATATTAAGGAGGGCACTTGAGTCTTTAGTCTCAGTGACCATGTAAATAGCAGGACCACCAACTCAAAGATTCCATAAGAAAGCTCTGATTTAAGAAAGAGGGGATTAGGGGATTCAGGATTGGCCCCATGGCATAGTGGTTAAGGGAACTGGATTCCACAGTTCAAGTCCCAGCCCCAGTGACTTTTAAAAATATGCTCAGGGTCAGCAGATGGCATGGTGGTTAACGTGCTGGATTCCTACATAGCCAACCAAGGTCTGAGTCCCAGGCCTGGTGGCTTGAAAATCATGGCGGACATGACCAAAACCCTAAGAGGAGAATGGAAGAAAAGGGATTATGATATAGTTGTCCCCGCAGGGGGGTGATTTCTGCTCTCCCTCTCTCTGGAGAGTATATTCACTCTATGGCAAAAAAAAAAAAAAAAAAAAAAAAAAAAAAAAAAAAAAAGACACCAGAAAGAAAAGAAAAAGAAAACGAAACATGCCAGAATCATGCCAGGCACATGTGTGTATGTGCCTAAAATCCCAACAGGATGGAAACATAGAGAGGGGATTGCAGTGTGAACACAGCACATTGGTACTTTCTCCCTTCCCATCTCTTCCTGTCTCTCTCTCTCTCTCTCTCTCTCTCTCTCTCTCTATAGTGAACACATGTACTCTGTGGCAATAATAAAAAAGAGTATTTAGGTTTATATTTAAGTTTAAAACATAATATCCAAGTGTAAAGTGGGAGGTTACTCAGAAATACTCTAAAGAGCAAGGAGGACACTGGAATAATAACAAACAATGGACAAAAATTCATTTTCAATGACATATGGTAGAACACTATCTCACTTAGAAGACAACAACCTAGAGAGGAAGAACCATGAAGCTGACACTAAAGCAAAGTAAGTAATATTGTTATAAACAAGTGATAACTAAATATATCAAATCTGGGGACCAGCAGATGGCATAAGGGTGACATCACTGTACTCCCATGTGATGGACCATGGTTCAAGTTCTGGACCCAGCATCTTAAAATTCATGCTGGGCACATGTGCATGCATGCCCCAAATCCTGAGAAGAGACTGGAGGAGAGGGGATTGTGGTGTGCCCATTCCCCTACGGGTCATTTCTCACTCTCTCTCTGGTGAGCACATATGCCCTATAGCAAAAATCTCTTAAAAAAATATACACACTCGTACACACACACACACATACACACACATATATATACACACATAAAATCTGAAAAAAGTTTCATTAGCAAAAGGATTGCAAAACAGTAATTAAATGCAACAGTTAATACCTCCTTAGTGGTATTATAGTTTTAATCTATAGTTAGAGAGTGAAATGACCAAATCTTCATAAAGCACAGACTCCAATAGAAAATAAACTCAACCATATTAAAATTCTGAGCTAATGTTTATTAAAAGAGAATATAAGGAACGTGAAAAGACATATATGTTCTAGAAAAAGATATCAGCAGATATTAAGAGTTTAATATCCAGTAATTCTGTTATTGACATCACAAAATGTCTAATGACCAAAAAGGGGAAAAAAGTATGAAACTTCAATTACAGATGAGAAAATATGAATGGCAGGTACACTTATAAATGTATGCTCAAACTCATTAGAAACCAGAAAAATACAAATTCAACCCAAAAATTATATAGTTTTTGACACTTACCATATCAAGAGAAATAAAATGACTGATAAAGTTAAATGATGTTTGGATGGTTAGTTTATGAGGAACTTTCATTCACTGTTAGTGGGAGTGAAAACTGATGAAATCCATTTTAACACACTTTGGTCCTTTCTAGCAAGACTGAATCTGCACAAGCCCTATGACCCAGGGTTTCCTCTCAATATATCTCATTACCTAGAACAAATATTGTACCAGAAGAGGTGTCTAGAAGTTTCTTTTTTTTTTTTTTTTTTTTTTGAAAGGTTTTTGCTATAGGGCGCATGTGCTCGCCAGACAGACAGACAGAGAGAGACAGAGAGACAGAAAGCGAGAAATCACCCCCCAGGGGGAATGGCCACGCCGCAATCCCTTCTCCTCCATTCTCCTCTCGGGATCTTGGGCACGCACGCACATGCGCCCGGCGAGAGTTTAAGCCACCAGGTCGGGGACTCGAACCGCGTTTGACTACGTGGGAGCCCAGTGACATAGCCATTACGCTAACTGCTGGTCCCTAGAAGTTTCTTATCAACATTTTTTATAATTGCAAATATATGTACATATTTATATGTTTATGCAGGATAAATGTAGAAATAATCCTAGTGTTCTTTGATAAAGAACTGATTAAAAGTTATATAACATATTATATATAAATTATAACTGTATATATCAACATGAGATTAAATAGCTGATAGTATTAAACAAAAAAATCAAGAAGCAATACAGGTAGGCAACACTTGCGTTTGTTATTAACCAGACAAAACTGTAATAATACCCACATAAGACAGGGAAACTAAGGAAAAGAATTAGAGCATGAGAGGTCTTGATAGCAAGGACAGCAGCATAATGGGACGAGAAAGACAGCTTCACCGGAGATAAGGGCCATTAACAGGGTCCTGAGTCTATCTACAATCTGTGCATCAGCAAAGCTCCAGCAAGATGGAGTCTGACCACAAACCATGTGACTTGATCATGAGCAACTGCAGGTTAAGAACCAGGTGAAATCAGAAGTCATCAAGACGGGGAACCAAAGTTCATCTGGAGATGAACTATGCCTCATTTCCTTGCTAAAAGTACGCCCTTAAGTGAAGATTTAGGATGCCATTGACACATGCGATGCATGAAGACACATGAACAACCACTACACCTACACAGAAAAGCCTCCCTCTACATGCCTGGACCTCAAGACCTCCTTAGTGCCACTATATAAACCCCTGTTCCAGGGGAGACCTATGCGACTCTATTCTCTGAGTCAGCCCGCACTCTTGACTAAGGAGGTGTAATTATCTCGCAATGAGACAATAACTCTGCTTTTCCTATTTCTAACTTGTTCTTGAATTATTTCCTGTCTGAAGTCAAGAATCCTTCACCCTAAGGAGGGGTCCTGATCCCCTCCTGGCGACACACACATGAAAACATATAAAGGGAAAGCAGAGAATTATTAAAAGAAGAGTCAGAAGAGTGGCTATTTAGTAGAGAGATGTTTGCATGAGGCTATGCTTATTGAGATATGTAGAGGGGCTTCGTGGTACAAGTGTCATGCGTTTTCAAAGGTAGGATGCACTGATGTTTATTTTGTTTTTCTTTCAGATGTGCTTATATACTTCATGCTTTTTTTATTTCCCCATATAAAGAAAATTTTCAAATACAACAGATAGGCTGCTAGAAGTCACAGTTTTGCAACATTCTTGAAATTATTAGAACTATTTTTAGAATAGTCAGAATAAATAAGAGTGCTACAATTTGTAATATGCCAGATTAGTTCTCACTACAAAACAGAAATGCAAATAAAGTATTGTTCATTTGCATAGCTGAGTTTGCAAGTCAAGAAGAACACATGGAAACTTCAAACAAAGCTGGAGCTGAAATTCAGATGAGTAAACACAACTAAAGCCAAAACAACCATACTACTAAGTAAAGCAAGACATAGAATGGTCACCAAGTGGAACAGTAGTTCTCAAGCCAAAGCAAGAGGTAGTGACATAGGGAAAACGTACCTCAAGTTGGAACAGCCGCAAGTGTACAATCTTAATCAGAAGAATAAATCTGAATTAGAAAGATAAAAATAAAACAAAAATACTGTGATTAAGTATCTTTCTCTCTCTCTTGGATCCTAGTGGGTAATTATGGGAAGAAACTTTGCTTTAAAGAGAACAGATATTTAGCTCAAGAAAAATAATAAGCAGTAAAAAAAAAAATTGTTATAATCCCTAGACCCACATCATTTTATAAGTGAATTTTAGCAAACACCCAAGCAATGAATATACAATAATCTCAATCTAATACAAGTTGTTTGAGAAAAATTAAGAAACAACTGGTTTATCAGTCTCAGAGCCGGCAGGTGGCATGATGGTTCAGGGTGATGGACTCTCATATGACCTACTGCAGTTTGAGTTCTGGACCTGGCAGCTTGCTTTCTCTCTTCTCCCAGCTCCCCCTCACTCTGTCCCTCTCTGGTCAAATTAAAAATAAATAAATTTTTTTTTTTTTAAAAAAAGAAACAACTGGTATGCCAGTCTTAATAAATGCCCAATGTTGGGACCAGCAGTTACCGTAATGGCCATGTCGCTGAACTCCCATGTAGTCGATCACAGTTCGAGTCCCGGACCTGGTGGCTTAAACTCACGCCAGGAGCGTGTGCATGCATGCCCAAGATCCTGAGGAGAGTGGAGGAGAAGGGATTGTGGCGTGGCTATCCCCCCTGGGGGTTAATTTCTCACTTTCCATCTCTCTGTCTCTGTCTTTCTCGCAAGCGCACATGCCCTATAGCAAAAACCTCTCCAGAAAAAGAAAAAGATGCACAATGTTTATTTTCTGAAGTTTATTGTTTCTTTTCATCTTCAAACTCTCAAAAAACATAAATAAAATAAAAATTCCTAAACTTGATAAATGCCATGGAACAAAATCCATACCTTATTTAATGAAGTGATATATTTGCTGTATATTAGAAACAAGTCTTGAAATTTTTGTTATCAATATTATATTCCTATTTCCTTTATGTTATAATAATTCAAGGGAAATGATGAGGTTTAGGAGTAAAAAGAAAATTTGTTTTTTTTTTCAACATAATTAACTACATAGAAAATTCAGTAGATTCAATATCAAACTTAGAATGTGTAGTACTCTGGAATCCAAGTTGAGGGTTGGTTTTTTATTTTCTTTTTCAGAGAGAGAGATTTTTGTTCTAGGGCACCTGTGCTCACCAGAGAGATAGACAAAATGTGAGAAATCACCCTACGGGGGAATGGCCACGCCACAATCCCTACTCTTCCATTCTCCTCTCAGGATCTTGGGTGTGCAGGCACATGCACCCAGCGTGAGTTTTAAACCACCTGGTTCAGGACTCAAACTGCGGTTGACTATGTGGGAGTCCAGCAATGTAACCATCACATCATCTGCTGGTCCCCCAAGTTGAGTTTTTAAAGAAGAGAATGATCATCAGAATCTAATGCTTGTAGATCATGTGAAGATGGTTTTGCTATAGGGTGCGTGCGCTCACCAGAAAGACAGAGAGAGACATAGAGACAGAAAGCAAGAAATCACCCCCTGGGGGGATGGCCACGCCACAGTCCCTTCTCCTCCATTCTCCTCTTGGGATCTTGGGCACTCACGCATATGTGCCCGGTGCGAGTTTAAGCCACTGGATCCGGGACTCAAACTGCAGTTGACTACATGGGAGTTCAGTGAAATAGCCATTACGCTAACTGCTGGTCCTGAGCAATTAATGTTTGATTTGACATTGTGCACATGGTTAATATCTTGAATAGGATCAATTTCTGTGGAGTGGTAGGAAAAAAGTTTAAAAGTTACAAAAATAATTGGACATGATAAGTTTTTTTTTTTTTTTTTGAGAGATTTTTTTTTTTTTTGCTATATGGTGCGTGCACTCGCCAGAAAGAGAGAGTCAGAGAGATAGAAAGCGAGAACTCACCCCCCAGGGGTGATGGCCATGCCGCTGTCCCTTCTCCTCCTTTCTCCTCTCAGGATTTCAGGCACGCACACACACACACGCCTGGCATGAATTTCAAGTGATGTCTTATTTTTGTCAGGCTTCTAGCACTGATGCTTTAATACGAATCTCTTAGGTAGTGAGGACAAACCTATTTACATCTTTCTTAGACTTGCATTCCTATTACTTTCTCTTTGTAAGATTACCAGTTAATTAGCAAGCGTTATATCATTTTTTTCTTATCTATTTTATGAAACTTGCCGCCTGTTATAAATCTTAGTTCTTTATCAATATACTTACAAATATACTTAAAAATAAACATTTTTTTGTTTTACTCTCTTCTTTGCTTAAGGCATCATTCCCTTTATTAAGGTTTAAATGTTTACATTACCAATCTTTTATGGGTAGATGGGCACCCACACAGGGTCTGTATGCTGTGATCCCTCCCCAGTCTCAGGCAGTCAGGATCTTGGTCATGAGTATGTACCTAGCATGCATAGGGAGACCCTGGGACACAAATCCAGGCCCTTCCATATGGTCTTAGCATTCCAGGACATTGCCTTGCCACTGCACACCACAACTGACCATTTTTCATGTTTTCAATACCTTAAGTTCTAGCTCAATTACGTCATTAAATAGAAATCTAAAAGCTCTTTTTGACTTAAATTAGGCTGTACTTTTTTTAAAGGAACAACTATTTTATATATGTGTGTGTGTATAATTTACATTTAATCACTGTATACCTTTACAGTATACAACATGTTTTTTTCCCAGCATGGATATAGTGTATGTCAGTCAAGACAAAGACATTACCGTATACATTACTATCAACAAATAAATTTTCATTTTTGTGTCAATTAAATGTTTGCTTTTTCTCCCCTGCTCTTTTTACAAATTATTTATTTATTTATTTATTTATTTATTTATTTACATTTAATCACTGTACATCTTTACAATACACATTATTGTTTTTCCCAGCATGAATGCATTGCAAGTCAAAGACTTTACCATATGCGTTATTATAAGCAGATAACTTTTTGTTTTTATGTCTATTAAATGTGTTGTTTATTTTTTTCTGACCCCCTCCCCCCACTTTCTATGACTAACTGCCATTACCTCCCACCATGTCTGCAGTATCTAAAGTTGCCCTCCCTGATACTAAATCTTTCAATTTTTCAATTACTGCTGTAAAGTGCACACATTCAGTATATATTAAGGGAGACATATAATATCTGTTTTTCATAGTGTGGCTTCACTTAGCATTAAATCTTCTTTATTTGTCTACTTCTAGGAAATGAAAGGGGCTCATTATTTTCTATGGGGCTGAGTAGTAGTCCGTAGAGTGCATGTCCTACATTTTTTCAATTTACTAGTCTGTTTTTGAACATGTGGGTTGATTCCATGTCCAGCCAATTGTAAATAATGCTGCACTAAACACAGATGTGCAAGTGTTTTTCCTATCCTCTGGATAGATATCTAAGAATGGAATTACTGGGTAATATGGCAGTTCTACAATACTTGTAGCTTTCTGAGAAACCTCCATGTTGTTCTCCACAGTGGTTGTGCTAATTTCCATTCCCACCAAAAGTGCAGGAAGGTTCCCTTTTCACAATGGCTTCACAAGCACTTATCATTCTTTATTTCTTCATTTATCCATACTGACTGAAATTAAATGGAATCTCATTGTGGTTTTGATTTGCATTTCTCCTACGAGCAGGAGAGGAGATGTTAAGCATGCTTTCATATATACTTTTTGGCCATTCATATGTCTTCCATGGGACATTGTCATTCAGCTCATTTGCCCATCTTTTAATTGGATTGATTATTTTTTTTGAGGGTAAACTGCTTGAGTTCCCTGAATATTCTGGTTATCAATCCCTTATTGGAGGTATAATTGGCAAATATATTCTCCTACTCTGAGAGCTGTATCCTCACTCTAATTATTGTTTCTTTTGCTGTGCAAAAACTTTTTAGCCTAATGTAGCCCCACTTGTCTGTTTTTAGGTCTGTTGCCTATGATTTGTGGGTCTTCTTTAAGAAGTCTTTGTCTACTCCAAGAGTTTTCCTCCAGTACTTTTAGAGCTTCAGGTTTTATATTTAGGTCCTTTATCCATCTTGAGTTTATTTTTGCTAATAGTGAGAGATAAGGGACCAATTTCATTCTTCTGCAGGTGGATGTCATTTTTCCAGCACCATTTGCTGAAGAGATTTTCCTTTTCCCACTGTATCGTCTTGTGCCCTTTGTTAAAGATCAGTTGGCTGTATGTTTTGGGGTTTATTTTTGTCTCAATTTGTTCCTTGTTCTACATGCCTATTTCTGTGCTGATGTCATGCTTTTTGATTATCACAGCTCTGTAATATATTTTAATACCAGGATATAAGATACCTCCTAATTTATTCTTTTTTGCACAGTATTGCATTGACAATATGAGGCCTTTTATGATTCTAGACAAATTTGGTGATTAGTTTTTCTATTTCAGTGAGGAATCGCGCTGGTAGTTTGATCAGAATTGCATGGAATTTATAGATTAACTTGGATGGGATTGACTTTTTTCTTTTTAAGAGATATTTTTGTTATACGGTGCTTGTGCTCACCAGAGAAACAGAGAAACAGAAAATGAGAAATCATCCCCCAAGGGGATGGCCACATCACAATCTCTTCTCCTTCACCTCCTCTTGGGATTTGGGGCATGCACACACATGTACCCAGAATGAGTTTTAAGCTGCCTAGCCCAGGACTTGAACCACAGTTGACTACTTAGGAGTCCAACAATGTAAACCATTATGCCATCCACTGGTCCCAGGGTTGACATTTTGACTATATTAATTCTTTCAACCCAGGAACATGTGATTTTTTTTTCATTTTTTGGTATTATTTTTCATTTGTATTTTAAGTTTTTCATACTTTTCTTTGTAGAGGCCTTTGACTTCTTTGGTTAGGTTTATCCCTAGATATCATATTTACTTGTGGCTATTGTACATGGAATGGCTTTCTTCAATTCTACCTCAGTCTGTTCACTGTTGGTGTATACAAATGTTCATAGGGCTGTCGCCAGACAGAGAGAGACAGAGAGATGGCAGGAAATCACCCCCCAGTATACAAATACTATAAGCCGCCGGGACCGGGACTTTTTCCAGCGACATAGCCATTACGCTAACTACTGATTTATAGCATCATCAGCTAGAACTTGTAGTTCTGTGTTGAAAAGGAGTGGAGAAAGCAGGCAGCTGTGTCTTGTTCCAGTATTTATAGGAAAAGCCTTCAGCTTTTCTCTGTTCAGTATGATGATAGCTATGAGATTGTCATAGACGGCTTTTATTGTGTTGAGAAATGTTCCTTCTATGAGAATTTTTCTGAGTCTTAATCATGAAGAGACGTTGTATTTTATCAAATGCTTTTTTCTATATCAATTGATATGATCATATTGCTTTTATGTTCCTTCTGTTAATGTGATGTATTACAATGATTATTTTGTATATGTGGAGCCATCCTTGCATCCCTGGAATAAAGCCTTCCTTGTCATGGTGTATAATTTTCTTAATGTGTTGTTGGATACAATTTGATAGTATCTTGTTGAGAATTTTCACATCTGTATTCATTAAGGATATTGGTCTGTAGTTTTATTTTTCTGTTACTTCCTTGTCTGTTTTGGGAATCAGGATGATGAAGGCTTCAAAAAATGAGTTGGGGAGGGTTCCTTCCTTCTGGATCTTTAGAAATAGTTTGAGAAGAATCAGGGTTTGTTGTTTAAATGTTTTGTAGATATGAAGCCAATGGGGGCTGGACTTTTCCTTTGTTGGGAGATATTTATTATTGATTTAATTTTATTGCTTATTGTTGGCCCATTCAGGCTTTCTATTTTTTCCTTATTCAATCTTGATAAGTTACATGTGTCCAGAAATTTATCCATCTCATCCAGGTTTTCTTGTTTATGGGCATATATTCATTCATAGTAGTCTCATGATCTACGGTATTTCAGTTAAGTCTGTTGTCATATTGCCTGATTCATTGCTGATTTCATTTATCTGGTTCATTTCTCTGTTCTTCTTGATTAATCTGGCTAATAATATGTCAATTTTTGTTTATTTTTCTATAAGAAATAGTTTTTTCATTTATTTTCTGTATAGTTATTTTATTCTCTATTTTATTTTATTTGTGCTTGAATCTTTATTATTTCTTTTCTCTTGGTATTTAGCTGTTGTAATTGTTTTCCCAGTTCTCTGAGATATGTCATTAGGTTGTATATTCCCCCCCCCCCCTTTTTTGGTTGTGGGCACTAATTTCTATACATCTTTACAGTGTACCTTATGGTTTTTCCCAGCATGAATGCATTGCATTTAGTCAAGTCAAAGACTTTACCATATACATAATTATAAGCAGATAACACAGCTTTTACTGTGTCCCATACATTAGAAAAACTTGCTTGTTCGTTATCGTTAGTTTCAATGAATCATTTGATTTCAGCCTTAATTTCTTCAGTGGTTATGAAGTCGTTCAGAAGTGTGCCGGTGTCTGCCCCGGACTTAACTCGATCTAAGAAGGAAGTGGAAAGAATGAGACAGAGACAGAGTAACAGTGGACACAGGCAGCCTGAGCCTAGATAGCCCAAGCAACTTGTGCTGCCCAGACAAACTGGGTGCCTTTATTTATAGGACAAAGCAACACTCCTATGTGTATTTCATGACATTCTATAGATATGTTGATGTTTTACACACAATAAGGAGCAGGTAACAAATCTGTAAGGGCTTAGACATACTGGACCAGGTGTATCTTTTGGTGATAATCCCATCAAGGGGGAAATCCCATTATCTTCTTTTCTAATGGAGAGAAGCCTAGCTGCAGGTGTGGGGAAAATACAGAAGGCTAAAGAATCTCGCCATAGGTCAGGCACTATCACACCCAGAGAAGAATAAAAGATCTTGCAGAGACAGAGCAGGGGTTGGGTTTTGCTAATTGGGGGTCAAGATGATTCCTGAATTCCGTCAGATGTGTCTATTGGAATGCCTCTAGCAATTTCCACCCTTTGCTCTGCCTGCAGTGAGAGTCAAGGACAAGTTGCAAGCTTCTGCCATTGCCCAAAGGGACAGGTGGTGTTTGCTCAGAGCATGTCCCCACACCTCACTCAGGGCCTCTCTCTGAACTTGTCCCTACGGAAGTAGATTATTTTGTTTCTATGGATTTGTGTAATTCTGAGTGTTCTTTCTGTAGTGGATTTCAAGTTTGATTCCATAGTAGTCAGAAAAGATGCTGGATATTGCTTCTGTACCTTTTCATTTGTAAAGGTTTGTTTTATGCCCTATCATGTGATTGAACTTTGAAAATGTAACAGGTAGGGGTAGGAAAAATGTATATTTTGGTTGTTGGGTGAAATGTTCTATAGATGTCTGTCAAATTCACTTGATTTATGGTATTATTTAGATCTATCTCTCTGTTTATTTTTGGTCTAGTTGATCTGTCCAGAGGAGACAGTGGAGGTGTTAAGAACCTCAGTAATTATTGTGTTGCAATCTATTTCTCCCTTTAGATCTAACCTCCCTTTAGGGGTTCACTGTGTTCCTTTCAAGGAGGAATTGTTTTCACAATTTCTTCTGCCTCTGTGCTGGGTTTTGGTCATCTGATACAGTATTCATTTCTTCCTATTTATTGGAGAATATTCAGTAATATCAGAGAAAGGAATATCACCCTTAGACTCTATCTGTGTTTCTATTAGAGGGCTATATTTTCCAGATCAGAGCAGAGAGTTTACATAGGTAGCTTCTCTTTTATGTACTTGTATGCTCTAGTGTTGGGTGTATAGATCTTTATAGTGTGATATTTTCTTGGTGAATTAGCTGTTTTAGTAATATATAGTGTCCTTTATCTCTGCTTTCATCTTTGGTCTTGAAGTCAATTTTATCTGATATCAATATGGTAACTCCAGTCTTTTTTGATTTCCACTTGCATAGAATATCTTTTTCCAGACCCTCACCTTCAATCTCTGTATGTCCTTATCAATGAGATGTGTTTCTTGTAAGGAGCATATGAAAGGCTCCTTTTTTTTAATCCAGTCAATCTATGCAATTTTATTGGAGAATTTAATCTATTAGTATTCAGCATTAACTGCCATTTCATTAGCTATTTTTTTGGTTGTTCTTTGTCCTATTTCTGTTTGTCTCTCTCTGGTTTTCCTGGTACAATATTTCCTTTAGTACTTCTCAAAGAGCTGGTCTAGTGTCGATAAATTCTTTCAATGTTTGTTTATTTGAGAATTATTTTATTTGTTCTTCCTATTTGAAGAATAATTTTTCTGGGTATAGTATTCGTAGTTGAAATTGTTTTTCTTTTAATGTTTTGAATGTTTTCCAGTTCTTTCTTTGCCTGCATTGTTTCAATTGCCAGGTAACTTGACCTTTTTCTCTTCCATTTTTAGAATCTTGTCTTTATCTTTGATTTTTGGCCATCTTGCTATGATGTGACAGGAGGAAGATCTTTTTATGTTGATCCTATGTGGAGTTCTTTTTATTTCTAGGGCTTGAATTTCTCCTTGCTTCTCCATGGTTAGAAAATTTTCATATAGTAATACATAGAAAAGGTTTTCCACACTTTCAGCAGCTTCTTTACTTTCTAGAATACCCATTATATGGATATTTGGGCATTTTATGTTATATATAATTTCCTGAATGTTGTCCTCATCTTTTGTTTTTGTTTTTGTTTTTGGGTTCTTTTAATTGGTTTGGTCTGTGTTGGAGGCTTTGTCTTCAATGTCAAAAATTCTGCACAGTCGAATCCTCTGTTAATGATTTTGAGAGAGATTTTAATTTCTTGTATTATAGTCTTCATTTCCAGAAGTTCTATTTGATCCTTTTTTAGGGTATTTATTTATTTATGATAGTCCTCTTTCATGTCCTGGGATGTCCTCTTTCCTGGCCTTGGATGTTTGTTCTCTCTTGCATCTCGTTGAGTTTTGTCACAATGAATATTTAGAACTCTTTTTCTGACATTTCTGTGAATTCTTTTATGTTGTCTATTGTTTAGTGGTTACTGTGTTCCCTTGGAGGAGCGTTATTTCCTTGTTTTCACAAGTTCATTTTACCTTTGCACTGGTTTTTGGTCATCTGATGTAGTATTCACTTCTTCCTTTTCATTGGAGAATGTTCAGTAATATCAGAGGAAGGAATATCACCCTTAGATCCTAGCTGTATTCCTGTTAGAAGGCTCTATCTTACAGCTTAGAGGAGATAAAGTTTACATAGGTAGCTTCAGGTGATTGGCTTCTGTACCAAACTTTCAGCTTCTGATGAGCTGGGGATAAGCTAGAGAGAGAATTCAGTGAACAGGCTCAAGCCAAGGGCTGATGTGGGCTAGAGGCCTACTGCTGCCAGAAAACTGATGATTGTGTTTTACTAAAATAGGAAATGTTATTCAAGATATTGAAAATCAAGGAGACCCACCAGATGAACACATCCCCTTAAACTGATAAATACATGATTATTCAGTAGAGACTTCTACACTTAAACAAAAATTAAATAAAACAAAACTCTAGCAGACTGGTCCCTTTCAGATTGGTCCCTTTCCTGTTCTTTGACCCTGCACGTTGCAACAAGCCTAGGCTTTCCTTTTACATATTATTTTCTTAAGGTTTGGCCCATAGAGGGAATCAGATCTGAGTTTGTTGACAATAACCACTATGTCGACTAATCTGCCAACGTGTATCATTCCCAAGTTTATTTTTGGTAAGAGAAGGAATAGGAAAAAGACAGAAATTGTCTGGACAAGGGGAGTTTTTGACACCTTATTAATTTCAGAAGCAGCTTCTGTTATTTTTCCCGAGACAGTCTTAAATTTATTATTTTTTAAAATTTTTATAAGGAGTTAATTTTACCATTTTTTTTTAAATAAATTTTTAATACTAATTTAGGTAGTAACCGTATTCATTTTTTAAAATGAGATACAGATTGTTTAATTTAGCTCACAAAAAGACTGGTTTAGACATATCAAAGCTTTTTCCTGAGAAAATTCTTACCAAGATCATGTTTTGTAATTCTTTCCATTTATTAAAATACTTTCAGGTCGGGAACCAGCAGTTAGCGTAATGGCTATGTCACTGGACTCCCACGTAGTCGACCGCGGTTCGCGTCTCGGACCCGGTGGCTTACAACTCACGCCGGGCGCGTGTGCGTGCGTGCCCATGATCCCGGGAGGAGAATGGAGGAGAAGGGATTGCGGCGTGACCGTCCCCCCTGGGGGGTGATTTCTCGCTTTCTGTCTCTCTGTCTCTCTCTGTCTGTCTGGCGAGCGCACGCGCCCTATAGCAAAAAACCTCTCCAAAAAAAAAAAAAAATACTTTCAGGTCAAGGCACCATAGATGTTATATATAAAGCTAACTGTGGTGCCTAAAGGGGGTTCACGTCTTTGCTCTTTTAAACTGTAGATGTCTTATTTCCAATGTTTTCCTTTTTATTTTTTTAATCCATTTTGTAAAGGAGAAACTGACCTATGCCTAAGAATTTTAATGTGGTGGACCAGTGTGCTGGTTTTTTTTTTTTTTTTTTTTTTTTTTTTTTGAGTAACTCTACACTAAATGTCACTCTAGTGTCAAGATCACTGATCTTACGGGTTTCAGTTCCCTTCAAGAATTTAGCACCCTTGAAGGGGGCCCAGAACACTTGAGCAGTCAGCTCTTATTTTGCGTTTACTGGGTGGTCCTGTTATTAATATTGTGCTTGGGATTCCCTATAGTGCTGCTATTAGTACTAAGAGGAGGAAATCTTCCCCTTCCCCTCCAGACACTCCAAGTATGGCTGCCAGTCCCCTGGGGTGCCTACCTGGCAGGGAGGAGCAAGTGTCCTTATCTTTAGAGCTGAGAGGTTCAGTCTCTCATTTGCCTATGAATAAGATAGTTTGGTTTCTCCAGTGCAATTGCATAGAAGCCAACTGAAGCAGTTTTAAGAAGACAAAGGAGGAAGCTCCATTAGAATGCTCCTTTTCAAATTATTCCTTTTTTTTCCCATTTTTTAAAATTAAATAACTAATGCACTTTCATATATTTGGTTTTCCTAACTACCCACTCAAAGGGGAACAAAACACTACACCTTGCTTGGAGAGAGCAAACCACTACTCCTCACTTTGAAGGGAACAAACAATTGCTCCCTCACTCACAGGGGAGCAAACCATCATCCCTTGCTCAGAGGGGAGCAAACTGGCCTCTCCTCCTTGGAGGGGAGTAAATTGCTGCCCCTCCTCAGAGGGAAGTGAACCTGAGTTACCCAAAACAGACAAACAAACAAAAGACAGATGAACAAGTAAAAGCAGTTTAGAAATAAACCAGACATCTACCAAATTGTGAGAGGTCCAGGGCCAGAGGACTTACTGAATCTCCCCCAAGGAGAGGCTTGGAGCCAGAGAGGACACAAAGGGCCCACTGCTGGTACCAGGCACCAGGTTTGAAGAGACCCCCTCAGAAGATCGCTAGTTCATCTCTGGTTCCTTCATGGTCACCATCTTGTCAACAGAAAATAACCAACTCTAAAAAATTAATAACTAATGTGGTTTGTTTCCAAGCAGAATATGAGTGACCTAGGCCCAGAGAGGAGGCAAAACATGCATTTCTCTCAGGGTGATCAGGTACAGGGGTTCATTTTATTAGATTTTGAGAGTGAGAGATAGAGTTTGGAATTTAGTGAAAAGATTTTCTATTGGTCTGGCCCAAAAAGGTGGGATATTGGAAGTGGCAGCTTGTAGGTTATAGGTGGGTTTTACAGCTTTTAGGGTGGTGATTGGAAAAGGAAAGTTGTTGAGATCAGAAAGGAATGTACTTTAACACTGATAAGGAAACTTAATATACATCATAAAGATACTTCAACACTATGCCACAGGCAGGATATAGAAATAATCCTGTTACTAATGGGCCAAAATGGTCTGTCAACATATGTGGGCATGACTCCCCTTAGGCCCTTGTGAAAGGACTTTGGAGAAATAGGAAAAAGGAGTCAGACTTCTGTCCACAGCTGATTGAAAAATATCTAAACAATAAATAAAAGCTTAAAAACACACTATTTCTCATCTTCATGTTGAAAGGACAGAGAATCAGAGTGCGTTCAAAAGATCTCAATGCTTTTCTGAGGAATGTCGGAATCCAGAGACTTCAGGGAGTCTCAGTACTTTTTGTATTATGGGGTTAGTGGTGACATCTTTTCCTTCTGTAACATTTTCTTTTTTTTTTTTTTTTTTTTTTTTTGTGGGGGGAGAGGTTTTTGCTATAGGGTACATGCGCTTGCCAGAAAGACAGAAACAGAGATAGAAAGTGAGAAATCACCCCCCAGGGGGGATGGCCATGCCACAATCCCTTCTCCTCTATTTTCCTCTAGGGATCTTGGGCATGCACACACATGCGCCCAGCGTGAGTTGAAGCCACTAGGTCTGGGACTAGTACTGTGGTCGACTACATGGGAGTTTAGCAGTATAGCCATTATGCTAACTGCTGGTCCCTCCTTCTGTAACATTTTGTACAAAGCTACCTTATACCATTCTTCTCAATTTTTATGATGTCTTTTCTTTCTTGTTTTTCTTTATTTTTTCTTTTTCTTTTTCTTTTCTTTTTTCTTTTTTTTTTTTTTTTAAGAAAGTACAGCTTTATTACAAAGCTCAAAGAAAGGAGAGGGGGCAGTTTATGCTGAGAAACCCAGATCTCCTTGAGGTATTCCCCACATGCATTTTAAGGGCAAAGTTAGGGGCAGGGTTGGCTGGCATATGATAAATTCAATGATTAATTCAAGATGGCACAATCACCTCCTGGGTATTATTAATTGGCTATGTCTTAGATAATCAAATTTCTGTTCAGGTTTATGGAGCCATTCAGCTTGGGGTCTTTGAACTCATAGCCAGCAATTTCCATCCTACAAAACATCTTACATATTGAAATGAAAACCTTATCTTTCCTTTAAGTGAGAGTTTTAGAAGTTAATGGCCCTTATTCATTGTCAATGTTGTTTCATTATCATAATCAAAAGCGCCCTATAGCAAAAACCTCTCCAAAAAAAAGAAAAAAAAAAAAAAAAAAAGAAGTCTTATTCATTGTCAATGTTGTTTCATTATCATAACCAAAATCTGAAGTCTTACCCCTTACTCTGGGTCATTATAATGTAAACAGACCTTGTATTTCAAGCACCGTAGAAAATGTACTTTACTTTTAGTTCAGCCCTCATTATTAGTTTGGGAAATTCTTATATTTTTGTTGAACAGAAGAGGAAACTGAGAACCCATCCCTCTTAGGGGGACCCTGCATGGTTTCAGTCTCCCCTATTCTTTGAAAAGAATGACCAGTCTGGCTGCTTCCTGCTGAGTGGGGACATAGCTTCATCAGCTAGGATTAAAGGGAATTACATACTTTCATTTCAAAGTACTCAGAACTTTGCCTTTAGTTTCGGGTTTTTCAATATCATTAAGCTAGCACCAGCTTCCACTGTTATGTTCTCGAATCTGAAAACACATTTAGTTACCATATACAACAAAGAAGACAGCCAAGTTACTAGTCTATTTTCACTAGTAACCAGGTAGCTTATTACTTTCTTTACTCAGATGAATTTTATTTTACCTAAGATTTGTAAGTGCAACATATAATGTTGCCATTATGCAATCTCCTTTCTAATAAGCCGACATAATTCAAATTCTATCAGATCACCTCAGCCTGCTGTTTTCATTGTATTTCATTACAAAAATTTGTCTTTACTTTTTTTTAAAAAAAAAAAATCCTTTTATTTATCATCTTTTTTTTTTTTTTTTTTTTTTTTTTTTTTTTAATTTGACCAGAGAGAAAGAGAAAAGGAGGGAAAATGAAAAGGCAAGCTGCCAGGTCCAGGACACAAACCACAGTTTGTTATTGGTAGTCTAGTGCCTTAACCGCCATGCCAGTCCCCATGATGTCTTTTCTAATCTTAAGTAACATACCATTCTATTGTTAGGCATGATCAGAACCTAGAAATGTCAAGGTAATCTAACTGTGGAACTCCTAGAACCAGCCAAGTTAGTGTAGGAAAAGCAGAAATTCATCTTGGGAACTTTACTTGAAACACTTTAGGACAGCTGGATACCACATGTGTGATCTACCATTAAGTGTTTTTTTTTTTTTTTTTTCCCTGTGTGTTCATGTGTGCATGTGTGAGTGGTAATTAAGCAGTTTGTATAAATGGACAGTTATACAAAGTTACATTATGTTGACAGAAATAACCAACCCTTCAAAAATAATAATGTGGTTTATTTCTAAGCATGAATATGAGTAACCTAGGCCCTGAGAGGTGGCAAGACATGCCTTTCTCAGGTGATCAGGTACAAGGGTTCCTTTAATTTGATTTTGAGAGCAATAGAAAGAGTTTGTAGTTTAATTAAGTGTTCTTCCATTGGTCTGGTCCAAAAAGGTAGGACATGTGAAAGTGGGAAGGTGGGGACTTGTAGGTTATAGGTGTGTTTTAGTTTTTAGGTTGGTGATTGGAAAAGAAAGGTTACTGAAATCAGAAAGGAATGTATTTTAACAGAGATATGGAGGCCCAATATATATCACAGAGACACTATGCCAAGGACAGGATGTATTAAAAGAGAGTCCTGTTATCAATTGTTCTAAATGGTCTGTTAATGTTTGTAGGTGTGACTCATTCCAGGCACTCTGGTAAGAATTTTCAAAATAGGAAAAAATAGATTTCTGTCCTCAATTAGATAACAAGCTATCCTCTTTTGGCCTTTGTGTCTCAGTTTTTGAATCACTGGGTTCATTCTTACTGGTCTCCTTAATCACTTTCCAACTGTATCTAGTCATGATACTAAAAAAGAAAGGGGGAGGAGGCAGAATCAGACTCCAAGCATATAGCCTAGTAAAAAGTAAAACGTTTCTTAACTTTTCTAGGCCAACACTGCCTTGATTTTCTTGTGCTTATTCTACCCTCTGTTGTTTTAAAGTATAACCTTTGCAATGAACTATTTTCTTGATATTACTATAATCCCTAAAAATTGCTAGGAGCCACATAATAACTCGAATTTACTTGGCCAAAGTCTTTTCTCAGGCCACAAAATATCTTTCATCTGCTCAATATTTTGTACAATCCTTAAATCTAATGCTCTTCCTCATAGATAAAGAGTGGTTTGTACAAAAGAGAACATAGTTCTTTCTGCGTCTGCCTTGCTCTATGGTTAACCCAGCATGCATAATTCCAGTTTAAGGATACAATTCTCTTGGTGATGGGAGCACTTTGACATAATTGACACCACACTAAGTAGAAAGTTGTACCCTAGAAGCTGTCTTGGAATTCAAATGGAAAGACCTGTTTTCTAGCCAACTTTGAAATGTTGTGTTTACCTCTCTAGAGTGGGAATATTCTCATCCTAGTGCATGAAAGAACTATATGATATGAGTCTCAACAAATGCTATATAACTATGCAAGTGTTCTATAAATATTAGCAATGGATTTAGGGTACTTTTCTCAACCATGTTCCCTAGAATATTTGTTTGAGAGATTTCAATCAGTGGAGATTTACAGTCTTCATTCTCTGAAATCTCCACGTCTGTTAAGGTTTAAATCATCGCATAGAGGTAAAAGAAGACTTTTATACCTCCCAGGGACTCCTTTCTCTCACTTTGGTCTAGGAAGGGCTATCACGAAACAAGTCTTGACCAGATGAGGTAATGAGAGCCCATCTACAAGAAGAAGGAATCCATGATTAAAAGAAAAGCAACTTCCTTGCTAAAACAAACTCATCATACTTCAAAATGTAGCCCAATGTTGGGCATAATGTATGCATTTGAATGGTGCTAAGCAGAGAAATAAATAAAAAGATGATCAAGTCATAAACTCTGTCGCTAACTTGTATTACTCTGTCACTGTATTACACTGTCTCTCTGTTCTTGTATTAGTCCAGCCAAGATGACTAATACAAGAAAACACAAGATATGTGATGAATATGATATATGATATACAGATAGATGGATGATATAGGTATAGACATAGACATAGATGATACAGAAGTAGATATAAACATATGATATAATATAGTGACAGTGATGTGGAAAGTATTAAAGGAGCAGAAAAAAATAACTGATTCTGCTTGGGTAAATAAGACAAGCACTTATGGAGGGTTAGTCATTTCTTTGACAAGCTGTAGGTCTGCACTGTGGTATCCTTTAAAGACTGACTGCAGCTTTCTACATGTACCCTTAACTTTCCATTTCTCTCTATAAAGAAAGAAAGAATACAGGACACTTAAGACTTTAGTTGGCAATATTTGGAATGATAAGTTTACAAGGAAACCCTTTCCTTACGCGTTGAAAAAGAAATGTAAGTTACAGATTCAGCTACCCAGTCTGTCCTTGAAGATATAAATGTTCTCAGCAAGTTATTCCTATTACTTAAAGAAATTCCACAGGGACAGCAGCACTCCTTCCAGTTTATCAGTTCTGATCAGTGTGCCTAACTGTCCATTGATTTGCTAACAGCTTGTAATAAAAATTTTAAGATCCACCACATGGCTTGAAAGGAAAAAATATCTGCATTATATATTTTTCAGTCTTGAAGGGAATATGTGTAACAGTATAAAGTTTTAGATACAGATAAGCTTTACAAAGTCATAGTCTGGCTGTTCATGTAATGCATTGTGAGATTAATAAGGAGAATGTACCCACAAAAATTTCTATGACTGAAAATATCAGAAATAATTGCTGATGACAATTCATTTTTTAATTTTTTTTTGGTGAAGACTTTTCTTATAGGGCGCGTGTGCTTGCCAAAAAGACAGAGACCGAGAGACAGAAAGTGAGAAATCACCCCCTAGGGGGAATGGCCATGCCACAATCCCTTCTCCTCCATTCTCCTCTCGGCATCTTGGGCACGCATGCACACGCACCCAGTGTGAATTTAAGCCACCAGATCAGGGGACTAGAACCGTGGTTGACGACATGGGAGTCCAGTAACATAGCCATTACACCAACTGCTTGTCCTCAATTTTTAATATTTTTTTTGAGAAAAAGATTTTATTGCTTTAGGGCACAATGAAGAGACAGAGAGACAGGAAGCAAGAAATCACTCCGCAAGGAGGATGGCCACACCACAACTCCTTCTCCTCCAATCTCCTCTCAGGATTTGGGCATGCATGCTCATGTGCCTGGTGTGAATTTTAAGCCCTTGGGCCCAGGACTTGAGACATTCTGGGGCACGTGGGAGTCCAGCACCTCAACAATCATAGCACTTGCTGACCCCCATGACAATTCATTTTAGCTCAACTCTCTAAGTTAAATGTTGCCACCCTCAACTTACTCCTTCTCATTCCTTTCCCCCTCCTTTGTTTCCTTTCTTTCTTCCTTACCTGGTTTTTGATGTTTTAGTTTAAGACAAACAGAAAAATGCCTTAATTAAATTATATAAAGGGAATAAGCTTATTTGCTCACCTAACATTTATGATGAGAGAAAATTATCTCTTCATTGTCAGTCCCATGACAGAAAAATTACTTTTTTCTCCACCTCCATTTTTCCCCAGCCTCATGGTTTCTACTTATAGTAGGCACCCAGTAAGTATGCATAACTTGAATATATAAATGATATGCACAAAAATATTTCTAATGGCACTGGTAAGAGTGAATTTTTTAAAAAAGGAAGCAATTCAATACCCAGCAACAGAAGATTGGATAAATGAACTTTGCTTATGTTCACACAATGGAATAGTATACAATAATCACAACAAATAAACTATAGACATACCTGATAATATGGATAAATATTACCAATATGTACATAAAGGTAAATCTAACATCACTGCACATAGCCAAAAAAAACTCAAGTAAGAATAATTAATTTTAAGGACACATACAATAAGGAACTATGGACAAAGAAATGTTAGGGAAATATGAACATTTATTTAGAGTGATCATTCTCTCAGATGCACTGGAGAGTCTGGGGGGTGCATTGCTATGATATTAACAGATTTAGAATTTTACAAAATTTCAAGCTTTGTTTGAGTGGAAGTTTCTTTTTTTTTTTTGAGTGGTAGTTTCTAATAACTAATAATTAACTGAATAATTTTTGGTTTTACCTTTTTTTTTTAATTGCCAGAGTGCAGATGTGTTCACCAGAAGGAGAAACTGAAAGAAAATATAAACTTTTAGAAGTCTGAAAAATGAAATTGTCAAAATTCTGTGCTTGAATTTGGTCTTATTTTTTTCTTTTATAGATATTCTCAATTTTCCCAATATATTACTAATCTTTTTTTTTTCAGGTTTTCATGGGCATTTGGAATTATTAACATAAAAAAGAATTAATAGTTACACAGGGGCTAAAATGATTTCATATTGAGTCATTGGAAAAGTCAAGAGTTTTTCTATATTTTCTATATTTTTCTATGCAAATGTGCTTCATGACTTTTCTGACAACTAATACTTCAATTACTAGACACAGTCAAGTAAAAGCCACTATTACATTGAATAAAATATTCTTTTTGAGCAGGATTTATACTCAGACTCTAGTACAAATATTTTCTAGTTGATTCTATTATTGAAGGCCACCACGAACAGCACTTCCTGTGCTCCCTAATCAGGGTGTTTTCCAGTCTAAGTGACCTTTTCTTTTAGGTTCTTATTTCTCCATTTCTCTTTAACCTATGTTCTTTCATTGCTGTAACCTGATTGCGCTGATGGTGTCAGACTTTCTGTGGTAGGAAATGGAATTTTATTTCAGGTTACCTTGGTCTTGTTGATGCATACTTCTCTGATTCTAACTGCTATGTTTTCTCTGCCCTGAGTTTTCTGAGGTTATAGTAACTCAGTTCTTTGATTTGACTCCTTACTCACCTCCCATGATCTATGAACTCAAGTGTGGCAATTCATGTCTGAAGTGTTTCATCATCGGTTTCAGTATCCTGCTAACATGAAATCTGGGATCACTTCCATCCTATTTCCTGTCTTCATTGCTAACCAAGTCTGTGAACCTTGTATCCTAAAGCTAAAGTTGGTACACAGGGTTCTGAAGGATCCCACCTATTGTGTTGTTCAGTCTTTTTGTTTTTAATCTACTTCCTAATGGCAACATGGTGGGATGCATTTCTTAAGTCTGACATTTAATATGTTATAATTTAGCCTCTATAAATTATTATTATTATTATTATTATCATCATTTTAGGTTTTTGCCACAGGGCACATGCACTCACTGAAGAGACACAAAGAGAGCAAAACTGAGAAATCAGTCTCCCCCCAGGGAAGTGGCCATGATGCAATCTTTTCTCCTTCATTCTTCTTTTGGGAGTTTGAGCACATATGCACTCACACCCTGTATGAGATTCAAGCTATCACGTACAGAACTTGAACCATGGTAAGCTATGTGGTAGTCTAGCACCTTTACCATCATGCCACCTACTGGCCCCATCTACAAGTTATTTAATGGTTCATTTCAAAAGATGTACGGGACCAGCAGTTAGCATAATGGCTATGTCGCTGGACTCCCATGTAGTCGACTGCGGTTCGAGTCCCAGACCCCCGTGGCTTAGACTCACGCCAGGCACATGTGCGTGCGTGCCCAGGATCCTGAGAGGAGAAAGGAGGAGAAGGGATTGTGGCGTGGCCATTCCCCCCTTGGGGGTGATTTCTCGCGTTCTGTCTCTCTCTCTCTCTCTCTCTCTCTCTCTCTGTCTTCCCAGAGAGCACATGAGCCCTATAACAAAGACCTCTCCAAAAAAAAAAAAAAAAAGAAGAAGAAGGGCAATGAGGAATAGGAAGGAGAGTTCTTATTTGGGAAACAACCTATTGCAGGATAAAGACATGTGGCAAGAAAGGATCCTCCCCACTCTATACCATCCCTCAGAAAACAGGTGCATATTTACTTTGAAAAAAATATTAAAAATAAAAGGAAGAAGCTAGCAGGCAGTGCGGTAGTTAATGTGCTGGAGTCCCACATGGATGACCACAGTTTGAGTCCTGGACCCAGCATCTTGCTTTCTTACTTTCTCTCTTACTCTTTGGTAAGCACACATGCCCTATAGTATATTTTAAAATAATAATAATAGTAAATAAAATTGATTAATTCTTTTCAAAAAAATAAAAGGAAGAAGAAAAGAGGGAGATATTAGTATGGCCTCACATGTGAATAACTTAATTGGGCTCAAAATTTTCTAGTGCTTTTAAAATTTTATTCCTTTCCTTTGTATTCCAGGATTGAACAAAGGTATGTGTAAGTTAATGTTTGCAGGCATCAGTGAGTCTTTTAGCTCAGGGAGTATAAATTTATATTATTATCTTGATAATTAGATCTTCTCCTTACTTTTTTGCTTTTTAAATTTTTAGTATAGAGAGACACATACTAGTTCCACTCTATCTATTCACCCATCACTTTTTAATTTTTTTTATTGAGGTTAAATACATAGAACATAAAGTAACCATTTCAATGTGAACAACTCAGGGGTACTTAGTATACTGTCAACGTTGTACAACCACCACCTTCAAGCCCATTAAGCAGCTAGTCTCCACTTTCCCATTCCTCAACCCTTGAAATCACTGAGCTGCATTCTGTTTTTGTGGCTTTATCTATTTAGGCCATTACACCCAAACAGAGTCATCAAATATTTGACCTTTCAGATCTGGTTCCTTAGCTTACATTTTTCTTTGGTTTATCCAAGTTGTAGCACGTCTCATTCTTCCTTTTTTATAGCTTAATACCGTTCCATTGTGTGTTTATAATTTCTCCATCCAATCATCCCTGATAGACATTTAGTTAATGTGTGGGACCAGCAGATGGGGTAATAGTTACATTGCTGGACTCCCAGGTAGCCAATCGCAGTTTGAGTCCCGGACCCGGAGGCTTAAAACTCACACCAGGCACATGAGCATGCATGTCCAAAATCCCAAGGGGAGTATGGAGGAAAAAGGATTGTGGCATGGCCATCCCCCCTGGAAAATGATTTGTCATTTTCTGTCTATGTCTCTCTGGTGAGTGCACGCACCCTATAGCAAAAATCTTTCTAAAAAAATAACAAAAAACAAAAATCTTTCAGTTATTGTAAATAATACTGCCACAAACTTTCAGCTATAAGTATTCAAGTGCCTGTTCTGGTAGGGGGCATATACCTAGTATTAGAACTGCTAATTCATATGAGAATTCAATATTTAACTTTTTGAGGAACCACCAAAATGTTTTCCATGATAGAGGCACCAAGTTTATTTCTATCAGTAATTCCAAGGGTTCCAATTTCTCCACATTCTTGCTAATATATCTTACTTCTTTTTTAAAAATATTATTACCAAAGCAATTAGAGTGAGTGTGAAGGCATCAGTGAGTCTTTTACCTCAGGGAGTGCAATAGCAGGGAGAGTAATGACATCTCATTGTGGCTTTCATTGCTTTTCCCGTGTGTGTGTGTGTGTGTGTGTGTGTGTACATATATATATATACACACAAAACACAACATATGTTTTCTACATATACTTAAAATTAGGTTGTGTTTTGGTTGTTGAGTTGTAAGTATTCTTTTTTTTTTTTTTTTCCAAGATAAAAAGGAAAGTTTATTAAGAGACCACCAGGAGTCTGGGGCTAGAGGTGCTTCACCCCACCCTACTGAGGAGACATGATGTATTTATATAGGACAGGTAGAGAAGTAGGGTCACGAGAACAGTAGGTACTTTGACTAGCTTACTTGCCATTGGCCCATCTATGGGTGTTGGCTGAAACATTGTTGTGGTTTTGCTTGCCAGTAAGGGAGGGCTCTGGCCATAGAGTTCTGGCCAAAGACCATTGGAACCATTTCCCTACTCTCTGACAAGGAGTTACCTAAAGGCCACTCAGGGGTCCATCTAACATTTACAGTCTTTACCTCTTATTAGAAAAAGTTTGGGCGAGGGTGAGACAAGGGATTATGGGCAATAGGTAGTCCTCTGGAGCTGCTTCATGCTGAGAAAGGTCATTGTCCTTCAAGATGATGGGGAAGAATATCTTGGAGGCAGGTGTGACTATCATACCTTCTTGAGAAGCAAGATGTTTTCTGTGTTTTGGGGCCAATTGTAAGATGGTGTCTTGGACAAAGCAGTTTAGTGTGTTTGGGAATGGAGATCCTGCAGAAACTAAGGATTACAAAGGGGCAGCCAGGGAAGGATACTTTTACTATACTTCTTCAGAAAGAGGCAGAGACCCCCTTTTTCTGCTGTAAGAATGTCCAGGCCTCTTTGGTTTTGGAGAGTTACCATAGCCATAAAGTCTATCTGGTCTTGAATCTGTAAGAGACTGAGATATTTCATATCTTCACCTTTGCAGAAGGTCAAAGGAAGAGTTTTTGAAGTAATGAAGAGATACAGTTATGCTTTCTATCCCAGGGACTGTCCTTGTAGAAATTCCCCAGGGTGCCAGAAGGGGTATCACTTGGATTGCTCTATGTTTTTGATAAAGCCTGTTCTGCTATTAAGAAGACTGATAAAGTTTTCTCTTTGAAGATCACGTTGATATTGGGAGAGAGATAGACCAAAGTGCATATCCCAGTACAGTTAGTTTTGTTTGTTTGTTTTTTAAATTTTTGCATAGGACACATACATCTTCAGGACAGACAGAGAGAGGGAGATCACCACCACCACCACCACCACCACCACCCCCCCCCAGAGGAGATAACCATGCCACAATCCCTTCTCCTCTATTCTCCTCTTGGGAATTTGAGCACACTCACATGCACGTGCACTTGCCATTATTTTCAAGCTGCTGGGTCCAGGAGTCGAACCATAGTCAACCATGTGGAAATCCAGTGCCTTAACTTCCACACCATCTGCTGCTCCATAAGTATTCTTTATTAATTCTGTATAGTAGACTATTATCAGATATATGATTTTTCAATATTTTCTCTCATTCTGTGCATATGCTTTTTACTTGTAACATACAGTCAACTGATTTTTGACAAGGGGTACCAGTCAATCCAGTAGGAAAAGAAAAACCTCTTCAGCAAATGGTGCTGGAAAAACTGGATTTCCACTTGCAGAAAGATGAATCCAAACCTGTACCTCTCACCTCTGACAAAAATTAAGTCAAGGTGGATCAAAGATCTAAATCTAAGACCTCAAACTATAAAACTGCTCCTGGAAA
The DNA here is from genome assembly GCA_026018925.1 of Tupaia tana. Lineage (NCBI taxonomy): Eukaryota > Metazoa > Chordata > Mammalia > Scandentia > Tupaiidae > Tupaia > Tupaia tana. The sequence goes on from JAKSZU010000003.1 coordinate 154,271,386, forward strand.
ACACTGTGGAAACTCTGGGAGACACTGGGGTAGGGAAAGACTTCTTAAATAAGATCCCCAAAGCACAGTCGATAATCCCCAAAATAGACAAGTGGGATTACATCAGACTAAGAAGTTTCTGCATGGCAAAAGACACAGTGATTAGTGAAAACAGACAGCCCTCAGAATGGGAATATATATATATATATTTTTTTTTTGATATATATATATATATATATTTTGGAGAGTCTTTAGCTACAGGGCGCGTGCGCTTGCCAGAAAGGCAGAGTCAGAGAGACAGAAAGCAAGAAATCACCCCTCAAGTGGGATGGCCACACCGCAATCCCTTCTCCTCCATTCTCCTCTCGGGATCTTGGGCATGCACGCACACACACCCAGCGTGAGTTTAAGTCACTGGGTCTGGGACTCGAACCACGACCAGGTATGTGAGAGTCCAGCAACATAGCCATTACGCTAACTGCTGGTCCCAGAATGGGAAAATATTTTTGTAAACTATGCATCAGATAAGGGACTAATAACCAGAATTCACAAGGAACTCAAGCAGCTGTTCCAAAAAAAGAAAATTAATCCTATTAAATAATGGGAGAGCGAGTTGAAAAAAACCCCACTCTCTAAAGATGACATATGAATGGCTAAAAGGCATATGAAAAAAATGCTCAACATTCCTCATGGTAAGGGAAATGTAGATCAAAACAACAATGAGATACCACCTAACCCCAGTCAGAATGACTAAGATTAAAAAAAAAAAGAAGAAGAAGAAGTGCTAGCTGGGGTGTGGTGAAAGGGGAATTCTCTTACACTGCTGTTGAGAATGTAAATTAGTCCAGCCACTGTGGAGAATAATTTGGAGATTCCTCAAAAATCTACAAATAGAACTACCATATCATCCAGCAGTCCCACTCCTTGGTATCTTCCCAAAGGATAGAAGAATACTTAATCGGAAAAGTGCTTGCACATCGATATTTTGGCACTGTTCACAATTGCTAAGTAATGGAAACAACCTAAATGCCCCTGAACAGATGAATGGATAGAAAAACTGTGGCACATATACTCAATGGAATACCATTCAGCCATTAAAAAAAAAAAAAAAAAAAAAAAAAAAAAAAAAAAACCATCTGGCTTTTGACAGGAAGTGGATGAATATGGAAGACTTACTGCTGATTGCAGCAAGCCAAGCTAAGAAGGAGAGGAATTGTATGTCCCCACTTAATATATACTGAATGTTCACACTCTGTTCACACTCTATGACTGAAACTAATTGACTAAAGGATATAGAAGCACAATATATAGATGTAAATACCAGATATAAAGTGTGTGCAAGAGGATTTAGAAGAAAAAAAGGGAGGCAAAACATTAATGGCACAAAAAAATGTGGTATTATCTGTTGAAGTTATTTTGTAGTTTTATCAACTGTACTAGGGAGAAATGTCCACCAGTTAAAATATCCATTTTGTAAGACAAATAATAATGTGATTGAATGTATAAAAGAAAAAGAAATTAAAAAAATTTAATTTAAAAAATAAAAAATATATAGGAAAAAAATGAAAAGTATATTCTTCTTTTTGAGAGAAGAACTCCAAAGTTTCATGGAAAATGGCACAGACATAGGAAGGAGTAGGAAACTGTGCTTATCATTTAATCTGACCCAAGTAAGCTTGATTAACACATGTGAAAATATACCTAGATATCCTTTCTCATCTACTACCTGTATGTATGTCCCTTTCTTGAGAAAATAAATCAAAGAATAAAGAGAAATAGGAACTGCATGTGACTAGATTAAAAATGTATTTATGTATAAAAAATGAAATAAAAAATAAAAGTAATTATAATAAATAAACATAAAACTTCAGACTTCGGTTATGGAAATCAAGCAACACTGGCCATGAAAGAGTGCCATAAGACTTTTAAAATTCCCACTTAAAGGAAATAAAAGATTTTCAATGAAATATTTAACACGTTTGCAGCATGAAAACTGTTTTGAGCACGAAGACCCCAGGCTGAATGGTGCCAGAAATTTGATGATTGCCTCCTTCCAGAAGAGAAATTTTATTTTCTAAGACCTTCTTATCAATCAAGAAGGTTCATGAGATGATCATGCCCTTTTGAACCAATTACTGAAAAGATCATGTGCCTGGGACCCTGCCTTTGATTTTACCCTTAAAGAAATGCATGTAGGGAACTGCTCAGAGAGATTAACTTTTTAAGCAAGAGCTACCCTCTCTCCTTGCTTTGCACTTGGCAATAAAGCTGTACTTTCTTCGTCACGCCATGTGTCAGTAGTTTGGTTTGTAGTGCTCAAGCAAGCAAACTTGGTTTGAGCTCAGTAGCACGTCTATGAGGTCATCTTTTTAGTTTTCAGCACAAGTCTCTTTTCCTGAGTCTTTAAAGATATCTAATGAGAAAAGTAGCAGCTTTTGCAGATGAGTTCACCACCAAAAGCCAATTTATAATGAAAATTTACATTTCATTAGATATTTTAATGCTATACATTATGTACCTTGGTTTAACTAATTTTAGTGCAGGATTTTTTTTCCCCCCCTAAGATACTAGATGCAGTTTATTCCAACTGGTAGGATTTGATTATATCCCTTTAATGTAGTAATTAAAAAGAGATAAACTAAAACAAAACAAAAAATAACAACCCATTTCCGTAGGTCTGTATCTACACTAGCAGAAATTCCTAAACTCTGAAGCATGAAGAATGAATGAACGGTAGAGAAAAGAAGCATCTCTAAAGCCACTGTAACAGTTTTTATTGAATTTGAGAGCTGAAAGAACTCCTGAATTCCAAAAAAGAGGAAGTTGAAGTGTTATCAGATTAGGGAGCTGGGGAGAATTATGATGGGATGCTTCGTTCTTAGTTTCCGATCTCTAAGATTAGAGAGTGACCTAAGATGCAAATAAAGCCACAGCCATGAGAAAAGTATGGAAAATAGAAGTGTAATAGTATTCCCTAATACCCCCAAGCTTGGGAGATGTCTGAACAGGCAGATTGCCAGATGGCAACTGCAGTGGTAATGAGTTTAGCTCTTAGTTTTATTGTGGCGCTTACCATAAATATTTAGGAAAGGAGGTCACTGTAGCGGGCTCTATTATTTGTTTTCATAGGTTCTTGCCTGGTAAGAGCAACTCAATTGCCCTGTAGGACAGAGTCATCTGCCTGCCTTGGGAAGACTTTGAAGGTATGAGAATGCACAGAGGGATACTTTTGCCCATACTCCTTAGAGAACCTCCAGTGGAGGTAAAAGACCCATCAAGCAGATGGTGTCCTTTTGAACATGTATTGCTGTGGGAGAGAAAGAAAGTTACATTCTCCAGGTCATCTTGTGACAATTTAGGCAGTGAAAGTTAGATAACGTTTCCCCTCTTGGAACTAGGAGTCTGGCTGCAACTCTTGACAGTGATGAGTGATATGTCAGGTGACTTTTTTTTTTTTTTTTTTTTCTGGAGTCTTGGAACTTTCTGCTCAGTTTTATCGAACTATAACAAAAACATGGATTTTGTTGTTGTTGTTAAGCCAGGTGGACCCAAAGGTTATTTGTCCCACTGCACTGATCCAAATAAAAATGTGCAGATAGCTTCTTTCATTAATTATAATGAGTAATAATTTAAAGGAAATTATACAAAGGGTAGATTTGGAATGTCTTTTTGTACAAATATAATGTTAAGAGACAGGAAATTCCTCATGAGATCTGTTACTCTCTCAAAAGTTTTTGAAAAATGTCACCTAGCATTTTATCCTTTCTGCAAACTCTGAATTAGGGGAAGATTTCAATGTCCCTTTCAGTAAGTTGAGAGAACTAATGTAAAATCCTGAGGCTAAGATGACAATGTTGTAATTGTCCCTAGTGACTTTTAGATTTGTGTCAAAGAGGCAAAAGATCAACTAAAATCCCAATTAAAACAAAACGTAATAAAGTTCTTTACAAAAGGCTGACTTCATTAAATACCAGCATTAAATATGTATTTCTTTTAAGAACAAGGCTTTTATATTCCATGAAGAGAACTCTTTTTATTACTGAATAAACATGGCAAATCTACTCATGAAATAGATTTAACTCATTCCAAACCTGGATTACCAGAAGCCTGGAGAATTTCTCACCTTACTCAGCTATTGTAACTAGCAAGTCTCTTTAACAAAACTCTAGTTTTGTTTCTCAAACTCCTGATTTAAATTGTGTTTAGAGGACTGGTTCCAAAACTTCACTGCATATCAGTATCACTTGGAGGGCTTTGTAAAAATCCCAATGCTCCATATGCAACCCAACCTATATAAATTAGAATCAACACATTAGAAATTTTTAAATATCCCCAGGTAAATGCAATACAAAGCAAAATTTGAGAATCATGGTGCAGAGCTTTTGATCATTAGTGCAGATAGAAATCACATAGCATGATGTCTTTAGGTTTACGATTCCATCAAATAGCCTGACAGAGGAGATCTAGAGTGGGCATTCCATGTATTTCGTATATGCTACTCGAAGAGTGGTCCTTACAATTAACACCATCAGGATCAACTGTGAGTTTATTAGAACTGTAAACACATTGATTATGTCACCACGTACTGAACCAGAATCTCGGAGTAGATTCTCAAGCTCTCCCAGTGATTTGTGTGCACATTATATGTGAGAACCACTGCTCTAGAGCATACAAAATGTCAGTATAGACAAATGGTTGCTAATTGTGACCACCATTTAACTCATTATTGTAGCTTTCCTGGCTATTTTAGATTGTCTACAATGGTACTGAAATCACGCCATGTGTCACATGATTTCTTCAGAAGCAATGGATTTAGGCAAAGAGAGGATGCTGAATAATATAGAAGTCATTCACAGGAAAGAGCAACACGCTTAAATGGCAAGTCCTATTTCCTTTCCCTCTGTGTCATTGACTGACTAGATTAATTCAACCCTCTTCAAATGTGTTAGAGAATCAAAATAAGACTGCATGTGGAAAGACTTTAAAATATAAATTTTCTACATTTTTATAAGACTTTATTTATTATTATCATTACATCTCAAAAAAAGCCATATGATAAGAATATACTCACATACACACACACATACACGCGAAAACTATTATATGAAGCTACTTTAGGACCTCAGCTCAGTAATGTAGGGAATTGCAAAGGAAACCTTCCTACCTTTTCAACAAGGAAAAAGCTAGACAAACTGCAGATTAGTGACTTTTCCTGAATTGGTCATAAAACCGATCTTGCAAGGCAGTCAACTAACCCTAAAACTGGAAAAAAGACTGCCAGGAAAGAAAGGACAAGAGAACTTTGCTACCCAGAGGAGATACCATTGTATGCCATATAACCAGTAAGACAATTCAGCTAAAAACTTTTCATAGTTGCTAAAAGCCAATTGGAAGGTAGCCTAAGAATGTGATGCTAGTAAACATGAAATAAGTCACCTTAAAGATATTGAATTTGTAATATTAAAACTTCTTTGGGACCAGCAGTTAGCGCAATGGCTATGTCACTGAACTCCCATGTAATCAACCGCGGTTCGAGTCTTGGACCCGGTGGCTTAAACTCACACCGGGCAAGTGTGCATGCGTGCCCAAGATCCCGAGAGGAGAATGGAGGAGAAGGGATTGCAGCCTGGCCATCTCCCCTGGTGGGTGACTTCTCGTTTTCTGTCTCTCTGTTTCTCTCTGTCTTTCTGGAGAGTGCATGCGTCCTATAGCAAAAACCTCTCAAAAAAAAAAAAAAAAAAAAAAAAAAAACTTTTTCAAAAAAAGTGCACATGGCCCAGAAAATTTCACTATAAAATTCTACCTGATGCTCAGAGAATTAGCACCACTTATATGTAATCTTTTGCAGAAAACGTCAAAGAAAATAGAAATGAAAACTTTTATTCACACACAAAAAAATACACATACATTTTATAACGGCCCCAAACTATAAACAACTCAAATGTCTTTCAGAGGGTAAGTGGTTTGAGAAAAGTGATTTAAAAAACTGTGGGACATGCACACTATGAGGTACACACAATTATTTCCATGAATCTAAGAATAATTATTCTGAGGGGGAAAGAATGCCTTAAAGTAATATACCTTGTGGTTTTATTTACTTAACATTCTTGAAATTTCAAAATTACAGAACTGGAGAAGAAGTTAGTGGTTGTCTAGGGTTAAAGAGGGAATGGAGGAGAACAAGAAGTACATTTACCTAATCAAGGGTAATATAAACTGTCCTAGTTACCAATATGATGGAAATGTTCTGTGTCTTATGATGTTAATATCCTGGTTGTGGTATTGTACTATAGTTTTGCAAGATATTCCTACTTAGGTTAACTGAGTTGAGGACACAGGATTACTCTGTATTATTTCAGATACTTTATGCATGTAGATTCATGTGCAGCTACAATGATCTCAAAACTAAAAAAAACAATTTTTTAATTAAGGAAAAGACTTCTAAACTTTGTGCAGTTAAGAAATAAAACAAAGAATTAAAATTCATATCAATAAAGAGGACCTCACATCACTGAAAAGACGATTCTATAAAGAAATCTGCAATGAATTATGATCCAATTAACTTATGAAAAGATGCTTACCTTATCTAGTAATCAAGAATGCAAATTAAAAAATGAAATGTATTTGAAAGATTTATATGCTTTGGACCCAAAGGAGAGAAGAAATGGGCATTTACATTTATTGTTAATAGTAGTGTGAATCAGCACAGTCTCTAGAATATCAATTCAGTAGTATCTATCAAAATTTTAAGAACGGACCATGCATACAAATGACCCAGAAATTGAGTCTGTACTCTAAATGTACACCACATAACCTGCATAAAGCCAATATTATTGATGTGCATCAGACACTATGGTAAATAAAGGGAGAAGAAAGTCTCTATACTTAAACTTATATATATAATTAGTAGTCAAAATTGAGGTAGATTGAACTAGCTGGAGAAAAGCTTTTTGTGAAAATGTATCGAATCATCAGGAAAGTCAGAACACATTTTTGCATAGAAAATTAGGTCATGACTTTCCTAATGACCCAATAGAATTATTGGTGTTGAGGGACCAGCAGCTGGCATAATGGCTATGTTGCCAGACTCCCATGTAGTTGACCGTGGTTCTCGTCTCAGACCCGGTGGCTTAAACTCACGCCGGGTGCCTGTGCTTGTGTGCCCAAGATCCTGAGAGGAGAATGAAGGAGATGGGATTGCGACGTGGCCATCCCCCCTAGGGGTGTTTTCTCGCTTTCTGTCTCTCTGTCTCTCTCTCTTTCTCTTACACACATCCTACCAAAAAAAAAAAAAAAAAAAAGAAAAAATAAGAAAAGAAGAGAAAAGAAAAGAAAAAAGAATTATTAGTGTTGAGAATTATTTTGTTGTACAGCCAGATACAGAGAAGACAAGACAGAGAGTCAGGGGATTATATTTTCATGTGCCAGCCCCTTGTCCCCAGGCCTATCTCTAACTGAATTACCTGTCTTACCAGATAATGGAAAATGGGGGCGGGGGTCTTACAAAAGCAGTTATAATTGTGATATGCTTGGGCTCTGAAGTTTGTTGACAATCCAGTTGAAGCCAATGAGAAAAGCAGAACTTGGTAAGGGTCAAGAACTGGATGCCAATGGATGTGGCAAAATCATACTCATCTAAGCCAACACAGGTTTTAGACAATGAAATTTTCAGGCCATGATTACTGAGGTACAAAGCAGAAGAGTGTTGGCAGTACCTTTGGAACAGGTCCCAGTTATGATGGAATCATGAAGGCAGAGGGCAGGCTTTTATTTTGCCATCAAAACTAAGGTAAGGAATCAAAGCTCTATCTAAAAGTTGTAGGTCCAGCAGGTGGCGTAATGGTTACGTCATTGTACTCCTACGTAGTTGACCATGGATAAAGTCCTGGGCCAGGAGGCTTCAAAGTCACATAAGACATACTTGCCTGTGTGCCCACAATCTCGAATGGAGAATGAAGGAGAAGGGATTGGGCGTGGTCATCCCCCTAGGGGGCGATTTCTTGCTCAATTGTTTCTTCAGCGAGTACACATGCTCTATAGCAAAAATCTCTCTCTAAAAAAAAAAAAAAAAAAAAAAAAAAAAAAAAAAAAAAAAAAAAAAAACTGAAATTCACAGCAATAATCCTTTCCCTGAAGAAAATACTTTTTAAGTTTATTTATTTCTTCCATGAGAGACAGTGACACAGAGAGACATGTACCCACAACAATGTCTTCATATTGTGATCCACTCACAGCCTTAGCCAGCCTGAATCAGAAGCATATGTGCACCCATTGTTTACAGGGAGAACTTAGGATGTGAACCTGGGACCTTCTTATGTGGCTTCAGCATCACAGCATTATGCTACTACTACACCAGCACAAATGAATGAAAAGAGATGTCTATTAAGGCAGAAGCCCATGTTTGGGAAGCAGGATGGGGCTGAGCATATCATACATGTATAGAGATGCAGATGTCGAATGTTAGCTCCAGATATTCCTAAACAACACAACAAACACAAACAATTATTTATGATAGGATTAATTTTAAGTCCCACTTTGGGCACTTGGAGTAAATCTCTAGATTTAATTCTAACACCTGTTTCATAAAGGTATTAGAAGGAACAATCTCTAAGTTTGCTTCCTATCATGAATAATTCTGTTTATGTTCCTCTTGAATCCTATTTTTAACAAGCAAAGACACTCCTGGGGAAATCATTCATAAGGAAGTCATTTAGATATAAAGGAATTATGAATTGAAAATGATGGTTTCAAGCACCTATAGTGATTCCTTGTTGTTTCTCATTTTGTAAGGGGATAAGAGTGAGGATTTTATTTAGTTTTTGAATGTGTCATATTTTCAAGGGGTTCACAATTCAAAATTTATTAAAGGGTGTAATAAAGAATCTGGCTCCATATTTTGATATATACCTGCTGACTTCTTTCTGGTCCCTCATTTTTCCTTTGTTTCTACATCTAGGTAAGGAGATAAGAAAGCCTGTACATGGCCCCTGATTTGATGCCTGAAACATCACAAAATCCTAGCTATGGAAACTCCTAGCCACTATAAAAGCCCATCCCATGCTATCTCCTGTAAGGCAGCCTAGATCTGTCTGCTCTCCGTCTCCTGTAAGGCAGCCTAGATCTGTCCATTCTGCCCAGCTCTCCCTGGGAGTCCCTTATGTGACCGATGAATCTTTTTATAACTTCTGGGGATGTGAGATCATCAGTTTAGACATGCAGGTCAAAGTCTGGGTGGGTTGGGGGAAATCTGTCTTCTTTCTGTGGAATGAACAAGCCAAGGGCAGGGTTTACAGGGAGACTACATAGCGACACCACCAGCAGGGGTCTGTCTTCTCTTGATTTGACTTGCTAAATAGTTCTGCCTCCTGCTGTTGAGACATCTTGAGCAGCTTCCGGTCAGTGAGCTCCCTCTTGGTGCCTTCCATTTAGCTGCACTGTACTGGCACTTGCTGAGTTCTACTCAGCCTCTGTTACTCAGGAACAGAATTGAGACTCTGCTTACAGTGACCCTGGGTTGTGTATCTCAGCCTAAGCCTGGACCTATTATGGTGTCTCAATTGCAGCCCAGGCCATGCAGAGCCTATACTGAGCAGAACGACTCATTCCGGTACCCTTAGTTGTATCTTAACCAATCATTGAGCCTTGTTCTGTAGAATGATTGGGAAAAAGACTGATACTCTATGAAATGTGTGGGTCCAGTTGTGTGGAAAAAGAGTACTATGAGACATGCTGAAGTCCACACTCCTAAAAGCAGATGACTCACTAAAATCTGCACAATGCCTCTACTATTGATGCTGCTGCCAATGCTCTCACTGAAATAGATGCAGATCTCAGGGTTACAGGGAAAAATCCTCATGGTAGAGGCTGCAGTGCAGCCAAAGGGTTATTCAACCCTTGTGTTAGGGGAGTCCCCAAACTTTTGATGGCACTGATAAAGAACCTCAGGTGGGGGAAATGATAAATATGAGCTGCATAGGCAGGATTCTCCCCCACCAAAAGTATATTCAATGATCACAGAGAGAAAAGGAGGAAGAAGCTTGAGACGGGGAGGAAACAAAAATTTGAAACAAATGCTCACAAGTTGGTCCAACAGGAAATCCAAAATATACTAAAATAATTTATACAACAAAAAGATAAAAGAGTACCAGTACATTTTTGAGTATCCAGATTACAGATTATGAATTAACTTTAAAATCTGAGGGGACCAGGTGGTATTGCAGTGATAATCCAACCGGAGCCACATGGGAAACGTTCAGGGTTCACATCTTGGAAGCTCCCTGAGCCCATCCATGCTTTGGGCCAGCTCAAACAGGGAGTGGATCATAGCAAGAAAGACTCCATTGGGGATGCCTGTCTCTTTGTCTCTGTCTCTGACCCTGATTCTCTCTCTTTCTCTCCGATTCTCCTACTCTCTCAGTCTATCTCTTTTTCTTGGAAGAAATAATTTTTTGAATGAATAGAAACTTCAAAAATATGCTAAAATACACTAAGTGAAAAACTTTAATTATTTTCTTTCTTTTTTTTTTTTTGGAGAAGTTTTTGCTACAGGACGCGTGCACTCTCCAGAAAGACAGAGAGAGACAGAGACACAGAAAGTGAGAAACCACCCCCCCGGGGGATGACCACATTGTAATCCCTTCTCCTCCATTCTCCTCTCAGGATCTTGGGCACGCATGCACACATGCCCGGCATGAGTTTAAGCCACCGGGTGTGGGACTCGAACCACAGTCGGCTATGTGGGAGTCCAGCAACATAGCCATTATGCTAACTGCTGGTCCCAAACTTTAATGATTTTAACCAATACAGGATTTCAAATTACAGCTGTGTATCTTACTAAGTTTAAACAGTGTTCCATATAATTTTGAAGAGTTATTGAATATAAAATATAGGAAAAAGTAGTGATACTTCACCTTAACTATCAAAACTGTTACCTTAGAGCCAGCTGGTGGCATATTTATGTCACTCGACTCCCACGTAGTTGACCAGGGTTCGAGTTTGGGACCCAGTGACTTGAAACTCATGCTGGACGTGTGTGCATGCTTGCCCAAAATCTCTAGAAAGTGAAAAAGAAGGGAATGCAGCTTAGCCATCTACCCTGGGGTGGGGGGAGATTTCTCTCTTTCTGTCTCTCTGTCTCTCTCGGGCAAGCACATGAGCCCTATAGCAAAAATCTCTCAAAAAAAAAAAAAAAAAAAAAAAAAGAAGCAACTCTTGCCTTACTGAAACAGCCGTTATCATAAAACCCATTGCCCTAAAATAGCCAATAGGTGGCATGAACCCTCTGACCAATGACTACTAGTAAGTTAAAGTCAGGTCTTTGGCACTTATAAATTGGCTTGACAAAATGAAATCCTATAAACAGTTAATATGACACAATGTAAATTAAAACAAAGATCATAAATTTAGGTGATTTTAAAACTGTTCACAGAAGTGAAGATTACCCTCACAACTTCCTTTACCAGCCCAATTTGGGCTGTCCTTAAACCTGGAAAGAAGGAATGGCTCCCCCAAGTGGATTGTTGAAATACTCATACTATGGGCCCATCCTATATTATTCAAAGTACTGACTCCATCCTGCCAACAACTGGAGAATATTTTGCTATTGTACACATGACTGAAAGATTCGGTTCAATACCAATTTCAATAGTCATCAGCTGCGGTTTGACTTTACCTCAAAGTGACACAATACATTTCTACCAATGAGGTATGTCAACAGCCCTGTCATTGTACACAATCTTTGAGGGCAAGATCTACTTGTATCCAACTTTCTGCAAGAGTACAGATACATATCACCACAATCATGATATCACCCTTTGAAGAGATTTATTGACACACCCATTAAAATGTGTAAGTATAAAGAAGCTCACAGAAAAGGAAAATAAGCCATTGCCTCACACATAGTGCAAGGTGATACATCAGTTAAATTCCTGAACATTATTTCATAATCTAAAGGTCACTTGATCTCTGACACTGTTAAGAAACTGCTAATGTCACTCTCCAAACACTGTAAAACAAGCCTAACATCTTTTAAGCCTACTTATATCTTAAGTAAAATTTACAAATATATTTACAAACCGGCCTTCCTTGAATGGAACTCCCGCCAACAAAAAGGTTCTAGAATCAGCCCAAACTGCAATATAATGGGCATGTCTATTAATGCCTTTTCTAGAAACTTCTCTTTAAATGCTTAGAGATAATTCTTAGGCCTCCTGGAGTCTCTGGACTATATCATTGCTGTGGAGATCTGACAAAAAAGTTTTCTCAATAACATCATATGCTGTTAGGGCAGTAACTGCTGGTGACACACTAGGTTTTCATAAAAACTAAGGCTTCCATAGACCTTGAGACTATGAGCCTCCCCAATGGCTAATTGTCCCAACATAATTTCATGAATAATCTTTCAATTTATCATTGATTTGTGATGTCACCTTTAATAGGCACCAAATTGCTGTACAGATCTGGATCTATATTGAATTCTGTTTTGCTTTATTGATATTTATCTATTCATGACTAGTACCACCCAGTATTAATTACTGTATTTTTTGTATGCATATCACCTAGTACTTAAGAAAGCTAACCCCCTTTCTTATTTGATTCTCAATGGATATTGGGGGCTTGCAAATATCCTAGACTAAAACATATCCCCAACCCCATGATAGGTTGAACTGCTTCCACATGCTCTATATGTCAATCCTACATTCAGTCTCTGAAGTGAATCCTGACCTTCAGTCCAGACTTTAAATTTCCCAAACTTGTCTGTGTATTAGAATCTTCTGGTCAGCAGGGCTGGTGGGTGGCATGGCAGTTAAGGTACTGGACTCCCACATGACTGACAACGGTTCAACTCGTAGACCTGGTAACTTGTTTTCTCTCTCTTTCTGGTCAAGTTGAAGAATAATAAATAAATAAATAAATAACATTAAAAAGAAAATAATCTGGGCAGGTTTAAAATTGTCCATGATTTATCCCATGCCAATTATATCAGAATGTCTGAGAGTGGAAGCCAGGTATCAGAATTTTAAAAAATTCCCAAGTGATTCCAATGTGCACCAAAGTTTGGTATTCAATACTCTGAGTAGATTCAAAAAGCATAGGTACACAGATGGTTGCTCACCATGTCTCTCGTGATGCATGTAGCATGTGCATTGCTCTAGGAACCCTGTGATCCAGTCCCTTCAACCAACCTTGGTTCTCTATGCCACTCCCTTTCTTCATTCCATTCATTGTCTATCAGCTATCAGTTCTGTTTGTCTATTATCTATTTGTCTGTCATCTCTCTACTTGGTCTTGCCAATTCCTTGCCAAGGCTGAGAGTTCCACAGCCTTCCATACTTGTCAGTGAGCACCTATCTTCTTAGATGCCCACTTGAGCCATCCTACTAGCATTCATATAAGATCAAAAACTAAACTCTCATTACTGAATGTTTCCACTCAGAGTACTTACTTTTTTTTTTTTTTTTTGGAGAGGTTTTTGCTATAGGGTGCATACGCTCGCCAGAAAGACAGAGACAGAGAGATAGAAAGCGGGAAATCACCCCCCCAGGGGGGTTGGCCACGCCACAATCCCTTCTCCTCCATTCTTCTCTCGGGATCTTGGGCATGCACGCACACATGCCCAGCGTGAGTTTAAGCCACCAGGTATGGGGCGCGAACCACGGTTGACTACATGGGAGTCCAGCAACATAGCCATTACAACTGCTGGTCCCTCAGAGTCCGTTCTTCTGTAAGTGTATCTGACACTGACTTCCCAGTGTTTCTAGTCTGGCATGACCCAGATTCCCTTATTCCTTAAGACTCTTAATGGAAGTTTAAACATTTATATTTTACAATAAAGTTTCACAGTTTTAGTTTTAATTGCATTTTATCTCATATTCAGGTCTTGGCTGAGCTTCTGAGTTTACTAATTTGTGTTTAATTTGTTTTGGTGTCCTAATTATTAGCTCACTTTGCTGACACTCTGCAGAATAAAGCCCACTTGCCACATGTGGTCAGCTTCCCATGCAAAGTAAATACGTGAGGCATAAATGAATGAAAAGAATCCCAAATATATTTGTAACTGAAGCCAAGTTATCTCAACAGCTGTTTATTTTTTATTTGTTTGTTTTTAATTAGAACAAGAAAATAAAATCCCATTTGTTCAAAGTTAGTCTTAATTGCACTTCCTAAAATTTATTTCCCCCAATTTTATTTTCCTGCAGTTAAGTAGTTCTGTGATAATACACAGTGGTATTGTTGGCTTTTATCTGTTGCCTACAGTTTAATGTTATCTACAACTTTTACATAAAGGGATCTAAATTTTTTATGGGTATTTATGATTTTTGCTGCTCTTTTCATTGGTGAAAATCTTCCCACATTTACTATTTCCGATAAAATATGACAGTACTCAATTTAATTGGATGTAGCTTCTCTTATCAGTGTATATCACTCCTCTTTCCCCCCACCTTTATGATCATACAATCAGCTTGGATGAAAAACAGCCAGTATAACCCTGTGCACATGAAATTTCTGGAAAAAGGAAGCATTTTGAACCCTATCTTCTCATCTACCTACCTAGAAATGTTCTTGGCATGGGGTGAAGATCAGTGTTTCCATGGTGCTACAATAGGAAAGGGATCCAAGTACTCACTGACCATCCTGCTCTCATTCCCAGACTGTATCACATAATACTCTTCGATGTATGATGGAGCTTCTTACACAATACTCACAATGCATTCACATCCCTCCAATGCATCAGACCACTTGTACATAGCTTTTCAAGGAATTTAGTGAAAATAATAATTATATCATCTGCTTATTAATGTGCATAATTTATCCTTGTTTTTTATTTTTTTAATTTATTTATTTTTCATTTCACTTTCTTTTATACATTCAATCACATTATTATTTGTCTTACAAAATGGATATTTCAACAGGTGAACATCTCTCCCCAACACAGTTGACAAAACCACAAAACATCCTTAACAGATAATACCGCACCTCCCTGTGACATCAATACTTTGCCTCCCTATTTAAAATGGAGAGGTTTTTTTTTTATTATTTTATTTTAAGAGGTTTTTGTCTTAGGACATGTACACTTGCCAGAGAGAGACAGAAGAAGTGAGAGGGAAGAGGAAATCACCCTCCCCAGGGGGGATAGCCATACCACATCCTTTCTCCTCCACCATTCTCTTCCCAGGATCTTAGGCACGCACATGCACACACACACACACACACACACACACACATCCTACATGATTGTTAAGCCACCAGGTTCAGGGCTTGAGCCATGGCTGGTAGTGTGAGAGTCCAGCAATGTCACCACTGCGCCATCTCCTGACCCCTATTCTTTTTTTTTTTTTTTTTTTTTGGAGAGGTTTTCGCTATAGGGCGCATGCGCTCGCCAGACAGACAGAGAGAGACAGAGAGATAGAAAGCAAGAAATCACCCCCCAGGGGGGATGGCCACACCACAATCGCTTCTCCTCCAGTCTCCTCTCGGGATCTTGGGCACGCACGCACACGCGCCCCACATGAGTTTAAGCCACCGGGTCCGGGCCTCGAACCACAGTCGACTATGTGGGAGTCCAGCTTCATAGCCATTATGCTAACTGCTGGTCCCCTGACCCCTATTCTTGGTCTTTTGTCATAATATCTCATATTCAATGCAGTTACCTTCAGTATAATGAGGAACTATGAGACCAGCAGGTGACATGGTGATTAAGGCACTGGACTTCACATGACCAACCATGGTTTAAGTCCCAACCCTGGTGGCCTACTTTGTCACTTTCCCTCCCTCTCTCTCTTTGTATCTCTCTGGTCAAATTAAAAATAATAATAAATAATTCTTAAAAAGTATACTGAGGAGCTAAAGACACTAGAATAATTTGAAAGATCATGGATTTACAGGGCGACAGAAATAACTCCCCTCTGAGCCATAGTGCTTAATATCTGTGTGACTTTGGACAAGTTGCTTAAACTTTCTGAAGTCTAATATAATCATCCATAAAACAGGACTACAGTAAGATCCTAGTATTATTTCTGAGAGGATTTTATATGAGAGTGGTTTGTAAAATTTTTTCTCAACAGAATACTTTCTAAAAATGAAATCATGCATAGAACTTATGTACAGAAGCCTAACATGAAAAAAGGATTTATTTTTTTTTAAAAAATGAGCAACTTGGCAAAAAGTTGGTGTTGTCGAATTACTTTAAGAAAGAAAACATAAGAAGGGAAGTTTCTTTGGAAGCTCTAGGAGTCTTTAGACAAACCAGATTCTGCTTTATATGTTTAAGACTTTCAAAGATAGTCCCTTATAGTTGGCTATCTAATAGGTGCCAGGGATATAATGGTGAGGAGAACAGAAAAAATTCATCCCCCAGAGATGTTACCTTCTAATCAGGGAGAATGACAATTGACTGATAAGCACATATATTTATGAGATTTGTTAGGTTCTTTAATGAAAATTAAAATGAGGTAATATGATAAATGAAGAAGAGATTAATTTCTGAAAGCATTGAGGTAAGTCTTCTTGAGATGACAACATCGGAGCAGAAATATTCTTAAAGTGAGGGAGGTGTGTCAGTATGTGGAAAAAGGATTTTTTTGTGTGTTAACATTGATAAAAGGATGTTCAAAGTAAAGAACAACAATTCCTATGTGCTGAGGCAGAATGATGTTGAACCATTGCAGAAAAGCAAAGAATCCAATGTGTCAAGAGAGGAGAAACCAAGGGCAAGTGACAGGAAATACAATCAGGGAAGTCACCGCCATGTAGGGAGAAGTATCTTTTGAAGGTACGATAAGAGTTTAAGGTTTTATGCTAACCTACTGAGAACTTATTTTGGTGTTTTAAGAAAAGAAGTGGGAGGCACAGCAGGTGGTATGGAGGTTAAGATGCTGGATCCCGTGGTTTGAGTCCTGGACCTGGGGGTTTGAAAATCATAGAGTGTGCATGTGCAGATGTATCCAAAATCCCAAGAGGAGAATGAAGGTGAAGGAATTGTGGCATAACCATCTCTCCTGGGGACTGATTTCTCACTTCCTCCCTCTCTGTTTTTCCCTCCATCTCTGTCTCTCTTTGACAAGCACATGTGCCCTATAACCAAAAAGAAGAAGGAGAAAAAGAGAAAGGAAGTGGGACGAGCTGTAGTATGGTAGTTAAGGTGGCTAAGAAAGCCAGATCCCACAGGGCCGAACACGCAGTTTGAGTCCTGGACCCCGTGGCTCAGAAAACGTGTATTGAGCACTTGTGTGTGACAGTAGGGAGAAACGGAGGAGGAGGGATTATAGCGTGACCATACCCCATGAGGGTATTTTCTTGCCTTCCCACACACATACCTTGTCCTGTCTCTCTAGCAAATAAATGCACCCTCTGAGAAAAGAAATTTTAAAAAACATTAAAAACTACAAAAAGAAGGGGCATAACCAAATGTATGTTATTAAAAGGATTGTTTTGCCTGTTTGATAGGCATCTATAGGACGCAAGGGTAGAAGAAGAGTAGCGTAATGCACTAAAGCAGTAGATGGCATTGACTTGGACCCATGTGGTATCAAAGAAGAAATGCCGTGATTTCAGATATATTTTGAAGGAATAGCATATACAATCTGCCAGATAGTTTGCAGCTGAGCTCAAGAATAAGTCCAGATTATAGGACCATGACAAAAGAGACCCAAAAATTGATAGGGAAAAACGCTTCCAGGATTTTTATTTAGAAGAGTTTTTGATGCAGCAATCTTCTTGGATGTGATAACAAGGAGATTTTTCTTGAAAATGTCTTTGAATCTCAACATATAGTTTTATAGAGGTGGTATTTTATAATCAGTGAAATTAGGCCTCTAAGAAGTACAGAGCAAAATTGAAATGGTATCGAGTGTGGCCCTCCTTAGAACCTCCAAATTATCTCCAACATTGCTGTCTAGTTTATTTGTCCAAAACATACTCTGAAATCTCGATGGGATAATCACTGACAGATCAATAGAAATATTTTGGTAAATACCTCCTAACATTCATTCTTCTCATTCACAGTGACCCAGTACTATATATCTAAGAGACAGTTGGAATTTATTGAGAGACACAAAAATAAATGCCTTTACAGCTACTGATCACAATAACACACCCTGAATTTGCACAGATGCCTGTAAAGGGGGAAGTGGGACATGAATACATGGTGGCATATCTAACAATGCAGTAAGTTCTGGCAGTCCTAACAAATGAACTACAGCAACAGTAACAGTATGAACCTTAGCAATACAATGTTAAAAGGGGAAAAAAGTGAGTCCCCAAATAGCTCATCAATATAATATTCTCTTTCTAAAGATCAAAATAAATAAAATAAACAGTAAACTTTTTTATTAAAAAAATAAAAACATAGCCTAACAGTAAGTTAACAAAAAGGAAAGCAAGGTAGGCCAGTAGGTGGCATGGAGGTTGAGGCAGCTGGATCCCACACAGCCAATTCCAGTTTGAGTTCCAGACCCCATAGCGTGAAATCACACTGGGCACATACGCACCTGTGCCCAGAATTCTAAGAGGAGAATGGAGGAGAAGAGATTGTAGCATGGCCATCCTCCGGGGAGGATTTCTCACATTCCCAATCTGTGTCTCTCTGTAACTCTCTGGCAAGTGTACATTACCTTTAGCAAAAAAAAAAAAAAAAAAAAAAAAAAAAAAAAAAAAAAAAGGGGAGGAGGAGAAGGGGAGAGAAAGCAAGCGAGGGAGTAAGGAGCACTGCATTCAGGATAGGAATCCTGTGGCTGTGGGGGTTGGGAAATATGTTGGTAGGATACACATAATTCTATGCAGGGTATTGGAATGGTCCTAGCATTTCTTGGGATGGTAGGTCCATAGGTAATTCTCACATTTTAAAAATATCTAATTATACATCTCTCTTTTTTGTTGTTGTTGTTTTATGTATTGAAAGGGAGAGAAAGATATATAGAGAGAAATGTTTCTGCTATAGGGTGCATGAACTCACCAGAAAGGCAGAGAGATACAGACAGACAGAAAGTGAGAAATCACCCCCCCAGGGTGGCTGGCCATGTCGCAATCCCTTCTCCTCCATTCTTCTCTTGGGCACACACGCACACGTGCCTGGCATGAGTTTTAAGTTGCTGGGTCTGGAACTCGATCCACAATCCACTACATGGGAGTCCAGCAAGGTACCGCCATCTGCTGGTTCCCTAATTATACATCTTTTAACTTAAAACAGGGGAAGTCATACATGAACTAATAGAATATGGAATGGATCCAAAATTATGATTTAGTGACTAGCAGATGGCATAATAGTTATGTCACTGGACTCCCACGTTCTTGACTGCAGTTTGAGTCCCAACCTGATGGCTTAAAACTCACACAGGGCACGTGTGCATGAGTGCCCACAATCCTTAAAAAAGAATGGAGGAGAAGGGATTGCGGCATGGCCATCCCTCTGGAGGCAAGGGGATGATTTCTTGCTTTCTGTTTCTCTGTCTCTCTCTGTCTCTCCGGTGAGGGCACTGCCCTAGAGCAAAAATCTCTCTAAGAAAAAGAAATTATAATTAATTCAAGACAATGCTAGACCCTTTTCAGAAAGTTCAGATGATTCCTGTTCTGTACAGCAGTAGAATCTATATATTTTATTCTTATTTTTAATTACATTAATTATTTATTTTAAGGGGCAGTAGGTAGCATGGTGCTTAAGGCACTATGGCTTAAGCCATATGGCTAATCACAGTTTGAGTCCCGGATCGGACAGCTTGCTTTCTCACTCTTCCCCCTTTCTCTCTGACTGCCTCTCTCTGGTCAGATTAAAAAATAATAATAAATAAAATTAAGTAAAATAATTCTTAAAAGAAGAAATATTAAAAATAATTAATTTTTTCATGAGAGGAACAAATACCTTTGACAGAGTCTTACCATACTGTAATCCTCTCCCAGCCTCCAGCTAGCCAGGACCATGAACATATTCCTCATATGCAGGTCAACCTGGGACCTGAATTTGGGCCATGGTACACTTGTTCCAGAATTCTGCAGTGCTGCTGTTACTACCTGTACCACTGAGGCTGGGCTCCAAGTCTTCTTAATTACACCGGCCTATTTATGAAATTTTCTTACCATGTATACACAGAATTTATATATACATTTATTTATAAATATTAGGTTCCTAGTTCATATCTGGAGACCTCCTGAGTACATCAGCCAGGCATGTGCCTTAGGTTCCAGGGCTGGCCGAGGTGGGGGCTGCGGCTGAATTGTGTCATCATGACCCTGTTGAGGGGTACTGCCTGTCTTTCTCTCTCTTTCTCTTTCTCACTCACAAAGGAAACAAATGAATAAACTTTTTTTTAAAAAAAGAGAAATCTCTTAAGCTCAAAAACTCTCTAATACTTTTTCCACATATAATCAATGAACTCATATGTGGAACGGAAGTGTTTTTGGTTAAAGTACTCCACCCCAGCAGTCAAAGGTCTGCAGGACACCTTCACAATGCTGCAGGGCAGCCTGTAAGCCCCTTGCTTACTTAGCCCACCTTCTAAGCTGTACTTGGAGTTTCTTCCTTTATAGCTGTGCCATCTGTAGAAACTTCTCCAACTTCAATTTATTTTCCTGAACTTGGTATGATTTACAACCTTCACGCTCTACAACACTCTTACACATTCACCAACATTTAAAATAAATGACACCACTTCTTTGAAACTTTTATGCATTAATTCCCCACGTATAATTGATATTTATTTTTGTGGTCTGTGTATTTATGGTCACTGACTAATCCCTATGATCATACATATGACATAGTTTAGCGTTCAGTCCATACGGCTGCTTCCCCCACCAGACCGTGATCAACCAAGAGTGACTAAAACTTTCTAAAACATGGACTAATCTTATTTAATTCTATACTTCCTCTACAGTGTCTGATACATATTAGGGATTCAATAAATCCTTGTTAAATTAACAATAAATGATTAAATGAGCGAGGGTTTAAATAAATCAGTGAATGGATAAATGGAACTCAAAAGGCATATTGAATATCAGTGAATATTCTGATGAAGTTAATTTAATTTTAGCAAACTTAGGCACTAGATCTCATCAGAGAGTTGGAAATAGTACTGATAAATACATTGCAGTTATCCCTGGGGTATTTCAATAAACAAGCAAAGTAGTCTGTCTCATTTCAACATCTCATCAATACATGGTGAGTAGGAATCAGCATGTGATTATAAAGATGGAAAAGTGAAAAGACAATGAGGGAAATTAGTGCTTGACTGTGTAGGAATATAACATGCATATGGCATGATGACCAGTACCCAGGAGCTCATATTCACGTAGAAAAGATCCAGCAAGCTCCCAGTTAGTGACGTCATTCCTGACGCATGTCCCAAGGAAGTTGCAGAAGGAAATAAAAATAACTGCCTACTGATTTTTTATGTGAATGAATGAGATAGTGTTTTCAAAACAGTTTTGAAAATTTAAAAACACCATACGTTACAAAAACAATGGGTGTTATGGGAAGAATCTTAGCAGGGCAAAGGAAAGAAAGATCACTTCTCAAAAAGGTTTTGGAAGGAAACAGGCAGCAGTTAAACTGAGCCTGAAACATGACTCTATATTCTGAAGCCACACACATAACGCATTGTAGTTGTGAAGCTGCCTCCATTGCTAGACATGATGGATGCTGGAGGAACTTTCATTAGGTCTTCATGGCCAACATCAGAGCTCAGAAGAGCCCCAACGCAGGCCATTGTTTAAGATTCCTCAGAAAATCAAAAGTCCCAAAGACCTACACTGTGGTTTATGGAGAAACACTTAATATGTTGACTCATCCTCAAGAATGATGGGTAATGTGTGCCCAGCCACAGCATCTTCCTCTAATTTAATGTATTAAGCAATGATATATCCAGCCTCATTAAGTGATCATCTTAATTATGACAATGGATAACTATAATCATTAAACTAATGACATCCGTCACCATTAGCCACAGGGGTAATAAATGAGTTATGAGATCAAATTTGCACCAACTTCCTAAATGCCAGATGATTGAGAAAGAGCCATGGCATAGCTGGATTAAGAAGATACCCTAGCAGCTTGAAAGATAGAACAAAGGTAGCATTTGCTCTAATACTCCGTAATATTAGAATATGGAAAGAGACAGCTCAAATCCCAAACTAGATTTAATGAGGGAATATTCATGAACCATTCAAATCAATAGATTCTTCTAATCTTGTATTGCTCCCCCCCCCATTAGTAATTTATACCAAATGAAAAAATCTGAATGTGATAATGGCCCACCTGAACATTAAAGTTTGAGGCCAAGTAGTACACACTGGTAGATAAGCTATTCATATATAACCTTTCATTTCTCTCTCTCTCTCTCTCTCTCTCTCCCTCTCTCTCTCTCTCTCTCTCTCTCTCTCTCTCCCCTCTCTCTCTAATAAAAGTCTCCATTTCTGTCTCTGTAAGCAAGTGATGTGTAGTGCCCACTATTCCCTCATAGGACTTAGCCAGCTTGACTGCCTTACCTTTGCCCAGTATCAAACTAGGCTCCCCTGTTCTGTGTCTGCTTCTGTCAGCACCTTGAGCTCTTCTTTTTAAGATGATCAAGAATTAACTCCAGGTACTACCTACATACAATAGTGAGTAGGACTATTGTATGTTGGACATGCATTTACTAAGAACAGAGAATATACCATAGAACCAGTGAACTCTGACCTGAATCAACAGATATAAGTGCAAAGTTCAGATAACAAACATAACAAGTAAAAATGATACCACCCTGCTAACATTCCTTTTTCTTTGACCCCAAGAAAGCTCAAAATAGCTATATGGTTGTTTTTCTTCTATACCATTGATTAGCTTCTACCTCTGGAGGTTTTGTTTGTTTTTGTTTTATATCATTTTAACTTCATATTTTAATTACAAGTACAAATCTCATTTAAAAAAACTCATACTTCTACATGTTTTGTTAGTATTGCACTAAATGCTTTGTAAATTGTTAGAATAAAATTGAACATTTAATAATACAGAACTGAAATAACTTGGATTGTCAGTCATGCCTATGTCAAACAGAATTAAGAGTTGATGGCGGGACTGGCAGGTGGCATGGTGGTTAGGGGCTCTGGACTCCCACATGGCTGACTACAGCTTGAGTCCCGGACATGGCAGCTTGCTTTCTAATTTTCCCTCTCTCTCTCTCTTTCTCTCTCTCTCTCTTTCCTTCCCTCTCTGGTCAAATCACAATCAATCAATCAATCAATCAACAAACAAAGTTAAATAAAATAATTCTTTAAAAAAAAGAGTTGATAGCAAGTTGATATGAATCAAAATATATCTAATTTTTTTTAAAATAATGGTATAAATAAGAGTCAAATAACAGATCGGAAGTAATACTTTTCACTGAATTTTATTGTACCGGATACTTATGTACTGATCACACCGTATTTGTGTTTCCATCTGAAAGCCAGACATCAAGAAGACTTCATTGCTGGAGGTAAATTCTTGCAAGCAGAGCACTGACATGAAGCAGAAGGCTATCTTGAAGTCATCTTTGTAACAGCCCCACTTCAGTCACCACAGAAGGTCCTCCACTTAAAAACAAGTTGGATTTTGAAAGCACTGAGGAAAACTCACTGGACCATGCATATATAAGACATATCCAGTCAGTGCATGTCCATCTAATATGCCACTCATATTGTCAACCTTCTGCTTGCCGCTGAATTTGTCAGACAGGACGGGTTTAATAATGTTATACCATATTCCAAAATCATTACATACAAGTAAAACCTGTGTGAAGTAGGTTAGCAAACATAGGAAGATACAGATCAAAATGTTTGTTCCTCAGCTAGGGTACTTTAAGTAGACAAAGAGCAGACAATTGCCTGATAAGAGCCTTTGGAGGTAAAATTCTGTGAGTAGCAGGTTTGTTTGATTTTTGATTTGTCTTTTTTTTTTTTTTTTTTTTTTTTTGGAGAGGTTTTTGCTATAGGGCGCATGCGCTCGCCAGACAGACAGAGAGAGACAGAGAGATAGAAAGCAGGAAATCACCCCCCAGGGGGGATGGCCACGCCGCAATCCCTTCTCCTCCATTCTCCTCTCGGGATCTTGGGCACGCACGCACACGCGCCCGGCGTGAGTTTAAGCCGCCGGGTCCGGGACTCGAACCGCGGTCGACTACGTGGGAGTCCAGCGACATAGCCATTACGCTAACTGCTGGTCCCAGATTTTTGATTTGTCTTAAATTAAGTACATGAGTAGATAGACAAAATATTCCCTAATTTTCCCATAGCTTAACTTCCCAGTATATTATAGATTGCTATGGCTATTTCCTACCTATGTCTGCACTCCCCCCCCCATTTTTTCCTTTTTTTTTTGAGAGAGAAATGTTTTTGCTATAGGGCACATGCACACATTGGAAAAACAGAGAGACAGAGAGAAAGAAAGTGAGAAATCCACCCCCCAGGGGGGATTGCCATGCTGCAATCCTTCTCAATTTTTCTCTCAAAATCTTGGGCATGCATGCACGTGTGCCTGGTATGAGTTTCAAGTTCCCTGGTTTGGGACTCAGACTGAAGTCAACTACCTGAGAATCTAACAGTGTAACCATTATGCCATCTGCTGGTTCCCCTCTTCTTTTTTTATTACCCTTAAAATAAGATTTAAATTCTTCAGTGTGGTCATCAAGGTCCTCCAAGATCTGACCTCAGCAAAGCTATTCTATAGTTTATTCTCATCCAAAATAAAACTGGGATGAAAAGATGCATCTGTTGACTAGACTGTAGAGAGATTAAACAGTACACTATAAAGAGGGCACAGTCATTGACAACCAGCTATCATAAGTCATCTTTATCATCCTCATTATCTTCATTATCAGATATTCCATCATTCCCCAGGATTTATTGATTTCTTTTGTCAGAGTAAACACAATTCTAGGCACTGAAGAAAGTGTGTTGATCAATACTAAGTAAAAGAAATATAAGATATATACATTTTTAATAACACAAATCCATTTTTATTCATTTATTTTTCATTATTTTAAATCCCTGAGGGGTACAGCATCACATGGATTCTGTGTCCAATGGCCTTGGCAGGGAGGTTGCTTTGGAATTTGGCTCAAACCATGCCACTGTTTCCATGGACACGGGTAAAATTTCCCCAGATACTCTGGTGTTATTTGGTTGCCACCCGGAGTCACTGTGTTGCTTTTTGCTTTGTATAAATAAGAACACCTCTTGCCTAAATAGAATTCTGTTTCATCTTGTACATAAACACCTTCAGTTTTAAAAAGGGCTGTGTGCTCCCTTTGGTTCTGAGACCCCGCTTATAGCCAGCAAAAATGGCCTTGGACCATAGCCTTCCAGACATAGTGGCCTTTTAGAAGTCCTGTTCTCAGCAGGCTTCAGTTATTTGTCCCCAAAGTTTAGCAGCAGGATCCTCACTCCTAAAAGAAATATAATATTAATAATATATTTTATCATGGAAAATAACACTAATGTTTTGCAACTTTTGACTTTAAAGACAGAAAGGTGAATCATAAGAAAACCATCTAATATTAATGATTACAGGGAAAAAAAAACTTTTCTAAACTTTTCTACTTTGCTCAATGTCCTGAGGGAAATGTCAATGAAATCTCCATACATTTCTCTTTCCCTAATCTTCAATAGTCCTGGGAGCCAGTGTCACTGGGTGGTTAAGATTCCAGGCTCTAGAGCAGAATGACCTAGGTTTTCATCCTAGACCTACTAAATCTGGAAGTGAGACTGGGGTATTCCATGCTTTCTCTGTGCCTCGGTTTTCTATACTATAAAATGAAGATTATAATATGCCTACCCGACAGGGCTGTTGTAAAGATTCATAATTTAAAACACTTAAAATAGGACCTGGCACATAGTAAGGCTAAGATATTTTGATAATGTTGATGACCATGAAGTGAGAATTTATCTTCAAATGATTATTTGCAAGATTTTTCAACCATAAATATAACTCCAGTTACTCCTAGATTGCAATTACTGAGACCAAATAATGATCCTAGGTATTTGTGGTGAGATTAAAATAAGAACCACAAAAATAAATATTTCTCTGGTGAGTCTTTAGTTAAGAATTCATTACTAAGATCTTGATTTATCTTTCCTCAAATCCCCAAGAAGTCAACTAATGAAGATGTATTAGATAGGTATTGCTGTGTAACAAATTAGCCCCAAATTTAGAGGCTTAGGAAACACACATTCACTCTCGTCATTTCTGTGAGTCAGGGATTAGGTATAACTTACCTGGATCTTCCAGTTCAGCGTCAGCCAAGACCACCCCTTTGTACGGTTCAACTGGAACAAGACTTCTCCCAAGCTTACTCTGTGGTTGGGTAGCAGGAGTCAGTTCCTTATAGGTTGCAGAAATGACAGTCTTAACTACTCACTGGTTGTTGGCTGAAGGTCAGGGGCTTCTCTGCTGGGCCTCTGATAACATGGCAGCTGGCTTCTATGAGTTCAACCAAAGACAAGCAAGATGGAAGCTATAGCCTGCTGTAACCTAATCATGGAAGTGACGTTCCTTCCCTTTTGTCAAATTCTATTCATTAGAAGCAAGTTGCTATGCCACACTTAAGGGAAGGAGATTAACACTGGTAAGAACAGGGGAGATCTTTTGGGGGCCACATTAGAGACAGCCTAGTACAGTCTCTAATATTTGACTCATGTGTTACAGATCACAGAAGGCTTGATGTCCTCCTGTGCCATCTAATGGAACCTGGTCTATTTGTTCACAATATGGCCAGACAGAAATCTTTCAATTGGTATAGTTAAGAAGGATGCTGGAAGATAAGGGGTCATTGGAAAAGTCATGGTATCTTTTACTGGTTTTCTATGCAAAAATGCATCATGACTTTTCCAACAATTGAATATTTTTGTATAAATTTTTAAAAACTGTTTTAGGGAGAATAGAAATGGCTTTTCCAAGTTGGACTCAAACTTGGAAATGTTTTCTTTTCCTATCAAAATCCAGAGGACAATATAACATTCTTTTCACTGCTCTATCACAGATCAGAGGTAGCGATTAAGAAGTCAGATTTAGAAGAGATGGGGCATGCAACAGAGTCAGAACACAGCTTGATGGAAGACCTGTTTAGAGTAATGCTCAGCTGCAGTCGTCACGCTAACGATCCTCCTGATTAAAGGATGGTTCTCATGTTCAGTGTCGCCCAGACATATGCATCAGACAAGGCCTCAAATCACAGTCAGTAAGAACGATAACTAAAGCACGTGGAGCAGTCAGTTTGTGATGAACACTGTTAAAACCACATCATTTTTAACTCTATTCTTTACAACAACCCTAGGAGGTAAGTTTCATTATGACTTTCATTTCGCAGATGGAGGTTGAGGCATATATCAATAAAGTAACTGCCCAGAGTCACATAGCTTATTTCTGTTTGTTTGTTTATTTATATATATATGTATATACATATATATATATATATATGTTTTTAATTTTAATTTCTTTTATACGTTCAACCACATATGTCACTTAGCTTGCAAAGTGGATATTCCAACATGTCTACATTTCTCACCCATCCAATTGAGAATACTATACACATCATCCTCAACTAAACACCGGATACAGTGTGGGAAGAGGATGGGTGAAGGAGGAGACACATAGCTTGTTAATGGTGAAACCAGAATTTGAACAGAGACATCAGGCTCTGGAGCCTGTGCATCTAGTCACTGCTAGAAATGTGGTAGTACCAGGATCCGTTCCATCCCAAGTGCATGGGATAAGAACACACAGTAGAGAGATGTCAGTCACATTGAACAAGAGAGAACATTCAACAGGCTGAGTCAAGGCATAATTTTTAGCTGCACTTTGTTATAATTTTAACCAATTCCCTAATGAAGACAAACACTGTTCAGGCTGGTAGCTTGTCCCATTGTATAATCATGACCAATTTAATTATGTAGTCTATCGTTCTCATCCTATGAGGTGAGTTTAATTATTCTAAGTAATCCTTCCATTGTCATCCTAAAGTCGTTATTAATGAAACTGTCTGGTATTATAACAGATGATCAGACAAATCATGAAAATAGCATGTTGTCTATAGTGAGAAAAACTTATAATCAGCAATTAATATATAGTAATATCTTTAAAAAGGCTTTTTTCCCCATTAGTGTATAATACATTATAATTCTTGTTCTCCCTCCCCCCCCTCCCTTCCTCTCAGACACACACTCACACAACAGTTCTGGCATCTTGGAGAAGAATGACAAAGGACAGTAGAACAATGAGAAAGTCAAAATTACCCCCAGTGATGGTGTTGAATGCCAGTTGTAGTCTTCCAACATTTACTGAGCATCCAGTGTATTCCAGAAGCTGTTCTCTTGATATCCCTGATGAAGCACAGAGCCTTATTTTCACCAGCAAAGGCACTATAGCTCTTCTGATGCTGTAGAAGTCCATCAAGTTTGAAAGGAGATGGGGGTCAGGACTGAGGTCCTTGTTCACGTAAGATCCAACACCATGCCAGGTGATTTTGAGAAAGAAAATAATGACAAAGAAGATGGCTGAGTGCATACAGGTATTCTTCACTGTGCTTTTCTATTTGGTGAGGACCAGGAGTATAAGGACTGCTTTTGATGGGGATGGCAGTAGGGGAAGGTGGTGAAGAATAAGAGGAATAAGGTAGCTCATCCAGCTACTTCCTCTGTTTTCCTTTTCGACTCTTACCAAAGATGACTTGTTCCTTGGGATTTTCAATTAACTAGGAACTGAATCCATTAACCTTTCCCATATACAACACATCCATCAGAATAGTCTTGGCATGTCCTTGGAATCCAGGGCTGGGCTCTGAGCATAGCTACCATGATACCCAGCAAACATTAAGCAAAGACTGGTCCTACAGAGGCTCAGAAAGCCTACTTAAAAGAACCTTTCTTAAGTGCAATTTTGAATTAAAGAAAAATCCAAGGCCTATATGTTTATTTGACTAATCCTCTAAAATAAGACTATACTAAATTACATTTTATATACTCAGTATACTTATCTACTTTATATACTAGCCTGCCATCCATATACCCCTATATGCTACAAGAGACATATATAGAGCTCGACTGTGTGCATTAGTTCCACGTGTGTTACCTCACTTGATTCTTACAACAGCCCATGAGATAGAAGAGGGAAAAGAAGAGAAGGAAAAACATTAATGCTAAAAACATTAATCCCACTTACTATATCCTAAGCACTGTGATGAATTAGTATTTTTAATGGTCTTATTTTTATAGACTCAAGATCCAGAAAAGTTAAAGGGTCTTCCATGAGAGGCTTTCTCAAGGTGGGCATTCTTGGGCTTTGTGAGTAGGGCATTTTTTTTTTCCATACTTCCTTGGACATTGTAAGGCATTTAGGATCTCAGCCCCACCAGATAAGTATTATTAGCACTCCGCCATCAATGTGGCAATCGGAAGTTCCCCCATATACTTTTACACGCCATCCATTAGGGTAGGTATAGAGAGAGGTATTTGAGAATTGACCTGCATTTCCTGACTCAAACATCTCTTTACCTATGCCTACTGGAACGCCTTCCTGATCTTCTTGTGTTACGTACACAGAGTTTCCAGCTTTGACATGCTAAAAGAGTCAAGGCCTTTGTCCAGAGTCAGAAATGGCAGTGTGTGTGTGTAATGAGCATGGTTCAGGGGACAAGAGCATGGGAAATTAGTGGAATAGAAGGAGAAAGGAAGTTCTGGACAGGACAATCTGGCCTAGGTAAGGAGTTGGATCTGATTCTGGAAAGCAGGGCAGGACTTGGTGATGATGCCGGTTCAGGTCAAAGACACAAAGAGGAAATTAGGCAAGAGATTTATTGGGGAAAGAAGAGCAGAAAGAACAGAAGTACGCAGGGAAAGCCCTATGTAGGGCTGACCCCTGTGACAGGAGAGGGGGCTGCATGAAACTGGATATAGTAAGCTATTCAGACCTCAGTCATCAAATAAAGTCTCCACCAAGCAAGCAAAGAGACCAGAGTCTCTCATTAGGCAGAGGTGACTCTCCTCAGCTCAGCTATTGGGTGGAGAGAGAGCACCTAAGGAAGCACAGACAGTTGAGAATGCCAGGCAACTCCTCGAGGTTCAGTGCAGGAGGCTGTCAGCACACTACGCTGTGCATAGCAGGCTCAGTCATGAGAGGAGAACTGCGGATGCCAGCATGGTGGCCTCTGTCATGCTTGACAGAGGCTGCGTCAGGAAACACGGCTCCTGATTACAGGTCCTCGGAGGAAGAAAGAGTGAGGTGGGAATATCAGGGGCCAGTTGCCGTGGAGACTCAAAGTGTGCTGCTAGGTCTCTGTAAATAAATGAGTAATGAAAGTGGTGAGAGAAGCTCTTAATGATCACCCCTGTGCAAACAGGCCTAACTGCCAAAACCCGCCCTCTCCGTCAATCCGGGCACATAGAACTGACCTTCTTTGAAGGCAGAAGATGCAATCAGATAACTGAGAGGATGCAGGAGGCCTTCTCCTTTGGCGTGACTCTAGCTTGCACTGCTATCTTCATACTTTCCTTACAGTATTTTCCCTTTTATTAAACTGAGAAGGGGAGATTTTCAGGCCTCTTCCATTTAAGAATAGCTTTCATTTCAAATTTATTTCTTGATCTACTTAGAAGTACTTTCCAAAGTAAAAGAAGTACTGGATGATGGCAGCAATACGATACATGTTAGGAATATAGTGCCCCAGTAAGGCTGTTTGAAAGCAACAAATTCTCCAAATAACAAGTCATAGATGATAATAGTAATAATAATAATAATAATAATAATAATAATGATACCTGTGGCTGAAAAAGTGCGTGCCTGGGACCAGCAGTTAGCGTAATGGCTATGTCGCTGGACTCCCACGTAGTCGACCATGGTTCGAGTCCCGGACCCGGTAGCTTAAACTCACGCCGGGTGCGTGTGCGTGCGTGCCCAAGATCCCAAGAGGAGAATGGAGGAGAAGGGATTGCGGTGTGGCCATCCCCCCTGGGGGGTTATTTCTCGCTTTCTGTCTCTCTGTCTCTCTCTCTCTGTCTGTCTGGCGAGTGCACGTGCACTATAGCCAAAAAACTCTCAAAAAGAAAAAAAGAAAAGTGCGTGCCTGGAGTAGGGTCAGAAGAAGGCGGAAGAATTGCATAGGAAAAGGCAGCTGGGCAATGAACACAAATGCTGTTTATGATACTTTTGCTGAGACCCAATGCTACACGTGGTCTATGAATAGAAGCATGGCCTAAAGCAGTGGTTCTAGAACTGTGTTCCCCTGACTGGCTTCACCAGCACAGTCTGGAAGCTTGGTAGAAATGCAGATTCCTGAGGCCCACCCCAGACCTCTTGAATCAAAGATTCAGGCCAGTGGGGGGGGGGGGGAAGTCGTTTATTCACTCAAGTCATCTAGAGGATTTCATCGTCAGCTCAAGACTGAAGATAACTGGCCTAAACTGTGTTTTCACAGTGACTGCCACAACTTTAGCTCTCTGCCTATTGTGGTGTCATTTGGTTCTTACGTTTTCCCTTCCTTCCTATCTTCCAGCTCACTTTTTCACTCTCTTATTGCGTACATTTTACCCCAAACTCCACCACACCCAACACATTCTATGCACACCCTTTCAGGGGGCACACACTTGGTTTATAATATATTATAGAAAATGCATTGCTTTGTCTTTAGAAAATGTCTGTAAATTCACTTCCTCCATTATCCCCACTGTCTATATCCCAGCCCCATCAAAAATGGACTTCCAACCAAAGCCCATGTCACCAAACCTAGGGAAGTAATATTTGAAACTTTCCCCTACACACACATAGCTCATATTGGTGGCTAGAAAGTGTCTGCCTATTTTGATGAGTACCAGAAGGATAGGGGTTATTTTTAGAAATGGATAGAGGTGATGTGGCATGGAGAGTGTGAGATCCATTCCTCTTAACACCTGTTTTCCCAAGAAGTGAGTGTGTGTATAAGATGAGCCACAAATGGTGTGCAAGAAGGGAGCCATCCTCAGAAGATGCTTTTCTCACAAAGAGGAGGTGGAGTAGAATCTAGCAATTCGAGGCAGGCTTAGAGTTGATTACGTGGCAAGCGAAGTACTGCAGAAGCATGGTATTCCATGCATTTTACTTTCCACTCTTTTTATCCTCTGTCAGTGTTCTTTAGTCTTTACTGAAATCTTAGCCCCCTCTGGTAGTCAGACAAAACAGTAAGTAGGCTTGGTGTAAATACTGGGATAGAGTGTTCAAGAAAACGAAGAGCATGTTTGGGAACCACTGTAGTTTTTAGAACAATAAACACTGTGGGAAGCCCCAAGTATTCGGGAAGCCTTGTGGAGAACAGGAGACACCCTTTTAGCCCATTTGCCTATGGATTCTCCTTTAAGCTTACGAAATCTAGCAAATTCCCAAACTAATGGCAATTCAAGGCCAAAATATAATTTTAAGTCATTTATGTGGTTTGCATGAGACCCACAGTGTGTTTTTAAAATAACTCCTGAAAAGCAACATTCAGGACTGCAAAAATACAGTCACGAATTGTTGGCTGAAATGAGCTCCCTAACTT
The DNA here is from genome assembly GCA_026018925.1 of Tupaia tana. Classification (NCBI taxonomy): domain Eukaryota; kingdom Metazoa; phylum Chordata; class Mammalia; order Scandentia; family Tupaiidae; genus Tupaia; species Tupaia tana. Next base: position 154,303,869 of record JAKSZU010000003.1, read on the forward strand.
AGCTACAGGAGCATAATTACTCACATCAAGGAAAAGCAGACCAGACACGCAAAAAACTTGCTGGAAAAAAAAAATAAATGCACCACAGAGTCCTGGTGGACTGAACGCTACTAAATGGTTTTGTCGGATCCAATTTTGAGGATTATTTAGCAATCTCCTACCCGCAGCATCAAAGTTCCCAGGGCATATCCTAAATTGAAGGGTATTTGTAATAAAAAGATATAAGCCTCCAACTCTCATTTTTACCAAACATTAATAAAAATCGAATTAGAAGCAAGTGCCTTGAAAGGCTATTGGCTAAAAGCTTGAGTCTTGTAACAACGTAAATCTGATAAGAAAAGGAAATGCCCCTCTCTCCTTTTTTCTTTTTTATTATAGTACTAATATAAAAAGCACTTTTGAAGAGTTGTGAAAAAGAAAAAAAAAAAAAAAAAAAAAAACAAGACTCTTCCCCATTCTAATATATCTGGGAAGAACAGATTCTCTTTCTTTTTGCACACTGCAAAGAATACACAGATCTGAAAGGGTGCCACTATGATTAAAAGCTGCCAGCTACCGCAAACCACAATAGCAATTCTGAGTCCTCATGCCCTCTTCATTATTCTTAATGAAATGCGACTTCATCTTCCCACACACTGGAAATTGTGTTAGCAGTGAGTTCAAACATGTAAATGAAGCCAAACAGGCAAAAGAAAACCTCCATTCTGTTTCCAAGGCCATGCGAGGACACCAGCTCGTGCCAAATGAACACATGGGCAGAAGAAGAGGGGGGAGGGGGTGGGTTGGTAACTTTTTACTTCTCCGTCTCTTCTAGACTTAGTCCAGCTCCACTGCTGATCTCATCGTCCTCTACCCTCTTGAGTGTAGTGAAAATTGGTGGTAGTGAACCAACCATCACCCCAGAGAGACTGCCATTTCTGATTGACACCCTTCCAAAACCAATGCCATGGTCCTCACAGGTCCCTTGGTGTCCTGCTATTTTATTATCTAAACACACGCACCATGTTGTCCCCAGAGGTACAGTGAAAGGATCACTGGATCAGGCCGTGGGAGGCCTGCCTCTTAAGTCCAGCCCCAATGTTCCCTTACTTTATGCTTTGTCTTAAACAAAGAAGACATAAACAGGCAAATGTTTCTGTTTCATTATCCCTATGTGGGTAAGCAACACAGTACGATCAGATTACTCTGTTTATTTTATCTCCCCTGCTTTCCTTGCTTCATTTCTCAATGCAAAGGAAGTATGAAAATTTAGAATGATGGACAGGTAGGATTAAACATGCAGGGTAGAGGGACCAGCAGTTAGCATAATGGCTATGTTGCTGGACTCCCATCTAGTCGACTGTGGTTCAAGTCCCGGACCTGGTGTCTTGAACTCATGCTGGGCGCATGTGCATGCGTGCCCAAGATCCCAAGAGGAGAATGGAGGAGAAGGGGTTGTGGCGTGACCATCCCCCCCTGGGGAGTGATTTCTTGCTTTCTGCCTCTCTGTTTCTCTCTGTCTTTCTGGCAAGTGCACGTGCCTTATAGCAGAAAGCTCTCAAAAAATAAAAAATGTAGGGTAGAGAATTTGGAAGAGTTGGGCACATGATAGGATAAGGGGAGACGTGCACCTCTTACAAGCCTACAAGGCTATCCCTACCTGGCTCCTACCTCCCTCTCGTCCCGCTGTCCCCCTGGTTCCCTTTGACAGAGCAGCCTTGTCTGCTTGTTTAGGTTGGGACCATTCAAACCCAAATGCTCTTATCCTGCTCAGTCCTGTGCCTGAAATGTTCTTTGCCTACATCTTCATGTAGCTGGCTATTCCTCCATTGTTCAGGTCCAAGTCTGACCTCACTTCCTCAGGGATGCCTGTCTGATCCACATATCCACCTCTCTCTCTATAATAGATACCTCTCTCTCTGTAGCCTACTGTCTCTACTTATATACAGATACTCTCTCTCTGTAGCCTACTGTCTCTTTTACTTATTCTAAGGTCCTGAACCTTTTCTAATTTGATGTTTAATAGTTTTTTGGTTTTTTTGTTTGTTTGTTTGTTTGTTTGTTTGTCAGTTGCCTGTCTCTCCTTAATCACTCAAGAATGGAAGCATCATTTGAGCAGGGCTTTTGTCTATTCCATTCACGTTGTGTTCTCAGGGTCTACAGTAGTGTCAGAGTGGTACTTCCCTCATCTTTGAATTCTACATATTGCTTTTTATTCAGATGTTCAAAATTATAGATGAAAAATGAATTGTTAGAGGCATTAAACCTTGCCCAAGTTTGCTTTAATCAAGTTGAGGAGTCTTGTATTAAACCTACAGAAAGCTTAATAGAAAAGACTTAAATAAATTTCAAGAAAAATGAAAATTAGAGAGCCATCACAATGTCTAATAAGAGAGGAGAACACGGGACCAGCAGATGGTGTAATGGTTACATCACTAGATACCACATAGTAGACCATGGTTTGAGTTCTGGACCCAGTGGCTTAAACTCACATTGGGCACATGTGCATGTGTGCTGAAAATCCCAAGAGGAGAATGGAGGGGAAGGGATTGGGGTGTGGCCATACCCCCGTGAGGGGTGATTTCTCACTTTCTGTCTCTCTGTTTCTCTGGTAAGCGCACATGCCCTATAGCAAAAATCTCTCTCAAAAAAAAAAAAAAAAAAAAAAAAAGGGAGAGAGAGAGAGAGAGAGGAGAACAAAAATTGGGTTTGTGTTTTGTTTCTTCGAGGATGAAAATATCCCTTGAGAATTTTTTTTCTCATGTTTTATTTTTATGGGCAAATGGGAAGTATGTTTGTTTTTTGAAAAATTATCTTCCTGAGGACGAATTTCTTTACATGTCTTTGAACTTTTCCTTCTGATCCTGCACCGCCGCTTAGCTTAGCATCTCCAGTAGAGTGAAAGCACTAATGAAGGTTGACATTCTCGATGTCATCTGAAAGATATTTGAAATCACAGGATTCGGACTCTTCTACAGCTTTCCTCTTGCCATATGAAGCATTTATTATTTGAATATATTCTTCACTGACCTGAGAAATCAGCATTTGTCACCTTCTGTGATGTAGCCCAGGGCTCACTCAGAAAACTTTCTCTCTTTTTTTTTTTTTTTTTTTTTTTTTTAAGCTAGGAATAATCTCAAGGTTATGTCACTCTTTCTGAGATTTCCAACCACCAACCAAGTGTTAGACACTTTCTGGATATATTCAATGTATACACTCATGGCTTCAACTCAGAGAAAGACTATACTCCACATTTCTGCCACTGCAGACGTTCTAGATGGTACCTTATTCGTAGGCAGACATGTTTTGAAGCACGTGATGTCTGTGTCTTGCCTTCAGCTGATTGAGAGAGACCAATTTAATTACGCCCTCAGGAGTCTAACCTTTCCTAAGCCTTAGATTTGCATAGTTATCTAATATAAAATCGTGATTCTCTCTTTCTTCGCCAGGCTACTGGGTCTCTGAAGTCATCCATACACGTGAGTTAGAGAGATCTGAGAAGAGTTATTCCAAGATTCAGAAATTTTGGGTGAGGGGCCAGTAGGTGAGCAGCAGTTACATTACTGGACTCCCACATGGCCAACTGTGGTTCAAGTCCCAGACCTAGTGGGCTTGAAACTCACACCAGGTGCATGTACACACGAGACCAAGATCCCGGGAGGAGAATGGAAGAGAAGGGATTGTGGAGTGGCCATTTTTCCAATGGTGTGATTTCTCACTTTTCTTCTCACTGTCTCTGTCTCTCTCCTTCCAGGGAGCACATTCATCCTAAGGCGAAAACATCCTAAAAAAAAATCTTTGATGAACCCAATAGGAGAAAAATGACTTAATGTTAAATTTGTAGCCTATTCCGCTAAGAAGAGACATCATTTACTTCAGAGGGAGATAATTATTCATTTATTTGGGGATCAAGATTATTTGGTTACCCAGAGGGAAGGCATCAAGCCAGACCAGAGGAGAGAGTTTCAAAGAAAGCAAGCCTGATTAATGCTACATAAAATGCAAAACACAGCCTTTTACTAGGGAGAGGGTAACCCATTAATTAACTTACTCCAGTGGGTCCTAGAGAGAGGAGTTGTTAATTTTCCTTTTTTTCTTGCTTTGAAACTATAAAATGTAAGAAGATAGGAAAGAAGAGACTAAAGAGGATTAGATAAAGAATATGGTATAAGGGAAAGTAGACCTTAGGAAGTCCCTGAGAAGGTAGACTTCTGTCTAATAAACTAGAAGTCATTCTATCCGGTACTAAGTTTTAAGTAAATTTGTTTCTTTCTCTGTTCGCTCTTGCTGCCAAAGCTTCAGCGAAATCTGTCACGTTACTACAGTTGTGTGTTAGTACCGCCTTAGTGGCAAACGACCATGGAGAGAAGTCAGCAGTGTGGAGAAGCGGGGATCAGGAAAGTACAAATCAGTTCACCCTGGAGAAGCCGCACAGAATTCTGGGCAACGTGACGGTGCTGACGGTGAGCACTGTGGGAGGGGAACCTTCCCTAGGGAGAAAACCAAACTTCCTGCAATCAGGGCCTGGAGGTGCAGTTACTTACCTTGCTGTTCAAGAAAAGGGTACTCGCAGGAGGGAAGGCGACTTGGAGAAACTGAGTTTGCACAGTGAAAATATTTTTAAAGTCTTTAAGTCTTTAATCCATTTTAAAGATTATCAATCCTTTAAACAATGTATTTAAGGGCTCCTCACAATGCAGCCACATGGTCATGATTATTATTTTTTATTATTATTATTTTTGTAAAACATGCATGACAGTTGAACTATATGTGGCTAAATCCATTGGCTCTATGCTAGATTTCACTCCCCATTTTTCTTACTCTCTTTTAGAGGGACAGGGGAGATAGCTATCTCTTAGGAGATAGCTATGGGAGAACTGAAAGGGAATTCTTTCCCTTACTGCAATAAGGAAAAGCACTTCGTAACATCTTTAACAAAGCGAGATTAGATACATTTAAAAGACATTGTAACAGGTGCTGGCAGCTCTCACCCCTAAACCTAGAGCAGACTTCCAATTGCCATGATTGGCATTCGCCCCCACCCCAGGGAATTTTTACTCCTTATCCAAGAAAAAACTCAAAAATGACTGAGGACGTTAATAAATCAGTCTTAGCTTACAGATCCCTCAAAACTCATACGGAATATTTCTAAGGCTCCCCTATTTCACAAACTGCCCTAACCTCAGTTTCCCACAGTGGTTACTTCTTTGGTAACCTTCCCTGTCATTGTCTTTCTCTGCTTTCTCTGCTTCCCTGTCTCACTTTCCTGCTCTTTATGGGTACTTCAGGGGTCATTTTCCACAAGAAACCCACTTACACTCAAATCCTTAATGTCAGCTCTGCTACTGAGAGAACACAAACTGAGATGGGTATTTTCATTTTTCATCTCTGTATTTGTTTTTACCAAAAAAAAGAGAGAGAGAGAGAGAGAGAGAGAGAGAGAAGAAAGAAAAGAAAAAAGCCTTTGGTTTAAAAAAAAATGGAATGTAAAATGGGAGTTATAAAGACAATCAATAATATTGGGGGCAGCAGGTGACATAGTGGTTAAGGTGCTAGACTCTACGTGACCAACCACAGTCGAGTCCTGGATCCAGTGGCTTGAAAGTCACACCAAGTGCTTGTGGGTGCATGCCCAAAATCCTGAGAGGAGAATGGAGAAGGGATTGAGGCACGGCCATCCCTCTGGGACGTGATTTCTCACTTTCTGTCTCTTTGTCTCTCTCTGGTGAGCCCATGTAACCTAATAGCAAAAATATCTCTCTCAAAAAAGAGAAAAAGGATAATCAATTAAATGAATATAAATGTTTCTGACACAGAGGCTAAATTACAACAAAAAAAATTTTAGATCATAGAACAATATGTTTTTTTTTTATTATTTTTTAAAAATATATCTGCCAGGGGAACCAGCAGTTAGCGTAATGGCTATGTCGCTGGACTCCCACGTAGTCAACCGCAGTTCGCGTCCCGGATCCGGTGGCTTAAAACTCACGCCGGGCGCGTGTGCGTGCGTGCGTGCCCAAGATCCCGAGAGGAGAATGGAGGAGAAGGGATTGCGATGTGACCATCCCCCCTGGGGGGTGATTTCTCGCTTTCTGTCTCTATGTCTCTGCCTGTCTGTCTGGCGAGTGCACACGCCCTATAGCGAAAATCTCTCCAAAAAAAAAAATATATATATATATATATTTGCCAGAGAGTACATGTACTTACCAGAAAGAGAAAGAGAGAGAAGAAAAAAAGGGGAGGGGAAGAAGGCAGCCTCCATGGGAAAGATCAAGCTGCAATCTCTTCTCCTCTGTCTCCCCATCCTGTTGCAATTTGGGGCATGCACGTGTGTTTCTCCAGCCATCAGATCTGGGATTCAAACCGTGAAATCAACCATGTGGGATCCAGCCACCTTCACTACCATGCCATGGAACCTATCCAACAGCAGAATTTCTTTAAAAAATTGTTATATTTTGAATAGAAATATGAATAGACTCATGGATGTTGAGTAATTAATGTTGAGGATTTCATCATTAGGTCACATTAGAAAAATACAGAATTTCTGTTTGACACAGAACGTTAATGCTAGACCAAGTGTGAGGCACCACAATGGCGGCATTGGTGGAAGTTAACAAGCATTATCAGTTTAGATGGTGCTGAAGATGGCCCATCACATAGGGAAGTTGGGACTGCTAAGAAATTTCACAGTTTCCTGATGGAAGAAGCAATCTGCCTTGGAATTGAGTGTCCCTGCAGATTCTTACAGGGTGCACCAAGAACGTAAGGCCCTGACAAGTCTTTGTCTGGGCCATTGCTCAGGGCTGTGTTTACAGCAAACAACCTTGAGAGATGAGGTAATGTCTCCCCTTGGACAAACAGCAGACCTGCTTCCACTTACTGTAAAAGTAGTGACTCGCTCAAGCTCCTAGAATCTCTCCTGTCACATAGCCCATTGCATGCACAGTGCCCATGGTAAGATCCCTCTGTGACCCCCGTGCAGTGTATAGTGAACCTGACCAAACCAGTACCAACCAGCATCAATCTCTAGCTACTGTTTCTGCTCTGAGTAACAAGGTCCTTTGTCCTTTGTCTCTGACCCGTAAATTTCCTGTCTTCTGCCGGCATCTATGAAATACTAACAGGGTAACGTATTCGTTTGTAAAGAGGGCAAGATCTCAGACCTGCAGTTTTGTTTCTGCCATTTTTATATAAAATAAATTGGGTAGAACTGTTCCCAAATGTGGTAATAATTTTAAAAATTAATGTGATTTTCCCCAAGAAGGAGCTGTGATGCTGAAAGAAACATTTTTCTATCAATAATATAAAACAAATTTAAATACTAGAAGAAAAACTATCATTCTCTTTTCTCTATAGAACATGGTTTTGTAAAATTATTGTAATGTGTGAAGATGCTCAAAAAGCATATTGACAAAAATATGAAAGACTGAAGTATGGAGGGGTGTGTGTGAGTGTGTGTGTGTGAGTGTGTGTGTGTGTGTGTGTTTTGTTTAATTGTTTGCAGAGAGAGATGAGGGAGGGAGGGAGGGAGGGAGGGAGGGAAGGAAGGGGAGAAAGAGAGAGGAAGCACTCCTAAATGGGTCATAGTCAGGCTGCAACCCCTTATTTTCTGTTTCCCCATCCACTTGGGATTTGGGGCATGCACATACATGTGCCTGGCTTGCTTTTCAAGCCACCAGTGCTGGGATTCGAACCATGCTCAGCCAGCTCCAGCTCCCATACCACTATGCTACAGAGCTAGCCTGCAGTGTGTTTGAAATGTGTTTTTAATGTGTTTATTGTGAAAATGTTTATTATAAACAGTAGTTTACTAATTAAAATGCTAGGATAATTTTCTAGATCTTGTGAAATTTGTGACAGTTGTCACCAGTTGTTCATTAGCTATTTGCTGCGATTATTTTTTTATTAAATATATATTCCTTCTTCTTAATTTTTCCTCAAAACGTTGGTTTCTTTTTTTCTTCCCAAAAAGAGGCTCTGGCAATGGGCTAAGTTTCAAACCCTACATCTAAATCAGGTCTCACTCTCAGTATTTGACAAAAAAGAGCTGATGTGGGTGTTCTGGATGGCATGGGCCTGGACACTGTGCTCTGTGGGGACTGCTTGAAGGAGATACCATCCACGGGGATCCTACAAAGGTATTAGCCTGAATACTCTCTCAGTACCCTGGGGCTGCCCAAACAAGGCCACACCCTTGGAGGCTTGAAACAATACTGCAGTACTAGAACAAAAAAAGTTACAGAAGATTCCCATTTAAATAGGGCAGCAAATTTAATTGTTAAACTTTACTGGTCGGTAACTGCACCTCATGGTCTCAGCACCTTTACTTTCCTATCCAAAGAGATATTTGCTTATAGAAAAATAATCATTGCTAGCAATTTAATTACTCTCCTCTCCACTGTTGCCCCAAAAGGTATTTGCATGCAAGGATTTTCAGGTGCCTTAGATCAAAGAATGACTTCTTGGTATATTTCAATGTTAGAAGAGGTTTCTGATACATTGCACAAATATTTATCCACCGCAATAATTTCAAAGTTTCAATGAGCCTGATATTAGTTTAATAAGCTAAGAACAGAATCATTAAGAAAAAGTGCCAGGGCTGGCTGGTGGTGTGGTAAAGGGCACTGGACTCCCACATGGCTGACTGTGTTTCAAGTCCCGAACCTGGTGGCTTGCTTTCTAACTTTCTCTCTCTCTCTCACTCTGTCCCACTTTGGTCAAATTAAAATAAATGCATAAATGGATAGATAAATAAAATAATTCTTAAAAAAAAAAAAGTGGAGGACCAGCGGTTAGCATAATGGCTATGTTGCTGGGCTCCCATGTAGTTGACCGCAGTTCACGTCCCGGACCCAGAGGCTTAAAAACTCATGCCGGGTGCATGTGCACCCAAGATCCCAAGAGGAGAATGGAGGAGAAGGGATTGCGGCATGGCCATCTCCCCTGGGGGGTGATTTCTCGCTTTCTATCTCTCTGTCTCTCTCTGTCTGTCTGGTGAGCGCATGCACCCTAAAGCAAAAACCTCTCCAAAAAAAGAAAAAAAAAATGTGTCTATGGGCCAGCAAGTACATAGAGGTTAAGGTACTGCATTCTCCCATGGCCAACTGCAATTCGAGTCCTGGAACTGGTAGTTTACACTCTCTCTTCTCTCTCTCTCTCTCTGGCATATGTGCCCAGTAGCAAATTTAAAAATAATAATAAATAAAATTAAATATTTTTTTCTTAAAAAGGGAAACAATAAGTGTCCAGAACAGAGCTATAAATTACAGCCCAAGGTTTTGTACACTCATTAAGCTAAGAATGAGTTTTCTATTTTTAAAAGGTTGTAGAGGAAGAGGTTGCAGGAAAAGAAGGAGGGGGAAAGAAGAATAAGTGACAAAGAGTATACAAACACGTAGCTGGCAAGGCCTCAACTATTTACTATTTGGTCCTTTACAGAAGAATTTTTTTTATGTATTATTTTTATTTAACTTCATTGTTTATTTATTATTATTATTATTATATTATTATATTTAATTTGACCAGAGAGGACAGAGAAAGAGAGAGAGGAAAAGTGAGAAAGCAAGCCACAAGGTCTGGGAGTTGAACCATTGTCAGCCACGTGGGAGTCCAACACCTTTAACCACCACCCCGCCTGCTGGCTCCAGAAGTTATTTTCCACCTGTTGCCTAGAGGGACCACACTATAGGCTGTCAATACCACACATACGGTTCGGATTGCACACACTGAACCCAGGAGCAATGAGATGTATTACCCAAGGACAACATAAGCTGGAGTACAGACATTAGACACATCCATGAGCCAGCCATAGCTCATCTTGCCAATTCATCACTAATGCTTTGCTCTCCTCTGTCTCCGAAGATGGGCCATTTAAATGTGTTAAAATGAACTGAATCACAAAAAGTGAATTCATTTCATGAAGTACTTATACATGGTATCGGTGATCATTCTTAATTCAGAAAAGGATGAAGAGTTTTCACCAAATAATTTATGTAAATTGAACATGCTAAATGATATTGTAATAGAGAATGGAAATTATTTTCCCTTTTATCTATCACCAAATATAATATCTCATTCATTTGCACACAAATATGGTAAAGAATAGTTTCTAGTTCTGCTTCTAGGAAATATGATTTGGGGATTTAGAATGAAATTTAAAAAGGAAAGGAGGGAGGGAGGGAAGAAGAAATGAAGGGGAAAGAGAACTTTGTTGAATACCTATATTTTTAAAAATGTATCCAGTGTTAAACTTTGCCTAGAAGAAGGAAGGAAGGAAATATAAAAGAATCTTAAGGTGAGAAGAAACCGATTTGTTGTTCAAATACCTTCTACCGTATTTCCGACATCATGCCCACCCAGTCTCTACTCAGATTCTATCATCAGCTCACCACACTGTACTCAGGATAATGGTAAAAACATTATCTTTAGGGAACCAGCAGTTAGCGTAATGGCTATGTCGCTGGACTCCCACGTAGTCGACAGCGGTTCGCATCTGGGACCCGGTGGCTTACAACTCACGCCGGGCGCATGTGCATGCGTGCCCAAGATCCCGAGAGGAGAATGGAGGAGAAGGGATTGCGGCGTGACCATCCCCCCTGGGGGGTGATTTCTCGCTTTCTGTCTCTATGTCTCTCTCTGTCTGTCTGCAAGCGCACGCGCCCTATAGCGAAAAACCTCTCCAAAAAAAAAAAAAAAAAAAAAAAAAAACATTATCTTTAGAAAATAATAAATTTTCTAAAATGTCATGTTTCTGTAAATGAGAATCTTCTATAAGTTTTCTTTTGCTTCAGAACTATGAAAAAAAAATTATTTTCTATTGTTTTAAGTCCCTGAGGTTCTACATCAAGCAGCCTCCCAGAGCGCAGTGCCCAGGCACATACCTTCCAGAATGCCAATCATCTCTACTTGACAGTGATCCTCCTCACTAGATGCCCATGACCTGAACACCAAGCTCTGGGATAGTTTGACTTCTTCCCATTTATGGCAGGCAGAGAGTTGAATATGTTATAAAGTTAAGTCTAATGTACTTGAGAAAACATAAGGAGACTTCAAAAAAGTGTGAAAACTAGGGACCAGCAGTTAGCGTAATGGCTATATCACTGGACTCCCATGTAGTCAACTGCGGTTCAAGTCCCGGACCCAGTGGCTTAAACTCATGCCGGGCACGTTTGCGTACATGCCCAAGGTCCTGAGAGGAGAATGGAGGAGAAGGGATTGCGGCATGGCCATCCCCCCTGGGAGGTGATTTATCGCTTTCTGTCTCTCTGTCTCTCTGTCTTTCTGGCGAGCGCATGCGCCCTATAGCAAAAAAACTATCAAAAAAAAAAAAAAAGATTAAAAAAATAAAGTGTGAAAACTAGAATTAAAGTACAAGTTTTTATTGGAGTAACATTTTTTGGAAATCCATGCATAGATCTTTCATTTAAAAAACATCTTTCATTAACTTTTGGATGACCCCTTGTAGTAGACATCAGGAAAACAAAATCAATCTAATCTCAGAAAAGGGTCCTCTGTCAATAAGCAAAAGCAAAGTATAGTACAGAGGAGTCAGAGTGGGGCCAGCCACCAGCGTGGTGGTTCAGGTGCGTCCCACTGGTGACTGCTGGTTGAGTCCTACACCAGCAGTTTGAGAAACACACCTGGCACATGTGTGTGGGTGCCCAAAATCCCAAAAGGAGAACAGACAGAGCACAAGGGATTGTAGCATGACCATCACCATGGGTCTTTTCTTGCTTTCCCTCTGTCTCTCTTCTAGGAGTACACATGCCCTTGGGCAAAAAATTTTTAAAAAAAAAAAAAAAAAAAGAATTGAGCCGTGCGGGAGTAAGTTGCCTTAATTCCCCTGACATTTATAACATAAAACGTTGCTATGCTCTCACACTGCTGTGAGTCCCAAAGCATGGTACAAGTTACAGACACTTGAAAGAAAACCTACTTGTGTCAGAATAATGATGAAAAAAAAAAAGACTGAGAAAATGCCTCCTTAAGTTTTCTGGAGAAACAAACTCCTCTCTGTTCTTCATGAGTGGGATCAGCAAACTTTTTTCATGACGGTTCAGATAGTCAATGTTTCAGGCTGTGCTGGCCGAGTTTCTGGGCAACTGCTCAGCTTAGCTACTGTAGCATCAAAGGAGCCACATACAACCAATAAAACTAAATCGTGGACACTAACAGTTGAACTTCATTTTTTTTTTGTACTGTTAAATATGGTTATTTTAACTTTTTAATTATTTAAAACTGTAAAAACCATTCCTAGTTTTCCAAGTCATCATTTGTTGATTCCTGCTTTAGATCCCAAAGGGAATCAGACAAACTAGATGAATACAGCTTCAGGGTAGGCAAGACTGAAAAATTAGAGTGATGTTGGGTAGGAATCTGAGTGTCGGAAAGAGAAGAAACGAAACGTGGTGTTTTAGTCTACGGCAGCATGAATTTGAAACCGCAGGCTGTCTGTCATTGCTCGGAGGCATGAGCACACCCGTCATTGCTCCTGTTCTCAGGCATACTGAGATGAAACAAAACAGACCTCACATTGCCTCATCTTCTCCACCTGCAGGACTCACTGCTAACCTGAGAGGCAGCAAGATGCATTCTCTCATCGATGTTGTGATTAATAGACAAATATTGTGGATCAGTTCGATAGCCTCGTGGTTAAGGGAGCTGTGTCCCACAAGGTCCAATAAGGTTCTGGTTTGAATCTCAGACCCTTCTGCTTGTAAAACATGCCGGGCACATGTGCATGCCTGTCCCAGATCCCAACAGGATGGAAAATACAGGGGAAGGAATGGCAGCATGTACATGCCCCACAGTGTGGGGTGCTTTCTTCCTCTCCACTTTTCTCTTTCTGTCTCTCTTGCAAAAGTCCTCTCGCAATTTAAATAAATAAATAAATAAATAAAGATGAATATTTTAGTGACTGGAATGACATTTTGTCTCAGCTTCTCCTTTACTACAGACAGAGGATTGAGGTTGTCTTGAGTAAGGCATAGAAAAGAGTTTCTTTGCATTCTGTTTATAAAGGATCTTTCTGAAATGCCAAGAACTAGCACCATGCAGACAAAGGCATGATATTGGGTCTGAGTTAACATTCCATTATGACTGGGAACCAGCTGTTAGCATAATGGCTATGTCACTAGACTCCCACATAGTCGACCGCGGTTCGCGTCCCGGACCCGGTGGCTTAAAACTCACGCCGGGCGCGTGTGCGTGCGTGCCCAAGATCCCAAGAGGAGAACGGAGGAGAAGGGATTGCGGCATGACCATCCCCCCTGGGGGGTGATTTCTCGCTTTCTGTCTCTATGTCTCTCTCTGTCTGGTGAGCGCACACGCCCTATAGCGAAAACCTCTCAAAAAAAATAATAAAATTCCATTATGACTAATTATGGTGATTTTCATACAAGGTAATTAATCGCCTGACCTTCATTTTTCAACCTAAAAGATGAGCATAGTATTAATAGTAATATCAACCTTCACAGCAGTGGAGGTTAATATTATGACTTATATAAACTACCTAGCCCCTAAATGAGTGGATAATAAATGTTAGAAATATCTAATACTTCTTTCCTTTCTGTTTCTCCTAATGAAAAATTTTCTCAGCTTGTTTCACATCTGGTTCTCATTGATGTTTTTTTTTTTTTTTTTTTTTCTTTTTCTTCTTTATTTTTAGAGAGAGAGGTGTTTTGCTATAGAACATGGGTGCTCACCAAAGAGACACAAGGTGATAGAAAGTGAGAACTCACCCCCACAGGGGAAGGCCACACCACAATCCCCTCTCCTCCATTCTCCTCTCGCAACCATTACTCCATCTGCTGGTCCCACCTGGTTGATGGTTTTTTGTTTGTTTGTTTGCTTCCTATTCAGCCAATTATATTCCATGCACTACACAGGTGCTAGAATGACAGATGAAAGCACCATCCTTGTTCTCAAGAAACTCATTATTTGTAGGTGGATGCAGGAGAGGGTGAGGAAGGAGAAGTCAGCACACTGATGAATATATTACAACTTATTGTAAATGTAGTAATTGTATAGTAAATACATCTGGGAAAAACAGAGAAGGGGGAATTGTGAGACAGAAGGGAAATGTGGAAATAAGGAAAACCAAGTTTCTTAAGGTGCTACTTTGTAACAAACATCTTAGCAAGAGTTTTGTATATATTAGCTCACCGAAAAGTAGATTAGGACACCAAATTATCCTGGTCATTTTCTGAATAAAATAAAGCTGTGTTGAGACTTAAAGAGACTACTAAGAATGTGATAAGTGGCAACAGGAGTGGCTAAGCCTGGAGATAACTCCAGAGCAGTACAGGTTTCCAGAGGTCACCATTTAGAGTATGGGGATGGAGTGCATGTGTATGTATGTGTATGTGCGCTGGGGGGTGGCTTTCTAAAAATGCAATTCTTAGGGAATGGCAAATACTGTAATGGTTACATCACTGGACTTCTGTGGAGTCGACCACGGTTTAAGTTCCAGACCCAGTGACTTAAAGCTCATACCGGGCACATGTGTGTTCATGCCCAAGATCCCAAGAAGAGAATGGAGGAGAAGGGATTGTGGCATAGCTATCCCTGCAGGGGGTGATTTCTTGCTTTCTGTCTTTCTAGCAAGTGCAGTTTTTTGTTTTTATGTTTTTTTTTTAAGAAAAAAATAAACTCAAAAAAATGCAGTACTTAAAATATACAAAACTGATTTTATAATGATAGAAGGAATAACTGTGCTTCCACCACCCAATTTAAGAAATGAAACTCTGCCAATCCGGTTACATTTCTCTTGGTCACATAGCACATCTCAAGTTAGCTCTTCACTCCTGACAGGCTCCGGAAAGTGTCCAAATATGACTGCAGTGCTAGGAGCTAGCTCAATAGAGAAGGGCTCGGGATCCCTCACCTCACTTTCCCCTGGCTTTACAGATACGTTTTCAAGTTCTGCAGCTAAAAGAAGCTTTAAACATATTCTTTTAGCTGCTCAATACTATAGAAAGCCACTTTAAAGGGGTGACCAAATCTTCTTCTCTAGAGGTTATTAAAGATAATGCCAAAATCCTCATTCCCTCGGCTGGTTTATGTGTGGAGCCGCCTGCAGACAGGGCTTGGGTCTAAATGATCCTTCTATTCATTTCTTATTATTTTAATCTTATTACTAAGTTCTTGGAAGTTAATGCCTTTCTCTTTGCTATGAGAGCAGGCAAAGTAAAGTGTCAGATAAAAATGAAAATTCCTGGTCTTATGATTTTTATTAAAATAGAAGAAAAAAAAAATACTCAGTCGGATTTCATTTATTTTGGAAAGAAAATCCATATAGTAGAATTGTGTCTACATCAGAAAAGAGGAACGAAAACTTAAAGTTGCTAGCTAGACCATTCAAGTACCCTTCATATACATCTAGTTATCAATTATCTAGCTATTTCAAGTCAGCCCAATTTGCAACTACATTTAGCGGACTGGTGGCTTCAAGTCTTTATTTGTTTGGATGAGAATGGAACTATTTTTTTTTCTTTTAATTTCATGGTAAGACAAATGTACCTTACTTTGGCATTCAATTAAAAAAAGAAAACTAACACAGTCATTGTAGAAATGATGCATCTTCAGCACTGAACTCTGCAATGGACATTGCTGGCCATGTTATAATCAATGATGGAGTGCTTACTTGCGACTCTGCTTCCCTTCAGGGGAGCAACACCCTACAGCCTCATTTTTCCTAGGCCAGAATGTAGGAGCTCACAAGGGAGGAATTGTTAGCAGGAGGCAGCTGTAAAATCTATTTTAAGGTATTAATTAGAAGTGACATTTGGCCTTCTAGCATCTGACTTCTACAAAAATCAGTGCAATGAGGAATGCTCACCATAGACAGGATGACTAAAGGCCCTAAACATGTCAGCAGGACTCCCAGCTGCTCACAAGTCCATACAATGTTTTTTTTAGGCCTTGTTTTTCTGGTGTTAAGAACACACAGAAGGACTTCAATAAGTTCGTGTAAAAATGGAATTAAAGAACAAGTTTATTTTGGTATAAAAAATTATAATGAGGTGACCTTATAGCCTAATGGTTAAGGAACCTAGATGTTGCATGGTCAACTATGGTTCAAATCCTGGCCCTAACAACTTAAAAACATACTGGGTGCATGTGTGTGTGTGTCCCATGTCTCCAAGAATGGAGAAATAGAGATTCGGCATTAAATCAAAAGAAACAAACACAGTCATTATAGAAATGGTGCATCTTCAGCACGTAACATTGCAATGGGCTTTGCTGGCCATGTTAAAATCAATGATGGAGGGACCAGCAGTTAGCGTAATGGCTATGTCGCTGGACTCCCACATAGTTGACTGCGGTTCACGTCCCAGACCCGGTGGCTTAAAACTCACGCTGGGCACATGTGCATGCGTGCCCAAGATCCTGAGAGAAATGGAGGACAAAGGATTGCGGTGTGGCCATCCCCCCTGGGGGGTGATTTCTCGCTTTCTATCTCTCTGTCTCTCTCTGTCTGTCTGGCGAGCGCACGCACCCTATAGCAAAAACCTCTCCAAAAAAAAAAAAAAAAAAAAAAAAAAATCAATGAAGGATAGGGCACAGCAGGTGGTGTGGTGTTTAAGGCGCTGGACACTCCCACATGGTCAACTACAGTTCAAGTCCTGGATCTGGTGGCTTGCTTTCTTACTTTCCTACTCTTTCTCTCTCTTCCTCTCTGTGTGTCTCTCTCTGGTCAAATTAAAATAAATGAATGAATAAATAAAATAAATAATTATTTTAAAAAATTAATGATGGAGTTTTTACTTTTATGTTACTTCTAACTATAGAATTAAATACTAATTAATTGATGTATTTTCCACTAGCTTTCGGCAGATCATTTTGGTTTGTTGCAACCAAAATACACTTTCAAAATACACTAGTTTGGAAATCAGAACAAGTAGAATTTAAGTATATCCTGACTCCAAGCTGACTGGGTGACTTTGAGTGGTTTGATTAATCACACTCATCTTTGCTACCTGATCAGCAAAAGGGGCTTAAACACACTATAATATAATATATGAATCATCCATTAATACTGTAAATGAACTTTTTATATAATATAAGGACTCAAAAAATGTAGCTGATTGTTGACACTCTGTACAATAATTATTTTATTATTATTAATAGCCTTGGTCTAACAAAAAGAATATTGGGATTGACCTTCCAGGTTAGCCACCAACCAATGTTTTTAATCTGTCAAAATTCACGTTTTAGTATATGTTGCTTTAATAGAAAGTTGAAAATAAACCCTGAGTCCCCTATCACCTAATTATTTAACAGAATAATATGCCTTGAACTGGGGAGGATGCTCAAAGTGAAGAAAAATACCCCCCCACACTTCTCTAATGGAGTTATCATCTAGCAAACACAGAGACAAGCCAGTTTCATAGGCTAACATGGGCAGCCGTGTGTGTGTGTTCGTACGAAGGACTCCTAAAGTACAGCTGGAAAAGGAGTTCACTTGAGACAGCAGGTGGCATGGTGGCTAAGGCACTGGACACTCCCACATGGCTGACCACGGTTCAAGTCCTGGACCTGGAGCTTGCTTTCTCACCTTCTCTCTTTCTCTGTGTGTCTTTCTCTGGTCAAATTAAAATAGAGGAATGAATAAATAAAACAAAATAATTTTTAAAAAGAAAGAAAGAAAAGGGGTTCACTGTGATGAGGGTGAAATACGACAGTGGTTACATTTAAGAAAGAGTTTAAAAATATATAAACCAGGGGCTAGTAGGTGGTGTGATAGTTAAGGCACTGGATTCCATAGAGCAGGTGCCACCATGCCCGAGGCACTGGATTCCTACATGGCTGACTACTGTTCAAGTCCCCAACCTGGCAACTTGCTTTCTTACTTTCTCTCTTTCTCTGGTAAGCATATATACCCTACAGCAAATTAATAATAAATAAATAATTCTTAAAAATATATAAAAACCAAATATAAGGAGATAAACTCAAAGATTTATAGAAATTCATGCAGATATTAATTTATTTTCTAATGAAGCCCACGCTATCAAAGATGCAGACATATTGTTAACACTTAGTCTTAATACTACAGGCTCCATCACACCTCGTTAAAAACTGGCAATAATTCACAAATCAGATAACTTAAACATTTAATTCCTAAAGAGAACTTAAACTTCTAATCCCTAGCTACAACCCAGATTTGGTAAAGGTATTCCCATCACTTCTTCTGTAGTTGAGAAAGTTCTTTGATAGCCATAAGGTGTTAATTAAATGTAACCTATTTAGATTCACCACCTGTGAGATTTTTTTTTTTTTTTAGGTGTTTTTGCTATAGGGCGTGTGTGCTTGCCAGAAAGACAGAGAGAGACAGAGAGATAGAAAGTGAGAAATCACCCCCTGGGGGGATGACCATGCCACAATCCCTTCTCCTCCATTCTCCTTTCGGGATTTTGGGCATGCACGCACACGTACCTAGCGTGAGTTTAAGCCACTAGGTCCGGGACTCAAACTGAGGTCAACTACATGGGAGTTCAGCGACATAGCCATTATGCTAACTGGTGGTCCTGAGATTTTTTTTTTTTTTAATGTATTCCAAGAACACATGGTTTTTCTCCATGAACCCTCAGATTGAACTGTGTTCACAAACAGGATAATTTCCTAGGTAAATTTTTGAGCAGGAAAAGATGCCTCTTTCTCTGACTTTTGAATATCTCTTTTTCTAAGATGTTCCTTTTGCTTTCCATCTCCTATGGTCACTGCTAGGGCCTTCTAGCTTCCTGAGAAGCTAGAAGCCACTTTCTGCGGCTTTATCTACCACTTCCTCTCCCCTACCCTTGGTCCTGCCTTAGCCCAGCTCTCAGCCCCAAGCTGAGCACTTTCCTCCAGTTGGCTCTGCTATGATCTAACTCCTCCTTCTTTATTCTCTACTAATGAACCTGAGCAGCTCTTCCATTAGGTGTCAACCATACACAAGGAGATGAGTTATGGAAAAAATGGAATCAAAAATGAGGTTATAGTGGTGCAAAAAAATCTGAAATCCATGCATAGCTTTTTTCATAATGTGTACTTTCCATAAACTTTTAGTTCCCTGATATTTCATCCACACAGTTCCTAAATCAAATCGCATACAGTCTATGAGGACTTGCACTGAGTACTAGCAGGATGGACTGAAGCTAAGATGACTTTCAAACCTGCCCTCGTGGCACTTATCATTTAATTGAGGAAATAAGAAAGGATTAGAGCATAGGGAGCTGAACTCCACATGACCAACGTGGTTTGGGTTCCAGTCAAGTGGCCGTGTGTGTAGGTGCCCCAAATCCTGACAGGCTAGAGTAAAGGAGGAAAGGGTATAGCACGGCCATGCCCCACTGAGGGGAGCTTTCTTTCTCTCTGAGAAACACATGTGCCTTCTAGAATTTTTCTTCTTAGAAAGGAGACCAGGCCATGGCATGGTGGTTAAGGTGGCTGGATCCCGCATGGCCAACTATACAGTTTAAATTCTGGACCAAGAAGCTTGAAAAACATCCTAGGCATGTATACATGCATTCCCCAAATCCTGAAAGAGGGAATAGTGGAGAAGGAATTCTGGCATGACCATCCCTCATGGGAGGGGGTACTTTCTCTTTCCACCTCTCTTTCTCTGGCAAGTACATGAACCTTCTGGCAGAACTTAAAAAATCAATTAATAAAGGAAAATTTTAAATAAAAGAAACAAACAGGTTGAACAACTCAGATTATTAAACAGAACTGAAAAATACTTGAGGAAAATTGAAAAGAACAGACACTTCTTAAGCTGTTTTGTTTCTCTCTGATTCTATCCCCCTATCCCCTCCTCTCCCCCTTCTTCTCTTCTTCCTCCCCCGGCTTCGTCTTCTCCTTCCTCTCTTTTTAATTTGCCAGAGGACAGGTGTCCTTGCTGAAGATAGAAAGAGAAAGGAAGAAAAGAAGCGAGAAAGCTCCCTTCATGGGGAATCGTCAATCCTCTTTCCTCTACTCCTCTTTCCTGTCAGGATCTCGGGCATGCATGCACATGTGCCTGGCTTGTTTTTCAAACTGCCAGCTCCAGGGCATGAATCACATAGTAGGAAGCTTGAGCTCTAACTGCTTTAACCATCATGCCACGGTCTGACCCATGTCTCTAAGTATCTTATAGGAGACAATTGGTATTTAGAAGTCTTGTTCCATTAATAACAACAACAAAAAAAAAAAAAAAAAAGAAAAAAGAAACCTCTCCAAATAACAGCAAAAACAACACAACTATGTTATCAAAAATAATTTTCAGTCCAGAGAAATTATTCAAACATGACATGAAATGCCTATCATCTAACACTTCTGTTTTATTTTAGCCATACCTAATCACCACAAAAAACATTTTGCTAAAAGGAATACATTGGACATGTTAAAATAAAATCCCCAAGAACTATAAACATTATCAAGCACCCAAGATACCTTGGGTTTTCATGGGAAAGTAGGACGAGCAAGGGCTTCTCCTCAGAGTAGGGAAAGCAAGTTATAAACTGCAGGAATCCAGGGACCTATTCACTTTCTATCTGCATGAGAATAAGAGAAAGCTTCTTTGCATTTGCATAAAGAATGACACCTCTAAGGTCAATCACTCCCCAGGTGCTCAGAACAGAGAAAAATGAAAAGAAAGGATTGTCCCTTTGAGGGCACAGGAATTCAGTGCATAAGAACAAGTCATTCCATAAGTCAAGTGCTCCCCAAATACTGAATGCAGGTGAAAGTAATGAATCGCTCTGCCCTCCTTCTCACAGTGAAGGTTTTGAACCAGGTGATGATTTCTAATTCTCCTCTCAGCTCTATTATAGCAGTTCTTGCAGGGCATCAAAAGCCTGGAAGGCTGGTCTAAGATCCCCCCATGCTGTTTTGAGTCAGGAATAGAAAATCATACTATTTAAGTGTTCTGCCAGAGGTTTTCGTGGACAAGGAGGGGAGCAAGTCTTGAAAGGGTCAATAGGATTCCTCTATGAGAATAGCCAGGAATTTGTAAGAGAGCAATGAGGAACCAAGGCTTGGGGTACATTCAAGGAAAGTTAAAATTGACACAGAGGATCCAAAGGAAGTAGGAAACAAGCCCATGAGGGCTTCTGGAAAGGAAGACAGTTCTGTTTTGGGGAGAGCTGTGATGACTACAGTGTGCTATGGAGAAGGTGCCAACATTATGGACAGCTTCCTGTCAAAAGAATGAGTAATATGAGGATTTCAAATAGAGGAGCAATTCAGACAGGCCTCTTCTCTCCAATCACGACATCCTAAGTATCCCGTTGGGAAAGGACAATTTCCAAAGAGTGGTGCAATGATGACTTCCGTACAGACATAAAAATTAACATGTGCTAAAGATTTTATATAACTCGGTTGACGAGGAAACTGGTAAGATACTACGACCATTTCAACAGACATATTTTAGGTCTAGACTCCTAAAATGAATATGCAAATGGAGGCAAACTCTCTTTTTCCATAGTGAGGAGGAAAGTCAATTGACAGAATGTGCATGTCTGTAGACAAGAATTATTTTGTATTGTTTCCAGCTACAGTTCACAGTGTTTTAAACGAGCTCAAACACAATGACAAACAAAATCAAGTAGTCTAAAATAGTGTGATCTTAGCAAAGACAAATTTACTTTGAAGTAAAAAAAAATTTCTGAGAGATTTTTGCTATAGGGTACATGCGCTCCACAGACAGACAGAGACAGAAAGCAAGAAATCACGCCCCAGGGGAGATGGCCATGCCGCAATCCCTTCTCCTCCATTCTCTCTGGATTTTGGGCACACACGCACATGCTTCTGACGTTTTTTAAGCTGCAGGGTCTAGGACTCGAACCATGATTATGTATGAGGAAGTCCAGCGACATAACCATTATGCCATCTGTTGACTCCAGCAAATTATTTTTTGCTATGTGGCTCTGCCTACTTTTAATGTAAGCTGTTTTTATGATTCTGGAATTCCAGAATCTTATTCAAATTCTTTTTTTTTCATTATTTTTATTTAACTTTATTTATTTATTTGCTTATTTAAAGTGAGAGAGAGAGAGGGAAAGTGAGAAAGCAGGCTGCCAGGTCCAGGACTCGAACCACAATCGGCCATGTGTGAGTCCTTAACCACCACGCCATCTGCTGGACCCTCAATTCTATTCCAATTTTCCATCCATAGGCCTAACTCTCCAGTGTAGAGGTTACAACACTAAACCCATCATGGCTAACAATTTGCAATTACCCACTAAATTCTCTATTTTGAAGTATAAATAAATGCCAAAGCTTTTCAGAAAACTGCGCTGACAGTAAATCAGAGGAGAGAGCAGTGTGGTAGATAATAAATGGCGGCAGAAGTGGAGGAAGGAGGCAAAGTAGGGAGAGGCAAGGAGTGAAGGGAAGGGTAGTGAAGATGAATTTCTGAGGAAGAAATGTCTGATCTGAAACTGGAGGGATGGGTGTTCAGCTGGAAAATCAGGAGGGCAGGCAGGCACCAGGCAGAGAGAACAAGAACTTCAAGGTCCCAGGCACTTAGCAGTATGGACGAATGGGAGAATTTGAGTAATGGTGTTGGGATACAGTCAAAACTGAGGAATGGGAAGAGAAAACAAAGAAATTAGCATAAAAACATTAAAAAAAAATTCAGCTTCATATGAAGGAAGTAGCACTAAACTTTGAGCCATGGCTGATCGGAGTTAAAGCTATAGAACAGAGATTATGGCAAAAGAAGTAAGATGCTCACATCTCATCAATTTGTAATATCAGCACATTCCTGGCACCTCTCTCTTTAGTTCTAATTGGTTTTCATACAGCAAGAATAAAAATTGGAACACAACTAAAATTGTTAAATATTTATCATGGCCCAGGTACAATTTAAAGCACTTTCTATCCAGCTAAGTAAATATTCCTTAGGATAGCCCTGTGCATCAAGTGCAAAGACCATCCATATCATGTACATGAGGAATCTGAAGCCAAACTAAATTGCTAACTGTAGACTCAAGATTCAAAGACTGGGAGTTCTGTGTTTACATAGAATATTCTAATAATTCCCAACTAAGCCATCTTCAAACATGTTTTCCTGTCACACCTCCAGAAAAGCAAGCTGAATTTCATGCTACTGTGAAGTTGAACAGATTAGCATTGATTTGAGATCAGGGGTTAAAAATCTTAAAGCAATGATAAAGCAAATCATCAAAATCAACCCTCAATTTCACAACATAATGGAGGATCTTCCTTGTGGGAAAATCTGGTGGTGAGAGGGACTGAAACAATGGGATGGAAAGGAGTCAGAGATTTCTCTGTCCCTTAGAATAAATGTTTTCTTTTTTTTGGGGGGGGTCAACAGTTGGCATAGTTGTTAAAGGGCAGGACTTCTACATGGCCACCCACGGTCCCAGACCTAGAGGCTTGAGAATCACACTGGGCATGTGTGTGTATGTGCCCAAAATCCCAGGAACAGAATGGAGAAGGGATTGCAGCATGGCTATATCTCCCACCCCCTCCCAAGGGTGATTTCTCACTTTCCTTCTCAGTGTCTCCCTCTGTCTCTCTCCAGCAAGTGCATGGACTGTATGGCAAAAAAAATTTAAAAAAGAAATAAGAGGGACCAGCAGTTAGCGTAATGGCTATGTCACTGGACTCCCACGTAGTCGACCGCAGTTTGCGTCCCAGACCCGGTGGCTTAAAACTCACGCTGCGCATGTGCATGCGTGCCCAAGATCCTGAGAGGAGAATGGAGGAGAAGGGATTGTGGCATGGCCATCCCCCCTGGGGGGTGATTTCTTGCTTTCTGTCTCTCTGTGTCTCTCTCTGTCTGTCTGGCGAGCACACGCGCCCTATAGCAAAAACCTCTTAAAATAAATAAATAAATAAAAGAAATAAGAGAGAGAATAAAAGTTTTGCAAACATATCTGCTCTTTAGCATCAGTGAGTAAGTAAAAAAAAAAAACTCAGCTTGATTCATGGTTAGCAAATGGGAGGCCTAGGCACTGCCCTTGTCCTCAAGGTGGCAGGAAATGAGAGTGCAGCATTTCTGCTTTCAATACCTAATCACAATGCTGAGGCTGACGGCGAAAATGCCAGGTACTGTCCGTTGTGATCATGGTCACCAGAAGTGGAGGGTCACTGCTTAGACCCCTGACGTTGACCAAAGTGGAGACAGCAGCTGCTTCCCATCTCTGCCGTCTCTACCCCGCAGACAGAATTGCAAAACCGTGCTCAAAGCAAAAGGCAGGCACACACCCCTGGTTCATCCGATTCCGTGTTGTCCATATTGAACCCTTGTCCATTTCCATTTATCACACCCGTCTTGACAAAGCTGCATGTTGTTTTTCTCCTGCTTTAACCTGTTTCAGAAATGCTGACCTTGTTAAGGTCAGTCTTTCTTGCATGCTTTTTTGACATTTAGTTTTTTTATTCCAGTTAACAGAGCAAAGTGTTGGGTACAGATTTAATAGATAACTCAAATTAGTCATTCCCAAAACAACTTTCTTGCTAATTGGCCAATTATTTTATTTCATATTGATGGAGGAAAGAATAAATTCACCTCAATTACAGGGTGAAAGGGAAAAAAAATCAAGTCAATTAGTATTTGACTTCAATACGCATTTATAAAATAACTAGGGTCTGCTTCATCCCCATTCATACCTACCAGCAAATGGAAAATAGGAAAAGGGGGGTGTGCACAGACTCTGTGAAGTATGAATCTCTGGGGGCTAGAACCGGTAATTAATGATCTTAGAAGGAATATAGCTACAATGGAGAGAATGAGCCAACTCCCACTGAGTTAATGTATATCTTTTTCTTAGATTTCAAACATACGTTTTCTTTGCTTTTACTTTATAGAACTTTTACTTTTTAATAAAAATTTTATGCTCCTACTGTATGCACGTGTTTCTTATTGCTGCTATAAAAACAATTATCGAACTATGTGGTTTAAAACAAGACAAATGTATTTCACAATTCGGGAAGTCAGAGGTCCTGAATGAGTCTTATGGGCTAAAATCGACAGGACTGCTTTCCTCCGAAGTCCTCTTAAGGCCATCTATAGTCCTTGGCTTATGGCCTTTCCTTCTACCTACAAACTGTCACATGTCAACTTCAGCTCCTGTTGTTATCTTTCCTCTCTAATTCTAACCTCCCACCTTCCTCTTAAAATACTTGAGATTACAGTCCGGCAGGTAGTATGGTGGCTAAGGTGCTGGACTACAACATGGTTGACCATGGTTCCAGTCTCAGATCTGGTGGCTTGAAACTCATGCCAGATGCATGTGTGTACATGCCCAAAATCCCCAAAGGGGAGAAGGGATTATGAGGTGGCCATCCCCCCTGGGGAGTAATTCCTCACTTCTTCTCTCTCTCTCTCTCTCTCTCTATCTCTTACTCTCTCTCTCTCTGGTAAACATATATATATATATCCCATGTTAAAAACAAACAAACAAACAAAAAAAATCTTGAGATTACATTGAACCCACCAACATAACCTAGAATAATAGCTTCATAACAAAATCCTTAATTTAATTCTGTCTACAAAGTTTCTATGCCTTGTAAAATGACATATTCATAAGTTCTGGGGATTAGGATTTAGACTTTTTAAAAAATAATTATTTTTATTATTTTAACTTTATTTATTTTATTTGACCAGAGAGGGACAGGGTGAGAGAGAGAGAGGGAAAGTGAGAAAACAAGTCACCAGGTCTGAGATTCGAACCATGGTTGACCATGTGGGAGTCCAGTGTCCTTAACCACCATGCCACCTGCTGGTCCCCAGGTTACAGACATTTTTAGAAGACCATATTTTTTTTTTTTTTGAGTGGTTTTTGCCATAGGGCGTGTGCGCTCGTCAGACAGACAGAGACAGAGAGACAGAAAGCGAGAAATCACCCCCCAGGGGGGATGGTCATGTCGCAATCCCTTCTCCTCCATTCTCCTCTCGTGATCTTGGGCACGCACACATATACGCCCGGCATGAGTTTTAAGCCACTGGGTCCGGGACGCGACCTGTGGTCGACTACATGGGAGTCCAACGCCATAGCCATTACGCTAACTGCTGGTTCCAAGACCATATTTTTCTTACCACAATGGCTTACCTTAAATTTTCACCAAGAAACACTCATGAGTTTTATACATTGTACTAGCGTGCTCACCCATCTATACCTCTCTTCTTCTCAGCTCTATAACACTGGCAGCCATATCCTAAGCCCTCTTGCCATTCTAGCTTCTAGATACGCAGGGGAAGGCAGCTATGGAAGGTTAAAGGGCTCAGGGAAGAGAGAAACCAAGATGTTTCTCCTTTCTCTCTATTTCCTTCTTGTATTTTGGTATTGGCTGTATCCCCTCCATCTCCAGTCCCTGATAAACACCTCTATTAAGCACTCAGATACCATCAGCCCCAGCTTTTATCCTGTTGTCTCTTTTGCTTTAGGATTTGTGGCACCTTTCTGAGAGTTAATAAACTCTGAGTTTTACCCCGTCCTGTATATCTTTGTAACACTTTCATTACCTGCAGTAACCTTGAGTTAAATTCCCTCTCCCTAAAAGATCGAGGGATTTCTGTTTTATTAGCCAAACCCTGACTTACACGTCCACCCAGGCAGAGTGTAGGCTGATGAAGTTACTCAGGGCTTAGTTGTCCCAAAGAATGGGGACCACAGGCATTCTGACTCGCCCACTCCCCAAACTGGAAAACACTACCCTGCCCTGCATAAAAGCAGCACATGACCAGGCATGGATTACATTTGTATTTATAATTGGCTCTTCCTTGCATGTCTCTAGAACGATGCTTGTAAGCGAGTCATGAAATGAGCATGCTGTATTTGATCTCTTATGTCACATTCTCTGGATTGTGCAAGTGACTGAAATAGCAAAGCTGGTTTGACAGTGTTTAAATGAGATCATTTTATCTGATGGCTATGTGGGAGGTGTTAGTTTCCTCTTTCATCTGTCTGAGATCTGAATGAGTCTACCTACTATGATGGATAGTTTTACATGCCAACTTAACTGGTAAAAGGGATACCCAGATTCCTTGTAAAGAAATATTTCTGGATAAGTCTGTGAAAGTGTTTCTAAAAGAAGCTGGCGTTAATAGTGGACTGAGTAAGGGAGGCTCACCCTCATACTGAGTGAGCACTGTGCAATTAACTGAGGGTCGAGATAGATCTAAATGAAAGAGGAAATGTTAATTTGCTTGCTCTCTTCAGGAGCTGGGATACTCTTTTCCTGTCTTTGGGCAGCAGAATGTCAGGCCCTTCAGCCTTTAAACTCTGGGATTGAAGCAGGGTCCTCCAGGTTCACAGGCCTTGAGCTTCACCATTGGCTTTTCTGGCTCTGAGGTCTTCATACTTGCATTTGGTCATGCTACCAGCTTCTCTGTTGCTCCGACTTACACATGGCCTATTGTGGGACTTCCCAGTCTCCATAACCATGTGAGCCAATTCCCTAATAAATATCCTCTCATCCACCTGCCTATCTTTATATTGGTCTGTGTCTCTGGAGAATCCTGCCTCATACTCCTACTTACCCAATATTAATTCAACTATAAAGGATATTGGGATCATTTGAAAAGTAAATGATGGCTCACATGGACATTAAAATCATCTTTTTAATTAGAGTTAATGTCAAAGTTCTTCAAGACAAACCAAAGTTGCCACTGAGGTACAAGACTATGTAGCATTCTATTTTTAAAATATAGTTAATCACTGTATGTCATTACAGTATGCAAACTGAATTTTCCCAGAATGAATACACTATATATTAGTTCAGTTAAAGATATTGTCATACACATTATCATCAATGATGGTCTTCCATTTTTGTGTCCCTTAAATGTTCTACTTTGGGACCAGCAGATGGCATAGTGGTTATGTCGCAGGACTTCCACATAGTCGGCTGTGGTTCGAGTCCTGGGCTAGATGACTTAAATTCATACCAGGCCTGTATGCATGCGTGCCCAAGATCCCAAGAGGAGAATGCAGGAGATGGGATTGCAGCATGGCCACCCCCTTGGGGATGATACCTCATTTTCTATCTCCCTCTCTCTTTCTGTCTCTCTGGCAAGCGGATGCGCCCCATAGCAAAAATCTCTCTAAAATGAATAAATAAATAAAAATAACTGTTCTGTTTCTTTCTTTTTCCCCTTAATTCCCTTCCTCTTACACTTTCTCATTTCCCATGCTCTTCCCACACTGTCTCTAGTATCCACAGTTGTTTTTCCCTGCTTTCATATTTTCCAATATTTTAGTTTCTGCCATAAAGTGCAGACATTCAGTGTATATTGAGTAGGGACATACAATGCCTCTCTTTCATAGTCTGGCTTACTTCACTTAGCAGTAAATTTTCCATATTCATCCACTTTCTATCAAATTCCAGGGTCTTGTTTTTATGGCTGAGTAATAATCGATTGTGTATGTATGCCACACTTTTTCAATCCATTCATTTGTTAGTAGACATTTAACACTGTTCCATGTCTTGGCAATTGTGAATAATGCTGGAATAAACATGGATGTGCAAGTACTTTTCTGATTAAGTGTACTCCTATCCTTTGGGTAGATTCCTAGGAGTGAAATTGCTGGATTGCATTTTAATTCTATTTGAACCTCCATAGTTGTTGTACTAGCTTACATTCCAGCCAACAATGTAGGAGAGTTTCCTTTCCACCACAGCCTTGCCAGCACTTATTACTTATTATTTTTTGTAATTGTAGCCATTCTGACTGAGGCAAAGTGGTATCTCATTGTGGTTTTGATTTGCATTTCTCTTATGTTAAATGATGTTGAGCATTTTTTCATATATATTTTGGCTGTTCGTATGTCTTTCTTAGAGAGTTATCTTTTCAACTCTTTTGCCCATCTTTTAATTGGGTTAATCTTTTTTGGGGTGCAGGGAGCAAGCTGCTTGAATTCTTTGTCTATTCTGGTTATCAGTCCCTTATCTGAGGCAGAGTTTGCAAATACATTCTCCCATTCTGAGGGTTGCCAATTCACTCTAATTATTGATTCTTTTGATGTGCCGAAGCTTTTTAATCTGACATAGTCTCACTTGTCTATTTTTGGGATTAGTGCCTGCGTGTTGGAAGTCTTAAGAAGTCTTTCCCTACTTTGATCTCTCCAAGAGTTTTCTCTCTCTTATCTACCAATAGTTTTACAGTTTAAGGTCTTAGGTTTAGATATTTTTTATTTAAGAGTTATTTATTTAGTTCTATTTATTACTACTACTACTACTACTACTACTACTACTACTATATTATTATTCCATTTGACCAGAGAGAAAGAGAGAAAATGAGAAAGCAAAGCTCCAGGTCTGAGACTTGAACCATAGTTAGTCACATGGGAGTCCAGGACCCTAACCACCACATCACCTCCTAGCCCCAGGATTACATATTTGATCCATTTGAGGTTGATTTTTGTTAATCATGAGAGATAGGGATCCAGTTTCATCCTTCTGCAGGTAGATACCTAAATTTTTTCAGCACCATTTGCTAAAGAGATTTTCTTTTCTTCACTGGATTGTCTAGTATTCTTTGTTGAAAATCAGTTGGGTGTATTTTTGAGGGTTTATTTCTGGGGTCTTCTGTTCCATTGGTTTACATGCCTGTTTTTGTGCCAGTACCATGCTGTCTTGATTATCACAACTTTATATTTTATTTTGGGCACAGGAAGTGAGATGCCTCCTATTCCACTCTTTTTGTGCACTATTGTTTTGGCAATATGGGGTCTTTTATGATTCCAAACAAATTCTATGATTGTTTTTTTCTAAATTGGTGAGAATATCTGTAGTGATTTGACTGGGATTATATTACATTTGTAGATTATTTTGGTTAGGATTGACATTTTGGTTATAATAATTCTTCCAATAAAGGAACAAGAGATGTCTTTTCACTTTTTTGTTTCACTTACAATTTCTTTTTTTTTAGTTTTTTGTAGTTTTTCTTGTAGAGGTCTTTCACTTCTTTTGCTTAAGTTTGTTCCTAGGTATCTTCTATACTTTTTGTGACTATTGTAAATGAGATTGTTTTCTGCCAGTCTATCTCAGTCTGCTTGTTGCTTGGTATATAAAAACGCTATCTTGATTATTTTTTGTTGTTGTTGATGTTAAATCCTATGACTTTATTAAACTCATTTCTCACTTATAAGAGTTGTTTTTGTAAATTCTTCTTGGTTTTTTTATGTAATCATGTCATTGATGATGCAGCATTCTTAAAATGAAGGGAGACACATTTTAAACTAAATGTGACTTCTTGGCCCAGCATTCCTCTCTGTGTTGGAAATCAAACTGCTCCTTTAAAGCTCTGTACTAAGGGACCAGCAGTTAGTATAATGGCTATGTTGTTGAACTCCCATATAGTCAACCGTGGTTCGAATCCCGGACCCGGTGACTTAAACTCACACCAGGCAGGTGTGCGTGCATGTCCAAGACCCTGAGAGGAGAATGGAGGAGAAGGGATTGTGGTGTGGCCATTCCCCCTGTGGGTGGGTTCTTACTTTCTGTCTCTCTGTCACTCTCTGTCTTTCTGGCAAGTGCAAGCACCCTATAGCAAAAATCTCTCCAACAAAAAAAGCTCTGTAGTAAAATATTTGGTGGAGAGAGAGACTGCAAGGGGCATGGATTTCTCCAATTGTCGGATCATGGTCAGAGAGCCAAATATGGTACATGGTAGGATTAGGGTAGTGAGTAGTCCATTACTCCTGCATTATCTACATCATTAAAGATCATGGCACAACCATAACCTATGTCATCCAAAGTACCATTTGAAAGATGTTATTTATCTACTAAAAAGTTGAAAATCTGCTTAAAATCATCCCTTGCCAAAAACACTCTGGCAAGTAGCATAAATCTATCTTGTCAAAAGTAAAGCCCTCATTAAGTATAACAAATCCATAATAAGCAAGATAGGTCAGAGATAAAGTCTTACACCATTTTTCAGGCTCTTAGAAATCTCGCGATAATAAAGGAGAAGAAAGAGAAGGAGGAGAGTGGGGAAGGGGAAGGAGACAGTAGGAGGGCGAAAAAGACTCAAGTCAACAAAATAAGTCACTTGCTTGAAATTCATAGAATTACTTTATCTACACTTCCACCCTCCGCCCTCAATATAAATAATCATTATGGTAGTTTTTTTTTTCCCATGAAAGCTCACATTTTTGTATTTAGTATTAAGAAATCATTTGAATGGTTTTTAAAAATTAAAATTGAACAAAGCATAAATCTATATTCTGACTCTACTTGGAGTACTTTGTTAATATTAGGAATGATCATAAAGGTTTTTCTTTGAATACATTCATTTTACAGATGAGGAAATCGGGCCCATGAAGGTGCTATGAATAGCTCAAAGTTATTCTTAAAGTAAATTAAAATGGAGAGTAGGCATGGAGAATTCTTGAGCAAACAGATCTGATTAGGCCTCATACGTGAGCTTAAACTTACTTGATTTGGAAATGTAAGTGGAAGTTAACTTGAACTATTTCTCATAAGTGCCTATATTAAAGAAAAATAAGGGGCCGGCAAGTGGCACGGTGGTTAAAGGCGCTGGACTCCCACATGGCCGACTATGGTTCAAGTCTCGGAACTGGTGGCTTGCTTTCTCACTTCCTCTCTTTCTCTCTCTGATCAAACTGGAAAATAATAATGATAATAATGAATAAAATAGAATAAAATAATTCTTTAAAAAAAAAAAAAAGAAAAAGAAAACTTAACTTTAACCAATAAGAAGCTGCCATTCTAAGTTACAAGTTATATAACTAGAGACAGTCCAGCAGGATAGCACAAACAAGGCAACTGTATGACTATAACTAATCAAATATTTGCTTGACTTCTGTGCTTCTGATAAAAGCCTTCTCTATACATTCCCTTGGAAGAACTCCTAATCACTTCTAGTTTGAATTTGCCTGATTCATGAATTGTAGGTTGCTCAAATACATGTTTAAACAATTTTTTTTAATTGCCAGGCAGACCATACACTTGCCAAAGAGATAGAGAGACAGAAGAAAGAGGGAGAAAGCACTCCCCAGTGGAGCATGGTCACACCACAGTCAACTTTATTGGCCCTTTCAGGATTGGAGATGCATATGCATACATGCCTGAGATGTTTTTAAGCTTTTGGGGCTGGGATACTAACTGCAGTTGACCCTCTGGGATCTGACTCCCTTAACTGTAGGCTATAGGCTACTGGGCTGGCCTGCTTTTTTTTTTTTTTTTTTTTTTTTTTTTTGCTATAGGGTACATGTATTCTCCAAAGACAGAGAGACAGAAAGTGAGAAATCACCCCCCAGGGGGGATGGCCACACAGCAATCCCTTCTCCTCCATTCTTCTCTTGAGATTTTGGATACACACACACACACACACACACACACACACACAGCATGAGTTTAAAGCCACCTGGTCTGAGATTTGAACTGTGGATGGCCGTGTGGGAGGCCAGTCCCTTAACCATTATGCCACCTGCTGGCCCCAGAGCTGGTCTGCTTTAACATGTTAAATTGCAGTATGTTTTAGTTTATCTTCTCACATGACCTGGCATGCAACATGGAGTGTGAAGAGAGCTGAGACTCACGCTATAGTCACCTGTCTTCTTGCCGTGGTCTTTCAGTTAACCAAGCTTTGCAGTATAAACTTGTACGAAACTTTCAAATAAGAAAATCGGAGAAATTTTGCTGTAGCTATTCCAAGTAAAACAGACATACTGGATGAATTTGAGAGGCATGAAAGAAAACCAAGTTACCTATGAATTTGTGACAGATTAACTTCATTCCTCCTGGTCACAGTAATGAATCTCCAACTTAATGTCACACTTGGGCAATTACCCACAAGGATCACAATAGTGAACGACTAGTGTTAAGGAAACTGGAGCTGAGAATATTACCTTTGCTGATTGATTTAAAGTGAAGCCGTACAACTGCAGCTGAGGGAATGAGTGATCGGTTCCAGTGTTGTAGTCATGTCCCAGGATACTGTGCACCTTTCTCAGCCAGGTATAACCAAAATCTAAAATGAGCATGTAGAAACTGAAGAAATGTCCGTGTTTAAGGACAAGAAGCTAAGCATGACTATGTATCCAAAACATAGTAGGTACTCAAAAGTTATTTGTTGGTTTAATTTACAAAATAGTTTATACTGTTACCATACTTTATTAGAAACTTTATTTTACATATTTAGTTTTTGCTATAGGGCATGTGCATTTACCAGGTGTGGGGTGGGGGCGAGGAGGGGAGTGAGAAATCGACCCTAAAGGGGGATGGCCATGTGACAGTCCCTTCTCTTCCATTCTTCTCCTGAGTAGTTTGGGCAGGCATGTACATGTCTCTGTGTACATGCCTAGAAATTTATAGAAATCATTTTTTTTTGTGGATCTAGACATTTTTATAACTCACCATTTGTATTAAATAAAGCTTTAATCATAGAACAAATATTTAAAAAGCGAAAGAAAACAATTCATAAAGAAGGGAAAAAATGATTCAAAAACTTAGCATGCAGAGATAAGTGCTGTTAACATTTTGCTACATCTTCTTTCAGGGTTTTCTTTTTTGATAAGCAACTATTTTATTTTAAATAATTGTAACTATATATTTTATTGAAGATTGCGTGTAAAATTCATGAAAAAAGGCAAATTACTTTGCACCACTTCTCTTCTTCAAACTTTCCTACTTATTTCTGTTTCAATTTTCAGGAAAGTTTTTAATAATTTTGTCAAGCTCTAACATAATAATAGGAGAGTAGAATTGACACTAGTACTTATTTTATGAATTACTTTGAAGGAATAAAAAGCATTTTTATACTATAGAGCCATTCCTTGAGGGAATGTTATATGGAATCAAAAGAGGTAGCTGTCAGTTGTTCCATATTTCTAAATGGTTTTCTGTAAGAAAAATATAACGTTGCCATGTATTTTCTATTTATATATTGATTAAATATTGTATGCTTTATTTTAATTTTTTATTTTATTTTTTAAAATTTTTTTCTGGCTACGAGTTTATTCAACACAAAATAATCATGTCCAACTTTACTGAGGTGGCTGGCCACGTCCACAACCAAATCCGCCTCTAAACTGGAACTCAGTGGCTGACCTGGCCGCAGCCTCGGCTTTCTTGTCTGCACCAGGGGGTGCAGCACGATCTCAGGGGGCAGGTGGAGGTAGTCGCGCAGGTACTGGATACGCTCATTGGTAAGGTACCAGCAGAAATGTCCCCCGGCAAACTGCTCCTTCACGTAGCCTGGAGACTTCAGAGACTGCATGGCCTTCAAGACGTGAAGGTTGGGCACATTCTTGTCAGCCAGCTCCGGGTGCTTGGGTATATGGACATCCTTTTTGGTCACCATCACTCCCTCCTTAAAAAGGAGTCCGTAAATGGCAATCCGGTTCTTCTTGGGCATCAACATCGCGGTGGCTGCAGGGTCCAGGGCCGAGGCTGGAAAGCATATTATATGCTTTATATGTTTACTTTTTTAAAAATAAAAATAAAAAAACCCTCTTTGAAACTTTATTTATTACTATTATTATTTTCCAGTTTGATCAGAGAGAGAGGGAAGTGAGAAAGCAAGCCACCAGTTCCTAGAGGTGAACTGGGGTCGCCACGTGTGAGTCCAGCGCCTTTAACTACCATGCCACCTGCCAGCCCCTATAAGCAAACATGTCCATGTCATAACCAAGAACTCGGATTGGTTAGGCACATTGTGACAGACCAATGGATGACTGTATCTTGTAGAACTTATTTCCACCTACAGATAGTAAGACATTATAATCTGACACTTGACAGGGTGGCTGGTTTGCTACTATGTTTAGTAAGAAGGAAGAAGTCATTCATTAAAGAAAGAAACATACTGACTTTTGGCTGACTAAGACCGCTCATAGGATGGCTATAATGTTCCTACTTAGAGGGTAATGTAAACAATTAGAAATATTTCATTAATCAGTGATGAAAGAAAAAAGAAACAGGATCAAAGTTATCAATGGAATCATGGAAAGACTGTGAACACACTGGTCTTTGGAGCAGGGATTGTGAATCTCCCACCCAGACTTTCATCTCAATTGGATACTCATTTTACATTTATCCCTTGCTTAGATCAGAGTCTGACTGCTAAGAAATCACCTTCAAATACTTTTATTCATTCCTTCCCTTCAAAACACACAGGTTTATTCCTCCCATTGTGTGATTTTTAAAGCAGACCCAATTCATAGCTTGTTACATAAATTGTTTTTATAATGTATTCCTTTTAACTAAAGAAGATGAGTTTCTTTTCTCTAGAGAATGATGGGTCCCCCTTATGGCACCCTCTTTGTGCTAATTGCCTTATAGTTGTAGATAAATCTTATATCAGAATGGCCCAGGAAGCACTCAGAAGTATGTTGTTCTTTTTGGAGAGGTTTTTTTTTTTTTTTGCTATAGGGCGTGTGCGCTCACCAGCCAGCCAGAGAGAGACATAGAGACAGAAAACGAGAAATCACCCCCCAGGGGGGATGGTCACGCCGCAATCCCTTCTCCTCCATTCTCCTCTTGGGATCACGCACACGGGCCTGGCGTGAGTTTTAAGCCACCGGGTCCGGGATGGGAACCGCGGTCGACTACGTGGGAGTCCAGCGACATAGCCATTACGCTAACTGCTGGTTCCCAGAAGTATGTTGTTCTTATACTTGTGCCCTGATAAGGTCAGAATATTGGATTTACAGTCCCTGACTTTGATGACCAACAGTGGCTTTGTTTAGGTCAGTTATACATGAAAGTTGAAGTATGTCAGCTGAAAAGAAATCTGACTATTTTTCTCAACCAAGGACTAAAATTGCTTTTCAAATGATTTGAAAACAAGAAAGATAAAATGGAGTCCATTGTGGTGGAATAGCAAGCTTTAGGGAAAGTCCACAATTGGCTGCTGCCTTTTGGACAGGATGGGCATCCAAAGCAAGGTTTTCACTTCATCAGTTAAGATCATCAAAGAAGGCGCCGGCAGGTGACATATCAGTTAAGGTGCTGGCCTCCCACATAGTGAACTATGGTTCAAGTCCCAGACTTGGTGGCTTGAAACTCATGCAGGGTACACATGTGTGCATGCCCCAAATCCTGAGGGGAGAATAGGGAAGGGATTATGGTGTGGCTATCCCCCCAGAGAGTGATTTCTCACTTTCCTTCTTACTATCTCTCTTTAGTGAGTGCACATACCCTATGGCAAGCACCTTTAAAAAAATAATGCAACATAAAGAATTATCATGAGGGCATAAAGGCTTGTGTCCCAGAGCAAGAGAGCAAGTGTATGCTACACATGTGAAACAGATCTTGCCAAAGCTGTGTCCACAGACACCATACCTCCACAGATCGGAAGTCAGGAATTTTCTTTGTCACTTCCATATGGCATGACCCCAATGAAAAAGATATTTTTTAGGCCACTTATTTTCTAATCAGTTTACCTATCAGCTAATGAACAGATCAACACTGGAAAAAGTGAAAAAACTATTTAAAACCATTGTCAAATATTAGGGTCTAGCTCTAATTTGAGATAAGCAGATTACAGAAATCAATATTTTATGTAAAATTGGCTTTGCTTTCTTTTTATGCTTTTCATAATCAAATGGCATTAACCAAAGCTTAAAAATCCAACAGAAATCCTCAAACATATTCTGTTTTTAGGGATTCAAATTTTTATAAGTCAAATATGATTAACCACTTCTCAATTTTTTTCTAATGAGTTTAATTGCCCCATATACATACATTTTTCAAAACTGGCCTTTTATTAATGAAATATTTTTTCTAAGTGAGCAAATTCTTATTTATAGGAAATAATATTGTGGTTAAATAGCCAATAAGGTTTAAAATAAAACTCACACAAAAAGCAAGATTGAGGTTAAAAGTAAACTCTAAAATACCCAAGAAATTATGATTACAAAAATAGCTCATTCTACCATAATAATTAGTGAAACACATTATTCTTTCTATAGGGCAGGCATGTTGAACCAATTTATATGAAGCAGGAAGAGATTCATGTAGAATCCAAATAGTGCTCATATTTAAATAAACAGCTGTTCAGGAGGTCATAAAAATTCAATTACTTGATATACTATGTTCTTGAATAAAAATCCTTAACATTCCAAATATGTCAATCATCTCTGAGTTGTTCTAGAAATGTGAGGTAAACAAAAATATTAATACAATTTTATATATTAACTAAAAAGTAATTCCCAAATTTATATGAAAATAACCCAAAACAACTTAGGAAGTTAACATATTAAAATATAATTCAAAGTTAAAATAATACAATGTAGCTCTGGTATATAAATAGATGAATAATGTAACTAGAAAAATCTAGAAATAATTTCTCCAAATATATTAATATTTAGTGAAGATAATATATCACATTGAGATAACTTGGTAGTCAGCTTGAAGAAATGGATTATTATTTCATGTCTAAAGCCCTAATAAATTTTAAATAAACCTTAGAGTTTAATGAACAAACAACTACCCAACACATACTAGAAAAGGAGATAAATAAGTATGTATATTATAGTATAGTATAAATATATTAATTCTTTCAATAAAAATGATTTTAAAATTATGAATTTTTTAACCCATAACATTGAAACTGTTTAAAATGCTTCTAGCATTCATGGTAGAAAAAAAAACCACACTGATAAACCAGAGATGAGAATATGGAAATGTAACTTGTTCTGACGTAATGGAGAACAACTCAGAAGTATATCAATATTAAAAATGTACATATCCTTTGATCTACAATTCTTTGCCTTATGTTACATAATATAGATAAAGCATATATGTAACAAATAATATTTGAATCAATTATGCTTTGTAATCTTGCTTATGGTATCTAAAGACTTGTCATGTTAAAGTTTGAGCTCGGTGATATTTTAATAGTGTGACTAAGTTTTATAAACAAAAGTATAAACTAAATGCTTTATATTTCCAAGAGGTAGTAAATGAATGATTTAATATTTTAAAGTTTTATCTGGGTGCAGAAGTATAGTGATTATGTTTGTTTGTTTTTGTTTTATATCATGTGATAATTAAGGTATTTACAACCACCACACAGGAATAGTAGATGAAGTCCTTCAGAGTAGTCAAACATCTCCAAATTGCTCTATAAGAAGATCCTCCCTGGGAACCAGCAGTTAGCGTAATGGCTATGTCGCTGGACTCCCACATAGTCGACCACGGTTCACGTCCCGGATCCGGTGGCTTAAAACTCACGCCGGGTGCGTGTGCGTGTGTGCCCAAGATCCCGAGAGGAGAATGGAGGAGAAGGGATTGCGGCGTGGCCATCCCCCCTGGGGGGTGATTTCCTGCTTTCTGTCTCTCTGTCTCTCTCTGTCTGTCTGGTGAGCGCACACGCCCTATAGCAAAAACCTCTCAAAAAAAAAAAAAAAGAAGATCCTCCCATTGGCCCACACTGCCGTGAGGTGGCAAAGATGTGCTGAACTTGGGCTTGACATTGTGCTTAACTGCCCATGGCTGCAGTCATGGCTGTGGCACTGCATGCCTTTTTGTCTACTAGTTAAAGACAACAAAATCACAGGCTGTCAGAGCTAGAAGGGACAGTAGAGAGCATTGCCTTTCATGCCTCCATTTTATAAAAATAAGAGAAATTAAAAAGGAAAAATAAGAAAGAGTTTATCTAAAGGTACCTCATGAGTTTAATATTCAAACCACAATTGGGTACGTGTGTACATATATGTAAATACAAATATTATGCTAAGGAATTGGCTCACACAATTATAGAGGCTGACAACTCCCAAGATCTACAGAGTGACTGAAAGCTGAAGGCCTATGAAAGTCGGTGGTATGGTTCCCATCCAAGACCAAACTCCTGAAAAATCAGGAGAACCTAAGATATAGTTTCCATTCTGAAAGATGGCAGGCTTGAGACTCGGGGAGAGCCAGTGCTTTAATTCAAGTCTAAAGGAAGGTAAAAGCTCATATCCTAGTTTCAAAGAAGTCAGGGGGAATTTTCTCATATAGAGGAGAAAATCAGGGTTTTTCCTCTATTCATATCTTGTCCTCATTGGATGAGGCCCATACACATGAGGGGAGATCAATCTGTTTAGTATGAACCAAATTCAGTTACTTTTATTTTTAAAATGCCCTCCAGAAACATATCATGTGGTCCTATGAAGTTGACACATTAAAAATAACAGTTATATTATCTCTCAATTTATAAACCAAAAATAGTACCAGATCTTGAACATTACATTGTACTTGTTCATTTCTTCATCCTCTGATCTACTCATCCACTCACTTACCTGTCAGTTAACTGGATTTACTAATTACCTGTCAGGTTTACGCAGGTTGGTCCTTGGAAACCCACATGAAAAAAAGAAATGGGTGTCTCAATGATGTGAGAATGACTTGAAGTAACCAGGAGAAAGAATTACTTGTAAGCATTTCCCAAGTTTTTTTGTTTGTTTGTTTGTTTTTTGTTTTTTTTTTTAGAGGTTTTTGCTATCTGGCGCATGCACTTTCCAGATCAGACAGAGAGAGACATAGAGACAGAAAGTAAGAAATCACCCCCCAGGGGGGATGGTCACGCCGAAATCCCTTCTCCTCCATTCTCCTCTTGGGATCTTGGGCATGCACGCACACGCGCCCGGCATGAGTTTTAAGCCACCGGGTCTGGGACACGAACCGCGTTCGACTATGTGGGGTCCAGCAACATAGCCATTACGCTAACTGCTGGTTCCCTTCCCAAGTTTTTCATGAAGTATAGAAAATAACCATTGGGTTTCACAAAAGCCTACTAAGTCGTTTTATCTTTATTCTTCTTTCTAAGGCATCTTATACCAAACATGTAAAATAATTCAATATAACACTGTATGTAAAAATAAATCTACTGTGCAGAATGCCTTAGAAATGAACCTTGACTTCTATATCACAATCATTTTCATGGTGTTAATCCCATATAGTCTCTCCAGGGATTTTCCCCTGAATATTTATATTATGGCTCATTGTTAGTAAGTGCAATTTTAGTGTTGCAGGACTTCCTATATAAGCTATATAAATTCTGATCTTTGGTGCAGATGGATGACTACTTCTTGAGTTCACTTTGAATCTCACTCAGACCCTGTGAATAATGTTTTATTTTGGAATATGAATGACAGTAGACTAACCTGATACTAACAGTGTAAGAAACTAGGGCTTGAGCAGAATTTCATTTTTTCATTAATTTTTTAAGAATTATTTCTTTTACTTATCATTGTTATTATTTTTAATTTGACCAAAGCGAGACATACAGAAAGAGCGAGAAAGCAAGAAAACAAGTGTCTGGGTCTGGGACTTGAACCGCGGTCAGCCATGTGGGAGTCCAGCACTTTAACCACCATGCCACCTGCCAGCCCCAAATCACATTATTTTTACACCTGATGTGTGTCTGGATTAGATCCTGGTCAACTGAACTGTGGGATCTCTGGATTTGACCCTTGTGAGCTACTTATGTTAGGAGATGACCTTTGCAATCTCTTATCTAGAATTCTGCAATGACATCTCTGCTTTGACAGCTGGCTTCTTGTGAGGTACTACCAACAGGGGGTGGTAGAGAGAGGCTCCAGGCTAGGAGAGGAAGGAGGTGCTTGCTTTTCTAGTTTGCTTCCTTTTGGCTTTCTGTCCCTGTCAGTTGCACCCAGCAATGCAGTCCCTCTCTGAGGCAGCATGAATTCTGTTTTCAGTTTATCCAAAGCCTGCAGAAGCAGCTTTTTTGTGTTCTCCTCAGAGACACCAGTACCTGCATGCCAGCATCTCTTCCTCAGCCTAATGGAGAACATCCCCAAGTCACAGAGACCTCAGCAGTATCAAAGCAGTGTCCTCTCCTCAGACTTCCTGGCCCTAAACTCATGAGGACCCTGCTCAGAGATCAGGGACACCATTCTAGCCGAGCAGTACTCCCTCCTGGATGCTCTGAAATGTCATCTTGTGTAAGGGTCTCGATTTTAGTAATTCTTACTTTCCTTCCTTTGTTATCCTACCTCTAGTAGTGGAAGCTTTTCCCAATAGCTGCTACCTCCTTGATATCTTAATGACCTGTTGCTATCTCTTAAATGACCTAATTAACAACAATCTACCTAGTGAACAATTCTTTATATTAAGTCCTCTCAGTTAAACTGACTTGTGTGGTTTCTGTCTCCGGACTGGATACCGAGAGAAATGAATCATCTGGTAGAGCTAACCTGGCGTTAGGACTCAGGACAATCTTAGTTCCTAAGTGGAAAAAGTTGGGAACCCATAAAGTGCACATGCCCTATGGCAAACACTTAAAAAAAAAAAGATTATTTTTTAATACCACATCTTGGATCCTTCTGTTCTGTTTAAATCCTTTATCATAATAATTCTTATGTTCTTATGTTCCAAGGGTCAGTAAGACTTTAAAATTTATTTTGTATTTTAACAAATTAAATGAAGTTATTAAAAAAAAAAAAAAAAACAAAAAACCTCTAACTCAAGGTGGGAAGTGATAATACCACTAGTGTTAAAAATAAAATGTTGATTAAAAAACCAGTTGCAGGGAGTGGGGAGAAAACAGATGGGAGAATCTAGTAAGACTTCAAGCTTCAGTTGGCCTTTGAGGTGGTTTCCTAGGATGACAGATAAAATATAAATATGTGGAATAAAACATTATAATGTGAGATGAGAAGAAAAGAGCAAGAACAAAACAAAGAGGTAAAACAAAACAAATAAAATTAAGACATCTGAATATATTTTGGTCCAAGAGAATGGACCACGTTTTTAACCATCTTAGATGCAAAGTTCTATACATAAAACTTAGTTAATTCTAAAAACAGAGCAAACTGAGTGGTAGTTATTAGTAATATGTTATTTATATTTTTGGGATCAAAATATTTATATTCAAAAGGAATAAACAATTTGTGTTGTATCTTGATACAGAATTTTAAACTCCATTTAAATAAAATTTAAATATATGCCTTTCTTATCTTTTTTTAAATTTTACTTTAGGTTTTTTCCTAGGGCTCATGCACTCATTAGAGAGAGAGAGAGACAAAGAAAGAGAGAGAGAAAATGAGAAATCATTGTCCGGAGGGATGGCCATGCCACAATCTCTTCTCCTTCATTCTTCTCTCAGGATTTTGGGCACGCACATGCATGCACCTGACATGATTTTCAAGCCACTGGTTCCAGGGCTCACACCATGGTCAACCATATGGGAATACAGCACCTTAGCCACTACACCACCTGTTGACTCCTATATACATTTTTTCATTATAAGAGGGCATGTGTGCTCGCTAGAGAGAGGTAGAAAGAGAGAGAGAGAAAGGGAAAGCATCCCTGGTATTAGGACTCAGGATAACCTTAATCCCTTCTCCATTTCTCCATCTTCTACATTTCTCTATCCAGTCAGGATTTTGAACACCCACCCACCCATACACACAGTCACACACATACATACTTGCCCAGTGTGTTGTTCAAGCTGTTGTAACTCGGATTCAGACCATGGTAGGCCCTGTGTGATCCAGTTTTCTTAACCAATAAGTTATAGAGCTAGCCCAGTATATGTCACTGACTTCTCCAAGTTTCATCAGCAATCAAAACTGAGATAGAAAGGTATCTACAAACATTTCTTCCTTGTTATATATATGGACGACCTTTCCTTTGCTCCTGTGTAGTTTGAAGTGGCTCAAGTAATGAAAGCTGAGTGACATTTACCTTTTCAAAGGGAGCTGTCCTGTTGAACAAGCCATATATTGACAACGTCGCATCTTCCATCAGAATCCCTAACTGGCTTAGTGAGTAGAGACATCTGCTAACTTGAAACACATACCTGGACTGTTACATAAGCATAAAATAAACCTCTCTATTTCTTGAACCAATGAATTGTTTTTAAGCTTCCTATTATCTCTTTTAAACTAACTAATAAAACCCTTCTACTTGAAGGCAGATTGAAATATTCTGTTTGTTTTATTTTATTTTTTTCCTGAATGTGTAGTTTATTACTCCTTTGTTGGACTAGGCAAGAAGCTGAAAATTGAGATTTCTTTTTTTTTAATGGGAAGGAGTGAGAGAGGGAGAGAGAGAGATAAGCACCCCCAATGAGGTGTGGTCACGCTACAATCCCTTTTTTTTTTTTTTTTTTTTTGGAGAGGTTTTCACTATAGGGCGCGTGTGCTCGCCAGACAAACAGAGAGAGACATAGAGACAGAAAGCGAGAAATCACCCCCCAGGGGGGATGGTCACGCCACAATCCCTTCTCCTCCATTCTCCTCTCGGGATCTTGGGCATGCACACACACGCGCCCGGCGTGAGTTTTAAGCCACTGGGTCCAGGACGCGAACCGCGGTCGACTACATGGGAGTCCAGCGACATAGCCATTACGCTAACTGCTGGTTCCCTACCCTACAATCCCTTTTATCCCAATCCACATTCCATCAGGATTTGAGGCACACATGTCCATATGCCCAGAGTGTTTCTCAATCTATAGGGACTAGGATTTGAACTGTGGTTGGCCATGCGGGGTCCAGCTTCCCACGCACAGGTTTCACCCACTATGCTATGGGGACAGTCCTGAGATGGTTTTGAAAAGTCATATCTAGATCCTCTGGGAAGATTCCACATCGAGACTGGGAACTAGATATTTCAGGGCAAAGGAGAAATGAAGATTTTCTACTCATAATTCAGCCTCCAGCAAGCAAAGCTAGTGTGGCAGGAGAGGTGAGCCATTCTCTGGGAAGATTCCACATGGAGACTGGGAACTAGATATTTCAGGGCAAAGGAGAAATGAAGATTTTCTACTCATAATTCAGCCTCCAGCAAGCAAAGCTAGTGTGGTAGGGAGCCCCTCTGGCCTTCTATCTCTGTCTCTGTGTCTCTGAGGTCTCTGTCTCTCTCTGCTCCTGTCTCCTCTTTTTTTTTTTCGGTAATTTTTCCTTTTTACGATTTTTTTAAAGGTAAAGTTTCTCTCTGGCTCTCAGCTCCATCTTTTGTTTTGTTAATGATCCCTTCTGCTCCTTTCTCCCAGGCAGGAGAGGTGAGCCATTCTCTGGGAAGATTCCACATCGAGACTGGGAAGCGCGCCGCGCGGTTTTCTATTTTGTGATTTTTTTCTTTAAAAAAAAAAGAAAAGCAATTATAATTTTTTATTTTTTTGTCTTTTTTCTCTCTTTTTGTTGTTGTTTCTCTCTCTCTTTTTCATTTTCCTTTTTCTTGTCTCTCCACCCAATATCTACTGAATCTGCTGCACAAGCGATCACAACAGAACGGCAATCAGATTCTAGAACACCTCTGTCTGCTTGCTCCTGAACATTGAGGCTTAACTTCAAGAATTTGAAAGAAACACGCCATTCATCAGATGACAAGAAATCACCGTCGGATCACGAGAAATATGGGAAAACGAGAAAATACCTCTCCTCCAATGGAAAAGATTAACTCTCCTTCATCCACAAGCAGTTCGGTGAAAGTCATGGAAATGTCTGACAAGGAATTTAGAACATTCGTAATGTCGAAGCTAACAGAGATGGAAGAAAAGAGAGATAATGAACTGCTAAAGAGAAAGGAGAAAGAAGTTGCCGAGTTCCAGGAGATGAGGAAATTCTTGCAAGATCTAAAAGAGGAATTACACGCTTTACAAAAGACTCAAACGGAACTGCTAGAGATCAAGTCTATAATACAAGAAGTCAAAATCTCCCTTGAAAGTATTAAAAGCAGACTAGATCATTCAGAAAATAGAATCTCAGATGTAGAAGAGAAAATGGCTGGCTTAGAAAAGTCCACCACGAAGACTGAGAAAATGGCTCAAAAATTTGAGAATGATATGCGAGAAGTACTGGATACCATCAAACGTCCAAATATCCGGATAATTGGCATTCCAGAAGGTGAAGAGGCCCATAAGGGCATTGATAATCTATTCCATGAAATCCTGCAAGAAAACTTTCCAAACCTAGAGAGGCATTCGAAGATCCAGTCCCAGGAAATACAAAGGAC
The DNA here is from genome assembly GCA_026018925.1 of Tupaia tana. Lineage (NCBI taxonomy): Eukaryota > Metazoa > Chordata > Mammalia > Scandentia > Tupaiidae > Tupaia > Tupaia tana. The sequence goes on from JAKSZU010000003.1 coordinate 154,348,707, forward strand.
CCCAAATAGAATCAACCCAAGAAGATCTTCTCCAAGACACATTATAGCCAGGTTGACCAAAACCGCAGACAAAGACAAGATACTAAGATTGGCAAGAGAGAAACATCAAGTTACCTACAAAGGACATCCCATCAGGCTAACAGCAGATCTCTCATCGGAAACAATGCGAGCGAGGAGAGAATGGGAAAATATATTCAAAGTGTTACGAGAGAAGCAATTTCAGCCAAGAATACTGTACCCGGCAAGATTATCTTTCAGGTGGGAAGAAAAGACAAGAACATTCTCAGATAAACAAAACCTGAAAGAATTTACCAGCACCAGACCAGATCTCCAAGAAGTTCTCAAGGGTGTGCTGTATCAAGAAAATTAAAGACAGACACACAGAAATAAGAGTCAAAAAACTATGAAAGTGGCCAACTTAATCAGAGGGACAAGTCTGGAGTTGAATATTATATCCCAGAATTTAATCAGGAAAATTGAACCAGAACAGAAGATAAAAGTACATGAGACTGATAGGTTCATGCACCTTCCATTCGAACAGAATCCTAACTTGTTTCCTGGCTTTAAGCAAAGTTCCTTGGCATTTCTTTGAGTTAAGTTAAAACTGGTTTTCTTAGTAGTAATGAGTGAACTCACCATTGAAAGTAGTTAGATTATGTAGGAAATTGTGTGATCAATGCAACGTGGGTGGGAAGGGAATGAAGGACAATTGTAGACACCGGAGGTGGTGTGAGAGGAGGGTGGGAAGGGCCAGAGGGTCAGAAAGAGGGGTGGAAGTAATTCTAGAAACTAGTAATGGAAAATTTTTTGTAATGTGCATGATTGTATCACTATGCAGTGTGTACTGGATGGGAGATTGCATTTTGTATGCTGTGATGAAGCTTAGGGAAGGAATGTAAATTGAGTTACAAAAAAAAAAGTTTCAGAAAAAAAAAAATATATATATTCAATGACTGCAGTAGGATATGTAGCCACAGCTAGGTGCTACTTTATAGGATGCGTAAAGTAAGACTTGTGTTCATGGAAATGTGGGTATCACCTGTGTTTGCTATGAGGGTATTTGGATTGATTAGGGTCTTTGGCGTTACAATAAAATGTGAAGAGAAAACAGTATAGAAAACAAACATAGACACCAGAGACTGTGGGAGGAGAGTGGGAGATGGCAGAGGGTAAGAGATAGAGAATCTAGGATGGGGGGAAAAAAGCAAAACATACAGAAGACAAGAAATGGAAGATCATTTGCTGACAATAACATGTTTGTTGATGTGCTTGACTGAGACAATATATAGCGTAATTTGGATGGAAAATCTCATTTTGTATGCTGTAATGATGTTCAGAGAATGAATGCAAATAAATAAATAAATAAATAAATAAATAAAAAACAAAAAAAAAAAAAAAAACTCATATCTATATCATTTCCAGGTTGCATATTGAATGAATATAAGCCTATAGATTTTGATTTCTCCCATTTTAATCTGGGATAGGGACATAATTTTACCTACACAGTGAAACATTCAGCAAAGATAAAATGACATACAATAATTTCCTAGAAGCAAATTGAAAATTTTGAAAAGGACTTTAAAACTGTTCTAATCCTGTTAAGTATTCAATTTGGCATCATCTCTTCAAAAATATCTGGCCAGACGTTTTTCTAGCTACTGCTTACTCTTCACTGGTAACAATGAGGTAGTTCTTTACTCATCACCAAAGACTTACCACTAAGAAGTACTTATATAATATATTTCTCTGGTTTGTTGCTGATTTATCTTCTGGAAAGCTATATCACATGCTGTTATGGACACTATTTTAAGAAACATTGTTCTTACAGTTATATTAAAGCAGATTTTTCTCCTTGAAATATACAGCCATCACCTTCCCTCCTAGCAGGTGGAAATTTTTCATTAATAAATCTATTCTGAGACTCTCCTCAGATATAACTATATTAATTTCCTATTATTTTAGCTTGCATCACAATAAGTGATGTTTCCTTCTTTATTCCTTTCCAATATGCTGAGGTGAGTTTGTCTCTTTTTCACTTTTTTCGGAACACTTTTCCACTTGCTTTGCTTAAACATTTTTTTTTTTTTTTTTAGAAGCCACTACTGTCTCTCTAAGTACTCTCATGCATTTTCCTGTCATTTTCCCATTGAGGGCTAATCCCTAATTAGAAGTAACAAAGTTGGTCAGAATACCCTACTTTTTCTCTACTTTACTGTCATCTCCTTTCATAGGTTCCTAGAGGATATTCCTGAACCTGATCCTTGGCGTTAATGAAAAATGATGTGAGGGAACCAGCAGTTAGCGTAATGGCTATGTCGCTGGACTCCCACGTAGTCGACCGCGGTTCGCGTCCCGGACCCGGTGGCTTAAAACTCACGCCGGGCGCGTGTGCGTGCGTGCCCAAGATCCCGAGAGGAGAATGGAGGAGAAGGGACTGCGGCGTGACCATCCCCCCTGGGGGGTGATTTCTCGCTTTCTGTCTCTATGTCTCTCTCTGTCTGTCTGGCGAGCGTATGCGCCCTATAGCGAAAACCTCTCAAAAAAAAAAAAAAAAATGATGTGAGCATTTAGTGAAACATTTGATTTACTCAGGAGCTATAGTGTTTATGTAATAGGCAGGATTTGTATCAAAGATAAGTGTTTAGAGGATAGATTTTGTTGTTGTTTTGGTTTGGTTGGTAAGTTTTTGCCAGAGAGCATGTGTGCTACCAGAAAGGGAGACAAAGAGAAAGTGAGAAAGCGCCCCAATGGAGAGTGGTCCTGCCACAATCCCTTCTCCTCCATTTCTTTGCCTTTTGAGATTTTGGACATATAGCACAGATGCCTGCTGTGTTTTGCAAGCTTCCAGGTCTTGGACTTGAACCACCTGGTTTGCCATGTGTCATCCAACCACCTTAACCACCAAGCCAAGGGCTGGCCTAAGGATAGTTTTTAAAAATGCTATTTGTAATGCACAGATGAGATGAACAATGACAACAGTAAGATATAGGACAGTATTCCAAAGCTTCTTTGAACAGAGTTGCCACCTCTAGGTCTGAAGGGAAAGAAGAGGGAGTAGTTACTAAACCATGAAACTAAAGCATGAAAGTTACCTGCAAAAGAGCATCCTTACAGGAGCTGCGACACTGGTAGAAACACATACCTGACTTGCTGTAAACTGTTAGAAAGGAGCTGAAGAAAGTACCTTATTTCACATTCATCCTGTCCTCCAATCTCCTAACAGTGCCTCCCCTTGGACAATCCCAACATGTAGTGAAAGGGAGAAGTCCATTAATGAAGCCCTTATGGTCAGAATACAGGGCACACAGAGCGGGTTGGAAGTGTAGAGCAGTCTGGAAAAGTAAATGAAAGATACTTAGCACAGACAGCCCAGAAGCACTGGGAACACCAAGATGGATCTATGTAACATACAAAGAGATCCAAGACAAGGACCAGAGAGAAATAGCATCTGGAGGGCACACTGTATGAGCTGATGGCATTCTTTCCTACGTAAATGCTCAAGGTAGCTTTGTGACATATTATTATCCCACTTTACTCTGTTTCCATAACTTAGCCAAGGTCACAATGGCAATGCTGTAATTTGAACCAAAGTTTACCTGGCTTTGAAGTCATCTTACCTTCCAAATTAAAAGGAATAAGCCAGTCTTAGAGAACCAACTATCTGGCAGCTAAGACTGAGTGGAAAATCAAATAGGAATAATTTAGATTCTTAGGAGACACATACATAAGAAAGAAAGTAAAAGTAGTTTAGACAACGGAAATTATATAGCATTATCCCTCAGAAAGAAAGCAACTAGTTGGGACTGGCAGGTGGCATGGTGGTTAAAGGCGCTGGGCTCTCAAATGGCCAACTGTGGTTCAAGTCCTGAACCTTGTGGCTTCCTTTCTCACTTTTCCTCTCTGTCTCTCTCTGGTCGAATTGGGAAAAAAATAACAGTAATAAATGAAAAGTTAAAATAAAATAATAATTGGAAAAAAAAAAAAAAGAGAAACCAACTAGCAACTAGCAACACTGGAATGAAACTTCCTATTCACAGAAAGCTCTCATTCTCCTGAGTGCAAAAGTTGGACCACTTTTCAGAAGACATCATTGTGGCCATAGGATGTCTCCCTGTGCCTTTTGAATCCCAATATGCAAATGGAGAACTAGTTTTTCTACACTAGATAGAAAGGAAAACTTGCGATTTACTATGCTAGACAGTTCCATGCTTTATAAGGTAAAATGTCTACTTTCTACTGACAGGGTGCAAACTCCAGCAATTTTAGCTGAGGAGTGTGTTGGAAGCATGACTATCAAAAATGGAGAATATTGCTGTTTCTATGAGGGTTTCCTAGACACTTGAGCATTAGAATTGCAAATGTAACATTCCCAGAGTGGTGGGTGGCAAATATAGGACAAGAAAGAACTGCTAGGGCTTTTTGAATTCATCATAATCTAGAAGACTTTGGCTTTAACTGTAACTTAATGTCACTATGGAGTCAGGAATTTTAAAATAAACTCTTACCTACAGCTTCCCACTCATATTGTATCTTAAGAAACTTATTTCACAGGGCCGGCAGGTACTATAGCAGTTAAGGTACTGGACTTCCATGTGGTCAACACAGTTCAAGTCCTGGACCTGGTGACTTGAAATTCATGTTGGGCATGTATGAATGCATGACCAAAATCCCAAGAGGAAAATAGAGGAGACAGGACTGTGGTGTGGCCATCCCCTAGGGGTGATTTCTTGCTTTCTGTCCATCTCTCTCGCTGTCTCTTTGGTGAGTGCAAGTTCTCTATAAGAAAAAAATCTCTCAAAAAAAGAAAAAGAAAAAGAGAAACTTATTCCACTGCTCCAAGACTCATTTGTAAAATAAATGATTTGAAATTTCATGATGCCCAGTTATTGTTTCTTGATTATGAGCAGGTTGCCAATAGTCAGGATTAAGCACAAATAAAGAGATTAGATTATAATTTAATTACCCCTAAGCACTCTCTATATTTCATAAAGCTATATACTTATATATATTCATGAAAATAGTAATATAAAGATTTTATAATAATGTCAAGTTTTAAATATTTTATTCAAGATCTCCCACCTATATCTAGCCACTTTTTTCTTTATGTTTTTTTTCTATATATAGCCAATATATCCATAGTTTTTAAAAAGTACAATTTGCATATGATAATGAACTGTTTATTACACAATTTTGTGAGTTTTTAAAAAAATTTGTTATAGGACAGGTGTGCTTGCTGGAGGTATGTAGGTAGGTAGATAGATAAAGTGGGAAATCACCCTCGGGTGTCGGGGGGGATACCATGTTGAAATCTCCTCCATTTTCTTGTTAGGAGTTTGGGCATGAATGCACACATGCTTAGTGTGTTTTTCAAGTCACCGGGTTCAAGAGTTAAGATATACATTTGACCATGTGGGATGTAGTGCCTCAACCACATGCTACCAGCTGGCTCAAATTTTGCAAGTTTTGACAAATGCATACTAACATTCAATAACCATTGCAATTAAGATGCATACCAGTTCCATCATCCACAGAATTTCCTTAGTGCCCCTTCTCTAGTCAATGTCACCCTTCACCTTGTGCTGTAGCCCCTGGAAACCACTGATTGTTTTCTGTAACTTTAGTCCAGAATCCCGTAAATAGGCTTACACAGTATGTAGCCATTTGAATCTGACTTTTATTTCTCCGGCATAATGTCTTTGAAACTCATTCACAGTACGAAATGCATCTACAGTGTATCCATAGTTCATTCTTCCATTTATTTTATGCTTTAATTTTTTAAAATATTTTATGCCTGATACAAGTTTTTCTGAGTTTTGTTCTGTTTGGTGTTCTCAGATATTCTTGGCTCTACGCCTTAGAGTCCTTTTTTAGTTTTTGAAAATTTGCAGCCCATAATCTCTTCACATATTTATCCTGCCCCTTTTCTCTCCTTTTTGTGGGATTCTAATTACATGTCTTTTAGGTGGTTTTATATTGACTCATGGCTCTCAGATGCTTTCATTTGTCCCCTGCTCCATTCTTTTTCTCTTTTAGCTTCAGTTCTGGGTAATTTTTATTGACCTTTCTTCAAGTTCAATGATTTCTTTTTCAGCTCTGCCAAGTCTATTTTTGAATCATGAAAAACATTTTTTATATCTAATAATCTTGTTATTTATTTCTAACATTTCTCTTTTTCTTAGCTTTTCTATCTTGCAGCTAATTTTATCTATTTTTTTTTTTTCAGTTTTTCGTGTCTTACCAGCCTTTCCCATGAGAATCATTAAAAGTATTAATCATAGACAAGCAGGTGGCATGAAGGTTGGGACTCTGGACTCCTTACATGATCAACCACAGTTTGAGTCCCAGACCTGGAGGCTTGAAAATCACACCAGACGTGTGTGTGCATGCCCAAAATCCCTGGAGGAAAATGTAGGAGAAGGGATTGCAGTATAGCCATTCCTCCTAGGGGGTGACTTCTCACTTTCCCTCTCACTGTCTCTTTTTCTCATTGGAGAGTGCACCTGGCCTATGACAAAAACCTTAACAAAATATTCATCATAGTTATTACAAATTCACTGTCTGATAATTGCAGCATCTTGGTAATATCTAAATCTAGATCTTCTCATTGGTTTTTCCTCCTCCCACTGAAAGAAAATTTTCTTTCCTCCCTCTTTTTCCATTAGTGTGACTAATCTCCCAAGATCAAAACTCAGACCCTGAATTTTGGCCTATTTAAGTCTATGGACAATAACATTGCCCTATGATCAAATTCTGCAACACAACCTTCATCAAGTATAGGTGTTCTTTCCCATGAAGAAAGGCAAAATCAGGAGAGATGTCTATGTTTGGTTATCGTTCATGGATGACTTGGGCTGACACTAGTTAAAAATCATAGCTGATGAGAAAAATTACCTGAAACCAGAACTTCCAGAGATATAACCATTCTATTTGGCTATCCCTGTTTTTTATGTCATGGGTTGACTGTGTATTCTGGTATAAGGATGAATAAGAATGAAATAAGAAGGGTGCCTTTCCTTTCTCTCTGTTAATCTCTTTCTGTGCTTTAGCAGTAAGGCTGGATAAAGGCCAGCTTTCTCAAAGTCCTTCTAATTAGGGCGATGGTTTTTAAATCTCTGTTTCTCTCTATCACACCTGGCTGATGTGTCTTGGGCCACTCTCATATACATGCCCAGGGCTACCTGCTGTTCTAGAATTCAGTTTTCCCTTTCTCATTAAAAAAAAAAGCCAGGAATTGAACTGAATAAAGAAAAATTAACTGCAAAAGGGAAGGAGATTTTTTGACCTATTGAGGATAAAAATAAGAAATTTAAATGTGTGTTCAATTATAAACATATGTTGAATTTTTTTTAAGAATTATCTTAATTAATTAATTAATTAATTACTTTTCATTTGATCAGAGAGAGGGAGAAGGCAAGCTGCCAAGTCCAGTACTTGAACCGTATTTGGCCGTGTGGAAGTCCAGCACCCTTAACCACCATGCCACCTGCTGGCCCCTACATATGTTGAATCTTGAACATATAAAAATGTTGTATCTGTATTCTCTGTAAAGTAAGAGTTACTAAAGTGATTGACTAGTTAGTGGCAAATGGTACTTGTTATAATATTCACAACTACTGATCTATTTTTTGAATACCTGAGCCTGCGTTCATGATAAATGTATTGTTCATGCTTTTTCCCCTCACCCCTTCTACTTCTGTTCCCTTTTGGAGGCTATCATTAGTTGCAAGTAAAGCTTAGGGAAATTTGCACTTTTTGTCCTCTTTCTCTGTCTCTTGCAAGCTCTAATAAATAGCTGGGTTAGGAAAAAGATGGCATCAAATGAATATATTGTGGTTTGAGAGTTATTTGTACTCTTCAGATTATGTGTTCTCCTTAGCACTACAGCACTTGAAAATAATCAGTTAAAAATAAAAAAAATAAAGAGACATACTTAAGAAACATGAATAAGCACTGATATTGAAGGATAAATGTGACAATGCTGACCATGAAAAAGATCTTAACGAAGTCAGAGTAAATTATTCTAAATCCCAGTATACTTCCAGGGCTCTCTACTCATTAGCTGACTAGCATGTCCTGTAAATAATTATATTATTGCTACAGCCTACCTGGGCAAAGAGCACTTTGGATGGCATTAGAATAGAACATAAATTCACAATCAGGCTTAATGGGATGGGAAAGCAATCTCAATTAATTCAAATATTAGATTATATAATACAAACTAATAATCTATTTTGGAAAATAATCCAATTAAATGGGGTGGGAAAGGGAATTGCAATTCAAGTATTGGATCCTACCATATAAACCAATACATTGCATTTATATTATGTGTAACATTTCTCCATAAATGATTACCCCAGCAATGTACAGAAACTCTCTCTGACATACGATGTCATTTTGTGTTCTCTCTACTTCTGTTCATCAGAGTAAGGCTTGGTCATCATACTTTCAGAATGCAAGGTCACAAATTTTCCTTTCTGTCTTAGCCAAGTAGCTACAGTTCCCAGATGACTTGAGGCCCCTGAGTTGTTCAATACAGTCTTCCTCTAATTCCCCTGAGAAAATTGAGCCTGTGACTAGAGTTCTGCTAAGATCTCTGCCTGAGTCCAAAATACTGGGTTGTTCTCTTGGCACCATTTCAATCTCTGTCCAGTTTGCACTTGAGGTACAAGGGTCCTGCTCTCCATGAGCTATCTCCCCCCACCTTCTCAAGTTTTCAATAGATGACATTTGCAGGATATGACCAATAAAAATCATAAGCATCCTATGGGAGTAAAGCCTAGAGAAGACCAAGGAATTTTTCAGGTTATACCATTAAACAAGAAGTACAGAGATTATAGCCAGGCCTCACCTATACAAATCCAATCTCTATCAGGGCCTTTGTAATATTCTGTTATCAGTTTACAGAATTGAAGTAGGTAATGAGCATAAAGTATATACACTTACATCTAGGCATATATTTGCACTCATACGTATTTTATACTGTTTTGTCTTCATGTTACTATACTTTTTTATATGAACTCTCTAAAAGGTGACTGCTTTTATCAAAATATCATACATGAGGATCCTTAGGGTGTAATCAAATAACAAATTCCACAATTGGTAAACAACAGAACTTGTATTCAAAGCTGTACCTTTGAATATACTATATTTGAATAAATGAAGTTTCTCATGACTTTTAAATATAGTACTTTGTAAATCTGATGACCACAACCTTTTCTTGTTTTTCTTTTCTGGCTGCATTGGCTCCTGTCTTTTAAAGAAGGCTATTGCTTTTGAATAAATGGGGTCATGATTAAAGGCTTTAAGAAGGGCTTAAATTTGACTTGTGATTAAAAATATAGGACTTCAGTTACAAACCTAAAATATAGGATTTGAGTTACAAACCTTGTGATTAAAAAGGCATAATGGCTATGTCGCTGGACTCCCATGTAATCGACTGTAGTTCAAGTCCTGGACATAGTGGTTTAAACTCACGCCAGGCGCATGTGTGTGCATGCCCAAGATCCGGAGAGGAGAATGGAGGAGAAGGTATTGCAAGCGTGAACATCCCCCCTGGGGGGTGATTTCTCACTTTCTGTCTCTCCGTCTCTCTCTGTCTTTCTTGTAAGCGCATGCACCCTATAGCAAAAACCTCTCCAAAAAAATTACACACACACACACACACACACACACATATCTATATCTATATCAATATCTATATCTATCTATCTATATCTATATCTATATCTATATATCTATATATCTATATCTATATCTATATCTATATCTATATCTATATCTATCTATATATATATATATATATATATATATATATAGGGACTTCAGTTACAAACCTAAGTGAATTCTTAATCCCCCCAAACAATTTAATATAATATTAGAGAAAATTAAGGAGACAAAGTAAAGTGAGTTTATGGATAAAACTAAAGTTTATAGTGTACCTACATCATATGTGAATTATCATCTTCAGTGTCCTTCAATGCACAAGAATTGTAGCTAAACCACAGGCTGGAACCTCATGAAGGAACCCTTCATATTGAAACTGCTTGTACAGACACTCAACAATTAAAGACTATATTAAAACAATTTAAGAACTACATATAGGCCTTACGAAGTAACACAAATTCTGAATTAGAGACATCAAAATTTAAGCCTGCCCTATAGATCAAATACTTACTGCTCACCTATTGGGTCATAAAACATCAGCATGATATGATCAATTGCAAGGGGTAACCAAATTATCTTATATAAGCAAAAATACCTAAAGTCTCAAGTTATTTCCTTTGTCTCTTTTCTAATGGAAATAACAGGAATCAGTTATACCTATACCATTCAGCTCAATCCTTGGCTTTCTTAATCATAAAAAGAGAACTGAGCTCTGGAACTGTAGATAACGTTGGGCATGTATGTGACATTGGCCCCAATCACTTAGGTGTCATCAGTCATATGTGACAAAGAGAAACAGAGATTGGAAACTATTGTTTTTATAGGAAGAATTCATTGGAAACTGGGCAAATGGGGAAAAAGGGGTCTCTTGTTATTCCATAGCTTATAAGATGTACCAGCATTCATACCAAACTCAAGATGAGCATGTCAACTCCCATAACTTCAAAACAAGGATAACTAAATGCAACAGTTATCTCTCTAGGAACTCTTTCTTTAGTTAACATCACCCATCAACTGCAATTTTAATATGTGCCAACCAAGTCATCCATGAACAACTGAAGTATATTCATCTTTCCTAACATTGCCTTTCATCTTGGAAAAGAGAATTGCCTGTACTTGATTAAGGTTCTGCTGCTGAATTTGATTACAGGGCAATCTCATTGTTCATAGATTCTAATGGGCTGGAATAAGAAGTTTGAATTTTTTTCTTTGGAGCTTTGTTACAGCAAAGGTTAAAAGTTTAGAGAAGAGAACAATAGCTCTCCTTTAGAAGAAAAGAAACAGTCTTACAAAAGTGGAGCATTTTGATGTTAGTGAAAAATTTCCATATCTATATTAATGAAGGTTTTAGAAGAAAGCATGAGTACATTTAGGTCAGTAAGGAAACACTTAGCAGAAAAATTAGTGAGAAAGTAACTGTTTAGTGTAGTAAATGTCATCCTGCTGAAAGATTTAATACTAACTCTAAAATCTTAAATTATTCCCAGGGAGATGATTTTAAGTACATGTTCTTTGACAATGCAATATACTTGTTTCTTTGATTTTTAGGTTTTAGGTTTATTTTATTTTATTTTATTTTTTTGCCATAGGGTGGGTGTGTTCACACTATAGAGACGGAGAGAAAAAGAGGGAAAGTGAGAGTGAGAAATCACCCCTAATGGAGGATGATCATGCTGCAATCCTTCTCTTCCATTTTCCTCTAACAATTCTGGACATGGATGAACACATGCCTAGCATGTTTTACAGGCTGCTAGGTCCTAGACTTGAACCTTGAAATCAACCCTGTGGGATCCAACACCTTAACCACTAAACCACCTGCTAACTCAATATACCTGTCTTCTTTACCTAGTAAGCATTATCCAGTTACCCAAATGAAGTCATCTTAATCTCTCACACAATTTATTTAGAAAAAATTGGTCATGTGCTCAAAGACAAAAGAAAATTGGTTATGATAATAAATTTACTATTAAACATTACATTTCAAGGTATCTTAGAGTTTTAGACCCAGCAATCCCACTTCCAGGAGTGCAAGTATGTGGGCACCAAATTTCCATAGCAACATTATTCATAATGGCAAAAACTGGAAATAACCTAAATGCAGTGAAAAGTATATTTAAAACAAACAGAAGGGAGAAAACATAGACAAGGAGAAAAAGATTATGCGAAGGTAGGGCGATTGGAGTTAAAAAGCATACTCTAACTCAAAAATAGTCATTTTTGACACAGATAAAATTAGCAAATGCGAACATTTATGTAGTAAATATTTAAGCAAAAGAAAGTGTTCAAAGTAAAAACAGGAGTGTGGCATGCATTAATCACTGTTACCCTTTTATTCCCTAAATTTATTGAGTTCAATGACTTAGCTGTTTTAAATGAAGTTTTGAAAATTCAGGGTGGTGACTAGGCTACTGAGAGCTGAGAAACCTAGCCTCAAGAAGAAAGTTTTCTGACAACGCAACCTCATCACAGGAGAAAACTGCAGAGTTCATTCTCCCCTCTCTGCTCACATGGGGGGTCCACATAGTTAAGTGGTATTATTTACAGTTCTTTGCCTAGTCTGTAGGTAAGAACCAAAGAGAGCACTTATTTTATAGATTTCACAATGAAATCTATAAACGATGCCATGTAAGGCATCGTAATGAGACATCACTACCATTAATGACCACTTAGATATTTTCTATCATAGTCTCATTCTATAAAATGAAAACATAGTGAGTATAACTGATATTCTGGGAAGCAAAGACATTCTAATGCAGAATAAAGAAGCTGCCATTAAAACTCTTATAGGCCTGGTGAAACTTAGGTATATTTTAATTTCCATCGCTGAAATGAGTTTAGTTCTTTGTGTTGTCCTAAAGAAATAACATTTTTAGTAACAAAGTCTTATAACAAGAGGAAAAGGAGAATATGGTCACTATTTTGAGTCATAATAAAACAGAACACGTAAAAACAAAATAACATTTAAAACATTTTTTATACTTTTAATCACTATATATCATTAGAGCATATACAATAAATTTTCCCAACATAAAGGCGCAATATATTAGTGTAATCACAAAGGTATTACCATCATGTGTTCATCAACAGATAATTTTATGATAGAGGCCAATCTCTTAAAAAGTTATTTGTAACTGTGAATACTCTCACCCACTTGCACATCCTTAGAAATCATTTCCTCCAGTGTTCCTGTTACTCTATATTTGTATAGCTACTGTGTTATCTGTGCAAGTCTATTACTATTTTATGTATGTGTGCATGTAGATAATGAGCAAACAGGATTCAAATACTACTGGGCTGTTGGAAAAGTCATGACGCATTTTTGCATTAAAAAAAAAAACAAAAAAAAAACATCATGACTTTCCTAGTGACTCAATAGTTTATTGATTATAGTCTTTTCTATCAACCCAAACCATATCAAGACTTAAAGCAAACTCTGAGATGTTTCAAGGAACTTACATGACATTAGTCAGAAACGTAAGAAATGATAAGGAAAAGGAAAATGAGAATGATAAGGTTTGACTATTATGGGAGCATAAAAAGTTCAGTATCACCCCACCTCAGAGAATCAAAAAAGGCTTCTTGGAGTGAGATGCATTGGACTATTTTATAAACCAGATAAGTCTAACTAGTTTACTGTTAGGTGAAGAAATTGAGAAATTCATTTTAGGGTGAAGGTTGGGTATAAGAAAATACAAATTTTAAATGATGCTAAGATTATAGTGAAAAATCGAGTGACAAAAAGTGAGTGGGCTGGCCTGTGGCATGGTGGTTAGAGTAGCTGGATCTCACATGGCCACCTGTGCAGTTGGAATCCCAAACCTAGTGTCTTGAAAAACACACCAGGTGCATGTGTGTGTATGTGCAAAATCCCAAAAGGAGAAATAGAGAAGGGATTGCGGCATGACCATTCCTCATGGGGGGGGTCTTTCTTTCTCACTTTCCCTCTTACTCTCTTTCTGTCTCCTTCTAGCAAGTGCATGCCCCAGCTGGCAAAATTAAAAATAAATAAAAGAAAGATATGAGGACATTCATTGTCCAGTGGGGGTTACCGATGGAAGTTGTTATTTGACTTGTTAAGGAGCTGAGAGGTTATCCATGATAGGTAGTCAAGGGCAAGGGAGGAAATGGTCATATTTCTGTAACTCCTAGCTACTACCCTGTGTGAAGCATCAATCTGAAGTGCATAATACTGGAGACCAGGAGCCTACCTCGTCTTAATAATGGTTTCAATAATCTAGTGAGCAATTGTGGGGCCTAAAGTTGGACAACAATGGAGGTGAGTTGACAAGGCAGTGCTTGCTTGGGCTTCATAGGAGAACGCTTATGAGCTTTGAAGTATGCTGAGATCAGGCCCCACCCCATCCTCTCAGACTGTTCATACCAAAATTCAAAATGAAGCATTGATACTTTACAGAGTTGTCATAGTGATTCCAATGTGTAGCCTAGGTTTGAACTCCTGGACTACAGACACTGATAGGTGGTAAAATAACCAGATTTTGGTGGTTGATTAATTAATATGGGTTCACAGTTAGTGACAGGTATAAAGTATAAGTCTCTAACATAGGAGACTGGGTAGATGCCGGTACCTGGTAGAGAATTCAGGAACGGAAAGATGACCTAGTAGGGCACGTATCTCTGAAGTAATTGTGTAGCATACAGGTGATACAGGACATCATTTGGTGATGTATATATCAGAACAGATGGAAAAGTCTGTATACACGTTTACAGATGAGCAGCAAGGGCACTATTTTTTTTTGAAAAATGGGAAGAGCCTTGAATCTGTTGAAAAATTTCAAGAGATGTGTGATGATAACAACAACAACAGAATTAAGCCTCTGAAAACACTGTATTTGTTGTATAAAAGGTGTATTTTCATTGAGCTAAGCAAAGAACAGTTATATGTTGTGGCAAACACAGAGTTCAAGGATAGCCGGTCTCAGGAGAACAAGTGTTTAGTGATCGGAGAGTATTTAGCTGTGGGCGTGTGGCCATCAGTGTGTCTCTTGCAGGTTGGCTGACTTTCAGGAGCATGGTGAGTGTAGCAATTGTCGTTCATTGACTGAATGTTTTCAAACCAGCTCTGGTGTGACTTGTTACTGAGACTGCTACGTAGTCTTTCCAAAGAACCAAGTTTTGGCTCCTGTTGACACTTGTTATTGAATATTTGTTTTCCTGTTAAATTAATTTAAGCATTCATTATTTCTGTTTCCTAATCTCTTTATATTTTGCTTGTTGTCAAAAGTTGATGGCTTATTAGCGTAATGGCTATGTCACTGGACTTAGTCAACCTCGGTTCGCGTCTCGGACCCGGTGGCTTACAATTCTCATGCGTTAGAGGAGAATGGAGGAGAAGGGATTTTCCCCCCTGGGGGGTGATTTATATTCTCTCTGTCTGTCTTGAGCGCACGCGCCCTTGTCTCAAAAAAAAAAAAAAAAAGTTGATGGCTTAGATTTTTTTTTTCAGCCTTTCTTTTTTACAAAGAGAAGCACTTAAAGCATTTAAGCATTTAAAGCTTCAAATGTCCCTGTAGTTATCATTTTAGCCGTGATAAGATCTTTTATCTAAGATCTTTTTCGATGGTAATTCTTTCATAAAGTCAGATTTATCACATTCCAAACAGTAATATTTATTTCTTGTAGGTATGTTAATTCAACAAATTTTTAAAAAAGAATTATTTTATTTTAGCTATTTATTTATTTATTCATTTTTAATTTGATTAGAGAAGGACAGAGCAAGAACGAGACATAGAGAGAGAGGGAAAGTGAGAAAGCAAGCCACCAGGTCTGGGACTTGAACCACAGTCGGTCATGTGGGAGTCCAGCATTCTTAACCACCATGCCACCTGCTGGCTCCTCAGCAAGTTTTTGACAAATGTATTCAATAGTATATGTACCGCCACCAAAATTAAGATATAGAATATTTTTATCAAACAGCTCTGATTTCTTGATATATGATAAATAGTCTTATTTAGTCTTATTTGGGAGTCTCCAGTTGTATGCATTGAGTAAGTGGTATCTTTTAAGTCTAATTGTATTTTTTTCTCCTTATCTTTCACATGTTTCCTTCTTTTCTTCTGTGTTTTGATTTTTTTCTTCTTCTAAAAAAAATTTCTCAGCTCTTATTCCTTGCAAACTCCCTGTGTAAATTTTTCTATATTTCTATGAAAATTGTGTTTCTTCTTAGATAATTTTGTTTTCATCTATTAGTTCTCTGTTGCCACTAACAGCCTGAGATCACTTTCAATTAAATCATCTTCTGGAGTTTTTTTGAGATACATTGTTTTCATGTGTTCAGCCCATAGAACTATGCGAGGGATATTCCAACCTCCTCCCCCCTCTCAATTTATAGAGATTAAAAGCAAAAACAAAAGCAAAACACCTAGTCTTCTTGTACTCCATTAGTATTTTCCAGCTTATTAATCATTCACTTTACCATGAGCTTTTGCTGTGGTCCTCTATTAGACTTCATCACAATTAGTTACCTGTCAAATAGCTATCGAAATAGAAGTCCTGGGTCACAGATGAAAGCTGCCTTCGTAACTGGCTTTCTTTAGTCCTACTTTCACTCCATTTGGAATGTCCACGAATGTCTTCTTTGGAAGCTCAGTAATGAATGTAAAATTTTTGTTTTAGTTTTTCTTCAATTTTGTAATCTGTTTTAGTCAAGAGGGCCATGAAGAACATCTATTACACTATACTAATGGAAATAGGACCAGGTTGTGCATTTTGAAAATGATTGCAAGAAATTCTTTTTTTTTTTTTTTTTGAGAGGTTTTTGCTATAGGGCGTGTGCACTCACCAGAAAGACAGAGAGAGACAAAGAGACAGAAAGCAAGAAATCACCCCCCAGTGGGGATGGCCACACTGCAATCCCTTCTCCATACTCCTCTCAGGATCTTGGGCATGCACGCACATGCACCCGACACGAGTTTAAGCCACTGGGTCCAGGACTCGAACCACTGTCAGCTACATGAGAATCCAGCAACATAGCCATTACGCCAACTGCTGGACCTAAGAAATTCTATATGTACACCAATGTTTACAAGCCACTAAACCCCATCAAGTTTATGACTAAATATCCATATGTAGAGTAGCAAGAATATGAGCAGAAAGGTGAAAAAAAATTCTAGAACATTAAAATAAAAGCAATACGAAGCAAAAAATCTCATGCAGTCATTTAGGCAAATTCAACTCAAATCAATTTAGTATGGATATAAAGACTCACTACTCGTCACCCTTTTACTATACTTAGGGAGCCCCAAAAAGCTGTCACTCACAATTCCTATATAATGTGACTATCATAAATCTGCTAGACTTAAATATATCTTAGTGGTCATATAGCAAATGAGTTAATAAGCTACCATGACTTCAGATGCAAAGAAGGTGTAGTTGCTAGTAATTTATCTCCTCCATCCCAAGTTTCTTTAGGAAAAACTGGACTTGATTTAGGCATTAGAAGTTGAGAGAAGGTAAATATGCAGAGGTGGCAAAGAAGTGTTAGGATTCCAGGTCTGAGCCAAAGTTGGATTAAAATTTCAAAAGGGATATACAGAGTCCAGACTGGAGTGAAGAGATGAGCTGGGTTAATAGAGGAGCATGATGATAACCTGTTTGGTACATAGTAATGGAGTCAGGGAATCTGAACTCAACTTCTGGCCTAACATTATTACATACAGACAAGAGTGTGTAATGTTTCTTTGAGAATAACTTTGAAGAGCTAGTTTAATTGTTTAATCTTTTTTTTTTTTTTTTTTTTTTTTTTGAGAGAGAGAGAGAGATTTTTGCTGTGGGGTTTATACATTCACCAGAGTGACAGAGAGAAGGAAAGCAATAAATCACCCCCCAGCGGGGATGGCCACACTGCAATCCCTTCTCCTCTAAGAAGTTGGGCATGCATGCACACATGCCCGGCATGAGTTTTAAGCCACTGGGTCCAGGATTTGAACTGCAGTCAGTCGACTATATAGGAGTCCAGTAATGTAACCATTATGCCATTTGCTGGTCCCTTAATTGTTTAATCTTTATCTTTGAGTAATAACAAAGGAGATAATACGATTGAAGAGACCCATAGCAGGAAGACCAACTCAGAGGACAGAAGAAATTATTCTGAGATATCCTGGGCTCAACTAAATATCATGTACATGACTCTAATCTAACTTCTTATTCCAGAATACTTACAAATTTATAATTGGTCATTTTTATTTAGAGGTATGTTACAGCTGATGTTGAAATGCTATTTCTTGTCTAACCCAAGGAAAACTAGTAAAAGATGATTGTTGTTTCAAACATTTTGCATTGACTTTAAGGTTCCCTTATGTGTGGGTTAAATGAAATTAGCTTCAGCTATGAGAAGCAAGAGGCAGAAGTATCATATATTCTTGTAAATAACACATACAATATTATTTATTGACACTAGTATTATTATTAACCTGCTGGCAAAGTGGCAGTAAAGTAGGTATAATTCTTCTGAAATACAAATAACTCAGAGATTTAATGTCCATTATCTTTATAAACAGATTGGTTTTCTTTCCTTGCATGTGTTGGCTAAATGCTGAGACAAAGGTACACACAGTTTTATTCCACTGAAAACGGATAGTCTTTTTCATGCCTCCTGATTATGGCTTCCCTTCTTTTAATCAACAAAGAAGAGAAGAGGGACTTGTGGGGGGGGCAGAAGGTTGGGTATACTGAGTAATCTCTAAACTAAGAGTTTATGAGTAATCACTAGGTCAGGCTCTTATATGTAGATTAACATTAACATTCATAGAAACACTGCTAAGTAAATGCATGTGCACTTCCGCTTTTACAACTGACTCATGGAGTTTAAACAACTTGTTTAACTTGACATCATGCAATAGATAGAGACTGGGCAAAATGTCAGATTCTTCAGCCTCTTCTACCCCAAAAACTACTCCTGACACTTTGTAGCGATTACACATCTGACTCAGGAGTGCAATGGAGATATTATCACCTGTTATATATGAAGTCTGAAAAGGGAGAAATAATTAATATACACACATATATGCATACATACATATACATACACAAACTTATGTCTTCAAAAGTTCATGGAAAGTACATATTATGACAAACTATGCAGGTTAAATTTTTTTGCACCAAAATAAACTTGAACTTTAATTTTTCTGCAAACTTTTTAAGTATTCTTAAATAATAATATCTGTATTATGTATTATTTATATATATACATATATATTACATACATATATAATCATACATACATACATATATATGTTGGAGCTCACAATATGATACTCCCAGATATGGCATATTGGTATACTAAATATTTTAAGCTGAAGGAAATTGATAAAGCCACACAAAAGCAGGAAGGACCTGCTATGACCATCTCCCTCCTTTCTCCCCTGAAGACATTCATGTGAGAGATGTCCTTCCTTATATCTTACAGGAAGAAATATTATATGGAGTCCTATAAGAATCTGAACAAACAGGCTGCTATGGTTTAGATAATGGTTTGTCCCCCAAGGATTCATTTAGATCCCAATGCAGAGGCTTTGGAAGGTGGTGAGACCTTTAAAAAATGAGGACTAGTGGGTGTTGTTTGGATCATGGGTTTACTATTATCATGAATATATTTCTGCTGTCTCATGAGAGTTTTCACTCTCATGTGAAGGGGTTAGCTACCATGAGAATCAGCTGTTATAAAAGTAATAGTCACCCTCGGGTCCCTCTCTTTCTCTGCAAATATCCCCTGAATTTCCTGCTTTCACCACCATATTGGTATATAGCACCAGAGGCTGGCCTGATACCTTTGGACTTACTAGCCACCAGAATTGTGAGCCAAATAAACCTCTTTTCTTTATAAATCACCTCATCTCAGTTTTTCAATTTATCAACACAATAATGGACTAAGATACAGGCTCTGCCAAGTTCCCCAAATTATTATTATTATTATTATTATTAATTATTATTATTTATTAGTATTTTAGACACTAGGTCATACTCTTTGGTTCTTCAATCATCAACTGCACAACTATTCATAAAAATACACAAGCTTTCCTGGTCTTCATTTCTGAAGGTTCCCATGTCACATTAAACTCTCTTCAGATAGATTTGTTATGCTTTTCTCTGTTAATCTCCTTAGCTGTAGAGGTCTCAGTCATGGACCTTGCAATGGTGAGGAAAAGATATTTCTTATTCTCTCTTACACATGTCTGAGTAAAACACATTCTCACACACACACACACAGGTTGGAAGGCTGAGAATACATTTTGAAAGATCTTACAGATCATATTTGTACCACTAAATAAAATATTCTATAATTATTGAGTACAGAGAATATGAGAAAAGTGAACAATGATACAAATAAGGTGGAAAATAAAGGCTCCCTACATTGGGTAGAGGTTCTGACAGATAGGAAGGACACACCACTTCTCCGGCTTTCATAGCCCCGTAGGTTATAGACACATATTAGGAAGATATAAATTTTAAGTTGAGCACCTCAAGGCAGGAGTAGTTCTGTGAAAGGCTTCCAGAGTACTAGAGACTTGTCCCTGTTGACCATGGCTTTGCCAGCCAAGTTAGAATCATCCCTGGCCTGTCTCGCAACTTGCCAGATAATCCTCACGTATCTAACATGAAACATCTATTTGTCTTTATCTTAACTTCTTTCTTCCACCCATGAGACAAAGGTTTTCAGTCTACATTCCATGAAACAAAACTGGGTGGTCCTGTGAGAAGAGTATTTGAACATGGATTTGAGCAGATGGACTGGTGTGCCTCTACCACCCTTCCCTTACTCTCAGAAAACAGCTTCATTTTAGTTATATAGATATTGAGATACTGCACAATATTTTACTTAAAAAAGCTTGATGTTAAAATTAGTTTGAAAACATCTGTGTCATTAGATGGTGAGTGGAAATGGATTAATCAGATACAGTACACACTATTGATTTTAGTGCCTTAAAGTTTCAGGGAATTATTAAAATGATTTTTGAATTGCCAAGACAAGTTGAATCACACCCTGGAGACAGCCATGTATGTTGCCTAAAATAAGGCTGGCTGATGCTGGGGCAGACAGTTGGTATTCCTTGATTTAGCTCTGTAACTTCCTTTTTGTTTAATTTTCTGGTTCTACTCCTGACTGGCAGTTACCTAGTTAAATACCTTGTTTCTCTGGACTTCCTTATGGCTCTTTCTCTTGGCATGAAAGATAACCTGATAAATAGCCACACAATTATACTGAAATGTTTAACATGAGTCCTGATTTTACTTTAAATAGATATTATATACACAGATATGATACAAGAAGGTACAAATTCATTAGCATAACTCCCTCGCAGCTGGATTTCTCAGCAGCCAAGTTTCCTTCTCCAGAAGTCACCATTAGTCAGATTCTCATCTCTTTCTACAGAGGCGTTCTATGCACATAGACAGGTGGACATATCTATGTTCTTTTTCTTCTTTTAACAGTATTTAACAAGTATTTTTGTATTTTGCTTTTACTGCTTAGCATGTTTTCTGATAATGGTTCTATATCCCTGTATGATGATCTTCCTCATCCCTTTTCTTAAATTCATATTGTTTCTTGAGAGAGAGACAGGTATTCTTGACAGGTTCTCTCCACATTTTGATCCTCCACCGGCCTCATAGCTAGCTAGGATTATGGGCATTTATAGGTGTGGCTAGCACATTCAGGTTGAACTGGAACCCGAACCCGGGCCTCCTATTTGGCTCCGGTATTACACAGTAGCCTTCTACTGCCTGTACCGCCATGGCTGGGTCCCCTCATTCTTTATTTAAAACACATTTTTCTATTCTATAAATGTTACATAACTTGGACCAGCAGATGGTGTAATGGTGGGCTCCCACGTAGTCAACCGTGGTTTGAGTCCTGGGCCCGGTGGCTTAAAACTCACACCAGGCGCGTGTGTGTGCATGCCCTAGATCCCAAGAGGAGAATGGAGGAGAAGGGATTGCAGTGTGGCCATTCCTCCTGGGAAGTGATTTCTCTCTTCTGTCTGTCTTTCTGGGAAGCGCATGTGCCCTCTAGCAAAAACCTCTCAAAAAAAAAAAAAAAGTTACATAACTTATTTAATCAACCCTATTATGTAGGATTTAAAAAAATAATATGCTATCACAAACAATGTTACAATGAACACGTGTGCATATTTATGCAAGCACACCAATAGAACAAATTTCCAGAAGTTGAATTTTTAGTGCTGCATCAAATTCCCATAGATATTGCCAAATTATTTTCATAAACATAGTGCCACTTTACATTCCCAGAAAAACATACAAGAGGATTTTCCATGTCCTCATGAAACCCATGTGTTTGCAAGCATTTTTATTTGTTCTAATTAATCAAAATAGTCCTATAATTTTAAACTATCTAATTATGAAGGAATTTGAGTTTGCGTATCTTTTAACATGCTTAAAGGCCATTTATAAACGTGTTTAACTTGAGATGCTGTTTTTATTCTTATTGATTTATACAGAATATTTACCTATTAAGATTAACCCAACTAAAAATTGAAAGTTTTTACTTCATTTCTAACTTTTTTACTATACTTGCTGTTCAGAATAGGTTAGAATTATATAATAAAATTCATACCCTTTGCTTTATGACCTCTTCTTAGGCCAATAAGCAAAAAAGGATTTTCCCATTTCTACATAAAATACAATTTTCCATGGATTTTTTTTCTGAATTTTAAATTTTAGTATTTAAGTCTTTACTGTGTCAGTAATTTATTTTCACATAAATTGTGAAGAAAGGATTTTTTTATTTGGATAACCAGTTGTCCCAAACAAGGTTATTAATCACCTACTGCTGGGACACGCTCCGCAGAAAGTGAATTCTGAGGGGAGAGGGGAGGCTATGGATTAGAAATAAACATGAAAACAAACATACAAGGACATGTAAGTATAGAAAAGCAAGGATAAGGTGCACACAACTTCTCTGATGGAGAAAGCCACAACCTCAAACCAGTCTCAGGTTTATTATTTTATAGGGCATAAAATGGGGGGAAAGGAAATAGAATGCAAAGCCAGTTGCTTTTATATGTAAATCGTCTGAAGATGTGAAAACGACTGGCACCCTGTAATTTCTCTGATCTTTTTGGGGTAAAATCTGATAAACACATGTGGCTTCCTTTAGCCTGATACTACTATGCAGTATCACAACAATAAGCAGTTAGCATTTTCATATGCAAATGCCTTCATAGCCATGCAAATGAAGCTCATGGAAATGTATTTCTGCATGCATCTAAAGGTCACCATGTTTGCTCAGATTGACTGCTCTCCATATATCCCCCTTTTTCTTTTTTAAATTTGAGTCTGTGGAGCTGGATGGCTGCTACTTGAGCTCTCCCCAGCCTATTCTGCAGACTAGTAGGAAAATAAACATAAGCAAGATTACTGACTCAACTATTCCCAAGAAATACCATAAGGAGTGGTGAAGAATGTTAAAAGGATTAGTGCCTTTAAGTTTATCTTAAATGTTAGAGGCTAAATTAGAAAGACCAACTGAAGATAGAAAACTATTTTATAAATCTATGATGTGTTTATGAAGGTATTTTATATATACAGGAATATTGTTAGAAGACCATACCCCATGGAGATGGTTTTGTATAGAAATCCAGTTCCAGTGTGTGTCATTATATGGCAAAGGAGTTACACAGATATGTTGAAATAATGCATGACATCTGAAATGACTTTATAGCTTAATTTTAAACACCTGTTTTCCTAAACTGTCTACAGTAGTTTCAAGTTCTTGCAAATGGACAGCAATATATTCATCAATGTCTAATTAGGTGTCCATCATATGAGAAGTTATACAAGCGAGATCACTGACAAAAGTGGCAGTATGAGTATGTTGATTTAAAGTGACCACTGATGTTGCTCAGGAGGCAAAGTGACTGCAGTGAGAACTCCAAAAACGACTGCTCCCAAAAATCTTCTTGGTCTAGCTAATTGACTATGAATTTCTTGTAACATTTGAAGTCCAGCATCATCATACCAAGGGCCAGAAATTATTACTGGCACTGCTATATATGAGGGATGGCATAACACCAACATATCTTGGCCAAAAGTATAACTAGTTACACAGTTTGTAAGATTATAGTTAGTGCTACCTATCTTTATTTTGTTATTCTAATATGTAAAATTTAGAGCTCCAGTTATCATGGCATAAGGCTTTGGAAGACATGTCATAAATTCAAATGTGTGGGTGGGAAACCATGAGTCCTCACTGGAGAAAACTTTGGAGTGATCAAGGACCATGGCTATTTTCCAAAGCTCTTTTTGTTGGTGGCCATCATGGATTGTTAAAATACTTGAAACAAATCCTTCTGTAATTGGTTGAATAAGGCCAATCATAAAGTTTAGTGTTGTAAGAGGTAACTTCGACTGGTGAATTGCAGTAGCATGAAATTCAGATGGGTTACAGTTTTCTGGAACTAAGTCAGAACTGAAATGAAAAGGCTGAGCATGAAGTAGAATATGGAAATGTTAGAAAAAGATTCATTTTTAAAGGTGATATGTTGCAAAAGGGATGTATACCAATGTGTGTTTTTCTTGTTATAGAACTGTATGTGGGCTCTTTTTATCTCTTGAGCAATTTGCACACAAGAGTCTTTTGTGGAGGAAAGACAAATAGGGGGTGAATCAGTAATAGCCGAATAGTTAAATTTTACCCACTGATTGTTAAGGCCATCAGGAAGAATTACCCCTAGTCAACATGAATCATTTGTGAATATTTTAATTTCTGAATCCTTCTAAGTAACTGGATGTAACATGGGACAATCTGGAACATAGATCCAATAAGTCTTATTTTGATATGTTTTGGGGAGTGCACTTTACCTGTGTGGCTACAATTCTTAACATGGCCATAAGTAGTAGGGGATCTGTAACCAATACTCCCTGCTCTTTTATTAGATGTTTGGCTCTTTGAGTTAGATGTTTAATTCATCCCCATGTTGGGGGCTGAGCCATTCATGTCGATTTTGCAGTTCTCATTCTTTCCTTCACCTTTTTGGGTATTTTGTCCAGATTCAAGTCTTGGATCTTCTTCTGAATCAGTTTTATCAGTTTGTCCTTGGGGTCTTCCATCACTCAGTGGTCTCATGAATGTGCCAGAACCCACACTGGCCTACATGATGATTCTGGAAAAATGCAAGCATACCCTCAACCCCTGCTAACACTGGGTCAGGACCTTTCCACTCTCCTGAACTAAGATTTTTCAATTTTGCCTATCGAGGGTATGCAAAATCCACTATCCTTTTATTTTTTTAAGAATTATTTTATTTAACTTTGTTCATTTATTTATTTATTTTACTTCAACCAGAGAGGGGCCAAGTATGAGAGAGAGAAAGAGGAGAGTGAGAGAGAAAGTGAGAAAGCAAGCTGCAAGGTCCGGGACTTGAACCTTGGTCAGCCATGTGGGAGTCCAGTGCCCTTAACTACCATGCCACCTGCCACCCCCAAAAATCCACTATCCTTGATAGTGAGTTTCTGTAGCTGTGAAGCCCTCTGATGTGGAACTTAATTAAAGAGTGCTTGAGACAAAACTCTCCAGAAAAAAATGGAGCTGGCTTATTAACTCCACTGACAAACACTCCAGAGGGCTATGCCTTCCTCCTACCTAAGAAATCAGAGTCTGTAACTAAAGACAAGGATAGAGTGGTAATACCTGGTAAAGAAAATGA
This sequence comes from Tupaia tana, assembly GCA_026018925.1. Taxonomy (NCBI): domain Eukaryota; kingdom Metazoa; phylum Chordata; class Mammalia; order Scandentia; family Tupaiidae; genus Tupaia; species Tupaia tana. Next base: position 154,374,050 of record JAKSZU010000003.1, read on the forward strand.
CAGTCTTTTGAAGTGAGACAAATTTAAGATTGCAGATTCCAAAGTAGTTGCAGGGTGAGAGGAGAATGGAGCTGCTGCTTTTTGGCCTAGAGCTACCCAACTGCTTGCCAGTCAAAACCTGCTTGCACATCAAATGGTGCTAGGACATAAAGAATAGCTCCCACTTTAATCCCCCTCCAGAGAGATTTGCATTGCATGGCAGATAGAGGAGAAGACACTTTGGGAGTTAAATTATGTCTGGTTATAGAGACTCCTGATTCTGATAATCCAGTACAAAATCAGCGTCAGCATGAACCCATATCCTTTAAAACCCTAAAAGAATTATAAATGGCTTGTACGCATTATGGTCCCATAGCACCTCATACAATTGCAGTATCAGAGATGGCTACCCAATCTGCATTTACCGCTAATGACTGGCAGGTGTTGGGGAAGGCGTGCTTGTCCAGAGGAGATTATCTTTTGTGGAAATCTGACTGGTTTGAGGAAGCCCAAGAGCAGGCAAATAGTAATCAACAACATGGAATACCTATTACATTAGAAATTTTGACTGGAAAAGGAGAGCAGGTCAAAATGAATGCACAAATTTGATATATACCTCAGGCATATCAGCAGATTAGTATTATATGCTTGAGATTCTGGAAAAGGCTTTCCAGTCAGGATTGAGGCACAGGTAGTTTGATTACTGTATGACAGGGACCTAGTGAATTATATCAAGATTTTATTTCCTGCTTGACAAAAGCCATATTGTAACTGGTCTCTGATCAGGAGGCAGGACAAATTTTATTGAAACAATTGGCCTTTGAAAATGCTAATGCCTCTTGTAAAATAGCTATTGCTCCACACACATAGGCAAATGGAGAGAGTGGATGATTTCATTAGACTTTGTCAAGACATTGGAGAACTGCAAATTCCAGGTATGGCTTTAGCAGCTGCATTAAAGGAAGTAATGCAACAAAATTCAAAGGGTTATTGCTTCATTTGTGACAGACAACATATGGCATGTGACTGTTGATACCCAAAACAATCAAGGGGATATTCTGCTAGAGAACCAAAAGGCCCAATAACTGCACCCACACAGGTCCCCAGGGTATGTTCTAGATGCTGGAGAGGAAGGCATTGGGTTAATAAAAGTAGATCCAAAACAGATGTAGAAGGGAGGCCACTAGGGCCCTCGGGAAATGGGACATAGGGCCAGCCCTGGCCCCATCAAACAGTAGAGGCACTCTCTTTGTTCTCTGAGGGGACATGGGACAATGAAGCCAAGCTGAGGCTTCTGGCAGGCCACGTACAATCAGAGATCTCTATTGGGGAACCCCAGGTAGTGCAGGACTGGTTCTCAGCCCCACGTTGGGCACCACTTGCTGGGACCTGCTAGGCAGAATGCAAATTCTGGGTGGGGGATGGGGAGCTGTGGATTACAAATAAACATAACGACAAACACGCAAAGACATACAAGCAAAGAAAATCTAGAATTGGGTGGGCCCGACTTCTCTGATGGAGAAAGCTGAGACCTCAAATCAGCCTCAGATTTATTGTTTTATAGGGCACAAAATGAGGGAAGAGGAAATGGAACAAAAGGCCAGTTGCTTTTGGATTTAAGTTGTCTGAAGATATGAAAACGATTGTTGCCATGTAATTTCTCTGATCTTTTTCGGGCAAAATCTGATAAACTCCTGTGGCTTCCTTTAGCTTGATACTGCTTTATTGTATTGATAACAACAACAACAACAGGCAGATTGTATTTTTTTATGCAAATCCCTTCAGGGCATGTTTCTGCATGCATCATGTCATGTCACCATGTTTGCTCAGATTGACCGCTCGCCACAACCCACTTTTTCCACCTAAGATTTTTAAGTGTAAATGTAATCATATACAAAATTCCTACATACATTTTATACTTTTGGGATCTCTTGGAATTACCCTATAGATCTATTAATGTGCTAACTCATTAATAGTTTAATATCTAATAGCACTATTCTTGATTATATTTATTTTTGAAAATTCTTTTTTTTTTTTTTTTTTGCTTTTGTGAATATAAAGTTTAAAATCATCTTGTCTCACTGTTATTGGTATTTTTAATTTCTTTTTGACAGAGAAATTTTAACTATAAGGCACATGTTCCTGCCAGAGAAATACAGAAAGAGACAGAGACAGAAAGCAAGAAATCACCTCCTGGGGGGATGACCACATGGCAATCCCTTCTCTTCCATTTTCCTCTTGGAATCTTGGGCACAAAATGCACATGCTCCTGGTATGAGTTTTAAGCCACCTGGTCCAGGCTTCCAACTGCAGTCAACTCCGTGGGATCCAGCGACTTAACCATTGTGCTATCTGCTGGTCCCTGCTATTGGTATTTTAAAAAATAATAATAATCTTTCCTGACTCCCATGTAGTCAACTGTGGTTCAATTCCTGGACCTGGTAGTTTAAACTCACATTGGGTGCATGTGCATGCATGCACAAAATCCCAAGAGGAAAATGGAGGAGAAAGGATTGCAGTGTGGGTGATTTCTTGCTTTCTGTCTCTCTGTGGGAGGCTGCACACCAGTGAGTCTGCCAGGTTTCTCAGAGAGCAAACAATTGCCATGATTGGCTCCCTTTCAAAAATCTCACCTTCAGAACGTTGCTCTGATTAGCCACTAGAATCCCTCAGATTTGCATATCTCATGATTGCACCTCATGATTGGTCCAAAAGCAACCAATCATAACCCACCTTTTACAACCAAGCATAACCCACCTTTTACAACCAATCACGGCCCACCAGCATGTATATAACCACGATGCCTGGCCCACAATCGCCAGACGACCCTGAAGACCCTGAAGAGTTGTAATACCGCATCGTCTCCAGACGACCCTGAAGACCCTGAAGAGCTGACACCACGTCGTCTACAGACAACCCGGAAGACCCTGAAGAGTTGTAACACCGTATCATCTCTGGAAGACCCTGAAGAGCTGTGATACCGTGTCGTCTCTGTGCTACTCACAATAGACAACGCGACCCTGAAGAGTTGTAACACTGCGTTGTCTCCGTGCTGTACTGTGCTGCCCACAATAAACAGACGACCCTGAAGACACTGTGTTGTCTCCGTGTTGTAACACTGCGCCACTTGTCCCAGCTCTCACTCCTTCCCTCAGGAAACCTGTTCGACCATCCCCCCGGGTCGGGACATCTCTCTATCTCTCTCTCTGTCTTTCTCGTGAGCACATGCACCCTATAGCAAAAACTGCACCAAAGAAAAAAATCATAATAATTTTTTAGGTTGATTTAGTAAGAACTGACATCTTTATGATATTTAATATTCCTAATCATGAAAATGACATATTTTTCTATTTTCCAAATCTGCTTTTAAGTCCTTCAATCACATTTGAATTTTTTCCTTTATTTGGCGTTTGTCCACTTTTTAGCAAGTAAGTTATTGGATAGTCTACTTATTTTATTTTATCTTTTTATGACTTTGGTAAATGACGTCTTTTTTTGCTGTATGTTCTATACAATTTTTTCTGTATTTTACATGGTTATTTGATCATTTCCTTTCAGTATGTCAAGTAGAAACAATGGAATACACTTTGCATATATGTATGTATGCATATGTGTGTGTGTGTGTTTGATATAAATTATGTTTAATCTCCACTCTAGGGGTGGTTTATTAGCATTTGAAGTACATTTATCAGAAATATACACTCAAAGTTATTACTTGATTACTTCAAATATTATTATTGAAGTGTACACCAAAAGGGTTATTGCATGGTAAATGAGATATCAACATTGTATATTACCTAGTTAAACTAATGGTATTTAAAATTGTGATAAGGCTGAAAAGCTTTGAAGAAACCTCACTGCCTTAGTGCAAATAAGGTGAGAGAATCCAAAGTAAAGAAACCTAGTTTCCCAAAATCTTGTGATAGTACCTGAAGCATGAGTTAAATTCACATTTTTTCCCTTCATTCCATGGGCTCTTTGAGGACCCAATGACCGGCTCTCCCACAAGATTGTCATACATCCAACTCAGAGCGAGCCTTTACACCTAGATATTTGTCAGACTATCTCTTACTTTGAGATACAAGAACTATTCACATGGCCTTTTTTTTTTTTTTTTTTTTTTTTTTTTTTTTTTTTTAATTTTTGAGAGCATTTTGCTATAGGGCACATGTGCTCACCAGAAAGACAGAGAAAAAGAAAGTAAGAAACCCCCCCCCCCCCCAGGGGGGATGGCCATGCCACAATCCCTTCTCTTCCATTCTCCTCTTGAGTTTTCGGGCATGCATGGACATGCACCCAGTGTGAGTTTTAAGCCGCTGGGTCTAGGACTCGAACTGTAGTCAACACATGGGAGTCCAACAACATAACCATTATGCCATCTGCTGGTCCCAACACATGGCCATTTTTAAAAATTTATTGTATTTATGATAGAGAGTGTGAGCACACACAAAACACAGAGAGAGAAGCACCCTCCACAGAGTCTCATCATGCCACTATACCTTTTCCCCAGTCCTCTAGCTCATTAGGATTGTGAGCACATATACATGCCTAGTGTGTTTCCAGACCAACCCAGAGATCTGAACTTGAGGTCAGTCAAGTGGCTTCTGGCTTTGCAGTTCCATTTGCTACCAGCCATACCACCAAGCTGGGCCTGTACCGCATGGGCTTTTTCTGAATGCTTGATAGGAACTGTTTATATTTTTATGTCAGAACTTGATTTAAATCAATCTCATTATTAAATACCATGTGGTAACAGGAGCTGCTCCAGGCTAGTGTCCTAACTACCTTGCACAAATCCATGTAGGTCATGTGAGAAAGGCTACCCCACAACTGACTTTGGCACAAGGAACTGTAGTTCTCTTGGAACAGGATAGTCTGAGAGTCTTAGAAAGAACTGCCATAAAGCCATTTCTCCCCTCTGTCCATCTCATAGAAACGGTCCATGGGATAGCATCTCATCTCCTCCCAGGTCCTGATGGGGTTTAGGAATTGTGGCTCACCCTCTCCCTTAGAGTCTAGCTGCAAACTATGAGGGTAGTTAGCTACAGCTACAGCGTGAGATTAGGTCCTTAAGGCAGCATGTCCCACCCTCACGTTGTGTTGACATCTGCCCTTGTGTTTCACTGTTAGCCTTTGATCTGGTGGTGGGATAAGGGACATAACCAGAACTCACTTTTGCTATTCTTGATTCTATTTTCCATGTAAGTAATATTATGTATGAATCTAAAAAAGGCTCATTGGTTTCCTTTACATCCAAATTCAGCAGACTTGCTAGATAGAATTCAGGGAAATAAATGTTTAGCCTCTATATACCTCTAATGATTGGAGGTTACTGCCATTTCCTGAATCAATCTAATAATTATTGAATAGATAAAATGTTTCTATATTATAATGTCAGTACACATGAAGGCTCTTGGTCTTCCTCAATTTTTTTAATCTCATTGCTCTATCAGATTTTTTTTTTTTTTTTGGAGAGGTTTTTGCTATAGGGCGCATGCGCTCGCCAGACAGAGAGAGACAGAGAGACAGAAAGCGAGAAATCACCCCCCAGGGGGGATGGTCGTGCTGCAATCCCTTCTCCTCCATTCTCCTCTCGGGATCTTGGGCACCCACGCACATGCGCCTGGCATGAGTTTTAAGCCACCGGGTCCGGGATGCGAACTGCGGTCGACTACGTGGGAGTCCAGCAACATAGCCATTACGCTAACTGCTGGTTCCCGCCCTATCAGATTTTGTTAACATTTATAATAGATTTTAACTTTTCTCTTGCTTTTTCTAGTTGAACTTTAAGATGACTCTGGATCCCTGTTAACTATTGTCTTTACCTAGTTTTGACTGATTCTGCCTAACTATAGTCGGTTCTCATTATCTGTGAAAAATACACCCTCTAAAGTTGGAGTAAGCACAAATTAGTAAACACTGAACATTTGCTCCTTGAGGGAATATTTTATATATGTGTATACACATATGTGTGTGTGTGTATATATATATATATATATATGTGTGTGTATGTGTGTGTGTATGTGTGTGTGTATATGTCTCTATAATGTGTTCATATGTATATATGTGTGTGTATATGTGTATATGTAAATGTGTGTGTGCACATATATAAAATATTACATAATTATATATGATATAATTTTATATAAAATAATTTATATATAAATAATATATAGAATATTAAGTATACATTCTATTAAGCAATTATATATCATTGTAAGTAATTGAATATTAAATGTATACATGTATACATTTATCTCACATATATTATGATCTTAAGTGCTTAAATCTACTCATCCTGAAATATTTTATTTTATTTTATTTTACCAAATAGAAAATAAGGTTCAGAAGTATAAAGCAACTTGTCTGGGCTTCCCCACTAACAAGCGACAGAACTGGAATACACCAGAACTTCTTGTGACATGTTACACTCCCCCACCATCTCCATCTTCTGGTCATTTATGTGTGAGAACGATCACAAAAAGGCAGAGTGTTACTCTGAATATGAAGAGTAGCATCTGGAAAAGTACAGGATGAGCAGCTCAAATTTTTTCAGTGCTTTGCACATGTCCCTGAATGAAGGCAAAATTTCCATGAGTATTTACTTTCCATTCATTCATTTGGGTAATTCATGTTTTAGTGAATAGGCCATAGATATGGACATGGATTCTGATTCCAAACAATATGCTACTCTTCATATTTAGGGGCAGGAATGAGGGCTAAAGGTTAGCAGAAGGAAAAACTCAATTCTGGATTAGGTCAGATATACTTGCATACTATGGTATTAAAACACTAGCTTCAGAATATTAGTAGCTGACCCCTGAACTGACAACCTGAATGTCTATATGTTTATATACGTGCACATATATAAAATATGTGGAAAAAATCAGACTATTGCATTAACTCAGTAGTGTATTTCCAAGACTTGATGGGAAAGAAAAGGTATTCCAAAGAAAAAGACCAGACATAGTGCAGTAGTATGACTTGGATTTAAAAAGTATCTAAGTGGGTATGCCATAAAAATGATATTAAAATTCAGGACCAGCAGTTAGCATAATGGTTATGTTGCTGGACTCTCACGTAGTCGACCGTGGTTCACGTCCCAGACCTGGTGGCTTAAAACTGACGCCAGGCACGTGTGTGTGCGTGCCCAAGATCCCAAGAGGAGAATGGAGAAGAAGGGATTGCGGCGTGGCCATCCCCCCTGGGGGGTGATTTCTCACTGTCTCTCTGTCTCTCTCTGTCTGTCTGGCGAGCGCACGCACCCTATAGCAAAAAACCTCTAAAACAAAAATGTTATTAAAATTCAAGGGAGAAAAACAAAAAGATAAACATGCATACTGAATATAAAACTGAAATGTAAAAGCTCAAAAAATTTTTTTCATTATTTCAAATGAATAAAATTTGTAGAGCAGTCAATTGTAATTACTAGTAAACTTAAAGATTTCTAGCTTACCCCCAAACACAGACCCATCATGGAATATTTGCAGGCTTAGATAATCTCCTCCGAAGGATCAGATATACACTCGTAGACTTCTTATAGAGTTTTGAAAGATGTTTTTAATAGTTTAAACTCTGTGATTTAAGAGGGATAACTCCTTAGCAAACAGTAGAATGAGTTTGATTAATTTATTCAATCCCTAATGCTGTGTTCCACAGACTAGCATCTTAAGCTGTTAGTATTAGCAGGGTTTAATGCAATTCAAAAGATAATATTTAGCCATCAGTGACAACTCAGTTGGTTCTTTAGCACCAACTAGCCAGGAAGACACCATGAGAATATTTTGACAGTATTATGACAAATTTACAGAATTTCTTTTTTGTTTTGTCCATCAGTTTCCCTAGGACTTGATTATAGTAAATGGCAACAGAACTTGCCTTAGTTTCTAAGCTTCCAAACTATTCCTCTTTGACACTTATTCTCAATTTGGTGCCCCTCAACAAATCCCTATATCTCTGAATTTTAGGATTTTAAGTAGAGAGAGGACACATGAGCACAGTAAGACGACCAAAACTGCTGTAAAGCATGATGAGAAACAGGCAGTAGAGCTTTCAAAGTTTAGGTCTTATACAGTAAGGTTGTATGGTCAGAGTAGAAATATTTTCTGGGAAAAGAAGTTAAGTTTTAAGGTAAAATCTTAAAAGACTAAGCTTAGAATAAAAACAACTGATTGCAATAGGCAAATCTGCAGTAATAAATAAATTCAGATGTTCTTTAAAATCTATGACCCTCTCTTATGATCACCTTCTCACTTTCTGCCTTTCAGCTAGAAAAAAAAAAAAAAAAAAATGCTACTCTCTGGCTCAAACAAGTAAAAAAATAAGATCTGTCCTGATTGCAGAAGGTATGAAATCAGCATTGGGGATGGGAAGGGTATGTTTTTTTTTTTTTTTTTTTTTTTTTTCTTAAATGAAAAACGCAAGTTTGTACACTGTTTCAAGAGAAACTCCTTGTCACAAAAACCAGAGTGTAGCAAAGGTACAGTACAAAAGGCAGACAATAGACATTCAAGACAGAACTGGAAGAATTGATTAGTCTGCAAATGTCTGATTCATACAGGTCCAAAGAGAACCACAGATCATGAGTTGGATAATGCTCCACAGAATAAGCTATTCAGCCATCCAAGGAAGCAAAATAAAAATATTTAATTAAAAAATAAAGAATGGGACCAGCAGTTAGCGTAATGGCTATGTCGCTGGACTCCCACGTAGTCGACCGCGGTTCGAGTCCCGGACCCGGTGGCTTAAACTCACGCCGGGCGCGTGTGTGTGCATGCCCAAGATCCCGAGAGGAGAATGGAGGAGAAGGGATTGCGGCGTGGCCATCCCCCCTGGGGGGTGATTTCCTGCTTTCTATCTCTCTGTCTCTCTCTGTTTGTCTGGCGAGCGCACGCGCCCCAGAGCAAAAACCTCTCCCAAAAAAAGAAAAAAAAAAAATAAAGACTAAGACATTACCAACAATGAACAACTATGTCTATTGCCATGGTAAGAAAGAGTTCAGCATCTAAACAAAAGATTTTGAAGTCCCTGAAAGTCTCTAATCCACAGTTTACAGGAAAGACAAATCGATAAATAAAGATCAGATAAATTTAACAGAGAAACACTGTCAAGTTAAGGTTTTTTATATATATATATATATATCCCTTAAAAACACAAAAGAAAACATGTAAACACAAAAGAAAATAGATAATAAAGTTTTTTTTTTTCTCTCTCTCTGTTAGTTTTCTCCAGCAAAAAGTTCTCTGGAACATACTACATTCAAGCAAATCAGAATTCCTCTGTGACTATGATGATTTGGTTTTCCTATAAAGATTTTTAAAACTAGAGAAATCTGAAAGGAAACGTGATGGGTTTTTAAATAGGTTCCAAGTTTCAGGAAAAGTATATAAAACTCAGAGAGAGATCATTCTCAGTGGAGAATATGGAGTGTTCTTTTAGCTCAGTGGTAGGTTTGCATGTTTGACCTTCTTTTCACTGCATTATCTTAAAACTCTGCAAGTCCAAATGTAACATTTAGATTTTTGTCAAATAACTTTTGTCTGGTGGAAAGCAAAGTGGTATGTATGTTATTATTCTCTAGGACTTTAAATCACTTTGAATAACATCACATTGTCTTTCTAACATTCCTTTATTAAAATGCCTATAAACAGCACAACCTCACAGTCTCGTTTCAACTGGCTTTCTGATTACTTCCTTAATTTCATGTGTGCATTTTATATTTGCATAAGAGTCATGTTTTTACACTTTCAAAAAATCATATTTTGGGAACCAGCAGTTAGCGTAATGGCTATGTCGCTGGACTCCCACGTAGTCGACTGCGGTTCGCGTCCCGGACCCGGTGGCTTGAAACTCACACCGGGCGCGTGTGCGTGCGTGCCCAGGATCCCGAGAGGAGAATGGAGGAGAAGGGATTGTGGCGTGACCATCCCCTCTGGGGGGTGATTTCTCGCTTTCTGTCTCTATGTCTCTCTCTGTCTGTCTGACAAGCGCACACGCCCTATAGCGAAAACCTCTCCAAAAAAAAAAAAAAAATCATATTTTAACAAGATATTTAAAAGTACTTATAAATTTGATGAAACTATCTTACCCAAGGATCAAGTCTTTGCTTTGAAAGCACTATCCAAAAGTGAGCAAACTTTTGAAGAATGCTTTATGGGCACCAATCTTGAGAAGACTTACTGGTGAGACAGTGACAAAATACATCTGTTGTGACATGTTGTTTAAAATGCTTGGATTTGGTACCAGCAGTTGGCTTAATGGCTATGTCACTGGACTCCCATGTAGTCAACCACAGTTCGAGTCCCTGACCTGGTGACTTAAACTCACGCCGGGCATGTGTGCATGCGTGTTCAAGATCCTGAGAAGAAAATGGAGGAGAAAAGATCACAGCGTGACCATCCCCCCTGGGGAGTGATCTCTTACTTTCTGTCTCTCTGTCTTTTTGGCAAGTGCATACAACCTATAGCAAAAACCTGTCAAAAGACAAAAACAAAAAAATGCTTGGACTGGCTAACTAGATTCCTTATTTCTGGCTATCAAAAACCCTAGAAAGCCAGGTTAATTATCAAAGTGCTCCTTAGTGGTGGGGAATAAAAGAATCAGTTCATTAGGAATTAGAAAATCTGGAGGAAGCTATCATTTGATATATGGAAAAGCCAAAAAATTATTTGTTCTAGTCTATCATGGTTGCTAATCTCCACCTTTCATTAGCCTCTTCCCTTCATAAACTTACCTATTAGGTTGTTGGGAAAATCATGACATGTTTTTCTATGCAAAAATGCACCATGATCCCGACTACTGAATAACATGTCCCGGGTTGATCCCTTTGGACAGAATCACCTGGACAGCATATTTGGTTAGTTTCAACTTGGGTTCAGTTAATGGGAGGCATCAAGAAGAGACTAGAGTGTGGAGGAAAGAAAGGTCAGAGGATTTCCTGCATTCTCTCTCTTGACTTAATACCAAACCCCACAACTATTGCTCCTGCCACCAGATCCTTTATCTATGGCGTCATCTCCCATGAGGGTCCTGTATGACTTCCTTCCCTTTGCTCTTTATATGGACAGTAAAGACTAATCCCTGTGTGCTCCAATATTTCCTGTCCATTCCTTCAGAATATAAATACTTCTAAACATTTATACAGATATTTGCTCCATTAAGGTCTTTATTTAAGTTTATTTTATTCATTTCTTTGATGAAAAACGGAGACAGAGAGATGGAGAGAAAGAGAGACAAACAGATGCTCCCCTAAAGGGTCTTCATGCTATGATCCAGCCCCTGCCCATGCCCCAGCTACCCTCGATCATGGGAACACACACAGTATGCTCAGGGAGATGAGAGGATGCAAATCTGGGACCATCCATGTGGATCCAGTTAGATTACCCCTGTACTACTGTCTGATCCAAGGCCTTTTTTTCATTTGAACCAACTCTCCTCCTTGATCAGCCCTCCACAGAGACACAGAATCAGCTCTTTATGCACTAGCTACTCTCTTCATAATCTTTATGACCCACCTTAATTCTATCTTCGTCTCATGCTTGTGTCCCACCATCCCAAAGTACTAGGCAGTATTTCTTTGTTTAAATCACATACCTGATTGAATTTCATGTCCCCAAAACATTCTCTGTTCTTTTAGGCCTATTCTAGTATGTATTCTTGAAATGCCTTTTTAATTTTTTTTCTATTTTTGCCCAGCTGGAAAGGACTAGTCATTGTTTCATCTCAATCTGCCAGATCCTGATTTTCATAGACTTTCTTGGTCTATAATGCAATAAACTTGGAGAGAAAAGAGTATTAATATCTTACATCCCTCTGCACACTAAAAGGATCCCTAAATATCAAGTCATTATAAAATTCAACATTAAATTATACAGCTTCCAGCACAGCACCGTCTACATCTCTTGCCCCTTGTCAAACATTGAATGTTCCCTAATCAATAGTACTTCTAGTACACCTGCTCAATTTCATTTACATTGTACAAAAATAGCACCTTAAGATTTAAATGAAACCTAAGTTTTGCCATGGCAACCTCCTCTTTTTTTTTCTTTTATAGGCCTTTAAATTTAATCTTATTCAACATGTCTCAGTGTACCCAACCATTTCTCAGACCCAAATCAGAACTCACTTCTTTATGGTCCCTTTTGATTATGTGTACATTTTTTTAAAAAAAAAACCTTATCAACACCTCTGAGGCCTACTATCTGATAATCTCACATCCTTAGACAATCATGACAGCTCTAAATTATATTTATCATGCAAAAAAAGAAAAGAGTGCTATCTTGATATTTGGCATTATGAGGTATTTTTAGTTCCCTGCCCATTCTGTTGGGACTTCAGCTAGAGATCCTGGCAACACTCAGTCTTGGAGAACTAACTCGCACAGAACCTCCACTTGTATGTTCCTTCTTGACTGCTCTTGGCTCCAGAGAGTGTTTGTTTCAATCTCTGCGCTTCATACATTTCTGCAAATGCCTCTGTTATAAAACTTCTCACATTCTATAAGGCATATTTACATATATGTATGTTTGCTGTGTTGTGAATTCTCTCAGCCAAAATCATCTCTGAGTTATCTTAGTATCTCTAGCTTCTTCCTGAGGCCTGTGTAAAAAAAAAAAAAAAAATCAATAAATATTTGAATAAAGGACAGAAGGAAAGACTTGAATAATATTGATTAGGTTACCAAATGCTTTAGCAGCATTCACCTTGAGTACACACTTGGTGATATTCATTGAACTTGGGTATGTTCTGCATTCCTAGCTACAGGACTACTTTCATCTGGTTGAATGTTTTTTTTTGTTTTGTTTTGTTTTTGTTTTTTCGTTCTGAGCTTATATTTGGTTGTTTGACTCCTAGATAATCACTCTACCATTTGTTTGAGGTCATATCTCTGTAACCACTAAGACATAGCTTGTCAGTGGTGCTCCCAGGATGCTGAGCAGGTGGATGTCTTAACTTTGTGAAGTGGGAATCCTCAGTGAATCACATATTTTATTACAGTCATTTGTCACCTTCAGCCAAGTTGGCCACTGTCTTTCCTTCTGATTTAAGGGATATAACTAATAACTCTTATTTGTCTAGAATGAGTCTATAGTCTCCCAATTCATAGTGGAGAGGACATATGCCTGTATCCACAGAGGTTACAAATACAAGCATTTCTTGGTGGTACCATTTAGTGGTATATACAGTACTTTGTAAACTATCACATGCTACATCAAGATCAAGATCGGTGTTGTCCTTGCAAATGATAACATGGCACGCGAATGATTTCTACAATTCATTTTCAAAATGTGTTTCAATGTGACACACTTCAGAGTAAGTGTCTTCCAGGCTGCATTTGTCCCTGTTAGTTTGTGCAGATCATCTTATTGGTGTTTTAATGGGATTGTTAACAATATGAGCTTGCCTTTCAAAGAAGATATGAAAAATAATTAAGGAAGAACATAGAAAAATGTCAAGTGCAATGAAGCTATTATTTCTAGACATTGTTAAATACCAAAGAGAACAGAAGCTTAATAGTTTCTCCAGCTTAGAGAGACTGGTCAGGTCTGGTGCTAGAAGTGACTCTTATAAAATTTAGCATAGACCCACCTGTGGTGGTACAGTGGTAGCTCAGTGTTCTGCCAAGCTGAAACCCATAGGAACTATCAGGATTATTTTCCTGGGCTGACCTGTACAAATCAGGTGCATGTGTGCCTCTGATTCTGGCTGGCCAGGAAGGCTGGATTAGGATACGAGATCCTGCTGAGATTATTTGTCTTCCTCTCTGCCTTCACCCCTGTTTCTCTCCCATGAAATAAACAAGTCAACTTAAAAGAAATTAGTGTCATTTAACTTTTTAAAAAGGTTTTTGCTAAAAGGCACATGGGTCTGCCACAGAGAGACAAAGAGAAAGCAAGAAATCACCCCTGGGGAAGGTAGGCACACCACAGTCCCTTCTTCTCCACTGTCACCTCAGGATTTTGGGTGTCCAAAGTGTTTTTCAGACTTCCGGAATTTGGACCATGGAGTCAGCCATGTAGGACCCAGCACCTTAACCACCATGCCATCTGCCAGACTGGTGTCATACAATTTTAAGATAAGAGAGGATTTTAAGGGTTATTTGATCATTCTTCTTACATAGGGTAACTGGAAGCAGCTATTGATAGAGCAACACAAATCAACCAAAAGCACATGGTGGAGGGGCCAAGAGAAGAAGTGATAACCTTCTTATTGGTTAGATTGTTTTGGGCTACAAAGGGTAAAGTAAGGTAAACTGTGCAAAGGCAGATGCAGCTTCAGCATTATCTCCCATCGGGGCTCAGCATTCACTCGGTACAGTGTCCATTCTCAGTTAGTTAGTTATCTCCATGAGACCATCAGCAATTCTTGGCTCACATCCACACTTGTGCATAGCCACCAGGTGACTGAGGCTATACCTCTGCTTTCCCAGCAAGGCTGTCGAGATGCACTTTAATTTTTTGTCCCAGCTCCGCTGAGACATGAGAACATCTGGCACAGACTAGTTATTCTAGGTTCACACCCAGAACCACCAGGAAGGAGGAGGAGAGGAATGAATGCAAGGAAGACAAGCTCGGCATCACAGCCGTAGCTACTTTTCGGGCTGAGCAGACTCAGCCATTCTTCTTTGTCTTTATACTTTCGGCATTCTCTAAATGTCAAGTATGTTTTTGACAGCCTAACTAGACTTCACATTCTCCACGATACATTATTTTGCATTTGCCTTCTGGGTTAGAATGCTTCTGTCTATTCCGCAAGGCTGGGTCCCACAGCACCATACGCTTATTTCTGTCCTCAGTAAATACACCACATGTGCTCAGCACACAATAAACATGCACTAAATAGGTGGTGAATTGGTGTGAATTCCTATCTAGTGGATTATTTCCCTCTATCAGCAGGCAATGTGCCTTTTTCATTTTATTCCTTCTCTACCAAGCAGAGATAGCCGAGATCATCTATGGTGATTTAGTGCCTGTTCTAACTGTCTGGCTTCGTATTTACCATCTAGTTTGGGGGTTTGCTTTTTTGAGGAAAAAAAAATCACATTTGGAACACACTCTTCTGCATGCATAATTGAAATTTAAGGGATAGTCATTTTCATGAGGACTTTGTCAACTCAATTAAAATATTAATTTGTGTGCGTCCGTGTTTGCTGGCCTAGTGCAGATTGAATTTGCAAGTAGGAACGCAGATTCACTTAATGATGTCGAAGCCACAAGAGTAATAACATGTGGAATTAGAGATGTTCAGGAAAGGGAAATGAGCTTGTCTTAGAAAAGCAAGTTCCTGAATCTCTATCTTTGAATATTTTTTCTCCCCTTCCTCCTCCTGCCCACACACACCTGTCGGTGACTTAACAAAAAAGGAGCAAACTATAGAATGTGAGTGCTCTTAGTAAATTAGCAGCCACATCCGACCACTTGATAATGTTATTTCCTGGATATAACTTTTAATGGAGCTGTGTTCAACATCTGGATGAAATGGGGCAAATTTATCAAGAATAGCAACCTTGTACCAGTCTCCTTTCCAGGTCTACCCTCCCTGGACTCTTTAAGTGTATTTCTTTTATGAATGAGAGACAGAGAGGGAAGGGAGAGAGAGAACAAATAGACAGCACTCCCAGTCACACTGATCTTCCAGTGCTTGGAACACATCTCGGGACCATTCGTGTGCCGCGGCATCTGCCTGGAGTGCATTTCCCTTTCTTTCCATACAGCTAACTCCGACTCAGACTGTGGCTCTTAATACACATACAACTTGCTCAGATGCACGTCCTGGCTCTTTAAGTTAGATCTTGGTGCTCTAGCACTCTGCCATTTTCCTTCATAGCTCTCACCTGCATTGTAATTCAATGCATATCTGTATATTTATGTAGTTACTATCTGTGTTTTGTTTATAACTACACATTCATGGCATAGGACAGTTCTTAACTAAAGAAGGCACCTCAAAATGATCTTTGTTTGAAAAATGAAACTTGCTGAGTAATCACAATCACTGTCTAAGGTTGACTGTGACATAGCTTCCAAAGGTAAATGTTATTAGTCTCAATCTTCCCTGTATGTGCTTACTGTTCCACCCCCCAAGAGATGACATCTGTTTTCCCTACCTTGAATCTAGCTGGCCTTGAGACTTGCCTAGGCCAAGAAAACGTAGAGAGAGTGATGTTCCAGTTCTAGGCCTAGTTTATTTTTCTTTCTTTTTTATTTTTTTGAGAGATTTTTACTGTAAGGCACGTGTGTTCACCAGAAAGACAGAGAGAGACAGAGAGACAGAAAGTGAGAAATCCCCCCACGCCCAAGGGAGAATGGCCACGTTGCAATCCCTTCTCCTTCATTCTCCTCTTGGGATCTTGGGCATGCACGCACACGCACCCGGCGTGAGTTTAAGCTACCAGGTCCAAGACTCGAACCGCAGTCAACTACATCAGAGTCCAGCGACATAGCCATTATGCCAACTACTTGTCCCTCCAGGCCTAGTTTCTAAGAGCTCTGACATTCTTCTTCTCCTTTTGAAGCTAGTCACATACTAACAAGAAGACCAAGAAAGATGACTGATTGCTGAAACACTAACAGAGAAAGAGTCAGTGACAGAAACCATGTGATACTGAGAGACCAAACACGTTAGGACAACTTCCTTAGACCTTCCAACCAACTCAGCTGCTAGCTAAACGCAGCCCAAATAAGGACTCTAGACAATACCACCTGCAGCAGAAGAACCTACCTGCTGAACTCTGCTTGAATTCCTAACAATGGAATCATAAGCAATAATACGTTGTTTGAGGTGTTCTCTTTTATAACAATAGAAAACTAAAACTATGGCCCACCAGGAATTGTCAACACCTCTTTTAAAGAAAAGGAAAGTGAATTTTGGAGTAATTTAGACAACTTTCCTAAGGTCATATCGTTATTCACAAGGAGTAGAATATCAATTATGTTCTATGTTTTCACTATTTTTTTTTAAATTCTAAACCTAGGGCTTTTTCTTCAGTATCCTATGTACTGTTAACTGCCTAACAAATATATCCTCTATGTTCCTACACGACTGCAATATTGGAAATAGCTACTATATTTTGTAAAATACAGACCATTACACAGAAAGCCTGGAGTGATTTGTGAAATGGGGAAATCAGTAGACTGGGAGTCAGAATGTCTAGGCTAGGGACCTCAATTATTGCCTCACCCCTGGGCAAAGCTACTTCATCTGTAAACTAAGGATAACAGAATTCATTTTCAAGATCTGCATTGAACTTTAAATAAAATCTTGTACTTTGGGAGCAGCAGATGACATACTGGTTACGTTACGGGACTCCCATGTAGTCAACAGTGGTTCAAGACCTAGAGCCGGAGGCTGAAAACTCACACTGGGTGTGTATCCATGCATGCCCAAAATCCTGAGAGGAGAATAGAGAAGGGATTGTGGCATGGCCTTCCCTCCTGGGTAGTGATTTACATGGTTTCTGTCTCTCTGTCTCTTTCTGTTTCTCTGGTGAGTGCACACACAGTATAGCAAAAATCTCTCTTAAAAAAAAAAAAAAAAACAAACTTGTACTTTAAAGTGCTTGTAGGGCTAGTAAGTGGCATGGTGGTTAAGGTGCTGGACTCCCATGTGGCCAACAGCATTTTGAGTCCCAGAACTAGAGGCTTACTTACTCTCTTTCTCTTTCTCTCTATGTCTCTCATCAAATCTTTAAAAATAGAATAAATTTGAAAATAAATTGCTTATAAACTATGAAGAGTAATAGACATGTTAGCAAATAACCATCCTGAAATTTTGGACTTTCGATTCAGAACCTTTTGAATTATTTAAAGGTTTCCTACTTTGTAATTATGATTAAACTTTAGGGTGTGATATTTATGCAGATTCACTAAAACAAGAATAACACTATAAGGGTCTTGAAAAGCTTCATGGAAAACATACACTATGAAGAAACTATGTATGGATTCTAAAATTTTTTTGCACTTACCTAAAGTCATACTTTAATTCTGTTTTTTCCATGATCTTCTAAAAGTAACTTCCTATTTCAGTTATGATTCTAGAGGAAACATATACTCTATGATGTGGAAGAAACAAATGATCTGTATTTTTAAAATAATAAAATCTCCCCTGATTTGTGGTAAGCCACAATGTAACTAACTGAATTCTGAGAGTTACCTGATACTAGGAGGGTCCCCATTCTCTCTCCAGCATAGGCTCAGGACCGAAATTCATAAACAGTTAGAAAACACTTTTAAAAAGCCTAACTCCCTATCTGGTTGATGCCAAAAGATAGAGCCCTCCATGAAACAAGTAACTAAGACAGCTGAAAGTCAGGCTCATATAGATACCGGATGCAGGTCAGCTGGTGTAGTGGCTAAGGCAGCTGGATCCCACATGGTCAACTGTGAGGTTCAGTGGCTTCAAAAACATGCTGAAGGGGGGCAGCAGGTGGCATGGCAGTTTAGGTGTGGGACTCCCACGTAGATGATCGCAGTTTGAGTACCAGTCCTGGCAGCTTGCTTTCTCACTTTCTCTCTCGTGCATACTAGGTAGCAACTTAAAAATAATAATAATGAGGAGGGACCAGCAGTTAGTGTAATGACTATGTCACTGAACTCCCATGTAGTCGACTGTGGTTCGAGTCCCAGACCCATTGGCTTAAACTCAGGCCAGGCACGTGTGCGTTCGTGCCCAAGATAAGAATGGAGGAGAAGGGATTGCAGCATGACCATCCCCCCCGGGGGTGATTTCTTGCTTTCTCTCTCTCTGTCTTTCTGGTGAGCACACGCGCCCTATAGCAAAAACCTCTCCAAAATAGTAATGATGATGATAATAATAATGATAATAATAATAATAAATTGAATAAATAATTTAAGAAGAAACTGTAAACAAAACCACATTGGGTGCATGTATGAATGAGTGCCCCACATCCCTACAGCAGGGAGAAATGGAGAAGGGATTGCAGAGTGATCATGCTCCATGGAAGTGGAGGTGGTGCTTTCTCACTTTCCCTCCATCACTCTCTGCAAAGTGCATGCACCCTCTGGCAATTTTTCAAAATAAATAAATAAAGTACTAGATGCTTAAAAAAGAATGGACCAGTTTTCCAGTGCTTGGTTGTAGGGAAGAAACTGAAGGGAAGGTTGAAAGCGTTGGAAGAAGAATATTGTTACCAGTTTCATATTTTGGCCAGGCATCAGAGCATGTCAGAGGTTAATTAGGTAAAAATATTCAGTGTTACCTTCTCATTCATCATTGGCTTCAGTCCACCTAGTTTAACGCCTCAAATACTTCCATACCACAATTCGGTGATCTCTGCTTCCACTGAAATACTACACAGGTTGGAAGGTAGCGCTAGTCAGTTCTGCTGATAACAGAACCAGAGAATTCAAAAATAGCTGTAATTCACCTTGATGCTTTGCCTGCAGATTCGTGAACCGAAAAATAGTGGCAGCAGCCGTGATAGCCTAACTAGTCTTCCAGGATATGAATCTCTGTTGATTTTATATCCCGCAGCCATGTATCATTTCTCAAACCAAACTAATCCTACTCCTCTCACTCCTGTCAGCTCAATGAGTAGTTCATCTTCTTCCCTAACATTAAGGGAGAGAAATCTTCTAGATGGGCAGAAAACAATTTAAACCCAGTGACACCTTAGAGAAGAAAAACAAATTGACTCTCAGCCATCTAGACTGCAGCCTGGAGATGAGGATGGAGTTGAAATTAAAACAAAAAACTTCAAGCCATTATTTATTTTAGTAAATCTAAGTTTCACAGGATTGCAGAAAAAGTAGAATCCTTCAAGGCTCAGAATCAAAACAAATCCCAAATTGTATTTATTCTACCCTGTTATGGATGAATATATAATTGATGACCAACCTCTTGCAAATCGGACCATTTAAGCATCTGAAAAGTACAAACTCAATAGTTTCCAAAACTCTCTAGTCATCTGATGCACCACAGCATCTTACGAAAAATGAAAAGTCAGCATCTCTACCCTAGGTATTCTGATTTGTAGCCAGGTAAACCACTGGACTAGAGCATCCTGAAGTTCTATTATAAGCTGCACAGCCTAGAAATTATATTCATTTTATTGCCAACCCATTATCCTACACAGAAAACCAAAAATGTGCAAAATCGAAAGAGTAAAACAATGGGAAAAATTCATTCTTTTAATTTTATATCCTTCAATCACTCTGAAAGGAAGGCAGTACTTCAGAATCATGGTGGAAATGATATTTATTTGATCTCCAACCCACTATTTTACAGCGGAAACCAAATACCTGGAAAGTCTAGGGAGTAAAACAATGGGAAAATGTTTCTTTCTTTTCATTGTATATCCTTCAGTCAGTCTGGAAGAAAGGCAGTGCTTTAGAATCATGGTAGACTTTTTGAAAATCAAGATTTGTTAGTATATGGCTATACTGGGGTTTTACAGCTTCGTTTATACTGTCCAGCCTCTGCCAGCAAATTCTGCATCCAAGATGTGCAAAGCCCACCACCTTCCACTGAGGCACAGCCCTACTCTGAAGCATCCTACAGAACTGTAGCCTCTTAGAATATAGAGAACATTAGTTAATATTCTTCAATTTCTGAATACAATTTTTACCTTAATATTAGCTCCACATCTGCCATTTCCCTCACCAAGCCTTCACTGAATCAGTACTAACTGCTACTTCTATGGCTGTGCTCTTGCCAGGCAAAAGACAATAGTGGTTCCCTCTTATCCAAAGTTTTGTTTCTGTGGTTTCAGTTACCCAAGGTCAACCACAATCAGAAACTATCCAGTGGAAAATTCCAGAAATAGGTAATTCCTACATTTTAATCTAATAACAAGTAATGTGATTAAAATCTCACACTGTCCCACTCCATCCTACCTGGGATGTGAATCACATCATTGCCCAGTGTATCCACGCTGTATACACTAACCACTCATTAGTCCCCTGAAAGCTATCTTAATGATTCAATCAAAACCATAGAATATGGAGGCCAGCAGGTAGTGTGGTGGTGAAGACATTGGACTCCCACATGGCTGGCCACTGTTCAAGTCTCAAATCCAGTGGCTTGAAACTCACGCTGGGCCCATGTACATGTGTACCTTAAATTCTAAAAGGAGAATGGAGGATAAGGGATTGTGGCATGACCATTTTCCTGGGGGTGTGGTGGGGTGATTTCTCACTTTCTGTTGCTCTGTCTCTCCAGTGAGCACACATGCCCTATAGCAAAAATTTCCAAAGCAAGCAAACAAACAAAAATAACATAGAATATGTAGGCTTGAATGAAACCATTAGCCATGGTTTCAGGCATCCCCTGAGTCTCTTGGAATGTCTCCCCTGTGGATATAGGGGGGGCACTGAACTTGGGGAAATAATGTGAAAAAAGTAATTGTTAAATGATTTCCATTAACAATGAGAGAGAGAAGAAAGTAGAATTAAAAGAGAGAGCGTGATCCCAAATATACTACAATAATAGCCCTCAGAAGTGTTTGCCGTTGTGTTCATACCCTTGTGTCTTAAACATAGCCCAGAATATGTTTGGGTGTTGCTACTCTCCCTCACACCCCCTTTTGTTTCCTATCTGTATCACCCCTTGAGTTCCAGTGCTTTTAAGTTCTCTTGTTTTCTTGAGCTATCTTAATTCACATTAAAACTTTGTGGAGTTAATTTCTTGACCAAATTTCATAAGTCATTTCTATCTTTAAGAAAATAGTCTAGTTTGTGAAATGTTTAAGAACATTTGACATGGTAAAGTTTAGGCCTCAGTAGGTAAAATATTTGGAGAAGGGTTGCCGTATTTGTGTTTTTTTTTTTTTTTTTTTTACTAGATGACATGCAAGACTTCCATGGTTATATAAGAACATATATGCAGCGCAAGTTATAAATCTTATACCCAAAGAATTCAATCTCATACACAGAATATTTCTTCTGGAAGACATTTCCAAACTCTCCTCTTAGAAATTGCTTAAGGGGGGACCAGCAGTTAGCATAATGGCTATGTTGTTGGACTCCCATGTCGTTGACCACGGTTCGAGTCCCAGACCCAATGGCTTAAACTCATGCCGGGCACGTGTGCGTGCGTGCCCAAGATCCTGAGAGGAGAATGGAGAAGGGATTGTGGCATGGCCATCCCCCTACATTGCCAACTGTGGTTTGATTCCCAGACCTGGCAGCTTGCTTTCTCACATTCCCCCCTCTCTCTCTTTCTCTCTCTGGTCAAATTTAAATAAATAAATAAAGTTAAATTTTAAAAAATTGCTTGAAATGGTCAATAGAAAAATTAGGACCTTCTGACTTCCTTCACCTTTGGAACTGAACACTGGCCTTGGTGGTAGTTAAAACGAGGTAGTAAAAAGTAATACTGAAGCTGGCCGTATGGTGGTGTAGTCTGGTATATAACATGTGGGCTGGTTTTGAACAGGCTGAATTCTTTGACTTTGTTTCTTTCTCGTCCTTAAAATGGGGGTGGCAGGGACAACTGTTGGCATGGTGGTTAAAGTGATAGGATCCTGCAGGCTGACTGCTCTCCAGTCAGAGACCTGACAACCTGGTAAAAATAGCATCTGGAGAGACCTAGTGTACTTTTCTTGCCTCTTGATTGAGAGTGTCTTTTTATTTTCTTTTTGTGGACCTGTGTTCCTATATGTGAGTTGAATCTACAGAGCTGGGAGAGAAACACACAGGAAGAGATAGCAAAAGGAAAACAGCATTTTCAGTGGGATCAGCTAATGTTGCATCTATAAGTGGCCAATGAAAGACTCTGGGAATGTTCTTTTAAAAAAGAAAACTTAAATTAGGAAAAATATACCCTTATGAGTTACCAAATTAGATGAAAATGCAGTACATCTTATAAAATAGGAATGCTAATCAGCTATAGGACAGATGGAAATAAACTAAAAAAGAAGTCACCTATAGATGAAATTTTAACTGCTTTTCATAAAAAAAGTATCATGCTGTTTTGGAAAGTGATAAAGAATAAGATATAAAGACAAGAGCAGGGCATGATGAAAGTGATATCTACTAACTTGGTTCAGAGCCCTTAATTTAGAAGAATCTAGAACATTCTGATACAGCATCAGTGAGCTGCAAGAATAAGTGCTGGGTTGTGTAACAAAATGCTTGGAATGATATCTAATTTACCTTCTCTATAGGGTAAGTAACAAAGTGTGGCCCAAACAAGTGACTTTTCAACATTAAATCAATTTATTTATAATTATACCATAAAAACAAATATAAACCAGGAATGTACTAAACAAACCTGAACATGCAGTCACTCCTAGTTCTAAACAAAGTAGTCCTTATTTGGAAATAAAAATGAGAATTTCCTTCATCCTGGAGAGTATTTTGAGGTCTGAAGACAAATGTTCTAATTTGAATGAGCAAGATCATGGAAAACATGCTCATGGTTTAGAAAGGCCAGAGTAGATCCCTTTTTGTCATTTCTAACCATCAGTTGTTGAAATAAATAATGGTGAGTTCCTGCATAACATACAGCCAAATCAATAAGAAGTTGGTGGCTAGGGGCAGCAGATGGCATAATGGTTATGTCACTGTACTCTCACATGGTCATCTGTGATTCGAGACCTGGAACTGGTCTTGTAACTCACTTGTAACTTGTAAATCACCTTATAACTCACTCTGGGTACATGTGCATGCATGCCGAAGATCAAAGATCGTGGGAGGAGAATGGAAGAGAAGGGATTGTGGCATGACCACCCCCCGAGGGGTGATTTCTCACTTTCTCTTTCATTGTCTCTGCCCCTATGAGGGGCAAGCACATATGCTCTAAGGCAAAAACCTCTTAAAAATTTTTTTTGCTGCAATTGTTCTGAATTCAGCCAGACTTTACTAAAGTGGCCTATGTATTCTGATGCAAACAAAATAAAATAATAAAATTCCAGGTGTACTATGCATCATCCTCATAATGCAGCATTCTTCCAACTGTAGTAGACAAAGTTCTAAGTAGTAGATCAGAATTACCAATACTATATATCTTGATGACAAGACAAGCTAAGAAAACTCGAGTTGGGAAACTTACTTTTGGTTTTATGATTTGTCATAAATATAAGGAAAAACAATTGTGTAAACTCAAGTTTCTCTAGTTACAGTTGTTCATAATCATAAATCCATATTATCTACCTCAAACTGGTTAATAAATAAATTGATGATACAAAATTACATTACCTCCCAGTTCAGCTTCCAACTTGATTGAAAGAATTAAAAATTGCATAAGTGAAAGAATTCAAATAAGTTCCTACAGTGTAAGGTAGGGGTTTCATAATAGCAGTCATGGAGAGATGTGCCCTGAATTAGGGTCAAATAAACAAGGGGAAAAGAAGCAATTAGAGAGCACTAATGGCTGTATTTGATGGAGAACAAGCCAAAAAGCTATTTCTATCTTTCTCCAACTACAGTTTGCCTTTGATTTTGTACTACTACCATTCCTGTCTCTATCCCATGGCAATATCACAACCAATAGTATTTTTTCTGATCACTCTCAGGATTAAAACAAAATTCCAGCAGAGTTTAATTTATAATAGTAAAGTCCCATAAAGACAAAAATTTCTCTTCTACCCCAATTCCATAACAGACTCAGAACTGAAGGAATTTATGTGGGGAAAAAAAACAAACAAAAACATGATATGTTCATTTGCTTGTCCCTCAACTTCTTCTGTTGTGGAATCTTTCAGGGCCAAGTTGGGAGAAGGAGATTTCATAGGAAAAGAGAAAACTTCTAAATCACTATTATTGATGTAATATTGTCAATGTCCTCTGTGGCAGACACTCGATTCCTAGCTAAAGCTGTTTTATGTGATGCATTTGTGGGGTTATTTATGGATTTCTGTACTGTATTGCCTTGTTTCCTGACTTAGTTTTCTGAGTGACCTCTCACAATCCCTATATACATTCTGCTCTTAAAACTACCTCAGACAACCACCTCATACTGCTCAGTCTCTTTTATTCTGGCCAACTACCATCTCAGGTTGAGTATTTTTTTAAGGTAGTGAAATAACGAATAGCTTTTGTGGAAAATGCAGGGGGTTTTGCCTTGTCTCGTCACTGTCAAGCAGCATGGTGATGCTCCCTACTCTCTCAAACCATTTCTTCTTGGGTTGTTGTAGTCTGAAGCCAGACCTTAACAGGCATGGACACAGACAGCATCCTTGTTCACATGTCTCTCCAAATTTCAGGGTGTAGGAAACATTCTTACAAGAAGCCTCCTATGACAAGCTGGATCAGTGTTAGTTCCAGCTCACTAGCAACTCTCAATCTCTATAAGTCACTATCTTGGAGTGCTTTCAGTTAACTTGGGGTTGTGAATATATAGAATGATTTTTCTCTTCCTCTTCATAAAGAGGAGAGGATAAAACCCAATGCTCAGCCCCACTAATTAGAGTGATATCATACTAACTCAACACTGCTCTCTTCAATTTTTAAAAATCTTTTTTTAAAGAGGTTTCTGCCTTAGGGAGCATGTACTCACTGGAGAGAGAGAGAGAGAGGCAGAGACTGTGAGAGGGAAAGTGAGAAATCACCTCCTAGGGGAGATGGCTATGCTATAATCCCTTCTCCATTCTCCTCCCAGGATCCTGGGCATGCACACATACCTGCCTGGCCTGATTTTCAAGCCAGGTCTGGGCCATGTGGGAACCCAGCAACATAACTACCATGCCACAAGATCTTCAAAAAGTTCATGGAAAATGGTATTACAAGAAAAACTATGCATAGATTTCAATCTCTTTTTGTACCAAAATAACTCATCATTTAATTTGAAAACTATTAAGTCTTGTCATTTTTTTTCTGTCACTGTGTAATAAATCACTACAAATGTAGCAGCTTAAAGCAATACATACTTGTTACCTGTAGGTCAGGTATTAAGGCCTAGTCTGATGGGTATAAAAAAGAGTATTATAAGGCTACCATAAAGATGTTTGGTAGAATGTGTTCTAATATGAAAGCTCAATTAGAAACGAATCTGCTTTCCCAGCCATGCAGACAATTGACAAATTAATTTACATGTAGCCATGTTAGGGCCCCAGCTTCTTACTTGCTATTAGTTTACAGCTGTCATTAGGTATTAGAGGTCACTTACAGTTCCCTGCCATAGGACCCTCCCCATAGGTAGTTTTCTCTCTATCTCTTTCCTTTTTCTTTCTTTCTTTCTTTCTTTTTTTTTTTTTTTTCCCAAGAGGTTTTGGCCTTAGGGTATGTGAACTCCCAGGGGAGAGAGAGACAGACAGACAGACAATAAGAGGGAAAGTGAGAAATCACCCTAAGGTGGATGAACATGCCATAATCACTTCTCCTCCATTCTCCTCCTGGAATCTTGGGCATGCACACACACAACCCTAGTGGGATTTTGAAGCCACCGGGTCTGGGACTTGAACCACAGTCAGCTATGTGGGAATTCAGCAATGTGACCGCTATACTATGTGCTGACCCTCCACCCCATGGGTAGTTTTCAGTATGGCTGTTTAAGGCTCGCTTAAAGCTAGCAGAGGAGTCTTTCTGCAGTTGGCTAAGATGGAGTCTTAGAAATGGACCCTTGTAAATGACATTCATCACTTTGACAAGTAACAACCTAATAAAGAGATATCCCATCACCCTTGCCATATTCTGAGAAG
The DNA here is from genome assembly GCA_026018925.1 of Tupaia tana. Classification (NCBI taxonomy): domain Eukaryota; kingdom Metazoa; phylum Chordata; class Mammalia; order Scandentia; family Tupaiidae; genus Tupaia; species Tupaia tana. The sequence goes on from JAKSZU010000003.1 coordinate 154,400,622, forward strand.
CAAGTCACAGGTTTAACCCAAACACAAAGGTGAGGAATACATAAGGGTGGGCATAACACATGGGAGTCCGCCAAATAAATATTTGAAGATGTATCTTATATAAAGATATAGTGATATATCTGAAAACTCCTTTTAGAATATGATGATATATCGATGCTTTGAGGTTTTGACAGTAAAGGCAAAAGGAAGAGTCTCAGATAATGTTTTATTATGAAAAAGAAAAAAAAAATCCCCCAAAAGATCGAAACTTAAGATTTTATAAAATGAAAGAAGGATTTGAACAAAGCACATAAGAATTATGGGAATTGCTTATGTTTGAGAAAGATTCAGTTGATGTATGGGACCAGCAGTTGGCATAATGGCTATGTCACTGGACTCCTATGTAGTCGACCGTGGTTCAAGTCCCGGACCCGGTGGCTTAAACTGACACCAGGCGCGTGTGCATGTGTGCCCAAGATCCCTAGAGGAGAAAGGAAGAGAAGGGATTGCAGCATGGCCATCCCCCCTCGGGGGTGATTTCTCACTTTCTGTCTCTCTCTCTCTGTCTTTCTGGTGAGCACATGCGCAATACAGCAAAAAACCTCTCCAAAAAAAAAAAAAAAAAAAGATTCAGTTTATGTGTCAGAAGTACATTTAAGACATCAGTTTATTGGTGATCTTAAAGAAAGGAATATAAAATGTAGCTAAAGCAAAGCAAAGGAAAATAGGAGGTAAAGGAACACATTACAATAACTAATAATTATAATAACTAATAATTGACCTAATTAAAGAAAGAATGTAAGGAAAAAAATGAAATATTATAAAATATCTGTTATACTATCACTAATGAAAACAAAATAAACATTTTAGCATTTCCAAATCAAATAATTTCTTCCTCAGTGTTGGTAAATTAAGAAACATAGATTTAAATGCCTGTAAAAAATTGAGTATATCCATAAAAATGATGAAAATCCAACTATAAAAGCATCATTTTAGCAGCAGAAAAATATTCCTAGCATATATAATACATGAAAAACAAAACAGGAGAATAGTAAACTAATTAAGGTGACTGAAGTAAGAATAATAAACCTACTGTAATAATCAGTTTAATGTGATTAACTTTCCTAAGAAAATCTATAAATTGAGGTTTTAAAAGTAATTCATATATGTGTATGTTGTTATATATTCCATCCCAATTACAGTATAGATTCAGAAAGTTTAATACATTTAATAAGGCTGGTTCATGTTAAGGCTAGGGACATTAGATGCCACCTTTTGATAGGTGGAATGTGAGGGAACTTGTTGATGTATTTCAAAACTGCCACAAGTTCCTTACATTTCTCTGGTCTCTTCCAAGGTCAGACCTTGGGAAGGCAGTGTCAAGGGAAATAGGGAGTCGTAATTGTTGGTCGTTTCTGCCATGGGAGACATCCATCATTCATGAGACAAACGTCTTTCATGGATACGTTTTCTCTGTCTTTGGAAAACCACCTTCTACACTGCCTAGTTCCCAGAATTACTGCAGATTTTGGCTACACCCTTGCAGGCTTTTCTCCAAGTCCTGACTATACTAGCACCACCGCCCACGTCCTCCTACTAAAAATCTCTACCTCTCTAGGCAAGTTGCTGTGATTGGTGGACACGGCGGTACTGCAGTTACTTCTCCCCTGGTAATAAGCACCTCCTTGCCTGTCAAGTGGTAGAAGGGATGCTTGCCCAACACTCTCTGCTCTTTCCGTGTCTTGCCACCCCAAGCAGAGCCAGCCTGCCTCCTTCCTTCTGTGTTTTCTGCCTAAAAAGCAGGTGCTAGTTTCTTTGTTCAGATACGCTCTCAAAACTCCAGGGACACATGTAAGTTTTTCTCAGATCATCTTCATTCAGCCTCATATACGTGCTTGGGCTGAGGGACCAAGAGGGAAGCCAAGCATATTTATACTTGTACAAACTTCTTTGCAACAATTTCCTTGACTCTTATGAAAGTTGGTGGTAGATGTTGGTGATGGAGCAAGGTGGAACCAATTCTGATATTCTTCGTAACTTGTGCATGGATGTGTCTAGCACTTATCTTTAAAATATATAAAAATTTCTCAGCTATTATCCTGAGCTTTGTGACTTCAGCCAGCAGTCTGAGTACAGATAAGATCTTTTTTTATCTTTCTATTATAAAGCAATGACTAACATGCATTAAGTTCTTATATTAAAAACACTGTGTCTAAATCCCAATTATACACACACAACAGCTTTATGAGGTGGGCATTAGCATGATGCCAAGTTTACTGTGTTAGGTGAGGTGAGCCAGGAATCACATTCTGAGATAGAGACTTGTCAGTAAGAGGTTCACTGGAGAGTGCTCCCAGGAACAGTATTTGTAAGTGGAGGAGGCAGGACTGGCAAGAGGAAGAAGTTGAACTTTGAGGCTCTCAAAACTGAGGTTATCCTTCAGATTTGTCCTGACGTAGGGCAAAGGGGCCAGATTTTCTGTCTGCATACTGGCCACACTGTGCTCAGAGGTTCCTGAGGTTCTGGGCAATGACCACAAAAAGACTCAGTTGTGAGTTGGCAGCAGAGATGCATCAGTGCTGAAAGCCTGGTCTATCTGCCACCCTACAACATGTACTACCTTTGCTCATGACAACAAAATTTATCTCAGTTGCATTTTTAAATTTTTACAGCCCACAATTGTAGATACAGGAAATTCAACCCTGAATTACCTAACTTCATAACTTATCTTCAGGATGATAATGCTAAAATCAGATTATAATGGAAGAAGGATGAGGACACAGGTAATAGAGAAGTAGAGGACATTAAAACCAAAGGAGAAAAAAGCAATATGAATATTCCACCTAGGTTGCCAGCAGATGGCATAGCAGTTTCATCACTAGGCCTCCTGCATGGTTGACGGTGGTTCGAGTCCTGGATCCAGTGACTTAAAAATCACACCAGGCATATGTGTGTGCGTGGCCAAGATCCCAAGAGGAGAATGTAGGAGAAGAGATTGCGGCATGACCATCCCCCCTGAAGGTGTTTTCTCATTTTCCCTCTCACAGTCTCTGTCTCTCTCTCTCTGGCAAAAGCATGCATCCTAAGAAAAACATAAAAATTTCTTAAAGAAAAAAAAAAGAATATTCAGCCTAGAAGAAATGGAAAAATTAAATAGACCATGGCCACTAAATAAAATTTAAAAATGAATAAAGATTGCCTATGGAAAAAAGCATAATATTTAGATGGGTTTATAGATAAAGTTTATCTAACCTGCAAAAGCTGGGTAGATTCACAGTTATTTAAAATCTACCAGAATGTTGAAAAGATAAAGTATAATTCTTATACTCAGCATAACTTTAATATCAAAACCTGACAAGATGATAGTACAAAAGAAAAGAAAACTATAGATCAATTCCACCTGTAAATATATATGATAATTCTAATTGCATTTTCAAAAAATAAAATCTGATACATCATAAAAGAGTAAAATATTTCAAGTGGAATTTATTTCACAGCTTTAAAAGTAGATAGATAGTAGGAAATTTTAATGTAATTCCTTACGTTAGACCATCTGTGTCAGCTAGATCATCTATGTCAACATGATTTGGTTATTTGTCCCAGAAGAACTTTGCCTAAGAAAGATAAAACCATAACCAAAAAATAATTTCAGTTTACTTCAGAGCAATTTATCAAAGACAAGGTCTCCTAACTGGGACTCTTTACTTAGTAAATGGACATTTTACTTCTCAAGCTTGCTTCAAGACTCTTACTTTGCTATATCTACCAATTTAAAACTATGTGTCTTATAACTTTCCCAGTCCCCTAATCAGTCCTCTGTCTTAAAAATCTATCTGAAACCAGTGAGCCCAGACACCAAGGTCCTACAAATGTATCAGTTCTTACTTCTTTTTTCTTTGACATAGCCAAACCTCTCTTGTTTCCCCCTTACTGTGGTGAATTTAACTAAAAACAGTTCTGCTTTATTAACAAGTTATTATGTGATACTTTGGTGAATTCAGCAATATCAATAAATGTGATATGTTCTAACAATATTCATGAAAATATATTTAAAATGTGTTACCACTAAGTGAACACAAATTTGAAATTGCAACACTACATATATCTAAAGCAGATAAAATAGAAAATAGTTACAATACCAAATGCTGACGAAGATGTAAAGATTGGATTTTTTATGTACTTCTTGGAGGAAATGTAAAATGGTATACTTGTTCTGAGACTAGCAGTTGCGTATTGGTTACGCAATTGGACATGGTGGCTTAAACTCATGTTGGGCATGTATGTGTGTGTGCCCAAGATCCTGACAGGAGAATGGAGGAGAAGGGATTGTGGTGTGGCCAACCCCTTTGGGGGGCGATCTCTTGTTTTCTGTCTCTCTATCTTTTTCTGGCGAGTGCACGCATCCTATAGCAAAAACCTCTCAATAAAACTCCCCAAAACAGTATACCTGTTCTACACAATAATTCGGAAATTTCTTATAAAACAAAACTGTGTTTACAATATAACTTAACAATCACACTTCTGGGCATATATTGCAAGGTAATAGAACCTATGTCTACCTAAAAACATAGCCAGGTATTTGTAAGGTTTATTTATACAATCATCAAAAATAGAAAAAAAACTTTTGTATTCTCAGTAGGAGAATGTTAAAACAAACTTGGGCAACTCTATATGGGGGTCTTCAAAAATTAATGCAAAATACATATTATGAAAAAATTATACATGAATCTTCAAATTTTTACACCAAAATAAATTCACATTTACTTCTATTTTTTCCCCTGAATTTTGTGACCCTCATATTATGGAATTCTGCTTTGCAAAATAAAAGTGTTCATAGGGGTCAGCAGATGGCATGGTGGGTAAGGTACTGGACTCCCACGTGGCTGACTGTGACTCGAGGCCCAGACCTGACAGCTTACTTTCTCATTTTCTCTTTCTTTCTCTCTCTCTCTGGTGAGCATGTGTGCCCTAAAACAAATTAAAAATATTAATAAAATAAATAATTCTTTAAAAAATAAAATAATCATTTTTTTTAAAGTGTTCCTAGACTGCAAGTAGTTGGATGGAGCTCAGAGGCTTTTCAAAACACAAACAAAAAAAAGCAAGTCTTGAAAGATTACACACTGTGGGACCAGCAGATGGGATAATGGTTGAGTTATTGGACTCCCACATAGTCGATCACAGTTCAAGTCCCAGGCCCGGTGGCTTAAAACACTGGGCACGTGTGTGTATACTTAAAATCCTGAAAGGAGAATGGAAGAGAAGGGATTGCACTGTGGGCATCCCTCTAGGGGGTAATTTCTCACTTTCTGTCTCTCTGTCTCTCTGGCAAACGCACACACCCTATAGCAACTACACCCCCGCAGAAAAGATTACACACCATAATACTATAATATTCAATTTCTAAAATATTCTTGTAATGACAAAAGCATAAAGAGCAGATTAGTAATTTACAGGAAGACAGGCGAGGGGATGGGTATAACTCTTTTAAAAAAAAAAAAAACCAGAGGTTTGTTTTTTTTGTTTGTTTTTTTTTTTTTTTGCTATAGGGTATGTGCCCTTGCCAGAGACATGGACAGAGACAGAGAGAGAGAAAGTGAGAAACTATCCTTAGGGGGGATGATCATGCTACAATCCCTTCTCCTCCATTCTCTTCTCAGGATTTTGGGTACACATACATATGTACCCGGTGTGAGTTTCAAGCCACTGGGTTCAGAACTTGAACAGGGAGCTACCTTGTGGGAGTCCAGTGATGTAAGCATTATGCCTCCTGCTCTCCCCAGGGATTGAGTACAACTCTTAAGAGGTAGCACAATTGAGGTCTTCGTGATGATAAAACAGTTCTGAGTCTTAGGTGGTGAGTTCAAAAATCTACACACTTGATTAAAATTGCTTAGAACTACACACATGCCACTGATAGAGGCTGAAAGGTCATTTGATAAATTTAGTTGTCATCTTTAAGAAAAATCCTAATAAAATGTAATATAAAGAAAGTACCTAATTTGGGGCCAGCAGCAGGCATGGTGGTTAAGGTGTTGGACTCTCACATGGTTGACCATGATTCAAGTCCTGGACCCAGGGGCTTGAAAGGCATACCAGGAACATGTACATGCATGCACAAAATCCCAGGAAAAGAATGGAGGAAAAGGAATTGCAGTGTGGCCATTCCCCTTGGGGGGTAATTTCTCACTTTTCCTCTCACCATTTCTCTCTCTCTCTCTCTGGCAAGCATACATCCACTATGGCAACCCCCCCCCCCCAAAAAAAAAAAACAAAGTACCTAATTATACTCATAATATCCAGTGAAAACTAAAATGACAAAATAGACCATTCCAATTAAAATTATTCCTTTTGCAGAAAGTTTAGTAGTAATTGGACAGTAAGTAATTTCTGCTAAACTTGATCTTCTTTCACTGTTGTATCTTGGTATAGACCAGCAAATTAACAATTAAAATGATGGATTAGTGGTTAAAAATAATATAATTGATAAATTGCGAAGTAACAGTTACAATGATGATTTAATTGTCAGTCCACCATGATCAAAATCCAAATAGTCAAGTAAGTCCCAAGTGAACCACAGGATATGCAAACACATTTCTATTAGTAAATTAAAGATTGCCAATTTAGTTTCAGGAAAACAATATTATCCATCATGTTAATATAGTTTGTTTAAAGTTTAATAGGTTTGCAGTTTTATTCTGAATTTCATCATTTGTTTTAACTTTATGGAGCTGGTTGCGCATGATTAAAACTTTTACGGAATCACACATTTAAGTAAAATTGTCATGAACAATTTGATTCAGTGCTGGTATTCATGAAGATTTTTTTAAATGTTTCTTCTCTATCCAAGTTTGATATATACAAGTTTATTATAGTTCAGACATACACTCCTGGGAACCTTCCATCACATAACCAGAAAGGATTGAAAGTTTCTCGTAGGATTATGGTGTAATAAATCATTATAGGTCCAATTTGCATCATAAAACTATAACAAATATTTAAATGCTAATTTGGTAAGCATTCCATAAACACGCCACAAAATAATTTTGGTTAAATAATAATTGCTGCCAAGAAATAAAATTTGTGACCAATAGCTTTGGAAAAGAACAGAGACACATAATCAGCATAATATATTGTAGGAGAGTGAAACTTCATGATAATAAAAGCTGTAAAGAAAGCAGCGTACTGAATGATACTTTTCGTAACTATGCCATGAAAATATAAGCTCCAATAATTAAGTTCCTTTCTGCTTTTTTGTGAGATTAATATAACACTAAGAAGTAAATTGCTTAGTTTTTATTTCCTATGTACATCATAAGGTTAATCTCCTATGTAGTAAACGTAAAATAAGCCTTGCTTGTTGGGCTTGAGGGACTCAAGGTTCATAACAGGAGAAGAGGTAGAGAAATGGAAGCATCTATCTATTTTTATTTCATTTACATTTCCAAGTTCAAAAAAAGTTAGTTTGATCACTAAAGTAAAGCTTGATTACTGAAGCAGTTACCAATCCTAAAATCACTATTTAGCATATTTAAGTATCATGGATAATGAGAAGAGTTAAAAAAATAGAACATGGAGAATTCATTACCTGATGTTGAAAAGCAAATTTAGTTTTTGGAAACCCCAAATCAATAAACTATATTAATTAACAGTAGGATTTTGAACTGCTATTTTTAAGAGAGAAATTGATAATATAAAAAATATCAACTACGTATATATGGATATAATAGATTTCTGATACAACATAATAAATCACTACACACTTGGTAGATTATCAACAGAAATGGGAACCAGCAGATGGCATAATGTTGCGTAGCTGGACTCCCATGTAGTCCACTGGTGTATGAGTCCCAGAAGGGGTGGCTTAAACTCACGCTGGGCACGTGTGGGTGTGTGCCCAAGATCTTGAGAGGAGAATGGAGGAGAAGGGATTATGGCATGGTCAATGCCCTTGGGGGGTGATTTCTCACTTCTGTCTTTCTGTTTCTTTCCAGTGAGCACATGCACCCTATAATGAATATCACTCTTAAAACCAAAGCAAAACAAACAGATATGCATTTTTTTCTCATTCTTAGAGCCCCACATTCTGTAATCGAGTCTTCAGGAGGGTTGTTTCCCTCTCAGACCCCTGAAGAATACTGAATTGCTTGTGGCTGTCAGCAATCCTTGGTATCCCTCCTTTTGTAGATATATCACCCCACATTCTGACTCCATTTTTTCCCTGCGTGTCTCTGTATATCTCAAACAATCCCTGCTTCTCTCTGATAAGGACACCAAACAATAGATTTTGGACTCACCCTTGATTCACTATAATTTTATCTTGTGATTCTTCAATTAATTACATCTGCAAAGTTTGTATCTCTAAACCAGGTAGCATTCACAGGTACAGAGTGTTAGGGCTTGGCCTTACATTTTTGGAGGACACAATTTAATGCACTAAAATATTCATCAAGAATACCAAGGGTATTCTTGCCATGGAATGAAAACTCGAGAACCTAATAATATAATCTGAAGAAAGAAATACTAGACTAAGATCACACATTATTATTTGAAGCACACTTGCCATTCCAATCGGTTGACCATGTATTTTGATAAGGTGGCTGAGCATACATAATTCTCATGTGGTCCCCAACTTTCAGATTTCACAGTATAAGCTAAGCCAGTTACAGATTTACAGAACCTTTCCACAATCCTCTACACTAGAAATTTAAGCTAGTGTAGACAAAATCTTTTGGGCTCAATTTTCTACTTCCTCAGCTCCTGGAGAGACCTTGTAAAGGGACAGAAAATAATTAGGAGCCTATATCTGCTATCTCAGAATGGTTTTCCAGATTGCCCAGGTTAAATAGCATTCTTCTACTGGAGAGACTACCAGACAACTGAATAAACCTATATAGCACAGTGTATTCTTGGCAACATTAGGAGAACAGTCGTCCCCAGTGAAAACCAACAGATATTGCAGGACTGAAGTAGGACTGAAGGCTATTCCAGAGAGGTTGTATGAGCACAGGTAGATATGGCAAACACTACATGGTGAACTTCAGGTGAAATACCAAAAAAATTGAACTTAAGCTGCAATACTCATTGGGATAAGTAAACCAACTAACATATATTTTTTAAAAGATTCTTTATTTTATTCCTTTTGTGCCCATAATACATTTATCAAAAACCACAGTGACTCAGCTACTTGCATGTTTTCAGTGGTTTCTGTATCTTTTAGTGCCTAGACTTTATGATGGTCATAGATCAATAGTAGCCTTTGGAAGCATAATATTGTTATTAATCATGGCATTCTTTTTTTTTTTTTTTTTTTTGAGAGATTTTTGTTATAGGGACTGTGTGCTTACCAGAGATACAGAGAAACAGAAAGCAAGGAATCACCCTCCCAGGGGGATGACCACGCCACAATCCCTTCTCCTCCAAACTCTCCTCAAGATTTTGGGCATGCATGCACTCATGTGCCTGGGATTAGTTTTAAGCCACCAGATCCAGAACACAAACCATGGTCAGCTATGTGGGAGTCCAGTGACATAACCATTATGCCACCCACTGGTCCCAATCATGGCATTCTTAAGGAATCACTGCAGTTAACCAGGTAGACCAATTTATTTAGACTGTGTCCTGTTTCTTTAGTGTGTATAAACAAGGGAAAAACCAAAACCAACATTCAAAATGGATATAGTCTGATAGGTTATTAACTTAATAAATTAAAACTTATTAAAAACATTAAGTTTTGTTTTGTTTTGTTGTTTTTTAGTTAGAGACTTCATTTGTGAAACTAGGATAAAATAACCATCCTTATATAAGCATATATAATGGGCCAGCAGTAGACATGGGGGTTGAGGAGGCTGAATCCCACATGGCCAACTGCACAGTCCAAGTTCTGTACTCAACAACTTGAGGAACACCCTGGGCACATGTGTATGGGTGCTCAAAATCCTTGGGGGAAGAATGGAGGAGAAGCGATTTGCGGGTGGCCAACTCCAAGGGAATGCTTTCTCATTTTTCCTCTCAGTCTCTATCTTTGGTAAATGCACATGCCTCTAGCAAAATAAAAGACATGTAATAACTAAGAAAGAAAGCCTGTAAACTAAATTTACTTACCATCTCCTGCATTGAAGTAACTCAATCCATTCCTCGGCAAACCTAAAAGTTGCTATGCTGTGACCCCTTGGGGTCTTTTTTGGGAGAGCAGAAGCAATAAATATTAAGTCTATGAATGTTGTGGGGTTGACTTTAGTTGACTCTAGTTACTAAAGGAAAGAGAAGTTCAAAGGCCCTATACAATTATAATGTACATGTATTTTCTTCTTTGGTGGAGGACACATAACACTTGACATAGAGAGACAGAAAGAAAGCACCACCCAGGGGACATGGTCACACTGAAATCTCCACTCTTCCATTTGTCTATCCTGATGAGATTTGGGGCATGCTTACACATCTAACATGTTTTTCAAGCCACTGGGGTGGAGATTCCAACTGTGGCTGGCCATGTCAGATCCAATTCCCTTAACCACTAGGTAATGGACCCTAAAATGATAACTTTTTTTTGAGAGGTTTTTGCTATAGGGTATGTATGCTTGCCAGAAAGACAAAGACAGAGAGACAGAAAGTGAGAAATCATCCCCCAGGGGAGATGGCCATGTCGCAATCCCTTCTCCTCCATTCTCTTCTTGGGATCTTGGGCACACACGCACACGCGCCCAGTGTGAGTTTAAGCCACCAGGTCCGGGACTCAGACCGCAGTTTACTACATGGGAGTCCAGCGACAGCCATTACGCCAACTGCTGGTCCCAAAACGATAACTTTTTAGTATAAAAATGAATTAACACAAAAATAAGAATTATTTTCAACCTAACATACCTTCCTGTATATCTCTCCCAGCTTTCCTTCCTTTCATAGTTAACTTTCTAGAAAGAGTTACTTATAGTGTCTAATTTATTTATAATTTATGAAGTCTTCAATTCGCTCTTGGTAGGATCCTATACAATCATTCTACAAAAAGTGGGGTCATCATTGTCACCAATGACCTTCACATAGTGAGATCCAACAGATATTGTTCAATTCTTTATGTGTTCGATTTAGCAGTATCGAATATGATCAACCATGCCATCCTTCTAGAAAAACTCTCCTCCCTGACATACCTTGTTATTATTTTCTTCCTACCTTTATAGCCATGCATATTTAATCTAGTTGGCCAGTTTTCCATCTCCACTCAATCTCATTGGAACTCTATCTTAGAAATGCTGTGTTGCACCTTTCATCCTTTATCTCTCATGGCCTCTATTACCATCCATTTGCTCATGTCTCAACACTCTCACATCTACAGTCCATGCATCTGCCCTATGCACCAGACCCACATAATACCAAGTGCAAAGCAGACAGCTTGAATTCAGTATGTTCAACCTTAACTTACCACCTCTTCACTCAGCATGTATTATATTGTATTATCCTCTGCTGTTTTGAAATTTGATAAATATCGCAGATAATCCTGATGTTGTTTCAGTCAACTCAAACATCATACTTGATCTCATTCTCATTCTCATTGCCCACGTTCATTCCTTTACCTTTCAGTACCTGGTTGCATTGTGTGTATGTGTGTGAATGTGTGTGTAGACACATAATGGGGCTTTAAAAAATGGCATTGAGGTACAAGTTTAAAGCTTATTTTGGTGCAAAAAAATTTAAAGTCAATGCATAACGTTGTCATAATATGATATGCATTTTCCATCATCATTTCTGCAAACACCTCACAGATATATAGAGGGAATAAATGTAACTCTGAACTCTATCTCAGTTAACTAGATTAAATAGAGTCACAACTTTAGAAGTCTTTCAGGATGCTTTCTATGAAACTAGAAAATTAGCCATATTAGGAAGTATCCTACAAATGTCTGTGTCCTGCAATTTTACTATTTCATATATTCTTATAATTTATGACAACCACAATTTGGAGTTTTCAGTTAAATGTAACATTAATAAAGCCTACAATTCAGTTTGTGCTCTCTGATCCTAGATCCTAGCCTGAACCCAAACCACTTTTTAAGAAAGGTATACACAGCCAGAGTGGGAAATTTGCAGATAGCAAGATGCATCTCTTTTCTCCTGTTGGAGAAATACGGAAGAAATCTCCACTACATGGGTATGAACAGGGGTTGCACAAATATGCTCACGTCAATTATCCTTCTCCTTAAATTATTCGAGCATGCTTGGAAAGAGCAATGACTGAGTAGGGGGGTTATTGTATTTCTGAGACATTTGCTAAACGTAGATACTATGGGCGGAGCATTCTTCCCTTTGGTTCTTTATTCTTCTATTTTCTTGTCTGTTCTCAGGTGTGAAAATTTTCACATAAATCTGTGCGCTTTTCAGAAAATCTACATTTTACTCAAAAGTGTCCTATTATCGCTCATTTCCCAATCCCCCACAAATGATGTATCCCCTAGTTTAAGTTACTGAGTAGGTGTTGGAGTGGTTTGTTTTGCAAAATAGTCAAGCTACAGTTTTTTGGGTTTGTTTTTTGTTTGTTTTAGTTTGAGCTATAGCAGAAGCTACAGCACAGTAAATTATGGTTTTTTCTTATGTTGAAAATTTTTCAACTTTAACCAAAACTTTTATAACTGTACAATTATTATTTATCAAAGATTCATCCTCAAAAGCTCTAGTAATACAATCTGTGGAGAGTATTGGTAATCTAAGTCCTATAGAATGAGGTAATCTAAAAACGCCTTCACCCACATGAATTGCTGACTTTTTTTAAAAAGAAACTTAATTCAGTGTCTCTCACACACACATGCACACACACACCTCTCATCAGTCAAGGAAATATATTCATCTTCAAAACTAGCATATAGTTTCAAAGCCATACTTAATAAACTTAAAGACACTAAAGAGCCAGGAGAGAAATGTAACAAATTGGAATGACCTGACTTAAGAAACATGAAATGTCAATTGTAGAAAATGAGAATCTTCATTTTTCATCTAAAAGAAGATCTTTATAAAGAGTCAATTATTGCAAGGTGAAATGCATGACTAGTATTGTTAAAGAATCTATGCTGCGGAAAACATTAAAGTTTCCGCAGATGAGATGCATACTCTTTTTCTCTCATATAATATGTCCTGGGTAGTACTGTCGTCTCCCAAATAAAACATTTTATTTAAAAAATATTTTTAGGGAACCAGCATTTAGTGTAATGGCTATGTCGCTGGACTCCCACGTAGTCAACTGCGGTTTGCGTCCCAGACCCGGTGGCTTAAAACTCATGCCAGGCACGTGTGCGTGCGTGCCCAAGATCCCGAGAGGAGAATGGAGGAGAAGGGATTGCGGCATGGCCATCCCCCCGGGGGGTGATTTCTCGCTTTCTGTCTCTCTGTCTCTCTCTGTCTGTCTGGCGAGCGCACGCGCCCTATAGCGAAAACTTCTCCAAAAAAAAAAAATATTTTAAAATATTGCCAGTGGGTGTGTGCTCGCACTAGAGAGAGACAGAGACATCAAGAGGAAGGAAGAGTGAGAAAGCACCTTCCATGGGGCATGGTCAGGCCACAATCCCTTCTCCATGTTTTCCTTCTTTTGGGATTTTAGACATGAGCTTTTGCGTGCCGCATGTGTTTTTCAAGCACTGCGTCTAGAACTCTAACCATGATGCTGGACATTGAGGTCCAGCTGCCTTAACCACCAGGCCATGAGCTGGGCCTAAAACGTTTTTCAAAATAGTTTTATTGAGCACCTATGACCACATTTAGTATATAAATTTTCAGAAATATGGATAAATATTTTATCTGATTACAATATTTAATATATCATTGTAGTTACGTATATTTATTTAAAATCACACATTAAATATCATAGTATTTAGACATGGTTTGTGTTCTCGTATTTCATGAGAAATATTCTAATTTTTCACACGCGTTGTTGATACTGGTATAGTCATCATCACTAGGGTCAACATTTTTTTATCATTTATTTTACATTTTCCCACAAATATTTACTTTACATATCAAAAAACTTGTGCCCATACTCCATAGTTCTTGACAGTTAATAAACAACTTTCAAAATTTCAGAAAACTAAATTTTAAAGGTAATGTTTAAAATATTTATAATTTTGTTTACCACCCTATAACAACAGAAACAGTATGGATTTAATTTTTTTTTTTTTGAGAGGTTTTTTGCTATAGGGCGCATGCGCTCACCAGACAGACAGAGAGAGACATAGAGACAGAAAGCGAGAAATCACCCCCCCAGGGGTGATGGTCACGCCACAATCCCTTCTCCTCCATTCTCCTCTCAGGATCTTGGGCACGCACGCACACGCACCCGGCGTGAGTTTTAAGCCACCGGGTCCAGGACGCGAACTGCGGTTGACTACGTGGGAGTCCAGCGACATAGTCATTATGCTAACTGCTGGTTCCCTTAAATATTTTTGAGAAAATATTTACGTGTCAACTACTCAAACTGTTGCAAAGCAAACACCCAGCACATAATTTACACATAAACCTTCTCAATTCAGCCCTGCCTACTTAATATTCTGTTATATACCATCTGCTAGCAAAGATCAGTCTCTCTTTTTTTCCTTCAAAGACTTACTCAAGGTAATCCTCTGGTTGTGGCTGCTTTTTTGCAATCTTTACAGATTACAATGGTGGGCTGGAAAAGTTCAGGTTATTTTATGGTACAATTTCTTTCATATATCTTCTCTAATCCTCTTTGCCAGGCAGGACTGTTTATGGTGCCAGGCCATCTTTCCAAGTGCTTCTGTTGGCTTACTTGGGAATCTAACTTAGTTCCATATTTTTCTGGTTTAATCTTCAGATATGACATTCTAGTTAAAGCCCTGTCCAATGAGTATTTCCAGTTTCTGATTCAAGCCAGCAGTTATTATTGAACTTATGTAAATAACCATTCTGCCACAAAGAATACTACTCACAAATATTTTCCAATTTCAAAGAGATCAGGAAGGGATAAAAATTTATGTTTCCATCTGAAGAAACAAATAAACAAGAAGAAAAAACATTTTAACAAATTACTGAACCTATCAATAGCTCAAAAGAAAGCAAAATCCTTAAATTGGGAAAACAAAGCATAGTAAAAAAAAATCAGTAATATTTTACTCAAAAGTCATAAAATTCTATTTCACCAGTTCAGCCTTATGTAATTAATCTTTCTTCTGCAGTGTTACTGTGGTCCAATCTTTCAGTTTAAATCCTGGAAGTTGACATTCAATGTTATTATAGCTATTTCTCATCCCTCACATTAAATTGGTTATTTTCTTGGTTGCTTTTTGTTCTCTTATTTTTTTATGTGTGTTTTTAGGTTCCCTGGTAAAGCATGCACAGATCAGGAAGAGTGGTTTAGTGTTTGTAAATTCATTCAGGTTTTGTTTATCTGAGAAAGTTTTTTTTTATCTTTTCTTCCCATATGAAGGATAATCTTGCTGGATATAGTATTCTTGATTGAAACTGTTTTTCATTTAACACTTTGAATATATTTTCCCATTTTTTCCTTGCTCACATTGTTTCTGATGAGAGGTCTGATGTTAGCCCAATGGATAACCTTTTTAAGTAACCTGACATTTCTCTCTTGCCAATTTTAGTATCTTGTCCTTTTCTGTAGTTTTGGCCAATCTGCTATGATGCATTGGAGAAGGTCTTCTTGGGTTGATTCTATAACGGGTTCTCTGTATTTCTTGGGTCTGGATATTTGACTAGATTTGGATCAAGATTTCATAGACCAATGCCCTTATTAGTTTCTTCACCTTCTGGGATACCAATTATCCTGATGTTCGGGGACTTAGTGGTATCTAGTATTTCTTATATAGTATTCTCAGTTTTTTTTTTTTTTTTTTTTTTCAGTTATTTTCTCAGTTTTTTGGTTATTTTTTCTAGGTCAGAGGTTTTGTCTTCACTATCCAAGACTTGATCTTCTGCATGGACTAATCTGCTTTTAATACTTTCCAGGGAGGTTTTGATTTTCTTTACTGTAGCTTTCATCTCTAGCAACTCCATTTGATTCTTTTTTATGATGTGTATTTCCTATTTCAGAACGTGCAAAAATTTCCTCACCTCCTGGAGCTCATTGTCTATTTTCTCCTGTGTCTTCTGGAGTATATTGTCTCTAAGCTCTTGTATCTCATTTAATTCGTCATTATGAATATTCTGAATTCTCTATTGGACATTTCCACAAATTCCTCTGGTACTGTCTAAGGATGATACAAGAATGTTCTTTTACCATAGGGAGAAATATTTTCTTAGTTTTTCGTATTTTTTGTGCCTCTGTGGTGGTTTCTGCCTCTGTAGTGGTTTCTAGTCATTCTGTGACAAAAACTCTCGTCTACTATGTTTTGTAACATGGTATACACGGAAAGATTTTGATTTCCTATTTATAAAAAGGAGTTTCTTCTTTAAGGCAGGAGGCTCAATAAGTGTTGAGGATTTCGATGACCCTAAAAGTATTCAGATGCTTGGCTACTGTGCACCTAGGCCTGTCTAGACACTCACTGTGTGGACACTGAAGAGCAGAGTGAGAAAAATAAGGTTAAAACAATAAATAAATAAAATGAAAAGAAAAAGAAAAGACAAAAAAAAAAAGACAAAAACAACCAAAAAAGAGAAAAAAAAAATTTAAGTAAAAAATAAATACCACAGCACACTAGTGCACCACGAAAAGTGCCAGGACATGTGCCAGGACACACCTCAGATTTAAAATGGCTTCTGAAATTAGCAAGAGAAAGAAAAGGCCTGAAGTAAGTGTCTTAAAATTAAAAAAGAAAATAAAATAAATAAAATAAAAATAAAAAATTTAGACAGAGAGAGAGAGGCAGAGAGAGGACAGAGGTCATCCTACCTGTCTCAGTGTTTTGGGGGTCTAGAAGATGGAGCTTAGAGCATAGCCTCAGTTGCCTTGGTCCTTGAAAGCACCAGGACAGATCTTAGATTTTTTTAAGTGGCTTCTGTCTTAGTGTTTTTGGCGGGGAGGGGCTAGAAGATGGGATTTAAAGCATAGCTTCAGCTGCCTTGGTCCCTCACTAGGGTCAATTTTCGAGTCATCTAACAGATTTCCAGAATAAAGCATATTCCTTGCTTTCTAAGTTGTTTGAGATATAGCATTTTTTAAATGATCTGCGCTTGGTGTTTTTCCCACCAAAAAAGCTGTTATCAGTGAGATGTAACTGTTGAATTAATGATATATAATTGTTTCTATTTATCTATTAATTTTATGGGGATATTTTCTTAATTTTTGGAAGGTCATTACAAATATATTGCTATTTATAGTGACCTTTCAAATCCTCTGAAACACTAACTTACAATCATATTAAACTTTTGAACTGTAAGTTCAGATATATAGGAATAGTTAGTTTTTGTGAACTTCATGCTTCTTTTTTGATCAATTCATCTAAGAGAAACCTAGAGACATCCAACATTAACCTCCTTTGATTGTTTTTATTTCTTTTCTTTCCTGAATAGTACTTGTTCTGAATGAAGCAATTAAAAGACTATTCTATAAATGAAATAATTCATAATAGTAATAAGTCAGCTTCTATTAGGGTATGCATTAGTAACAAATAGCATTATAATCTCAATGGCTAATAACAGCTAGGCTTATTTCTTATTCACATTATATGTTACCTCCCTACCGTTTTTCACATACCTTCTTTATTCTGACATGTAGATTGGGAGGAGTATTCCCTATCAATGAGATGTATTTCTATGGAGCAATTGCTCAGTAGCGCTTAAAGCTTCTGTTTAGATGTTGCACCTATGTCTACTCCCATTTCCTTGATGGAAGCACGTCAAATAGCCATGCTCAACATCGTGGAGATGGGGAAGTGTACTCAACCCATGGAAAGTCACTGCAAGTCATGTGAAAATGCTAGAGATGTCTGAACATCTCACAAGGAAAGCCCAGATAATTGGGGATGAGAACAAAATCTAGCACAGACCTGAGTAATAGTTTTAAAGAGCCACTGAATCTTGTATTTATGGGCTCTTAACATCTGCTTTCACTTATGCAATGATAAAGGATTGACCAGGGTACTTTTTTATGTTAGACTATTTTTCTTTATTTTTCTAATTTTATTTTATTCTATAATTTCTCATTTACATTTTTTTGAGAGATTTTTGCTATTGGGTGTATGCACTCACCAGAGAGAGACCGAAAGACAGAAAGTGAGAAATCACTTCCTGAGGGGCGGGGGGTGGGGGGGGGGATGGCCATACTGCAGTCCCTTCTCCTCCATTATCCTCTCAGGATTTTGGGCATGCACACACATGCACCTGGTGTGAGTTTTAAGCCACTGGATCCGGGATTCAAACCACAGTCAACTATGTGGGAGTTCAGTGACATAACCATTACACCAAGTGCTGGTCCCTAATTTCTTATTTATATTTAATTATTGTACTTTTTTTTTTTTTGAGAGGTTTTTGCTATAGAGCATGTGAACTCGCCAGAAAGACAGAGACAGACAAAGAAACAGAAAGTGAGAAATCACTCCCTGGGGGGAATGGCTACACCACAATTCCTTCTCCTCCATTCTCCTCTCTGGATCTTGGGGACGCATGTGCCCGGCATGAGTTTAAGCCACTGGGTCCAGGACTTTAACCCAGGTAGACTACATGGGAGTCCAGCAACATAGCCATTACGCCAACTGCTGGTCCCTGTTGTACATCTTTATGGCATACAATTTGATTTTTCCAAGCATGCATGCAGTGTGACAATCAAATCGAGGATATCACCATATACATTACCTTCAGCAAAGAACTTTCTTATGTCTGTTAAGCACTTTTTTCCTGAGCCCCTCCTATTTCTTCTAGATTGAATTAATAGTAACATATTATCTTATTCCCTAACCTGACTGGAGGTAAGGAGTATGGTGATGAGGAAACAGTGACAATTTCCCAAATGCAAATGCTGTCTTTTCTATGGCCATAAACTTACTTTTCCTCTTCCAAACTTGCCATTCTCAAATGAATTCTATGCTTACTGATGTTAGAAATTAATTACATTTATTATCTTTGGGGAGTTTAGTTGCAATTTTGCCAGAGGAAAGATTGCAAAATCTGCTCTTGAGACATGTTTTTACTATTATGATTAATTCTATCTGGATACCATAACATTTATTATTTAACCATAATAATAACACAAAACAATATAATTGCTTAGGTGCTGGTCATCAATCTTTTATGGGACTTTAAATGAGAAAACATAAAAAGGCATAGAATTCGGTAGTGTTTTACAGTTTTTGTTCCTGTTTCCACCACCCTCAAGGTTTAGCTCAAGTGTAGCATGGTGATTAAAAACACTAGCTTTGTTTCATATGATCAGCATTAGAATCACTAATTAGGTGATTTGGGGACACCCACTTAACTCTCTGTGCTTTATTATCATAGCAAAAATAATTAGTTTCTATTTCATCCATTTATTGTGAGGCTTAAAAGAGATATCACATGTAAAAAGCCTTGATTATCACAGGATAAATATCTAATAATTTATTAGTGAGTTCTGTAATAGCAATTATTACTAATATCATTGCAATGATTAGGAAGATTAAATGAATATATATATATGTAAATCACTTACAAGACTGTTCTATACCTAAAATAAATATTATTAAAGCTGTAGCTGTCATATAATATTATGAGTTATTACCATCAAGATACACTCTCTTTCTTCTTGAAATGTTCCACTTCATAGATTACTAAAGATAGTAGGGGAAAAGAATATTAATTTATGTTAAGATACAAATGTTGACATACACAATGACAGTTTTTCCAAACTGTCCTACCATTTTCCCTTTGTTCTTTATCAATACTTTTTAAATCTGGTATTAAATGATTCAGATTATTCATTGTTATGACTTGCATAATAGTTTGTGCTCCCAAAGATTTACGTTTTGGGAATTTGATGTTGGGAGGTGGTGAAGTCTTGTAGACAGTGACTGGGTCATGGTGACTGCATCATGGAGGCTCTGTTCTTGTGGAATGAATAATGATGCCTCGAGAGGCTCAGTGACCTCTTAGTCTCAGGACAAGGGGTTAGTTCCCATGAGAGCTGGTTACTGTAAGAGAGAATTGGCCACACCTCAATCTCTGCACCTGCCTGCCAACCTCTGTGCTCCCATCAGTCATGTTGTAGGCCAGCCTGATACCAGGACCATTTTCATACTTTCCAACTTCCACAATTATGAGTAAGTAAACCCTTATTTCTTTATCAATCACCTAGACTCTGGTCTTTCTCTTAGCAATGCAATAGGAGTCTAAGACATTCAAGAATTTATCTTTAGTCAAATACTGACTCTGCTATTTAATACTTCTAGAACTTTAAAAAACTACTAAACTTTTAAGCCTCTATTATTAACATTCTAAAGTTCTATAAAACACAATTGGTGGGATCAGCAGTTAGCGTAATGGCTATGTCGCTGGACTCCCACATAGTTGACCACAGTTCGTGTCCCGGACCCAGTGGCTTAAAACTCATGCCGGGTGCGTGTGCGTGTGTGCCCAAGATCCCAAGAGGAGAATGGAGGAGAAAGGATTGAGGCATTGCCATCTCCCCTGGGGGGTTATTTCTCGCTTTCTGTCTCTCTGTCTCTCTCTGTCTGTCTGGCAAGCACAAGCGCTCTAAAGCAAAAAAAAAAAAAAAAAAAAAAAAAAAAAAAAAAAAACCCACACACAACTGGATATACACCTGTTCTTCCAATTTGTTACTGAGGTCACTGCTGTACATTGAAACAGGAGGCTGGGAAACCAAAGAAGCAGAAAATGTCACACGTGTCCTGTATCCAGGAGAAATGGCACAAGAGAAATTCCCGTTTTAAGATAACAAAAATAAAACTATGTAAAAGTATCCAAGAATATTTTTAAATACATGTATCATTTTTTCACAGGGGCCATTGGCATTATTCAAAGAAAATGATGAACAAAAAAACTATCATCTCTTGAATAATTACTACTTGAAAAGCAATATCAATGCACATTTACAAATGTTATTCAATTTAAAAACTAAAATGAGCCATACAAATTTACAGATTGGTAAATAAATATTCCCAACTCTCCAATTCTTGTCAACTACATTAGAAATTTACATACTAGGAACATTTCAGCCTTTGCTACTTTACAGGACAACCTAATCTATAAACTTAGAGTATAGATGATGTTTAAAAATATGTTCCCTGAGACTTTTTACCTAATATGCTTAACCTTTAAGATACTCTATGACAAATAATTGGTTTGCATAAGTTTGGGAAACTTGAACATCACATACACTTTATTGAGATTCGAAATAATGTGAGAGTTCTGAAAAAATTTTCCAAAGAAATGCATTATATGTAGACTATGCTAGATGATAAAATTTATTATGACCTTAAAGACATGTTACATAGAATCATTATTAACATTCTAAAGTTCTATAAAACACAATGGATATACACCTGTTCTTCCAATTTGTTACTTGAGGTCACTGCTGTACACTGAAAGAAACAGGAGGCTAGGAAACCAAAGAAGCAGAAAATGTCACATATGTCCCATATCCAGGAGAAATGGCACAAGATAAATTCCCATTTTAAGATATTAAAAAAAAAATCTATGTAAAAGTATCTGAGAATATGCTAAAGAAGCCAGAGTATTTTAGCTTGTAATAGAGGGCCATAACCTTGGTCAAAATAATTGAACACCTGGGAAATGAGTGTTCATTTCTTAACTCCTTTTTAAGACTGTATTTCCAAATCGCATGAAGCGATTTCTGTTCTGACTTTAATGAAAAAAATTGAAGCAGGCCAATTAACCAGTCAAAATCAACCAGATAAGCCAAGTTAAATTAACAATGAATCTACTCAATGACCTCAGATATTTTTCTGAGAGAGCCAGGACTTGAGGGACTAAAATCAAGAAAGAAGGATATATCATCAAAGTGAGCCTCACTTTCTGGTTGTTGCTCTTTTCCTCCAGGCTTTTGCCCATTCTTGGCATAAGGCAAGAGGCTAAGAAACCAGGCAGAAAGTAGCTTCTGAAATACAGAGAAACCATCAGAGCTTTAGGAAAACTCAGGAATGAGGAGTAAACTTTAGAGCTTGGAATTTTCAAGGCAGGTCTGACTGAGGAATTGAGGTCCCCAAAGGAAAAAAGACTCCAAGAGAAGCCTGACACTACACACAGATTTTGCCCTCAAAGCATTTATACATTGAGCTGTATAGAGTATAAGAAAGAAATAGAAAAATATCAAAGTAGAAATTCGTATTTTGTTTTAGTACTAGGGAGGCCCCTAAAAATATGGAATTCAGAACCCCAAAAGAGAAGAGTATCTGAGTAACAGTATAGACTTAACCTGTCTTCTGGGCTGTTCCTGAGAAATGTCATTCAACCAGGATTAGAATAAGTCTTACAAATACTACAGAACAACTCAAGTCTGCTTGGTTCCTAAATAGATCAAGGTCATCTTTCCCTCCGATAAATCCTCTCTGAAGAAAAAAATAACAATATTTGGAAGTGTTATAATTTCTCACATTCATCATTCAGTAGACAATTAAAATTTATTACCAAAAGCAGGGCCAGGAGGGAAAACAAAACAAACATAAAATATAAGCAGAACTAGAGATGCCCCAGAATCAGTGTTATTAGACATGGTGTTTTTTTGTTTGTGTTTTTTTGTTTTGTTTTGTATTTATAAATTGCCAAAGGGTGTATATATTCACCAAAAAGAGAGAGAGAAAAAAAAAGAGAGATAGAGGAGGTATAAAGACTCCCCCCAGTGGGGCATGGTCATATCAAAATTCTTTCTTGTCCATTTCTCTATCCTGTTGGGATCTGGGGTGAACACACACTTGTACCTGGGATGTTTCTTAAGCCACCAGTCACTCAAACTCAAGCCAGGATTCAAACTATAGTTGGTCATATGGGTTCTGATTTCCTTTAACCAAGAGGCTATGAGTATGGCCCTACATGAACTTTGAATTAAGTGATTGATACAGTCAAAGAAATAGATGATCAAAATGGAGAATTTCATCTAAAAACTAGAATCTATAAAAAAAATAGTAAAGTGAAAATTGATCCTATAAACTAGAAGACACAGCAACATAAATTAAAAACTTGATACGGGGTCAACTGGTGGCATGGTGGATAAGGTAGCTGTATTTCATATGACCAACCACACAGTACATGTCTGAAACACAGTGGCTTAAAAAATATGCCAGGCACATGTGTGTGCATGCCCAAAATCCCAAAAGGAAAATAGAGGAGGAAGAAATTGCAGCATTGCCTTCTTTCCTGGGGAGATGCATTCTCACTTTCCCTCTCTGTCTCTTTCTGTCTCTGATGAGCACATGTGCTTTATAGCAAAAACAAAGCAAACAGACAAACAAAAGAAAACAATAAACCTCAATAGCTTTAATAACGGATTAGATACAGCTGAAGAGAGGATTAGTGACCCAGAAGATAAGATGAAAATATTCCTCTGAAACACTGAATGCAAAAAGGATAGTCTCAAAAGGTAAAGATATGCTGAGAAAAGGAAGCTAAGTACCTGGTCTTTCAAAAACACTATTTAGGAGAAGGACTATGCTAAAAGTCTTTAAATGAAACTCAAAGGCATTTCATTTCCAGGGTGTATTTTATTAAGTATCCCCTTACTTCAGTGAGAAATTGAATGTTAAAAGAAGCCTATGGTCATTATTATAATAAAAGGATAAATATGTTTAAACAAAGATTAATTACATGTGGTTATAAATAAGCTATACTGAGGGTGGCAGGTGGCGTGGTGATTAAAGTCACTGGATTCCTACGTGGGTGACTGCTGTTCAAGTCCCAGACTTGTCAGCTTGATTTCTCCCTTTCCCTTTCTCTCTCTCTCATTCTGGTCAAATTTAAAAAATAATAATAATAACGCATAAAATTAAATAAAGAATTGTTTTAAATAAATAAATAAATAAGCTATAATATTATTGCTTAACACTCAAAAGGTATTAGTGGAAAGTGAAGCCAACTCTTATATATTTTTTAATATTATTTATTAAATGTTCAGAATGATGATTAAAAGAGGGACATCCTGCTTTTTCAAAGTTTTTTTTTCTTGCTTAAGAAAATATAATCCTTGTGTCTACAATACCTACTAGAAGTCAGTATGAATTATTACCAATTACTTCTTTTCAATAGTCAAAATACTACAATATTAATGGTGTTGGATATGCCTTCATTTAGGCCGCTTTATAAATTTTTCATACCCTTCCCTATCCGTCTTCTCATAAAATGAAGTGGGTTAATATTGTTGAAATTGCATGACTAAATAATGTAATTCTGCATAGTTCCCAGATCTTTGGCAAGCTGCTATTTAAAATAGCCCAGGAATCACACTCAATTTCTTCCAAGCAATTAAAGTTCTTTCATAGAGTCAGGTTGTAGAGTGTAATTTAGGAGGAGTTAGGAGGAAAAAAAGACCCAGAAGTTCACAAAGTGTTCCCAGTGTGAAACATTGCATTAATTAATTACTTAATCCCCAGGTATAGATAGGTGATCCTCTTCTTCCCCTGAAGAACAAAAAGGCTGCCCTGTTATTAATTACTGAGAGTTTGAATGTGAGATGAATGAACATAAATGCAAAGATTCTAAGCAATAGGATATTTGGGTCAGATAAGTGATAAATGCGAGGAGTAGGGTGTATTTAACTTACGTACGATGAAATAAAACAGTAACCATATGTATGAGCTTTTTACCCTGCAACTCTGGGCCTTGAGATTGGCATTATGTCCTGGAAGCCTCACTTGGCCAAGCAACTGGGAAATGGGATAAGGTAACTGGAGAGGAAACTGGAGTAGAGCCCGAAGGCAAAATCTCCAAAATAGCAATGAGCAGTGATGGCCCCAGAAGGTAATTGGGCATTTACTCACTCAGTGAACTGAAAAGAACGAAAATTACTTTTCTTATGTGATAGAGCCAGGGTACTAGAAAATCTGATTAAATGGCTCACAATCAAAGGAATGCAATTGGCTAGTTCAACAGAAATTGTTGGAATCAAAAAGAAATATATACTGCTTTTAAGACTCATGACTCAAGACAGAGCTGAAACATTCAAGCTATATACGTTCTATTTTCATTTCTGTAATATGAGTTTAAGACGATGTTCCATCAGAGTTAAGAAATTCTTAAAGGAGCATTCACTCAGTTACAGAAAAGCCATTGGAGAAATTAGTTATCTATGTTCAGGGTATACTAAGGAAAAGTATAGATCCATTCTTTACCCAATTTTCTCCAAAATTTAATGCCCTTTGTAGACCACAGAGCTGGCACTGAGCAGCTTGATTCTTCAGATGCTGCCATCTCCATCTGCTGTGCAACTGAGCCTCTATGACCTACTGGGCTCTGCAGGAAGGCAGTTTCAGAGGTGTCTCCACTCCGGTCTTTACCAATGTCAAGTTTCCCAGATTCTCACCACTGAGTTCTGTTGCAAGGGCTTTGCCAGATTCCCTCATCTGGGAGGGAGATTCTACTTAAGAAGAATTTTTGTCCTTCCTTACACAGAAAGTGCATTTCAGGATTGTGATAATTCAACAATCCTCCTCAATCATGTGGTGTTACTACTGCTTTTCTCTGGAGCTCAATGAGAATATCTCACCCAAATGGGAGTAGAACTTGCAAACGCCTTGGATGGTGTTGTTTTCTTGTGTTGTGTTGTGTTGTGTTGTGTTTCTGTGTGTTGCCTCAGCCTATTGTTTCATATAGTTTGAAGTTCCCATGATTGCAGTTCTGTTTGACTGGGAAAATCTTAGTATGGGGTAACTGGAGAGGCCGTGGATGCAACTTAAGAGCCTGTCAGTGTCTAACCAGCACCCTAGGGAAAAACTGAGCCTGCTTCAGTCAGTTTGGGGTTACTATAGAACACACAGGGTGGGAAGGCAATTCAAGTGTCCACTACTGATAGGTTACTCTCCTTAGTACCTCTGAGGCAGAGCAAAGTCCTCCCAAAATGTCTTGTCAAGTAGAGGGTTCATGAACATTCTTAAAAACTCTGTCTCAGTCATGGAGTCTTCAGTTTAAAAATATTGTCTTTTCCAACCACAGATGGAAACAGTTGACTTTGTGTTAAACAATTATTCTTTTCATCTTTGTATAACAGACTAGCACCCAAACACACCCATAAAGCTGAGAACATAACTAAATATATTAATAGATAAAAATATTCAGAGAGACAGAAAAAATAGACACTAAAAATGAATGCCATGATTAAACCTCATATATAGTATTCCTTTTGTTACAAACTCACTACATAAATATATAATATATTATTATATATTATACCATATATATGTGTGTGTATGTGTATATATATATATATATATATATATATGTGTGTGTGTGTGTGTGTATATAATATCACCTTTCTTGTGTTAATAGCAGACTTAGTAAAGGATGTTTTGTGAAAGGAAGAAGAAGGTATGTGCACTTTGAAAGGGGAGGAAACAGTTACAAGCAAACCTTTGTATTTCCTTACTCATGACAGAATGTGTGTGTGTGTGTGTGTGTGTGTGTGTGTGTGTGTGTGCAAATGAAAAAGAGAGAGCAAAGGAGAGAGATGAGCACCCTTCCTGGGTCTGTCACATCACAATCCCCTTCCTGCAGTCCTACAGCCCATCAGATCTTAGGCACTTGTTTGCGTGCCTAGGATGTTTTAGACTGACCAGATCAGGGATTTAAACCACAATCACAATGGAGCAATCTCTCTTTTCTTGGGCAGTACATTACCACTGAACCACTACAGCAGACCATGACAATCTGGTTTAACATCTTGTTTCGATCACTGCTTGAAAGCTAGCAGGGAGCATGTGCACATTGGAAGGTGGGAGCGATCTGAGGCCACATACTTTCATAAGAAAAGGGAGATGTGAGTCTTAAGAATTCTAAAGTCTAATTTATTTTGAAATTCTGATTATAGTAGAGAAGTTCTTAGGAATACTGCATTTATTGAGTTAGGGTATGAAGGAGAGTATTAAATGAGAAGATTCTGTTTAATTCACTTAATTTTTGTTTCATTGACTTCTTCCCTAGTAATATGAGTGATGGTGGGATCTGAGATTCCAATGTACTTATATAAAGAAATTGATTAGCTCAACTCTAGGTTTAGTGAGATTATGAACAGGCAGCCGAGAGAACATTTTTGTAAAGGAGGACTGGAAATGAGACCCAAACACGTGTCTCTACCAGAATGTGGAGAA
This sequence comes from Tupaia tana, assembly GCA_026018925.1. Taxonomy (NCBI): domain Eukaryota; kingdom Metazoa; phylum Chordata; class Mammalia; order Scandentia; family Tupaiidae; genus Tupaia; species Tupaia tana. The sequence continues at coordinate 154,427,792 of JAKSZU010000003.1, forward strand.
CCTTGAATGAAAGGCACATTCATTGGGCAGTGTCCTCGCCAGAAGGAGAGAAAGGCCCAGGCCAACAATGAGATAGTGGAAAAGGTGATTGCTCAGTGCTCTTTTTAGGTAATGACAGAATCCTAGCTCACACTGGCCTAAGTGCTAGCTCACTGAACAGTATAGGAGATCCAAAATCAGAAGCATTTCTTGCAAAGACAGCTTAGGATACTGGCTCAGGCAAGGACCCCAGAGCCAAACTGCCTGGAATTAAATCCCAGCACTGATACCTACTGGTTGCAGAACTTAGTGTCATGGCTTGGAGTGACTCAGGAGCCACCAACTCAAGAGAAAAAGGGAAAGTTGTTTTTTCTTTGTTTGTTTGTTTGTTTGTTTTTGTTGTTTTTTGTTTGTTTTTCATTTCCGATTTCTTTTTTATTTATTTATTTATTTACATTCCTTCACTGTACATCATTACAGCATACAAAATGAGATTTTCTGTCCAGAGTATACTGTATATTGGCTCAATCAAGCACATCAACATGCATGTTATCGTCAACAAATAATTTTCCATTTCTTGTTTCCTGTATGTTTTGCTTTTTTTCCCATCCTTGATTCCCTATCTCTTACCCTCTGCCATCTCCCACTCTCCTCCCACACTGTCTCTGGTATCTATGTTTGCTTTCTATACTTTCCCCCCACATTTCATTGAGTCACTAAAGATCTTAATTAACCTAAATGTTTTTATAGCAAGCACAGCTGATGTATACATTTCCATGAAGACAAGTCCAACTTTAGGCATAAACCTCAGTGTGTAGAATGACCATACTATAAAGCAGCACCTAGCTGGGGCTATATACCTTACTGCAGTCATCGAATAGATATTTTTAATGCTTTTTTTTTTTTAATTTCAAGGAAAATAGTTTTAGGGTATTTTTGTTTTTTTGTTTTTGTTTTTGTTTTATTCTGAACCTGTTTTTTAAACTTAATTTACATTCATTCCCTAAGCATCGTCACAGCATACAAAATGTGATTTCCCATCCAGAATATACTGCATAGTGGCTTAATCATGCATGTTACTATAAAAAATTTTCCATTTCTAGTTTCTATTATTTTTTTTTAATCCCTATTTCTGGCCCTCTGTCCTTTCCCACCCTCTTCTCACACTATCTCCGGTGTCTACAGTTGTCTTCCATTCCTTTTCCCCCCACTTTGTATTGATCACACAATTTCTTAAATAATATAACTACTTTCAATAGCAAGTTCACTTGGTACTTTCAGGAAAACCAGTTTTAATTTAAATCAAAGCAATGCTAAGGAACTTTTCTTAAAACAAAGCCAGGAAACAGGTTAGGATTCTGTTCAAATAGTAGGTCCATGAACCTATCCATATCTTAAGACAGGACACAAATCCTTATACCCAGACAACAAAGTCTACAAGAAAATCAGCAATGTTTTAGTCAAAAGTCATAAAATTATACTTCACCAATTCAGTCTCATGTACTTTATCTTCTGTTGTGGTTCAATTTTCCCTATTAAATTCTGGGATATAATATTCAACTCCAAACTTGTCCCTATGATTAAGTTGGCCATTTTCTTAGTTTTTGAACTCTTATTTCTGTGTGTCTGTATTTAATTTTCCTGATATTGCTCTCCCTTGAGAACTTCTTGGAGATCTGGTCTGGTGCTGGTAAATTCTTCCAGGTCTTGTTTATCTGAGAATGATCTTGTCTTTCCTTCCCACATGAAAGAGAAAAGGGAAAGTTTATTGCACAAGAGTGTCCAGGGGTCTGAAGTCAGAGATGTCTCAGCCTGCACATCAGGAAATAGTGGGTCTTTTTCTAAGGCAACTGATTAAGCTATTCTGGGAGACTGTAGGTCACATTTTGCATGTACCAGATATGTTGTGGTTTTGTTTTAGGTTGGGCTGTGTGATCCTCTGCTTGTTTTGTGTCTCTGTTTACTGCTCTCTGAATCAGCATTACCTTGTAGTAGCAGTGCAGGGAATATGGGCCTCTGCTAAGGTTGGGTGTGCAGAGTTCCAGCCTCAATTCCTTGTTAAGCCAGGAGTGACACCAGGTGGTGTTCAGAAGAGCTTGACTGAATGTAACCTTACACTTAGAGCAAGGTATTAAACCTTCAGCAAATGAATGAACTTTTTTCCTGCTAATATGATTGTAATAATACTGTAACTATTTCCTTACAGGATGTTTTTGAAAGAATAAGATAAAGTTTATATTCATATACCAGGGCTAACCCCATTGCACAGTGATTAAGTGCTGTGCATTGGAAGCTGGATTTCATATTGCCAACCATAGTTTGAATCCTGACCCAGTAGCTTGAAAATTATGAAGAGCATGTGTGCATGTGTACCCAAAATCTTGAAGGGATAAAGAAATGAATGAAAGGGATTGCAGCACGACCATGCCCCCTTAGTAGGTGCCTTCTTTCTCTCACTTACTTTCTCTCTTTCTCCTTCCTTTCTCTCTCTCTCTCAAGCACACACACACACTGGCAATAAATACATATATTAAATAAAGGAAGAGAAAAAACATAGACCAGTGTATGGGACATTTGCTAAGCTCACAGCAGGGGCTTTCTCATCTGTCCCCTCTGCTTTCTTCTAATTGCCTTCATTCTGGAGAATTCTTCTCATTAGGTAGCCAGCTCTTAGCTCTCATCCTGTCCTCACAGCAACCCCAGAAGAAAGGCAACTTCTTTATCCCAATAGTTACTGTGCTCTACTTAATCTGATTGGCCTGATTTATAAATCACATTCAAGTCCCTGGTGGGATGGGGAGGAAGAATGAACTATTCTGATTTGTTAGGTCTGGGTCAACAGCCCACCGTGCAGCTAGGAGTCAGGCTCTATTCCAAACAAAGGTTGGAGTAATAGCAGAGTGTTTCCTCTAAGAAAAATTCAGGTAGAGGTATCAGAAAAAGGGGAAAAGGCTTCTGGATGGATTAAAAACAACAGATGTATCCCATAGCCCTGAGAAGGAAGAGCTGACATGATGTCACACTGGTTGGGAAGCATTGGGTGAAGAACAAGAAAAGATGTTTAATAATTTCTCAACTAAGCTTCGGTTGTTCTTTTATCAGTGCTCACATTGTCAAAAGTGTCAAGCTAGGAAAGTCCCTTTGAGATGTTCCCATGTTTTTTCTTAAATTAATCATTTCTGCCATTTTAGTGCCTGCAGATGCCAGACATGGTGCCAGATGGTTTTACTTACATGCTCTCTAATTCTCCATCCTAATACAAATTTTGCTATCTTTATTGGAAAGCTGAGTACTTGCCCATCCCCAGAAGTTAGCAGTCAAGATGTAAATCCAAGTCTGTTGGAAAACCATGGTCTTGGTCTTCCTATCATGGGGCGGAGCTCCCCTTTGTGTGTCCTTTTAGTCTACTTTGCTTTGCTCCTGATCAAATGACCTCAGATATCATCAAGCAGGTGCAGGGGACAACTGTTTCCCCAGTGCTTTGAAATCTTTCCATCCATCTATTCTCTACCTCATCCAGATAGTATACTAGGAATAAGGCCCTCTAGAGAGCCCACAGCAGCAGCTTTGTCTTAAACGGCTGTCGTTGTGGCCACCTGCCACCAACATTCTAACATAGTGTCTCTATGACACTCTATGAGGAGTGAGCTCCTCAGCTCCCCTTCCATTGTTCTAGCCTCCCTCTGTCATACCAACCTTGTCTGGGGATTCTCCCTTCACCAGTCCTCTTCATATCCTCATCATTTTTTTTTTATTTTGCCTTCAGTGCATGTTCAATCACCAGAGAGAGACAGTGAAGGACCCTGCTCCCCACTCCATGAGGAAAGATTATGCCACAATCCCTTTTCCTCCATTTCTCCCTCTTTTGGTGATTTGGGGCACATGCGCACACTTGCTTGGAGTGTTTCTCAAGCCTTTAAGTCTGGAACTTGAACTATATGGTCAGCTATATGGAATTCTGCCCTATTAACCTCCACGCCACTGGCTGGCCCAATCCGTAGGTCTGCTAGCACCCACCTCATACAAGAAAATGTCCTAGATTCCTCTAACTAACTGCAGTTTTCCTTCTGTACACTCACATAATTAAGTTGAACCATACAGTTACTCTTTGATTCTAAACATTTTTTTCTATTTACCTAATTATTTATGCAATCTACAGCTAATTATTACCTAATAATGTTCACAAGTATGCATGGAACTATAAGAAATTACATATTATACCGAACCAAGATTTTCTGAGGCTTGCCATTTTTATTTCATGTGCCAAAGTTCCTAACCCAAAGATGAGCCCAGGACTGGTATGCAGTGGATGAAAGGCTTGCTGACTTTTCTGTAATAACATAAACAAGGCTAGTTTCCTTCCTCTTTTGTTTCTCAGACTGTGACTAAATTGGTTGAGGGCAGTAACACCATCCTCCCAGTTCTCTCTTCTTTTCTGTTGCTCTCCACCAGCATAAAAATCAATTAAGGCTCAGTACCGAGTCTTATCTAAAATATTCTGGGGTCATAAAGCAAGGTCCTCTTTTATTGCCTTGTCATTTTTCTATAAAGAAGAAACTAAACCTACTATTAGAAAGAAAATACAATCTACTCTAGAAGTTTTCCCAGCATATATATATATATATATATATATATAATATATATAATCATACATTCTCAGTTTTCAGAGTTACAGTACAACTACAAGAGTCCTAAATTTATGTCTTTGAACAGAAGTACTATTCACATCCCCATCGCCTCCAGTCTTCTCTGTTGCCCTGCTTAATTTACTGTTATTCAATAGCAATTAAAACAATGCTCTCGTCCCAGTCAGTTGCAACTGAAAATCATTACATGCTGACAGCTTCTGGGTGATGATGTGGGGAGCGAGGGTGGCTATAATTTCAAATCCACATCCAGGCGATACTCAATTATGAAACCGAAAGAGCAGGTGACAATCGAACCTGCAACATAGAAGAGGCCGGGATAAAGAATTTAGAACAGGAGATGGGGTGGAGGGATGGAGAGAGGAACAGATTTGAACGGCTGACACTGCCCATGCGGTCTCTCTTCAGTGGAGCTGAAACAGTAATTGATTTTTGGAGCAGTCCATCTAAGTTTGCCCCAAACATTCTAAAGCCTGTCTAAGATTGCTTCATTGTCTATTCACCTGAGAAGAGAAGAGAAGCAGGAGGGATAGGGTGGGAAGGGGAGCAGGGAGGGGTGGCGAGTGACTACAGCAATAGACTCCAATAGTGCTCTGCTCTGATCTGACATTCTGAATAACCCAAGAGTCATCTGGGACTCAAGTCTTTTCTCTCCCCATGATTACACAGACAGAATGCGGACAGCCATGATACAAGTGTGCTAGACTAGGAGGAAGGAATCCTGGGTTTCGGTCCTGCTTCTGATCTTACTTTGCAATGAAAACAGAGGTAAACCCCTTAACCTCTCTCACCCTCAGTTGCCCCATTTGTAAAATTAGGAGATGTGTGGAGGCTGCAAATTCAGATGCTATGAGAGCCAGGAAAGCAGTTCAGGAAATTCAGTGACTCAAGAACATGGGAAGGGCTTTTAAGTATGATGACAGGATGCATATGTGATCTAAAGACTTTCAACAGTCAAATTCAAGTTTTAGAAACAAACAGTATATAACTTCAGGCCTCCAGATTTTGCCTCTAGACTAGATAATCTTTTTTTATTTTTAAGAATTATTTATTTGATTTTATTTATTATCATTTTTCAATTTGACCAGCGAGAGACAGACAGACAGAGAGGGAAAGTGAGAACACAAGCCACCAGATCCAGTACTTGAACCATGGTCGACTGTATGGGAGTCCAGTGCCTCAACCTCCACACCACCTGCTGGCCCCAGACTAGATAATCTTTTAATCCAGTTTTTTTTTTTTTTTTTGCACGGGTACTTTTTCAACATGAACTCCTGGGAGAACAGGATCTCATAGTCTGATCAGCTAGGTTAGTCCTAGTAACTGACAATGTGCCTGGGACGCGGTAGTTACAAACGACCACTTGTAGACTGGCCATTCTCTCCCAACCTCTAGCTTTACAGAGTCGAGTTCTTGTTTTGGTTATTTTTAGGTTGCTCTCTCGTTTGACAGATCTTGATTTTCATTTGTTTAATCACTTTCCTTACCATCCTTCTAGATTGTCCTCTGTGAAGACTTTCTTGAGCTGTGGGAAGCGCAATTGTTTGTAGTTGTATCTGGAATGCTTGAAACAACATCAGCGGCAATAATCCTTCCACAAGCAAAGACAGCACAGCATGGAAGTCAGCATTTACCCAGCAGCCCTGGCGGAAACAGCATCTTCAGCCCTGTTGCAAGTTCTCTGCACCCGCTTTTAAGGAGCAACCCGTGTCTGTATTGCCCCCTCTCTTGCGTGCCTGTGTCTGAATTCCTAGTTCAATAATCCATTCAGATCGATGGTTATTTCTCTTTCTGTCTGCCCTCCCTACAGAGCTGACCCAAACTCTAAGCAGCTTCCAAGTTATTTCAAGACGGCTCTCTAGATCAGCTCCTTCGAGAGGTTTCAGAGCAGAGCAGGAGCTCTTAAAATTGGGCCAGATTCACATCCTAAACAACCCCAGGGAAATTTCTCTTATTTACACTCCAACAACACAAAATGCTCACTTTTGCCCTCACAAGCCTCAAATGCTTGCGAGACTATTGCAATATTCCCTTTCTGTAAAGCCCCAATGGTCTTCTGTGCATTCCATCTCTGAAAATTTAAAGTCCAATCCCAGAAATACAGGGGAAATTCTCTTATGTAGTAGGCGAACAATGAGTATTAGCTACTTTGGAGGTGAATTCTCATGTATTCCTTCTGTGAATGAAAATGTATAATATGTTTGAAATGGGGATTCTCAAAAGAATTTTCTTGTAGCACTTGTCTTCACTTCAGGCCCAGAGCAATAAACAGAGTTGGTTAATGATCTCCTGGAGGAAGAAACATAGTCTTAGGACTGTAGCAGGTTATCCCTCCACCAGGGAGCTTTTCCTGATTGCTGTGCTTGCAAATAACTGAGATGTGTTTTGTGCAATTACATTGTATTTAGTGTGCTGCAAAGAACTTGCAAAACCTGAGAGTGGTGGGTCCCGTTCCTTTTCCTAAATTAAATGAAAACCGATACACATGATGTTTGAGACAGTTTGGGCTGTTAAAGCAAATTACAATACCATAGACTGCGTGGGATTAAATAACAGAAATTTATTCCTTAAAGTTCTGGAGGTTGGGAAGTCCCAGATCAGGGTGTTAGCAACAACAAGCTCTTAGGTCTCTTCTTATAAGGGTACCAATCCTGATGTAAAGGCCCACCCTCATGACATCATTTAACCTAATTACCTCCCAACAGCCCCACTACCTAATACCATCAATACCATCACATTTGCAGATGGGGCATCTATGTGTATATATATATATATATATATATATATATATTTATATATATATATATTTGTGTGTGTAGGAGCTGAGGACAAAAACCATAAAGTCCATAGGAAACGGGAAACATTTTAGGGAAGAAAGATAATGCTGGGATTAATAATCATGGTAATCTTTTGGAGCAGAACAGAGGGGATTTCAACTAAAACACTAGGTGAGCGTTGGGTTTGAATGGAGGGAGACAGGCATTAGTTGAGCAAAAAGGATTTTATTTTCATAGGAAGGTGGTAAGTTTGGCTCTAGGGAAGGACACATGTTGAGAGCAAACAGCAATACAAAAACCAGGGAGAAGGGAATGTATTTAGGATAACTTCAAAGGCCAGGCAAAGCAGTTTAGATCTGCTGTGTTAGGTAAAGACTGATAAAAAAATAAAAATCACAAAAACAGTAGCATCATGATGAGAATCGGTGTTTACCATTGGCAGTGTGACCTGCTTTTGGTACTAGAAACATAGCCATCAAGGTCCTTTTCCTCACCCTTTCTCTACATCTCCATTTTAAAAATTGAGGACACAGGATATTGTGTGATTCCCCACTTTATTGAACTTGGGAAATATTTTTTTTTTCCTTATACCAGGCTGGCATACGAGTGTTCATACTAAAGAAAATAGAATGTTCTCTAGGATTTTTCAGCTTTCTAGGTAATCCCTTCATACCTTGAAATGTGTCAGGTAGCATCTCCTGACCTTGGAATGAGAAGGACTCCTTTCTTACTGAAATACTCATTTATAGTCATTATCACAGTGGTTTTAATTGTCTTTTCATCCCAGTCTCAATATTTCCCTTTACACATGCGGTTAAATATGCTGACCTTTCAAAGTATTGTGAGGAATGAGTGAGATAGGCACATGAATGTAATTTGCCTAATGCAAAAAGCCACACCATTAGGTAGTTTCTAATCTTGTTTCAGAAAACTAAGGTCTCCCTATGTTTTCCTACATGTCTCATATGGCAAGATTTGTAAGAAGACAAACTATAACTGACGCATAGGCTAGTGCTCTCCTACATGACTACAGTGTCAGAGAGTGCACAGAGTCAGGTATGCAATTATACCAGGGGAAGGACAGGCTGGATTCCTCCCAAGCCTATCTGGGGAAATTGACTGGGATGCTAATTGGTTTACTTGGGATGTGACCCCAGGAAATACAGTGGATGAATAAGCAAAGAAAGAAGGAAGGAAGTAAAGGATACATTAATGGGCAGGTCCCCACTGGGGACAATTAGGACTCTTTCCTGATGGGCCCCCATCAGGTATCTGAGTATGTGTACTGATATGAAGAATAGGAAGCTGAGACATTTATCCACTGACTCTAATCTTTTATGTCTGCACAATTGCCCTGGGAGGCAGTCCTTCTGGGCCATGATTACTGACCATTCTCACAGCTCTAGAGGAAAGACCCAGAGATAGACTGACCATGGAGGGGAGGCTGCCCACGTGAACAGACACTGTAGGTGACTTCAGGGTGGACTAAGGGGACTTGAGACATCAGCCTCTGCTACATGAACTATGATGTGTTCAAACAAGCAGCAATGTTATCACAGAAAATAGTGATTCACAAAGTTAGTCAGAGGAAGGTTTGCATAAGTGAGGCCGAGAATAGTATTGAGATTAAAAAACAGCATCTTGACCAGGGAACCCATAAACCACTGACACACGTCTTTCACTTGATCAGGGTTCCACTGGGAACAAGGAAAGAGTAATAAACACTCTTAAAAAGTTATTTAATTTAATTTTTTTGAGAGTTATTTTGATATAGGGCATGTGCACTCACCAGAAAGACACAGAGAGAGACAGAGAGACAGAAAGCGAGAAATCACCCACCAGGCAGGATGGCCATGCTGAAATCCCTTCTCCTCCATTCTCCTCTCAGGATCTTGGGCACGCAGGCACACATGCCCGGTGTGAGTTTAAGCCATCGGGTCCAGGACTTGAAACGCAGTCGACTACATGGGAGCTCAGTGACATAGCCATTACACTAACTTCTGGTCCTTTAATTTTATTTTTTATCATCATTATTTTTCAGGTTGACCAGATAGACAAGGGAGAGAGGGTAGTGAGAAAGCAAGGCACCAGGTCCGGGACATGAGACACGATCAGCCAGGTGGGAGTCCAGAACCTTAAACACCAGGCCACCTGCTGGTCCCAAGAACACTCTTTAATACCTGAAGTATAAATCTGTCAAAAATGAATCTGATCAGCTCAGAGAAAATAATGGCTTAGTAGTAGTTCCTAATTATCACCTAGAATTTATCAATTTGCACAGAGACTTGTGTATATTTCAAATTGTATTAAACCTTTAAACAGACAGCTCTTGGATAACTAGAAATAAGGCAAGAAAAAAATTTAAAAAAAGAAAAAAACAGAATAGTTGTCAAATATTTAATAAAAGTTTCTGAAAGAATAATAAAAAAAAAATATACTTATATTGCCCAGGGCATGAAAACTAAAGTATATGAAAAAGGCCTTGAACCTAGAGGAAAAAAATCTCAGGAACTTTTCACCAAGTCATAGTATCTAAGTCTAGAGTAGTTCATTCCAAGGATAGGCTTCTTAAGGAAGGAGGGAGGGTGACAGACAGACTAGGAGTATGAGGAAAGAAGAGGAGGGGAAGGAAGCCAGATATAACAAAAGAAAGCTCTTAGGGACCAGCAGTTAGCGTAATGGCTATGTCGCTGGACTCCCACGTAGTCAACCGCGGTTCGAGTCCCGGACCCAGTGGCTTAAAACTCACGCTGGGCGCAGGTGCGTGCATGCCCAAGATCCCGAGAGGAGAATGGAGAAAGGGATTGTGGTGTGGCCATCCCCCCTGGGGGGTGATTTCTCGCTTTCTGTCTCTCTGTTTCTTTCTCTCTGTCTGGCAAGCGCACATGCCCTATAGAAAAAACCTCTAAAAAAAAAAAGAAAAAAGAAAAAAGAAAGCGCTTAGAGGGTAGCAACTACATTTTGTGAACATGTCTTGCCCTTAGGAGTATCTACGTCTCACATTTTCAGTATCCAGTTAATTAATTAAATCACTAGGAGATTGATTGAATGTCTAATTAATTAGTTAATTACTTGCTTGACCTAACTATCCATTCAGACAAAATAATCATGGTGACAGTTCTGTCTAGACACTGCCTGGTTCTGTCAAGGTCAATGTCTGGACGTCATCCCAAAGCACATTCCCAGAGCGCAGTGTTCAGAGTTCAGAGTGGCCCTGAAGGTAAGAGGCTCCTCTGGACTTTCCTCCGCTGACACTCACTTTCCTGACTGACGTTAGGTTCAATTCCTGACCACAGTTTCCAAAGGTCGAGTGAAATGACAACACTGGGACAGAACTTTGCAATGACTAATTTTCAGATGTAGCAGGTGGTGGTATCTAAAACCAACTCCAACATGCACACCACATGTGCCCACCCACACTTCCAGTGGGGGCACAACCAAAACACGGAAGCCTGTGTTGAGCCAGAGCATGTGGGAGATCTTGCCTGCTTACTGATCGTACACAGACTTTGAACTCCACTGTAACTCGTGTCTTCTCTCCCCTGACCTTTCTAGTTAGAGAACACTAGTGAATCGAGGGGATTCTTTCTTTGCCAGATCCTTGGACTTCTAGAACTAAAATAACAAGAAAGAGGAAGTGTTACTGTGTGAATATTATTTATGGAGAAGTCTCCCAAGAGGAAATACCTATACTGAAACATTTTAATTTTCCCTTAATATACCAGCAATGTCCAGATTACTAAGAATGTTTGCTTTTGTGAGACCACTCCTCTATTAAGTTTATCTGCAAACCATAACTCCATAACTCTGGCCTGGAATTCCAATATGCAGATTCTTGATAAAATTAGTTGTTCAATTCAGTTAAAACAATGTTTCCAACTATGTTGATAGTTTAAATAGTCCAAACTATCCAATACAAGTGGATTTCTTTAATCCTTATAAATGTTTTGTCTACTTGATACTTGACAGAAAGAGTTAAAGCAGATAAAATTACCATGGTAGTTGAAATAATACTTTTCAGGACAAATAACTTCTTTAAAGAACGTAAAAATTATCATAAAATCACAGAATTATACAACCACAAAGTTGATTCAGTTCCTTTAGGACATGGGTTGGCAGGCAACAGTCACCCTGGCAAACTGACTTACTGCCTGTTTTTCTTTTTTTTCTTTTTTGTTAATAAAGTTTTATTGAATCCACCCACACCCATTTATTTACTATATGTCTATGATGGCTTCCAGGCTTCAGCAGTTGAGAGGGTATTGACAACAGAAACCATATGACTTAGATAGCCTGTAATACTTAGTATCTGGTCCTGTGCAGAAAAAAATTGCCAACACCTGCTCTGGAGCATTATGTAGCTACTAAGCACCTATGAGTACTGAACACTTACAATGAGGCTGGTGCACATGAGGAACTGAAGTTCTAATTGAATGGAGATTTGTTTAGAGTATAAAATTCAGGGCATGGCCCCATAGTGCAGGACTTAGTATAGTTCATAGAGAGTCAGATTCCTCATGGTTTGCCTCAGTTGTGAATCCCATGGGCTTGAAAATAATGCAAGCATATTTGTATGCATGTCCAAAATCCTGGTGGGAAGGAGAAATGGAGGAAAGGGAATTGCAGCATGACCACAACCCATTAGAGGGTTATCTTTCTCACCCTCTGTTTCTCTTGCAAGTGCATGCACCCTATGATCATGAGGGGGAAAAAAAGGAAAAAGTGCACACACAAAAAAACTATAAAATATATACTTACTGTATTAGGGTTCTCCAGAGAAGCATAACAGATAGAAGATCTTAATGTATTACTTATATATACACACATTTACTTGTATATGTACAGAGAGAGAGGAAATGAGAGGGAGACAGAGAAAACAGAGATAGTAAGGAACTGCCCCATGTAGGCACAGATGTGTGGTGTGGGTCTGCAGGCTTGACAGCCAGAACTAACGCAGCTCCAGTCTTACCCCTGGCAGCATGGAGACCCAGAAAAACCAGCCATGCCAACGAAGTCCAAATGCACCTTTGCAGAATTCCTATTGTTTGGGGAGGTCAGAATTTTTGTTCTATTTGGGCCTTTGCCTGATTGGAGGAGGCCAACCCACAATACGGGGCAATCTGCTTTACCCAACGTTGGCTAAATTCAATGATAATCTCATCCCAAAGTGCCCAAGATGTTCACACTTTAAATAGACCACTGCATTTACTTTTTTAAAAAATTTTGCCAGAGGGCACATGTGCCCACTTGAAAGAGACAGAAAGAGAGAGACAGGTAAAAATGAGAAAGCAGTCCCCACAGGGGTCAGTCATGCCACAATCACTTCCCCTTCATCTCTCCCTCCTTTCAGAATTTGGGGCACACATGGACACCTGCTTGGCATGTTGCTCAAGCCACAGAGTCTGGAACACAAACTCTGCATTCAGTCATGTGGGATCCAGTCACCTTAATCATCACACCACGGGCTGTCCCTACAGTTACACAGTTACATTTTTAAAAAGCAAAATTGCCAAGATCTTTACTTTAAAAATAAAATAAAATAGAATAAAATAAAATAAAATAAAATAAAATAAAATAAAATAAAATAAATAAAAGTAGTGGGCCAGCAGATAGCATGGTGTTAAGGTACTGGGTCTCAAATGGCTGACTCCGTGGTCCCATCTGGACCTGGTGGCTTAAGGAACACATGGGTCACCCGTGTATGTGCATCCACAATTCCAAAAGGAGAATAGAGTAGGGATTGTGCAATGGCATGGCCCTTGGGGGAAATTCCTACTCTCTCTCTCTCTTTGTCTCTCTCCACATATGCCCTATGGCAAAAATCTAAAAAAAAAAAATTAATAATTATTTAGAGGTCAGCAGGTAGCATGGTGGTTAAGGCACTGGACTTTTCCACATGCCTGACCATAGTTAAAGTCCCAGACCTGGACAGGGTTGAGGTTGCTTAATTTCTGACTCCCCCTCTCCCCCTTATCTCTCTCTAGCCAAATTAAAATAAATGAATGAACAAATAATATTACATAATTCTTTAAAGAATTATTTATTGGGACCAGCAGTAGCGTAATGGCTATGTTGCTGGACTCCAATGTAGTCAACCGTGATTTGCATCCCAGACCCGGTGGCTTAAAACTCACGCCGGGCGTGTGTGCGTGCGTGCTCAAGATCCCGAGAGGAGAACAGAGGAGAAGGGATTGCAGTGTGGCCATCCCCGCTGGGGGGGTGATTTCTAGCTTTCTGTCTCTCTCTGTCTGTCTGGCGAGCGCACGTGCCCTATAGCAAAAAACTCTCAAAAAATTATTTAATATTATTTATTCATTATTATTTTTAATTTGACTGGAATGAGACAAGAGAGAGGGAAAGTGAGAAAGCAAACCACCAGGTCTGGGACTTGAACCATAGTCAGCCATGTGGAAGAGTTCAGCCATGTGGAAGAGTCCCGCGCCTTAACCAATATGCCACTTGCTGGTCCCTTTAAAAAGATTTTCTTAAAAAAGAAAGAATATAAAATATCTTCTTAATTTTTATATTGACTACATGTAGATATTAACATATTTTGAACATGCTGATTAAATAAAATAAATCATTAGCAGCTTTTTTTCCTCATGTTTTTTAATGTGGCCACTAGAGTATTTTAAATTACTTATATGGCTATTTGTATTATATTCTAGATATTGTTATCCTGTGGAAAATTATTTTATTCAGTCATTTTTTTAGTCAGTTGAAGTGATCTCTATATTCATTTATGTAAGCTTATAGAGACCGAGCATAAGTTACTCAAGGAATGTGACAATAGTTTTCTATAACTTGGTTGCCTTCACTCTTGCTCTTTTTTCTTTCCTTGCATCAGGAAAACAGAAGTTGTCTGAAAAGAGCCATCCTAGAAGCAACTGAGTTAACTTTTTGCTCAGATAATTAAATATATATAATAGTCATCATATTACATACATAATTATATAATGCTCAATTATGTATATTCATAAAATAAAATACATAATTATATGTGATGCTTATAGCTATAGCTAAAGGCATTACATTTTACTAAAAACAGTATTTTTAAGCAGTCTTTTATTTCTTCCAACGCATACCTCATGCCTTTCTTTCATGTACTCACTACAAATATTCTCTAGATCTTTATTTTTACATTTTAAAATCAACTATAGTAATGTCTGTTATGCATAGTAAAATTAATTAGTTATTAATTTTAGTTGTTTGCTATAGGGTGTGTGTACTCACAAGGAGGGACAGAAATGGAAAGCGAAAAAGCACTCCTTGGGGGATGGTCACACTACAATCCCTTCTCCATTCTCCCAGGATTTGGGGCACTCACATATAAGGCCCAGGCTTTTTTCCTTTTTTTTAAAAAAAAGAGAGATTTACTATAAGGCATGTGCTTACAGAAAGGCGTAGAGACTCAAAGCAAGAAGTCAACCCCCAGAGAGGGATGGCCATGCCACAATCCCTTCTCCTCAATTCTCCTTTCAGGGTTTTGGGCACGCACACACACCCAGCCTGAGTTTCAAGTCACTGGGTCCAGGACTTGAACCATGTACAGCCATGTGGGAGTCCGTGACGTAACCATTATGCCATCTGCTGGTCCCCAGCTTTTTTTTTTTTTTTTTTTTTTTTTTGCTATAGGGCACGTGCACTCGCCAGACAGAGAGAGACAGAGAGATAGAAAGTGAGAAATCACCCCCGAGGGGGGATGGCCACGCCACAATCTCTTCTCCTCCATTCTCCTCTTGGGATTTTAGGCACGCATGCACACGCGCCCAGTGTGAATTTGAAGCCACTGGGTCTAGGACGTGAACCGCAGTCGACTACGTGGGAGTCCAGCGACATAGCCATTGCCATTACACCAACTGCTGGTCGCCCCCAGCTTCTTTTTAATGCCACTGGATCTGGGGCTCTAACTAGGGTCTTAGCCATGTCGGATCCAGAGCCTTAACCACCATACCACCTGCTGGCCTAAAATCAATGCGTTCTAAGTGAACAGTTTGATGCACAATGGCCTAAGACTGTATCTAGGTAAGCATTACTCCATCTATACATACATACACACGCATGTGTGTGAGGCGGGAGAATTCTGAAGAGTTTCCCTGGGAGAATAAAAGATTCCCATCGCCTGGTTTTCCATCCGACACTAACCTTGGTACTTCTACGAGAGGCCTTTGCAGCCTAAGTCAATTACTAATCAACCAAGGGAGTGTCTCCTGGATTACCAGGTGGGTCCAATGCTACCACACTGCCTTTAAAAGTGGAAGAGGCAGATTAGAGGCGTGGTCAGAGATTCAAACATGAGGAGGACTCAGCCAGCTTTTGTCTTAAAGATTCAACAAGAGGGACCAGCAGATGGCATACTGGTTATGTCATGTGACTCCCATGTAGTTGACTATGGTTCAGGTTCAGGTCCCAGACCCGGTGGCTTTGAACTCATGCTGGGCAAATATGCATCCAGGTCCAAAATCCTAAGAGGAGAATGGAGGAGAAGGGAGTGTGGCATGGCCATCCCCCTGGAGGGGATGATTTCTCACCTTCTTTCTCAGTCTCTCTGGCGAGCGCATGCACCCTATAGTAAAAACCAATCTCTCAAAAAAAAAAAAAAAAAAAAAAAAAAAGAAAGAAAAAAAAGATTCAACAAATATTCCTCCATTAGAAGAAGCAAGCCAGCCATAAAACAAGGAAAGCTTCTAGAAGCCAAGACTGTACCTTGGCTGACAGCCAGCAAACAAGAATGCCCTCATTTCTATAGTTTCATGGAACTGATTTCTTCTAAAAAACCTTGATCAACTTAGAGCTAGAGTCATTCTCAGAATCTCCAGAAAGCAACACAGCCTGGCAACACCTTGATTTTAGCCATGTGCAATTTGGAACAGATCAGAGTGGTATCTGCATTCATCCATCAAGGTCTGACCTGTGGGAGCCGGGAGATAATAGGTAAGTGTTGTTTTATGCTGCTACGTGTGTGATACCTCATTGTCAACCATTGTGGCAAATTAATTTGTGGGGGATGTCTAGCTCATTAAGCCACATTTAATACAGCCAATGATCAACAGACATGACATAGATCAAGCTCCCAAGAGGAGAATGGAGGAGAAGGGATTGTGGCGTGGCCATCTTCCCTGGGGGATGATTTCTCACTTTCTGTCTCTCTCTCACTCTCTCTGTCTGGCGAGCGCATGCGCCCTATAGCAAAAACGTCTCAAAAAAAACAAAGCAAAACAAAACAAAAACTCGCAGAATGCAACTGTCGAGGCCTTTTGAGTCACTCTGTCTGCTCAGGCCTGCTTCTAACTCTCAGGAGTGTACTTTTATTTTTACTTGATAAACTACCTTTTTCTTACACTAATTATACATATTTAACACAGAATGCTTTTGTCTTTACCTCTTGACGGATGGTAACAATTCCAATTCAGTCTCTGCCTGAGATACTACTGTTAACCTTGTTTCACTCTAAGTTAGTTTTGCTTTGGATAGAATTTCGTATCAGTGACACTATCTAGTATGTACTCTTTAGTACTTGTCTTGGTTGCTTAGAATATTTATCTTGAAATTCATTCGCTTCTTGTATATAGGTAGATCATTTCTTTTTACTAATTTTTTTGCATGATCAATTACATCACAATTTGTGTATCTATTTGCCTGGTGATAAACATTTGGATTCTTTTGAACGAAGCCGCACTAGGCATTCATTCTTTTTGTTGCCATATGGTGATTATTTTGGGGGAAAATATCTAGGAATAAAAGTGCTGTGTCATGTAATTAACTTTTTTTTTTTTTTTGAGAAGTTTTTGCTATAGGGCGTGTGCACTTGCCAGAAAGACAGAGAGAGACAGAGAGACAGAAAGCAAGAAATCACCCCCCAGGGGGGATGACCGTGCCGCAATCCCTTTTCCTCCATTCTCCTCTCAGGTTCTTGGGCACACACACACATGCACCCGGCGTGAGTTTAAGACACAGGGTCCGGGACTCGAACTGCAGTCAGCTACACGGGAGTCCAGCAACATGGCCATTACGCTAACTGGTGGTCCCTATGGTTAACCTTTAAGTAGTTCCCAAACTGCTTTCCACAAAGGCTCTGCCATATCACACTCCTATTGAAAGCCCCACTTGCTTTACATCCTTGCAACACCTAGTAGTATAACTGATCTTAGTTTTAGTTTTAGTTTAGAAAATTATAAATATGGCTTTTATTGAATTTTCCTGATGATTAATGATAAGTGGTGCTTCTTGTGGTCAATGACTTCTCTTACGTGTTCATTAAAAAAAATCTGTTCACAGTTGTTGCCAATTTGCTATGGTTCGTTTGTCTTACTGTCGTGGTGTGAAAGTTTCTAGTATATTCAAAAGATAATTTTTTTTTGTCAGGTATACCTAATGCAAGTATTTTCTTCCATTGTGAATTTTGTTTTCATTTTCTTGATGATAGTCTCGAAAAG
This sequence comes from Tupaia tana, assembly GCA_026018925.1. NCBI lineage: Eukaryota > Metazoa > Chordata > Mammalia > Scandentia > Tupaiidae > Tupaia > Tupaia tana. The sequence goes on from JAKSZU010000003.1 coordinate 154,445,630, forward strand.
AAAATACCAACCACAACAAAAGTATCATTTATCCTTTTGTTGTTTTCGTTACTGTTGGTGCTTTTCATATTTTATAACAGTAGGTGCCTATGTTAAGTTTGCAATGGTTTTCATCCATATGTACGTACAGAGATTGTATAATTTTATCTATTTCAAGTAAATTTTATGATTAGGGTCAGATTAAGTTCAAACTTTTTTTTTCCCGGTGAATGTCCGTTATCCCATTGCCTTTGGTTGAAAAGATTCTGTTCCTATCTAAATAACTTAGTTAAAAATCCATTTACCATCTAGTTGATACTTTTTCTGGATTCTCTGTTTGTCCAAGCGATCTTTGTCTTTAACAATACCACACTTTGTGACTACTATAGCATCATACTAAGTCTTGGAATAAGGTATTTTAAGTTCTACTTTTTTTTCAACTTTGTGTAGATTACTTTGCCTCTATTAGATCCTTTTTAGAGTCAAATTCCAATGCTCACAAAACAAAACCTGCTGATATTTTTATGGAGATTGTGCTGAATGTATAGATCAATCTAGAAAGAGTTGAGATTTTCACCATTTTGGATCTTCCTGTCCATGATTACATTCAGATCTTTAATTGTGTTCCACTATGTTTTAAAGGTTTTTTTCTTTTATATAGGTTTAGCACATTTTTAAAATCCCTAAAATTTATACTTTTTGATGTTTAGGATCATTTCATAAATACTTAGAGCATATAGAAATGTAATATCTTTTGTTTATAAATCATACATCCTTCTAACTTCTTAAACTTACTTATATCTAGTTCTCTTTGGAGATTAGAGTTTTCTATGTACAAAATTGTATCAACCACAAATAGAATGTTTTATTTATTACATCTAAAAATAAATGTATGGCTTTAATTTCTTTGTCTGTTTTATGGTACCAAACTAGGACAGGTAATATAATGTTTAATGGAAAGAATGAAAGGAAATTCCTTGAATTAGTTCCAATTTTAAAGATAAGTATTCAGTTTCTCACTCTCTACTATGATTTTTGCTTTAGGTGTTTTATAGGTACTCTTTACCTGACCGAGGAATTTTTCTTCTATTGCTATGCAAAAAGATTTGCCATAAAATTTTTGTCAAATGTTTATTGAATCATCACAAGGGTTTTTATTCTTTGTTTTATTTTATGATGAATAGCATCCATTGATTTTCCAAGTATTAGTCAAACCTCACATTCTTGAGATAAGTCATGATTTATGATGAGTTTTTCTATTTATATATTACTGAGTTTAATTTGTTGTTAAAGATTTTTGTGTCCATGTTGAAGAGAGATACTGGTTTGCAGTTTTCTGTAGATCCCAGCATCAGTGTAATGCTGACACCTAAAATGAGTTAGAAAGTGTTTTTTTTCCTATTTCTTTCAAGAATGTGTGTAGAATTGGTAATAGTTTATTGTTAAATATTTAAATGTATCAGCGAAGCTTTCTGCATCTAGAATGTTCTTTTTCATTACAAATTAAAAAATTATTTAGATAATATAGCAATATTCTGATTTTTAAACATGTTTTTCTTCCATCAGCTTCAGAAAATTTTGTTTATTAGAAAACTTGTTAATTTTAGCAAATCTTAAATTTATCAATTTATGATGCCATATTATTATATTATTATATTTGTTGATTCCCTTCTTTCATTTCTAATATTAGTGATTAGTGACTTTCTTTATTCTCTTAGTTTTAGTTAGCTTTATCTATTGGTCTTTTCAAATAACCAAATTTTGGTTTTCTTCATTTTTCTACTTATTTGTGTGCTTGTTTAATTTCATTAATTTCTGATTTTATATTCTTTTCACCTGCTTGCCTTGGATTTAAGATTTTCAGTTCCCCCCATTAAGATGAAAATTTAATGATTTAAAATCTTTTTACTTTCCAGATGTATTTACAAATATATATCATCTTGGGTGTACATCTTGAACTGCTTCACACAAATTTTTACATCTTGCATTTCATTAGTATTTGCTAAAAAATTTTTTTGTTATTTTTCCTTTGACCCATAACTTATTTGTAAATGTATATGTTGTTTTATTTCCAAATATTTGGTGATTTTTTTCTAATATCTTCACATTATTTATTTCTAGCTTAATTGGCTTATGATCAGAAAATATACTTTGCTTTATTTTTAAAACTGCATTGAATTCCTCTCTTATGATCTAAAATATAATCTCATTTGATGGACATTCTATGTGTACTAGAGTAAAATAAATATTCTGCACTTGTTTGGTAGAGTGGTATATAAACCTTAATTAGGTCAGGTCGATTGATAGTGTTGGTCAATTCTTCCATGTTATTACTAATTTTCTATCTTTGCATAACAGTTACTGAAACTGTTGAAATATCTTACTATAATTGTGGCTTTATCAATTTCTTTCAGTTCTATCAATTTATTTATTTATTTTTTCCCCATGTATTTTGAAGCTCTATAAGGACATATACATTTAGGGTTACTATTTTTTTTTTCTCCTAATTAATCATTTGTTATTACCAAGTGCTCTTTTTTAAGTCTTGGTTACAGTTTTTTAAATTCTGCTTTTTTTTCTGATGTTACTATAGCCACAGCAGTTTTCTTTTTATTTTGGTTATCTTTCATTACTGTTATATTTACTTGTTTTCTTTTTCCACTGTTTGGGGCTTTATATTTTAAGTGGGTTAATTTTTTTTTTTTTTTTTTTTTTTTCCTTTTTTTCTATAGCCTAGCAATTTTGACTTTTTATTTTGGATAGGTGGATTAGTTATGTTTAATCATTATTATGTTCATGTTTAAGTTTACTGTAATTTGTATTCTATATTTATATCTATTTGTCTCATGTGTTTTTTAAAAATGTTCTCTCTAGCCTTTTTACAAAATTAATTGAACTTTTTAAATTTGTCATTTTGTCTCCTCTATGATCTTATTTGCTATGCCCCTTTAAAACTTTTTAGTGACTTCTCGGGGTTTACAAATTAAACATTTAATATATCACACTCTACTTTTAATATTCAACTCTTCTCACATAATTCAAGAAACTTATTGAGTCCATTCATTTTTCTCATACTTTGCCCTATTAGGGCACATATGTGCTTCTATATCATAAACTCCTCAGTGCATCATTATTTTGGCTGTTAGTAGTCAGTTAATATGTTTACTACTTCTTTTGTTATTTTGGTTTTTTTGGGATAGAGCACATGTGCTCACTGGAGAGAGACAGAAAGAGAAAATGAGAAAGTACCTCCCAGGGTGAGTGGCCATGCCACAATTCTTTCTCCTCCATTCTCTTCTTGGGATTTTGGGCAAGAATGCACACACGCCATTCTCCTCTCAGGATAGTGGGCACACACAGACACATGCTCCAGATCCAGGTTTTGAACCACACATGTGGGATTTAGCCTTCTTAGCCACCATGCCACTGAGTGTCCTACTACTTTTTAAATAATAGAAAAATATTTACTCACAACTATACACCTCTAATGTTTTCTTCCCTTGGAAGGCTCTGAGATTTTACCAATGAACATTTCTTTTAATGTAGAAAAATAAACATTCTTATTGTACAGGGCAGCTGGTGACAATTCAGGTGTTTCTAGTAAATGCCTCGGCAGTTACTAGACTCAATAGGGACTCTGCAGATTTTCAGCACTCTCTGTGCATAGTTGTCTGCAATATCCTGCCCTGCAAAGTCTAGCTGTATCACTCCCTAACTTGAATCTGTGTCCCCACTTCAACAAGATCACTGTGCTCTAATTGGATCATTCTGCCAAGATTCAGGAAGAAACTCCAGGCACAAAGCCAGAGGTCACGTCTTTTTGTTTCCCTTCTCTTGGGGATCATACTCCTGATCTGCCTGTTTTCTAATGTCTGCATTATCTGTTTCTCTTACTTTATCTAGTTTTTCACTTGTTTTCAATAGGTGGGCACGTTCTCTAACAGTTATTCCATCATGGCCCAAAGTGGAAATTTCTATAGATTATTTGCAAATCTCACTTTTCCTGTTCTTTTTATACTAATTATGCTTATGAATTATTTTTGTATATTGTTTGTAAAAGAACAGAATTGTCAATAAGTATGTCTCAAAATTTAATAAGATATGTATATTTTTTCTTTTTAGCTTTAGTGTAGTCCTGCGTTAAAGCATCTATAGAACTCTGGATGGATATGATAGAATTAAGTGATTAAGTGAGAAAGAGAAGAGTAGGTGAGGTCAGAAGCTTTAGCAATTTTTGCACACATAGCTACAAGATGCATATTCTTTGTACTGTAGTTAATGTATTCTGTGCTTATTGATTTGCTTGACCAGTACTTACACAAAGGACATAACAAATACAAAGGCCAGGAAAACAATATATCATGGTGTCATCTATTTATGCAGAGACCCTCAGATGCGGAACTTGTGACAAAGCAGGCATACTGAAAGAGAAATCTTTTGTGTTGAGTATTACACAGCATAGCATTGCAGTGTAGGTTGAGGTGGTGTACTCCTGGAGCAAGTTTAACTCTGTTGTATGACATGCTCTGCATGGGACATTTTTATTTACAGTATCCCATCTTGGAATTTCAAAATGGACTGCCTGAGTATAAACCGAAAGAAAATTAAGCACAGAACAGATATGTATGTAAGAGTAGTTTCCAAAGAGATTTCACAGCAAACTAAGTAAGAGTTAAGTATGGGTATAATCATCAAAAAGTTAATACAATCTATGTCTTAACTAAGTGAAATAAAATATCTACAATAAGGAAGGTATACTACTATTTTTGTCCAGGCCATACCTATATAGTTACATTCCATTTCTGGTACTCTTTTAAAATATGGACATAATTGAAATGAAACATTTTCCAGTGGGAGAGATAAGGAGATGGAGAAGTCCAGAAATTATGTCCTGTGATCTGGGCTAGATTGGGCCATAAGGATTTAACTAGATTTGATAATAATTTCAAGTGCTTCAAAGGGAATTTTATTAAATATGTATTTAATCTTAATTCAGAGCAGAGTCTGAGCACATGGGGAGTAAAAATAAAGAATCAGGCCATCTAGTGAAAGCTCCCTAATAGCATGCACATTGGCTAGCAACTAAGCATTGGCCCCGAGTTTGCATACACCATTCAGTCAAACAAAAGTCATATGAATGACCAGACCCAGCTCCTAGGAGACAATGTCACAATACTTAATTGTGCTCAAGAGTCCCCCTTGAGGAAGTCTTTCACACTGCCTCACTACATCCTAAACAGCTTATGGAAGCATTCATCCAACCAAATGTAGAACTGCCCCTGAAAAAGAGTCTGCTAAATAAGTTTCCCTACCTCATTACATGTTTGATATATTGTCAGTGTCTCTGATAGGTTAGGATCTTAAGGTGTTAGTAGTAATTTCAGCATTCTGCAAGAAACACTAGGTTGTGGGAAAAGTCATGATGCATTTTTGCATTGAAAAAATCTGTCACAACTTTTCCAACAATCCAATAGTTGGAAAAATTAGAAGCATGTTGCTTAAAATGTTAGTTACCCAATCAGTAAATTTATTATAACATTTTTTCAAATATTGTAAGAGTTTCTCTTTGAAGATTGGAGTAGAATTCTCGTAAGTAACCCTAAAAATTAAAACTAGGATGACGATGTATATAATCCAAAAGATAAATTTTTACTTCCCATCAAACTCCAATTGTAAAATCCAGGTGTTAGAGAATCTGCAAGTCCAGAAGAACACATGGATTTTCCTTTTCTCTCTGAGAGCAGAGATAACTTCTGTGATCCTAAAATGTGTGGGGATTTCTGCCCACCAGGAAGTAAGCAAGCAAATCTGCAGTGGACACTAGCTGGGCATCCTCTAATCCAGCTCAGTCCTGGTGCAGTCTACCTGAAGGATATTAAACCCCACAAGTCTATCAGTCCCTAAGTCCAGACCTCAAGAAATTTTGACCCAGTACAATTTGGGGTTTCTACCTACTCCCCTCTGTAACTTAGATTCATTTGCAAGAATGGCCCACAGAAATGGAAAATGTGGTTATTAGAAAAAGACCAGAGATGAAGAGATGACTAAGGCAAGCATGAGGGGAGAGGCAGGGAGCTTGCATGCCCTCTCTGGGCTTAGCATCCTCCAGGAACCTCTAAGTGTTCAGCTTTCTGGAAGCTCTCCAAACTCTGTCCTTTTGAGTCTTTATGAAAACTTTATTGCATAGCAGTAAGATGCTAAGAGACTGTGTAGGGAAACTTAACAAGACTTGTCTATTCAAATTCTTGACCTCTCTATTGGGCAATCCCCTTGGGTATGGGGCAGGACCCTTCTGGAAGGAAGGTCATGGCGGTGGGGGAAGATTGGAGTTTCTATGACCCACCTTGTGGTATGTGAAGGAGGGACTGTCTTTCACCTTTATCTCTCTGAAGTTATTCCGAAGCTGCTTCAGGAGCCAAGGAATAAAGTTCAAATACTTATAAGCCAGAAATTATGTCTGAAAACCGTACAATAATTACAATAAGATTTCCAAATCATTTCAACCGATGAAACTAGTTATGATTTACAACCATTCTACCTGAGAAATCTTGATCTCTAATATCATGTTTAATATATTTTTGTTATTGTAAAGTTAGAAAGTTGACTTAAATAATTTATTTTCAAAAATAGCTTAACAAAAGTTGCTTAACCAGATTGTACATGTGACAACACTAGAAAATGCACATTCCTGAAAAGTTACTGAATAAACACAACCCCAAAAACAAGTTGCCCTTGAGAAATGACTTCCTAAGATGGTGACTCGTCACCAGCCCTTTTGCTCCTTTTTACTTCCTGGCTCTTCTCCCTCCTCAGGACATTTGGCAGGACTTTTTCATGGTCTTGTCCTGAGTCTGTGCCTTAATACCTAACAAGGGGATAATAAAACTTAGGTGACATCTGGAAAGATTGTACACCCATAGTACTCAACCAGTGAGGAAATAGGGGAGGGACTTGCTCACTAGGGAATAAAATGCTTGCTGTAACTGACTTGGGCGTGCCTGCCTATCCAACACCCCATCTTGCAAGAAGGTCATTAAATCTCGCTTCCCCATCCCTCATGTCTTTATGTCCATTCTTTGACATTGGACAGGTGAGTGTGTTTTTCAGAATATGGGGGTTCTTCAGGAATCTTTGTGACTGTGGGACTGTGACCCTGATAGAGGGGGAGAACCATCCCACCTGATTTCCGAAGACTGTTATTCTCAGGATGGTAAAAGTGACACTAGAGAAAGCAAGCAGACACTTCCGCAACCAGGCAACCTTGTGTATGACCCAAGGTAGGAAACTGGATCATAAGTGCAGCCTCCTTGGTTGGGTGTTTTCAAAGGTCATGTATGTGTGACTGACACACACTGTATCCTAGATACAAGGTGAGTGCCCTCAGAACCTCCTAAGGAGACCTCCAAAATGTGTTTCCTTAGTGAAGTCCCCATGGAGCAAGGAGCGATCGGAATTGTGAATGTCCCCCTCATCAGTACCAAAGTTAGAGATTTTAAGAAATGAAATCATTATTAGAAGACTCCCTCAGTCTGGCAGACAAACTCAACCAATTCTTAGGACCCAGCTATTACACTTACACTTGGGTCAAGGTGATCTCTACAATGAACATCCTTTTCTTTTTTCTTTTTTTTTTTTTAAGGGAGAGAGATTTTTGCCATAGGGTACATGGGTACATGTACTTGCCAGAGAGACTGAGAGGGGAAGAAAGATAGAAAGATAGAAAGTGAGAAATCACCTCTAGGGGGATGGCCACACCCCAGTCCCTTCTCTAGTCTCTTCTTGCGATCTTGGGCACACATGCACATGTGCCTGGTGTGAATTTTAAGCCACCTGTTCCAGAACTCGAACCATGGTCAACTAGGTGGGAGTCCAACAGCATAACTATTATGCCAGTTACTGGTCCCAACAATAAAATCCCCTTTATAGGCAAAGAAAGAGGAATGATTAAGAGGGCAGCTATGTCCGTCTGAGGGAGACAACACTCCCCTGGACAAGTGGACCCCAAATGGAACAATCATGATCCCAGAGACAGAGACCAAAAGTGAGACTTCAGAGAGTTAGTAATCAAAGGAATTAAGGCATATAACCTGAGCTCACATTTTCCAAGTCCTTTGAGATTCAACAAGAAAAAGAGGAATCTCTCTCTGGCTTTTTGCAGAGGCTCAGGGACCAAATGAGGAAATACACGTTGTTAATCCCGGAAGACACATAAAACAGGGTCTCATCAAATTTCATTTCGTAACTAAAAGCTGCCCTGATATTACTAAGTTATAAAAATGAGGCAGTTAAAACGAAAAACCAATTAAAGAACTACTCAGGGAGATCCAAAAGGTGTTTGTGAAGAGGGAGGAAGAGAGGCAGAAACAAAAAGCAAAGATCATGGGACCAGCAGTTAGCGTAATGGCTATGTCACTGGACTCCCATGTAGTCGACCGCGGTTCGAGTCCCGGACCCGGTGGCTTAAACTCACACCGGGCGTGTGTGTGTGCATGCCCAAGTTCCTGAGAGGAGAATGGAGGAGAAGGGATTGCGGCGTGGCCATCTCCCCCTGAGGGGTGATTTCTTGCTTTCTATCTCTCTGTCTCTCTCTGTCTGGCGAGCGCACATGCCCTCTAGCAAAAACCTCTTAAAAACAACAACAAAGATCATGATATCCACAGGAACAAAAAATGAGTTAGGAAAGAATCTTGACTCAAACCCTCCTCAGTGGGAACAAAAGAACTCTAGATTTCAGTCAAGGAACTAAAGGAACCCCCATGGAGAAAAATCCTAGGCTAGCAGCAGGTGCTAAAACCATGGAAAACCTGGCCATTTTAAAACAGATTGCCCTGGGGGCCAGTAGATGGAATAATGGTTACATCTCTGGATTCCCATGTAGTCAACCACAGTTCATGTCCCTGACCCGGTGGCTTAAAACTCATGCCTGGTGCATGTGCTTGCATGCCCAAGATCCTGAGAGGACAATGGAAGAGAAGGGAGTACAACTTGGCCATCTCCCTGCAGGGTGATTTCTCACTTACTGTCTCTCCATCTCTCTCTGTTTCTCTGGCGAGCATACCTGTCCTATAGCAAAAATCTTTCTTTAAAAAAAAAGAAATTGCCCAGAATAAGGAAGAATAATTGATCTTCCTTATGACTTTTGACGAGGATTAAGGCAGTCAGGGGCTCCTTTTGGCAGGTTCCCACCAGGAGTTCCCACCTGGAACTCCTTGATAAACTTATAGGTAGGGCCTAAGAAAGAAGTGATAACATTTCTAATTGACAGAGGAGCAGCTGCTCCTCCCTAATTTTCCAGCAGCAGGGCACAGAATTATCCAAAGAAAAACTGCTAGTATCAGGGACTAAAGGGGAAGGATTCCAAATATCTGTTTTTAACACTATGAAGATTAAATTTGAATGGAAACTGTAGAGGGGTCATTTTTATATGTACCTGAAGCAGGAATTACTCTCCTAAGACAGGACTTAACCATAAAACTCAATCTATGACTGAGGATAAAGGAGGGACAAATTAGAGTAGTAATGGCTCACCTAACAGAGAAAGGAGAGAAAAATGGACCTTCTCATATGGACCAAAGAGGGTAACAGGGGAGCACTAAAAATAACCCCAACAGATATAAAGTTAAAGAAACCAGATGTGATCATTTGTAGAAGGCAGTATCTCATTCCTACCAAGGGCAAGAAGAGGCTCTAGCCAGTTACTGAGGACTTCATTAAGGACAACTTGCTGGAACCTTTTATACAAGTACCATCGTATAAATTGTCACCATACAATACCCTTATCTTCTCAATGAGGAAATCAAATAGGGTGGGTCTCACAGATTAGTTAAGATTGTGGAACTATCAATTGAATTGTCCAAGCCTGGCATCCTGTGGTCCCTTATCCTTACACCTTTCTCAGTAAAATTCCTTATGAACATGACTGGTTTAGCGTGGTAGACTCAAAGGATGCACTCTGGGCATATGCCCCCTAGATCCTGAGATTAAAGATCTCTTTGCCTTTAAATGGAAAAATCCTGCAAACTGAAAATAATTTGTCAGCAGATCTAAAATGAGAAAATGAATGACTATATTACAAAAGGGAAGCCATTGGAGTCCACAAGCTATATGTGAAGTCCTATTGAAAACCTATGGAGGCATAGGTCTACACCATTGCTAAGTGATTGTAAAAGCTGTATAACTTGCCAATAAATAAATAAATAAATAAATACATTTTAAAGAGATGATTTGAGAACCAATACCAGGAGGGACACTTCCCTCCCTCACCCGCCAAGGTTAAGACCATTCCAGAATATCCAGGTAGATTTCACATAAATACCTAAATGGGAAAACTGAAATACCTGCTAGTAATTGTAGACCACCTCACCGGGTAGGTAGAAGCCTTTGCGTTCATAGTGGCTACAGTGAACCCTGTTACAAAGGTAGTTCTAGAACAGATTGTACCCAGTTTGGTTTAGTGGAAAATGTAGACTCAGATAATGGGAGTCATTTTACCTCTCAGGTGCTACAGGGAATAATGAGAAACTTACAGATTCAGTGGGATTTTCATATCCCTTGGCATCCTCCTTCATCGGGAAAAATAAAAAGAAATCAAACATGTAAAAAACAACAAGAATAAAAGAACATATTACTAAACTGATGTTAGAAACCAAAATATCCTAGACAAAATGTCTCCCAATTGTACTTCTTGAGAGTTAGAACAGGCCCTCAGAAAGACATGAGCTTATCTCCTTGTGAATTAGTGTATGGGCTCCCATACTTAGGTAGAACTAAAAACCTTCCCACAATGGAAACCAAAGATCGATTTTGTAGAAACTACATACTGGCCATATCCTCTACTTTGTCTTCCTTCAGGTTAACAGGGCTTCTTGCTGAGACTCTGCCTCTTGAATTCACTGTCCATCATTTCCATCCCGGTGACTGGTACTAATCAAGACCTGGAAGAACAAATTTCGGCTGAGTTGGGAAGGTCCCTACCAGGTGCTCCTCACTACCGAGAGTGCTGTACAAACTTCAGAAAAGGTGCACTCACTATACCAAGGTCAAGGGACCAGGGACCTCACAGACAGAAACTGAAGATCCCGGGATGTGTGCAGGTCCCCGGGGGAATCTCAAAGGGTAACTTTAAGTCCCATAGGAAAGGTGGGCTGGATCTAACATGGGTTACAAATGGAACGAGAGGTAGGCGAGGATCCTACCAAGGAACACGCAGAGATCCTGTCTAGTTGATGATAAATATGACAAAAACCTCAAGACCCCAAGCCATCCAATTTGGCACATGCCATCCAATTTGGCACATGCCATCCAATTTGGCACATGTTCGGTGCTGTCCTGTGGTGGTGACTTAGAAAATCAGAGGCGACTTTCACAGTCAGATAAATACCTTTGTCCAGATTCCAGAGAGTAATACAGTCACTCCAGACTGACCCCAAGAGGGTGACTAATTAAAGTAATAGATTTGAGTCAGACTTTGGAGATTAAGACAAAATATGCGATTGTGTCCTGCACTCCTTCCTCTGCCAGGGAGGTATCAGAAAAAGCTAGCTGGGAAAGAAGGATTAAATAATATCTACAATGTTATGTAATATAATATGAAATATTTATTTTAATAAAAAATGACTTGCCATGTAAAGAACTTGGAGGATCTCAAATAGAATGGAGAAGAGGAAAAGGAAAACCCCCCATCAAAAAAAAAAAAAAGCTTATAGTGTTGAAAGGGCAGACATATCAAATTATTTGACAAGATTATAGGGCTGCCATGGGGGGAGGAAAAAGAAGCAACTATTAAAAAGCAATTAAAGCCAGTTTAACAAATGGAAATTTGGAGTCTCCCACGTGGTCAACTGCAGTTCAAGTCCCAGACGCAGTGGCTTGCTTTCTCACTTTCTCTCTCTCCCTTTCTCTCTCTGATCAAACTCGAAAATAATAATAATAAATAAAGCTAAATAAAATTTATTTTTTAAAAAAAGAAGAGCCAAACTAAAATTTTAGAACGGAAGAAATACAATAACCCAAATTAGAAGCTCAGAAAATGGACTAAACAGCAGAATAAAGGGACTAAAAAGATCAATTAGATGTAAAAGTAGAATAATAAAAGTCATACAACTGTGCAACAAAGTGGACTTAACAAAAATAAAGTATCAGGCATGTGGGGACTATTACAAAAGATTTAATATTTATGTCATCATAGTACCAGAAAGGGAGAAGAAAAGGATGGGACTAAAAAAAAAATGCAAAGAGATAATGGCTAAAAATTTTCTAAAATTGCCAGAATACATAAGCCTATAGATTTAAGGAACCAGGCAACTTAAAATTAGAATAAAAATAAATCATTATCTAGATATATCATAATAAAAGTTCTGAAAACTAAGACAAAGGAAAAATTTTTTAAATCAGCTGGAGAAAAAAAAAATGTAACACCTTCCTTTCCAGGGAAAAACAATTCATATGACAAATAAATTAGAAACCTGGGGTTCGGGAACCAGCAGTTAGCGTAATGGCTATGTCGCTGGACTCCCACATAGTCGAATGCGGTTCGTGTCCTGGACCCGGTGGCTTAAAACTCACGCCGGGCGCATGTGCATGTGTGCCCAAGATCCCGAGAGGAGAATGGAGGAGAAGGGATTGCGGCATGACCATCCCCCCTGGGGGGTGATTTCTCACTTTCTGTCTCTATGTTTCTCTCTGTCTGTCTGGCGAGCGCACGCGCCCTAAAGCAAAAAAATCTCTCAAAAAAAAAAAAAAAAAAAAGAAACCTGGGGTTCAAAAGAGAATGAAATAATGTTTGTTTTTCAAGCATTGAAAGAAAAAAACTGTCCACCCCAAATCTTATATCCAGCCAAAATATCTTTTGAGAATGAAAGAGAAATCAGCTTATTCTCAGATGAAAGAAATCCAACAGAATTTTTCATCAGCATGCCTACCCTGAAAGAATGGTTAAAGTTCTTGATGTGAAAAGATTTTAAATAAAATGGTGAGTCTTGGAACATCAGGGAAAAGTAATGAACCCAGAAGTAGAATAAATAATATTAGCAGGTTTATTGTTTTCTGTTGGTTTTCTAAATTGTGTTGAATTTATAGCACTGACATGATTCTAAATATATAAAAAAAGAAATATTTAAAGTATCAAAAGAGGTAAAGGGTCATAAAAGTGGCAGTGCTTTTCCTCAAATTGCACCATTAGCCTGTAAAAAGTTACATATATAATGTAATACAAGATCAACCACTAAAGCAGCATACAACGAGGCCCAAAAACAATATAAACAGTTACATTTTTAATGTTTTGAGACACTTCCATACTGTTTCCTTAGTGGTAGTAAAAATGACATTCTCACTGCAGTGTGTAAGGATTATGTTTTCTTGACATCCCCACCCTACTTTCTTTCTCCTGTCTGTGAGCATAGCCATATAGCAGGTATGAGATGTTTCTTCACTGCAGTATTGATTTTCATTTCCCTGATAATTCTCTGATGTTGAACACCTTTTCATATACTAGGTTGACAATTTTGATGTATTCTTTGGAAAGATGTACTCATATTTTTGCCCATTTTCAGATCAGATTATTTGTTTGATTATCTAGTTGCTTATTAGTGTTCTGATTTTGAGGTTTTGCTATTGAGTTATTGAGGTCCTTTGTGTTTTGACTATCAGCCCGTTATCAGATAAATGGTTTGCAGATATGTCTCCAGATTTGTAGGCTACCTTTTCATTTTGTTGATTGTTTCCTTAGCTGTGCAAAAGCCTTTTAATCTGATGTCATTCCATTAATTTATTTTTACTTTTGGTATGATAGCCATAAAAAAATCATTGTTGAGGCAATGTCAAGGATATTTTCCATCTAGGAGTTTTATGGTTTAAATTCTATTGTTTAAGTCTTTAATATATTTGAGATTTTTGTATATGCATGTGTTCAGTTTGAAATTAGTGTCCAATTATATTCTTTTGCATGTGAACATTCAGTTTTCAAAGCACCATTTATTGAAGGGACTATCCATCTTGGTGACCTTATTGAAACTTGTGAGTCAGAAATCCATCAAATAGGTGTATACTCAAAGGACATGAAATCAGCACTTTACAGAAGGACCTATATTCCCACGTTTACTACAGTATCATTCACAGTAGCCAAGGTATGGAAACAACTTAAGTGTCCACCCACAATGAATGTATATAAAGAAATTGTAGTGTGATACACATACATACATAACACACACACACACACACCATATTATTCAGGCTAGAAAGGTACATACTGCCATTTGCAACAACATGTATAAATATGGGAGACATTATGCTAAGTAAAATAAGTCAGGCATAAAAAGACAATAATGCACGTATATGTGGAATCATAAAAAAAAAAAGTCAAATACACAGTAACAAAGAATAGGATGGTAGTTTCCAGGCATAGGAAGAGGGAGGAAATAGGAACATATAGATAAAAGATTATAAATTTACAAGTAAGCAGGATGGATGAGTCTAGAGATTTAATGAATAGTGTGATTAGAGCTAATAATTTTGTATTGCATACTGAAAGTTTTATTGGAGAGTGAATTTTAGGTGCTCTTACCACACACACACACACAAACATACACACACACACACATGATAAATGTAACTATACAAAGTGGTAGAAATGTTACTTTGCTTGGCTAGTAATTATTTCCATATATTAGGTATGTATATTTATCCAAATAAGTTCTATCGGGGCCAATAGGGGGTGTGGAGGTTAAGGACCTGGATCTCCAGCTGGACATTTGAGTCTCTGACTGGGCAGCTTGAAAATCACACCAGGTGCGTGTGCATGCGTATCCAAAATCCTGGGAGGAGAATGGAAGAGAAGTTGTGGCCACCCCCTTGGCGGGTGATTCTTTGCTTTTCCTTTCTCTTTCTGTCTTTTGGTGAGTGCATGAGCACTATAGTAAAAAATAAATAAATAAATAAATAAATAAATCTATATCTTTAATGTATACAGTAAAAACAGTCACATTTCTTTTTAAAGAAAAAATAAAAAGCACAAATGCTGGGTAAATCAAAAGGTAATTCTAGAAAATTTTGAAGTATCTTAGAAGAAAGGCGAAAAATAAAATATCAATAAGTAAATAAGGTCAGATTTTATGCCATAATGTATCAGTAATTAAATTATAAGCGGTCTAAATATACCAAATTAAAAAATGAAAAACAACAGAGGATTTTAAAAACTAGCTATATGCTTTCTATAAAAAAGTTATTTAAAAATGATTAAGGCAGATGGGAAGGTAAAGGATAGAAAATAAAACATGCAAACATTAATAAAAGGAAACTAGGAGAAGATATATGAATACAAGATAAATTAAAAATCAAAAAAAAAAAATCATTAGAGAAAAAAAAAGGAAATTAAATAATGACTGAAAGTCTATAAATTAAGGACACCAAAAAGTCTTCACACAGCAAAGCACTAGGAAAAAATTCTTTGACACAAGCATTCCCTTAGAAAGGCCTAATCACGTACATAAAGCTTGGCTGGTTGTACTCCAAATAAAAAATTTAAAAAAAGATCTCTCTCTTAAGAATATACAGTTATCATAAATGAGATGTACTAAGCAGTAGAGCTATAAAATGCATAAACCAGAAACTAATTGAATAAAAGATAGACAAACTCACAATCATGGTTGGAGATATTAACAGTACTCCAAAACAACTCATAGAACAGGAAAATGGAAAATTAGGAAAGATAGAGAACTCAATAATACCATCAACCAACAGGACATAATGTGCATTAATAGAACACTCAACCCTCAACCCCAAAATGTATGTGTGTGTGTGTGTGTATATATATTATATTATATATATATATATATATATATATATTATTTTCAAATGACTACAGACACATATCAAGATAGATCATATTTTGAGTCATAAAATAAACTTCAATAAATATAATATTTGAAAGCCTATAGGGTGTGCTCTTCAATCACAATGGGATCAAACCAGAAATTAATATTAAAAAGATAACAGGGAAATCCCCAAATACTTCCAAACTAAATAGTACACTATTAAATAATCTATAGATCAAGAAGGAAAATCTTTAAAGTTAAATTGAAATAAATAAAAACTAAAATACCATATAACTCAGTTTGTATGATAAAACTAAAGCTAAAATAAGAGGAAAGTTTATAGCACTAAATTTATTTATTAGAATAGAGAAAAAGTATTACATCAATAATCTAGGATTTCACCTCAAGAACCTAGAAAATAGAAAAGCAAGGAAAAAAATTCAATGCAGAAGAAATAACCAACATAAAAGCAGAAATCAATAAAATAATACCATAAGTTATAGAAAAATAAGTTAAACAGCTAATTCCTTAAAAAGATCAATAATTTCAAATCCTCTAAGAAGAATGACAAAGTGGAAGATTAAAAACTACTAATATCAGCAATGAAATACTCTGTTAAGACATCAAGTGGATAATAGGGGAATAATATAGGCAGTTGTACATAAATTTATTTGACAACTTAGATAAAATGACCTACTGGAAAAATACAAACTACTACAACTCATATGAAATTGATAATTTACATAGACCTGAGCTATGAAGAAAATTAAATGAAAAATTTTAAACTCTAAAATTTCCAGGCCAGATGGAGTCTGTATAGAAAACCACCAAATGATTAAAGTAATATAAACACCAGTTTTAAATAATAATCTTTTCTAGAAAATAGAGGAAAGAATACTTTCCATTTTATATTATGAATCTAGTGTAACTTTGATATCAAAGAAAAAAATTAAAATAATAATAATAGTAAAAGACAACTAAAGACCAATATTACCCCTAATTATTGGGACAAAAATTTTTTCTTTTTCTTTTTGCAGAGGTTTTTGCTATAGGGCACTTGCGCTTACCAGAAACACAGAGAGAGACAGAGAGACAGAAAGTGAGAAATCGCCCCCCAGAAGGGATGGCCACGACACAATGCCTTCTCCTCCATTCTCCTCTCAGGACCTTGAGCATGCATGCACACACACCCGGCATGAGTTTAAGTCACTGGGTCCGGGACTCAAACCGTGGTCGACTACATGGGAATCCAGTGACGTAGTTATTATGCCAACTGCTGGTCCCTGGGCAAAAATTCTTAATAAAATATTAGTAAATAGGATTCAGCAATATCAAATAATTTAAAACATGACCAAGTAATGTTTTGTTCAGGGTGCCAAGCTACCTAAAAGTTCAAAATCAATCTATACAAATTACCATATTTCAAGCTATGGAAATATTACATGATTCATCAGTGAATGCAGAAGAAGCCTTTAACATAATCTTCATTTGTAATAAAAACTCCACAAAGTAGAATCAGAGGGGAGTTTACCTTGGTAAAGAGTAATGATAAGCACACAGCAAAGCACTAGAAAAAATTCTTTGACACAAGCATTCCCCTAGAAAGGCCTAATCACATACATAAAGCTTGGTTGGTTGTACTACAAACAAAAAATTTATTGGCCCACCCTCATTCAGTAGCACAGGAAGCAGGGACGCTGCTATGCAATGCTGGTGACAGTGTGAGAGGGTCTGGATTCCTGACTTGAGTCTACCTCAACCTGTCAGGACTAGGGAGAGGATCACAGAGACCCTGCCAAGGATGCCTGTCTCTTTGTCTCAATCTCAAATAAACTTTAAAAAAATAATACCGACCTTCCGAATCTCCACGCATCCCCACCGTTTCTCCTCCTTGGACCCCAGGTTGGTTGTCTGGGACTTTAAGGCGAACTCCCACCCCACCCCACCTGCAATCCGGATCGAGCCGGCCAGCAGTTCCGGGCACCAGGCGGACTGAGGCTGCAGGCCCGACCTTTCCGAATCTCCACGCATCCCCACCGTTTCTCCTCCTTGGACCCCAGGTTGGTTGTCTGGGACTTTAAGGCGAACTCCCACCCCACCCCACCTGCAATCCGGATCGAGCCGGCCAGCAGTTCCGGGCACCAGGCGGACTGAGGCTGCAGGCCCGACCTTTCCGAATCTCCACGCATCCCCACCGTTTCTCCTCCTTAGACCCCAGGTTGGTTGTCTGGGACTTTAAGGCGAACTCCCACCCCACCCCACCCGCAATCCGGATCGAGCTGGCCAGCAGTTCCGGGCACCAGGCGGACTCAGGCTCCAGACCTGACCAACCTGGTCCTGTCACGCATCTTCTGACACTTTCCCACTAGCCTTTGGACTCTGAATTCTGGTGATTTGAATAGCACGCGGCGCGCTTGCGCGCCGCGCGATTTCCTTTTTTCAGTTTGTTTTTCTTTGCTCTTGGGGTGTTGCTTATTCAGTCAATTGTAGGCTCACCTGTCCTTAGAGACAGTGAGGACTTTGGGCCATCCAGGGTAGTGGCAACAGTTAATGGTAATTGTGAGCAACAGGTAAGCCAACCATAAGGGAAATCATCAATTTTCTAAGCCTGCACAACTATTAACAATCAGTTAGGAAGAAACATATAGAATACCTAATGACTAAGAACAATCGCAGAGGCTCCAGAAATATGAGCAACCAACAAAAGGCCTCTCCCTCAAGGGAAATCATCAAGCCTACATCACCCACAGTTAATACAATGGACGTCGTGGACATGTCTGATAAGGAATTCAGATTATTTGTAGTGACCAAACTAACTGAGATGGAAGAGAAAAGAGACAAGGAGCTCCAGGAGATGAGGAAGTCCTTCAATGACTTGAAAGAAGAAATGGATACCTTAAACAAGAACCAGATGGAACTTCTAGGAATGAAGAATGTGATACAGGAAATCAAAACCTCCCTTGAAAGTATTAAAAGTAGGTTAGACCAGGCAGAAGATCGAATATCTAACGTAGAAGACAAAACTTCTGACCTAGAAAAAAGCATCAAGAAGATTGAGAAAAAATGAGGATAATATACGAGGAATACTGGATACTATCAAGCGCCCCAACATCCGGATAATAGGTATTCCAGAAGAGGAAGAAAATAATAAGGGCCTAGATAATTTATTCCATGAGATCCTGGAAGAAAACTTTCCAAATCTAGAAAGGCACTCAAATATCCAGACCCAGGAAATACATAGGACCCCGGGTAGAATCAACCCAAGAAGATCCTCTCCAAGGCACATTATAGCCAGACTGGCAAAAACAACAGACAAAGACAAGATACTAAAGTTGGCAAGAGGGAAACGCCAGGTTACTTACAAAGGTCACCCCATCAGGCTAACATCGGATCTTTCGGCGGAAACAATGCAAGAAAGGAAAGAATGGGGAAGCATAGTAAAAGTGTTGAGTGAAAAACAATTTCAACCAAGAATATTATACCCGGCAAAATTATCTTTCATATGGGGAAAAAAAGATAAAAACATTCTCAAATAAACAAAATTTGAAGGAATTTACCAACTCCAGACCAGCTCTTCAAGAGGTTCTGAAGGGAGTATTATACCAGGAAAACTAAAAAATCAGAGACAGTTATACGAGAACAAAGAGCAACCAAGAAAATGGCTCACTTAATGATAGGATCAGGTACGGAAATATCGATAATTACATTGAATGTCAATGGATTAAATTCTCCAGTAAAGAGACATAGACTGGCTGACTGGATAAGAAAACAGAAACCCTCTATCTGTTGCCTACAAGAAACTCACCTTATGGATAAAGACATACATAGACTAAAAGTCAAGGGCTGGAAAAAGATACTCCATGCAAATGGAAATCGAAAAAAGGCTGGAGTAGCGATATTGATCTCAGACAAAATAGATTTCAAGACAAAGACTGTAAGAAGAGACAAAGAAGGGCATTATATAATAGTAAATGGGGTAATCCAGCAAGAAGACATAACCCTTATAAATATCTATGCACCCAACTCAGGTGCGCCTAAATATGTGAAGGAAAGACTGTTGGAGCTAAAAGGAGAGATAGGGAGAAATACTATAATTGTTGGAGATCTCAACACCCCATTATCTCCTATAGACAGGTCTTCTAGACAGAAAATAAATAGAGAGATACAGGACTTAAATGATACTATAAATGGAATGGGCTTGACAGATATCTATAGAACTTTCCACCCTACATCCACAACATATACATTTTTCTCACCCCGACATGGAACCTTTTCAAAGATAGATCATATATTAGGACACAAATCAAGCCTTTATAGATTCAAAGGCATAGAAACTGTACCCAGCATCTTCTCTGACCATGATGGAATTAAACTCAAGATTAATTTCAAGACACAACCCCGAAAATACACGAACACATGGAAACTGAACAACCTACTTCTGAATGACTTCTTCACTACTGAAGAAATTAAGGCTGAAATAAAAAAATTTATGGAAACTAATGATAATGAGTACACAAGTGTCCAGAATCTATGGGACACAGCAAAAGCAGTCATAAGAGGAAAATTCATAGCAATTAGTGCACATAAGAAAAGGACAGAAAGATGGCAACTAGATAACTTATCATCATGCCTCAGAGAATTGGAAAAACAACAACAAACAAATCCCCAAAATGCCAGGCGAAAAGAAATAATAAAGGTTCGAGCAGAAATAAATGAAATAGAAAATAAACGAACCATACAGAAAATAAATGAAAGCAAAAGCTGGTTCTTTGAAAACATTAACAAGATCGACACACCATTGGCTAGACTGATTAAGAAGAAGAAAGAAAGAAACCAGATTAATCAAATATGTGATGAAACAGGCAATATTACCACAGACATAGCAGAAATACAAAATATCATTAGAGGATACTATGAGCAACTTTACGCCAACAAACAAGATAACCTGGAGGAGATGGACAAATTCCTGGATGCATATAATCTACCAAGATTGGATCAGGAAGACATAGAGAACCTGAATAGACCTATAACAAGCCAGGAGATTGAATCAGTAATAAATAACCTCCCAACAAAGAAAAGCCCAGGCCCAGATGGCTTCACTTGTGAATTCTACAAAACTTTTAAGGAAGAGTTAACCCCTATCCTACTAAAATTATTTCTAAAGATTCAAAAGGAAGGAAACCTTCCAAATTCATTTTATGAAGCCTCCATCATCCTCATCCCCAAAACAGATAAGGATATGACAAAAAAGGAAAACTACAGACCAATATCATTGATGAATATAGATGCGAAAATTCTCAACAAAATACTCGCAAATCGTATCCAACAACATATAACAAAGATCATTCATCACGATCAGGTAGGCTTTATACCAGGGATGCAAGGATGGTTCAATATACGCAAGACCATAAATGTAATACACCACATTAACAGAAAGAAAGATAAAAACCATATGATCATCTCAATTGATGCGGAGAAAGCATTTGATAAAATACAGCATCCTTTTATGATTAAGACTCTCAGTAAGATTGGTATAGAAGGGTCATTTCTCAACACAATAAAAGCCATCTATGAAAAACCTACAGCTAACATTATACTGAATGGGGAAAAGCTGAAAGCTTTTCCTCTGAAAACAGGTACTAGGCAGGGCTGCCCACTTTCTCCACTGCTCTTTAATATAGTACTGGAAGTCTTAGCTATTGCAATCAGAGAAGAGAACAATATTAAAGGCATTCGAATAGGCAAAGAAGAATTGAAAATATCTTTATTTGCAGATGACATGATGGTATACTTAGAAGACCCAAAGGTATCCATGAAAAAACTGCTTGAAGTAATAAGTGAATACAGTAAAGTGGCAGGATACAAAATCAATATCCAAAAATCTATAGCATTTCTATTTATGAACAACAAGTTGAACGAAGCAGAGCTGAAGAAAGGAATCCCTTTCACCGTAGCCACAAGGTGTATAAGATACCTAGGGATAAACCTAACTAAGAAAGTCAAAGATCTTTATAAAGAAAACTACGAAAATCTTAAAAGAGACATTGAAAGTGACATAAAAAAGTGGAAGGATATCCCATGCTCCTGGATTGGAAGAATTAACATAATAAAAATGGCAATTCTACCCAAATTAATCTACATGTTTAATGCAATTCCAATCGAAATACCAGAGATATTCTTCAGAGATCTAGAAAGGGCAATCATAGAATTTGTCTGGAACCATAAAAGACCTCGTATTGCAAAAGCAATCCTGCGCAAGAAGAGTGGAGTAGGAGGCATATCACTCCCTGATCCCAAGATATACTATAAAGCTGTGATCATCAAAACAGCATGGTATTGGCATAAAAACAGACATGTGGACCAATGGAAGAGAATAGAGACCCCAGAAATAACCCCCAAAGCTTACAGCCAACTGATCTTTGACAAAGGATATCAGTCAATCCATTGGGAAAAGGAAAACATCTTTAGTAAATGGTGCTGGAAAAACTGGGTATCCACCTGCAGAAAGATGAAACTGAACCCCCATCTTTCACCACTAACAACAGTCAACTCAAAATGGATCAAAGATCTTAACCTAAAACCTCAAACAATAAAACTACTGGTGGAAAATGCTGGGGAAACTCTGGGGGACATTGGAGTAGGCAAAGACTTCTTAAATAAGACTCCCAAGGCACAGGCAATAATCCCTAAAATAGACAAGTGGGACTATATTAGACTAAGAAGTTTCTGCACAGCAAAGGACACAGTAACAAGTGTGAACCGACAACCCTCAGAATGGGAAAATATTTTTGTTAAATATGCCTCAGACAAGGGACTGATAACCAGAATACATAGGGAACTCAAGTGCCTTATGCGAAAAAAAATGATTAACCCAATTAAAAGGTGGGAAAATGAGCTGAACAAAAGTCTCTCTAAGGAAGACATACGAATAGCCAAAAAGCATATGAGGAAATGCTCAACATCCCTCATCATAAGGGAGATGCAGATAAAAACTACAATGAGATACCACCTAACCCCTGTCAGAATGGCAAAGATTAAGAATATAAAAAGTGATAAGTGTTGGCGGGGATGTGGTGAAAAGGGAACCCTCCTACACTGTTGGTGGGAATGTAAACTAGTTCAACCACTGTGGAGAAC
This sequence comes from Tupaia tana, assembly GCA_026018925.1. NCBI lineage: Eukaryota > Metazoa > Chordata > Mammalia > Scandentia > Tupaiidae > Tupaia > Tupaia tana. The sequence continues at coordinate 154,468,555 of JAKSZU010000003.1, forward strand.
AATATGGAGGTTCCTCAAAGATCTACAAATAGAACTACCATTCGATCCAGTAATCCCACTTCTGGGTATTTACCCAAAAGACAGGAGAACGCTCAGTCAGAAAAGTGCTTGCACATCAATGTTTATTGCAGCATTATTCACAATTGCCAAGACATGGAACCAACCTAAATGTCCACAAACTGATGAATGGATTGGAAAAGTGTGGTATATATACTCTATGGAATACTACTCAGCCATAAAAAATAACAAGGCCCTGGAATTTGATAGAAAGTGGTCAGATACGGAGGATATATTGCTGAGTGAAGTAAGCCAGGATATGAAAGAAAGATATTGTATGTATCCACTCAATATATACCGACTATCAGCATTCTATGATAGTGAAAAAAAAATTGGAGGACATAAAAGCAGTGAAGGGACTTAATGAGAATAGGACAGTGTGGAATGGGGGAAGTGAAGAGAAGAGGATAGAGAAAGATAACAAATGAACAACAGAGAGGCAGGACATTAGTGAGAAACAGATATGGCTTATTAACTGTTGATGTTGACATGTATAGTATTCTCAACTGGATTTGTCTGAGAAGTATTTCATGATGGGCAAAGTATTTGTACAAGCAACATGAGAAATAGCGATGGACTGTCTTAAAAATAATTAGAATAATAATAATGATTGGGGAAAACATAGAAAAGATATTGAATGTTGAAGCGGGGAGATTAATGTCTCTGTACTGACTGACATGCATGGCATTCCCTTTTGAAAAAGTAATGTAATACAATGTAAAGTTATATGTAATTCAATGTAATATAAAGAAGAATATGATGATAATAAAAAAATAAAAAAATAAAAAAAAAGATTTCATCAAAAAAAAAAAAAAAAGATGATACTCTACAAAAGGAAACAGCTGAGATAGCATTTTGGAACTTGCTAAAGAAATAGTCTGCTCTTTGAAAATTAGACAAAAAGCTTTTGTTTTTGGACATAAAATTGATGTCATTAGTTGGCAAATTTTCCCCTCAAATACATGTCCTTGTGAATTTCTGTTTCACTAATGACATTGTATCATAAATTATATAAAAACTCAAAAAAAAAAAATAATACCGAGAGACAGGCCAATCTCATGGGCTAGTGGTTAAAGAAGTCAGATCCCAAATAGCCTTCAGTATGATTCAAATCCTGGCCCCAGGGAACCGAAAAAACATTCTGGGTATGTGTACATGCATGCCCCAAATCCTAACAGGTTGAAGAAATAGAGGAAAAGAGATTGTGGCATGACAATGACCAGCTAAGGGGGTGTTTTCTGTCGCTCCCTCCTTCTGTCTCTGTCTCTCTAGAGAATGCAAAAAAAAATCCCTCTCTACCCACCCCACCTTGACAAAAAAAAAAAAAAACAACAACTAAAAATAGCACTATACTTGATAAAAGTAACAGTAAACTTGATTAAAAAAACTTCCTCTAAGATTATAAATAAGACAAAAATGTCTTCTTTTACCACTTTTACTCATAATTTAGTCAAACAGAGAAATAAGGAAGAAAAGGAAAGATATCCAAGTCAGAAAAGAAGACATAGAATTGTCTCTATTTGCAGTTTGCACTTTTGTTTACATAGAAAATCCTAAGCAGTCTACAAATATATTTATAGAACTAATAAGTGAGATCGACAAGGTTATAAGATAAAAGATTAAAAAATCATATTTCTGCAAAAAGCACATGGGCAATGAAATCCAATATGTAACATTTACTATAGATCAAAAAATGAAATTCTTTGGTGTAAATCTAATAAAACTTGTAAAGGACTTGCATGCTACAAACTTCTTTGGTGAATGAAGTCAAAAATATAAATAAATGAAGAGACACCATCTTCGTGGGCTTGAATAATCAACATAATAAGTTTTTTATTTCTCTCCAAGCAAATAAACTTGTTTGATATAAATTCCTTTTAACATTCCACGAAGTTTTTTGTTGTTTTGTTATACATAGACCAGAATATACTAAAATTTATATGCAAGACTACAGAATTAATATAACAAACATAATCTTGAAGAAAGAATATAATGAGATGAATCAGTCTATCCAATTTAAGTCTTACTCTACAACTACAATAATCATGAACATACAGTATTGGCAAAGAAACTGCCACGTGGATCAATAAAACAGAATAGAGAACTCAGAAATAGACCCACACAATGACTTTCAAACAACTTTTTTCACAAAGTTGGAAAAGCATTTTAATGAAGTAAAGATACCCTTTTCAATGGATGGTGCTCGATCAATTGGAAATCCATAACACCCTTCCAAAATTTGCCCCAAATCTACAAAATTAAAATGGATCATAATATTAAATATAAAAATTGAAACTATAAAGCATTCAGGAGAAAAAAACAGACAGGAAAAAGTCTTTCAAAAATAGAGTTAAGGTAGAGTTCACAAACTCAGCTAGAAAGTATGGTTCTTAACAAAAATGAATAAAATGGAATGTATTAAAACTATTTTTTTAAATTTTGCTGTAAGAAAAATTCTGTTAAGAGATTTAGAAGACAAGTTATAAAGTCAGAGAAAATATTTGCAAACCCCAAAGCCAAGAAAGAAGTAACATTAAGACTATTATAACTAAAATTTCAGCATTAAAAAAACTTATTCTGGGCCAAGGCCCTTAGTGCAGCAATTAGGCAGTACACAAAGGAAGCTGGATTCCACATGGCCAAACACCATTGAAATCCTGACCCTGGAGGCTTGAAAACATGCAAGTTGTATTCAGTGTGTCCAGAATCTTAATGGGATGGAAAAATGGAGGAAAAGAATGATTGCGGCATGACTACGCTGAGTTGGGCCAGGGGGTGGTTTCTCATTCTCACACACATGTGCATATGCACACATGCTGTCTGGCAAAAAATATAAATAAAAATAAAGACCAATCTGGTTAGAGAATTGAGCAGAAGACTCAAAAATACATTCCACCCAACAAGATCTACAGATGGTACATAAGCACATGACAATGTGTTCCTCATCATTAACCACTAGGGAAATGTGAATTAAAACCATGATGAGATGTCACTGTACATCCATCAGGATGACTAAAAAATGGTGACAACATCAAATGCTATCCAGGATTCACAGAAATTGTATTGCACATAAATTGCTGAGGGAAATGTAAAATCGTACAGTAGTTTCCAGAACCACTTTTCCACTCTTTCAAAGCTAACTACTAACTACCATAGGACTCAGCAATTGTACTCCTGATTACTTATTCCAGAGAAAGAAGAGCCTATGTTTGCATGAAAAGGTGTATACACATGTCTATATGTGCAGGAAAAAAATGAAAAAAATTGTTCAACAGATGAGTGATAAAATGAATATTCACACTACAAAATATTACTCAACAATAAAAGGAAACAAACGTTCAATAAAAACAACAACCTAAATGGATCTCCAGATACTATGTTCTGTGAAATAAGCCAATCTCAAAGGCTTTGTACTATATGAGTCTATTGATATATTTAGAACATTTATGAAGTGACAAAATTATAGCAATGAAGAGCATATTGATGCTTGCCTGAAGTTAAGGAAAGATTGAGAATGTAAGGGAAACCAGTTTGGCAAAAAGAAAAAAAAAAAAAGTGGGATCTTGATAAGAAATGTTCTGAATCTTAGCTATGAATGCCAATGTCCTGACTGTAAGATTTTGCCGTTAAGGTAAACTTTGTAAAAGGCACATGGGATCTCACATGTGTATGTGCAAGTTATCTCTAAATAAAATGTATAGTTTGAAAAAAACACAAAGTTTATTCGGAAGCAGAAGCCAGATTGCACTAGATTATGGAATTGAGCGGATGGTAAGGAATTGTATATGGGGACATGCTATGTTGTCTCCTACAGGAAGTTTGATTCTTACTGGTTGAAGTCAGACTTTTCTTTCCCTGCACATTGCTCAAAAACAGTTATTCATCCTAATTCAGTGTTCAGTTCTTCCCAACTTTCCAGACACTGCCTTCACTGCCTATATGCTAATGATTTTTAAATTGACAATGTCAGTACTTTTTCCTCAAACTTCAAATTCTTACAGCCCATGGCATGAGAGACATACCATGTGGATGTTCTGCAGACACCTTACTCAGAGCACAGTCCCTCACTTTCCCTCTCTTGCAGTCCGTTTCAATTAGTGTCACCGCCATCCAACAGTTCAGCCTAATTAGTAGCCACAGAATTATTCTTACATCCAGCGTAATCTTCAACTCCCTTGCCATTCAAGCACCAAGTTTATTTTCCCATCTATTTTTCCCTTGCTCACGTTCTCATATTTCTCTCCTAAAGACTGTCGCTTTATTTTTCTAACTAGTTTTCCTTCCTTGAGATTTGTTCACCTCAAATTAATCCTTTGCACGTACCCAGAGTTTTCTAAATGGCAAATCATCTATGTCATCTCCCACTGCCCACAGGATAATGTGGATGATCCATGTCAGAGTATAAAAGCCCTAGGTGATCAGATCCCTTCTCCCTCCATAGCCTCCTTCAGGTCTTTATCTGCCTGGAAGGTTATGCCCAGTAATATTAAATTGCAGGTAATTGCCCTATATCATACTTCTTATCTTTTTCTTATAATGACTTTCTAGCAGCCAGACTTAATTTTCTGATACCCAACCCTCTCAGAAACCATTCCCCACTTCTCTTCATCTGCTTTACTACTGGTCAATATCTAAGACTCATTATGGGTCATTTCTTATGTCCTTTTTTTTTAAAAAAAGTTTATTTCTCTCTTTCATAAGTAAGGGAGAGAAAGAAAGAGGAACAAGCTCTCCCAATAGTATCTTTGTGCTGTGATCTGCCCCCCAGTCTCAGTCATTTAGATCCTGGGTGTGCTCACCCTGTTCAGAGAGGATTCTGGGTGTACACATGGGCCCCTTCATGTGGATAAGTGTCTCAGAGAATTGTGTTACTGCTATGTCACTGTCAGACTCCCATTTTCTCTTCTTGATTGTGTAATTGCCCCACATCTTCTCATAGTACCCTATGCATATCTTCACATATGCGTATGCATGGTATATATATGCATATGTGTTATATGAAGCTCCTAAGAACTGTTTATATATCTGGTTTTTTCATTAGACTAGGAGATGGCCAAGGTCAGTAAATATATCTACAGCTCCAGGAGAATGACACAAAATAGACATGAAACCTTTAAAAAATTATTTCAGTTTTTATTATGCAACCTTTTTTTAAATATATAAACTCTCCAAGCTGAAGATATTCAGGAGATGCGACCTTATTGGTTGTTCATTCATTCATTCAACCAGTATGTACTGCCAGTCAACCACTGTGGCAGGGGTTAGCGGTGCAATAATAAGAAAGTTTGCTTCATGTCCTGAAGTTTGTATTTAAGTGGAATGTCACCCTGCCAAATATTGTGCAATGGAAAAGTTATGCTTCTAGAATAAGTTTTGCAAGGTCAACACAAGGGAAAGGGTGTCAGGGATGCTACAGAAGCCCAAAGATTCAAAATTTGGATTTAGGACAAGAAGATGCCAAGAGAAAGATCCTGACCCAGATATAGTAGTCAGATGCAGAAATAAATCTTTTGGAATAACATGGTGGCAGGAATTGAGAGAGCGAGTTCAGAGCAAAGAGGATACAGGGGAAATGACTTAAAAAATGCTTGCTGACACCTTTGACTCAATTTTATGGGTGGACAGGAAAAAAAGAGTGCAGCTGGTGCTGATTGTGATAAAGCAGCAGAGGACTTGCCTCCATGTCCTTAGACGATCTTCCTAGACCCCACTAAGTTTGGAGATTCAGTCCTATGGTTAGAAGTATCTTTTTGAGTAATGCAGCTTTCTTCCAACAACCAGATGATTCTCTAGACATTGTCAATACCAGTTCACTGCATCACTAAAATCACAAATCAAGCAAATAAAATCCTTGGTCATTTTACTACTACCCTAAACCACCAGCAGGTTATATAACTTATTTTATAGAATAAGAAGATCAAGACTTTCCTCTGTCTCAAGTCAAGCTTCTAAAAGTGAGATCAGTTGCACCAAGAAGGCAGAGTAGAGGAAATGGGTCCAAGGAAACTAGGTCTCCTCAGGAAAGATGCTCATCCATCCTGTCAGGTTCTTATTTTGTTTTCATGGAATTAGAAATTCTTCCAGTGATTTATGTCTCTTCACAGCTCTCAGATACACCCTAATCTTCCTCAGAAAAGTTTGTCCATTTGGTTCTTGTGTTACTGTCTTTGAACAGCTAATCTTTTCCAGGATTCAAAATGTTTCCTTGCCTCAACAAAGGATGGAATGTGTGAGCTTCATGAATTATACACTCGCTCTAACAGAATTGCTGAAAGTAGTTAGAAAAAGAAGCAGAAAATAATAAAGAATATCCCAATGGACCATGATCCTTTATCCCATTGGCATGCGTAGAGTCTGAGAAATTTTCAAGTGACAGAAGTCACTTTTGGTTCTTTCATTAACTATTCAATTCATTTATTTTATTTATTTATTTAGAGATTTTTGCTGTCGGACATGTGCACTTGGCAGAGAGACAGGAAGTGAGAAATCACCACCTCCCTGGGGAAATGGGCACACTACTCTCCCCTCCCCTCCATTCTCTCAGGATTTTGGGCACATACACACATGCCCAGCATGAGTTTCAAGCTGCTGACTCCAAGATTCAAAAGGCAGTGGTCATGCAGAAGTCCAGCACCTTAACCACTACCCCATCTGCTGGCCCCAATTCATTTATTTTTACTCAAAAAATACGTATTCAGCTTCTACATGTACTATCCATTCAGTGCTTGGTTCCTGCCCCTCTAGAGCTTTCAGTATCCAGGTCTCTAACCATGTGGTGTTATTTCTTTTTTCTTTTTCTTTCCCCGGGAGGCTTAGTATTCACTAGAGAGACAGAAGGAGAGGGAGAAAGCCTCCCTAATGGGAGTGTGAACAAGGCACAATCCTTTCTCCTCCATTTCTCAGTCCAGTTGGGATTTTGGACATATACATACATACAGGCCTATTTTTCTTTTTCTTTTTTTTTTATTTTTAACTTATTTATTTTACATTCTTTCACTGTAAATCACAGCATATAAAATGAGATTTCCCATCCAGAATACACTGTATATTGGCTTAATCAAGGATATTACCATACATGTTATTGTCAACAAATAATTTTCTACTTCTTGTTTCTTATATATTTTACCCACCCCCCCCCACTTGATTCCCTACTTCTCACCCTCTGCCATTTCCCAGATTCTTCCCACAATGTCTCTGGTATCTAAAGTTGCTTTCTGTAACGTTTTTCCCTCACATTTTATTGATTCACAAAATATCTTAATTAATATAAATACTTTCAATAGTAAGTTCAGCTGATATATACGTATCTGTAAACACATGTCTGACTCAGTGAGTAGAATGAACATACTATAAAGTAGTACCTAGCTGAGGCTATATAGCTTACTGTGGTCATTAAATAAGTTTTCAAATGTATTTTTTTTTAATTTTAAGAAAACAACTTTTAGCTTTAATAAATTTAAATAAAAAAATGTTATGCAAAATTTGCTTAAGACTTAAAGCAAGGGGAAAGGTTAGGATTCTGTTCATATAGTAGGTATATGAACCTATCAACAGCTCAAGAGAAGACAAAAATCCTTAAATCTGGAAAACAAAGCATAGAAGAAAATCAGTAATATTTTAGTCAAAAGTCCTTAAATCTGGAAAACAAAGCATAGAAGAAAATCAGTAATATTTTAGTCAAAAGTCATAAGATTCTATTTTACCAGTTCAGTCACATGTAATTAATCTTTCTTCTGTTATGCTTCAATCTTTGCATTTAAATTCTGGAAATTAACATTCAACTCTCAATTTGTTCTTACCATTAAGTTACCCATTTTACTGTTTTTTTTTTTTTTTTTTTTTTTTATTTTTTTGCCTATTATTTCTGTGTGTCTGTCTTTAGTTTTCCTGGTACAACACTCCCTTCAGAACTTGGAAAGCTTGGGAACCAGCAGTTAGCGTAATGGCTATGTCGTTGGACTCCCACGTAGTTGACCACGGTTCGCGTCCCGGACCTGGTGGCTTAAAACTCACGCTGGGCGCGTGTGCGTGCATGCCCAAGATCCCAAGAGGAGAATGGAGGAGAAGGGATTGAGGTGTGAACATCCCCCCTGGGGGGTGATTTCTCGCTTTCTGTCTCTATGTCTCTCTCTGTCTGTCTGGCGAGCGCACGCACCCTATAGCGAAAAACCTCTCAAAAAAAAAAAAAAAAAAAAAGAACTTGGAAAGCTGCTGGTCAGATTTCAAACCATGTGCATGAACATGTGAGCTCCAACTTTCTTAACCACTAGGTCATGGGACCAGCTGACCACCTGGTTTTCAAATTACCTCTTTGTCCCTAGTTATTTCTACTCCGAAGGATACACAAAGGGAACCACAGAGTAGCCTACCATGTTTTAAGGAATAATTATATTTTGAGGTTTTATTGTTACTCACTTTCTCACCTTGCCCTAGGTTTAAACTTTTCCTTTTAAGACCCTCAACAGCTACCTGAGTGAATTTGAGTTGTTATTCCCCACCTTTTATACCCAGTACATGAGATCACCTAGTTAAGATGTAGCATGTAGTTGTAGTAGTAGTTGTGTATACTGGTATATTTTCTGCCTAAATAGGGATAATACTCATAATCTTTCCAGTATCTGATACATTTCAAGTGAACTAGAACATTGCAATGTCCAAAAAGACAGCTTTTCCCCAACCCCAGCCTTACTGGCTTAACATATTTCCTCCTTGGTTTTCTGCCTTATACTTCAGTTCTTCCTTAAAAGAAGAGTACTTTCTCAAACACCAGCTCATTTGCCTGGGGTCTTCCTACCCTTCCAAATTTCTGCCAGCCTCATCTCTAGGAAACTATTGACCTTTCCTCATAATCTCCAACTCATGTACTAGTACTCTCCTTTCAACAGACTATTCCCCTGAAATGCCAGTATCCTGCTTACCATCCACTCCCACCCACCTGATCTCAGGTACTCCTGCCATCTGTAGCTCTGCTGTTGGCCCAGCCAAGTCCGGCATGCCTCCAGCAACAATTATTATGCACATATGGTTCAAGGGTGGATTGAGACTGCCATCTTGTTTGTGATATTTCTTTCCATAGGACAACAAGCAAATTTAAAATTAAGCAGCAGTACAACGAGTTGAAATAATTTACAGATATTTTTAATGCTGCAGAAAAAAATAATGATCCGATTAAATCTTTCCCTAAGAAATCATTATTCTATTGAGTTCATCCAAATAGCAGAGTGTGATTTTAATTATTATAATGGAACATAATTGTCACTAAACTGAGGAGTTAATTATTCTGAAAATAATTGTGTCATTCTTCTACAAATAAAATGATACAAAAATGTATTTTGTGGCTCTGAGTTTAGAATAATACCAACAGAGCCAATATATTTACTCATGTGAAACTTAAGCAGTAGTCACTTGTGATTCACACAATTTTCTCCCAAGAGTTGGATTTACAATTTTCAACTTGCAAATTAGATGGAAGCTTCATTATTTCTCTAATGGGGAACACAACATTTTTATAGAAGTGCATTAGAATTGGCATTTGCCATCTATCTTAAATGCCACCATCCTGTTAGAGCATTATTCAGGGTCTCATTGAGGCTGTCTAGTTGTTTGTCTTTTCTGTTTCATAAGTATTGATCCATAGGGTGATTCCCAGACAATCCAGAAGAGACCAAAAGACATGAAATTATCAGAAAATCTCACAAAGGCTGAAATTATATCCCTAGAGACCAATGGTGAGTATTTCAAGGTTAACATTGAATGATGTGTCCCAGCCTTGGTGATGAGTGTTGCTAAGATACTATGCCCTGCAGGATGAGGCCATATGAGAAGCCTGGGTTTGATTCCATTTCCAACCTAAAGGCCAGACTTATTAATTGCCCCTGTTTTCCTAGGGACTCTAGCAGGCTTAGGCATGAGGCTTGCCAGTTCAAGGCTGGCCTGGGCAACATAGCAAGATCCTGTCTAAAAATACCAGGTGTGGTCGTGCACACCCATAATTCCAGATGGGAAGCTGAGACAGAAATCAGACTGTGAGACCCAACCTATTAATAAAAAACAAACAACAAATGACAACAAACAAAAGTAATTGAATAACGGCTCTCAGGGAATAATGTAATAAGAGTTTAGGCAAAATGGAATAGAAATATTTGGTGTTTAATGTCACCTTCTTCTCTAGGACTTATTAAGTTAAGCATCATTCCTTACCATATTACTCAGTTTCTTTGTGCTGGTATATCTAAACCTGCCTAACTCCCTCTCCACACTATACCACCCCTTCCCCAGCCTATAGTCTGGAGCCATGAGCCTCTTTACTTCCAATATTAATGATTTAATAAAAGTCTTATTCTCTCATGGAACTTGTCCTCTAAGTACTTGAATCCATGAGAGTCATTAGGATGATTTGCTACCAAAAAAGACTTTCATTTTAAAATTGTTCTTCAACTGCTAGTTAGATGTCACAGTGTCAAGATGAGGGTGAGAGTGATACATAATTTGGAACAGGTCCCGACAAATATGTCCAAGTTCGGTGGGACAGACTTACAGAATGGGATATAAGCTTTAGATGAAGAAGAGTCAGTTAAAGATTAAGTGAATGTAAAGTTCCCATTAGAGTCCACTAATATGAGTATTTGCTATTATGAGAAAAAGACCATCAACTCAGAATTTATAAACAAGACTCTATTGTTCTTAAGAACACTTAAGAACATAATACAGGAAAGAAAAAAAGACTGGGAACGACCACATATACCACTTCCTTAAAATGACACTTTCTTTTATTTGTTTTCTTCTTTCGTATTGATATGTGATACAATCTCCCCATTCTCCCTTTCCTCCTACTATCTGTAGCCTCTGACAACTACTATTCTACTCTCAAATTCGATGAGATGATTATTATTTTTTTAGATTCTACTTGTGAGTGAGATCATGTGCTATATGTATTTCTGAATCTGGTTTATTTTATCTACCATAATGTTCTAGAGGTTTATCCATGGTGTCGCAAATGTCAGACTTTCTTTGATACCGGATTATGTTCCAAGATTTGCCCAGTGGTTAGAATGCAGAAAGAGCTTCATGTCACAGGCAGTACAGATGAGAAATGTCATACTCCACATAGCAGCACTGGCAGCCAGAGAGACAGGAATGCAGGGAAGGGTTTGTCATGGAAACTCAGAAAGTAGAATGATTTAAGAAAAGGAGAGGTCAACTACATCAAATGTTGTTCAGAATCAAGTGAACTGAGAAAAGGGAACTGCTCATTGAATTTAACAACTTGGATATTACGGGTGACTCTAACAAGAGCTGATTTAGTGAAAAGATGAGAACAGAAACCAGATTAGAAGGGCTGAGGGGTAAATGGAGTAAAATGGACACATCTAGTATAGACAGCCAAAGGAATAGAAAAGACGGGGAGAAGAGAAAAAAATGAGAAATGCATGATTTGTTTATTTGGGGTTTTGTATTAATTGGAGAGATTTAAGTTCATTTCAAAATAACAGTTCATCTTAATATTTATGAAAAAGGAAAGGAATTAGAAATAGGGCATGGTCACTGAGCAGGTCAGTATTCATGAGACCAAAGCAGACATATAAGAAGTGACTCTAGATTAGAGGAGGGGAAGTGTGTGGTTGTGTCATTAACTCTTAAGCAGAGCTGCTGAGGTCAGTAATTCTATTTTCTCCGTTGAGACTGCTTCTCCCTTCATGAAATACCAGCAGCATCTTTGAGGCTTATTCCTGGGAGCCTTTTCCAATTTGAGATGGGGATTACATTATTTTTACGGTGATGAGAAGTCTGAAACTCCACCTGCTGCCAGATAAAATGGCAAACTTGAGATAACCCAACAGGTATGTGCCCATTCCTTCTGGGGTATCTCTAACTGCCAGTGACAGTTATTGGTTTTGTTGTTTATAGATCCTAATCCTAGAAGTCAGAGTCTGTGTTTCTTATTAATGGAGAATGGAGAACAGCAAGACCAAGATCCATAATTAGTGTCATTTCCAAAATTCATGAAAAGAGAAAGAGAAGGCTACAAGGAAAATAATAATTTTTTCGTATTTGTAGCACATGTTGGCATAATTGGTAGCCCTGCATAGGATAGTCCTAAGATCACGGGGGAATCCTGTCAGAATAAGCTAGTAGAGAGAGAACCTGCCAGTAGCCTAGCACAGGGTCCAAAAATAAGCCCTGATGATAAATTCTTTCACCCTTATTGTTGCTTCAAAAAAATTTTGCAATATAGTCATGCTCATTCATTTACATATTTTCCATGGCCATCTTTGTGCTACATGAAAAAGGAAACAAATAGCTATGACAGAAACAATATGGCTCTCATGGATTAAAATATTTACTTCTTTCAGGAAAAAAAAAATTGGAAGATCACTGGCCTTGAGGAAGGGAGGAGCTATATAATAGCCCAGGCTATTAATAGAAGGAAGTAATACTTCCTACTTTGCCTTGAAGAAGACTCCTTGAGATAGGTCTCAGTCAGAATCCATAGACATAGCTTAAAAGGCTGTATATAGAGAAAGAGCCCACGTCTTCATTAATCTTCAAATAGGTCAAGCTCTTCTATTAGATGAGTTTTGGAGGGTGAGGTGACCTGCTTTTGGGAAAAGGACAAAAATCTGAGAATTAAGGCAGCAGTGCATGGCTAAAATAGAAGCAACCATAACGCTGGCTGAGAATCACTGAGAGTTAGAAGGTTGGTAGCGCAGAACCTCAGGTTGGAAATCATGGGCAAAGGGAGAGAGTCATTGTATTAAAGCAGAAGCAGGCAGCTAAGACCCTCTAGAGCCATAAGTTCTTTGTGAATTAAAATGATAAAACATGGCCTTGACTTCATTAGTATTAATATAATAATAGCTAACATTTGTTGAGAGCTTAGTACATGCAAAGCACTGTGAAAATGTCTTTACATGAATTTAAAAAAATTAATCCTTCCAGCAATCTTATAAGGTAGTTTTCATTTTAATTGTCATTTTACACATGAATAAGCATAAGCTAGGAGAACTTAATATGCCCAAGGTCACAGAGCAAATAGCTGATGAACCAAGATGTGCTTTGAGGCAGTCTGAATTTTCTTATATAGTTTTATTCATTCATTTATTTTAATTTGACCAGAAAAATAAAATACAGAGAAGCAGAGAGGGAAATTGAGAAAACAAGCCACCAGGTCCAAGACTAAAACCCTGGTCACCTATGTGAGACTTTCTAGTGTCTTAACCACCACGCCATCTGCTGGCCCCTAGGCAGTACAAATTTAAAGTTCATATTCTCAAGCATTAATTTCTTACATATGTCACGGGGGTATTATCTACTATAACTACTAAGTCAGAGCATATCCACTTAAATAGAAATGATAAGTAGATTTTTTTTTTTTTTTTTTTTTTTTTTTTTTTTTTTTTTTTTTTTTTTTTTTTTTTTTTTTTTTCCCCCGGAGAGGTTTTTGCTATACAGCCCACAGTGCACTCACCAGAAAGACAGAGAAAGGCAGAGAGACAGAAATCAAGAAATCACCTTCTGGGGGATGGCCATGCCGCAATCCCTTCTCCTCCATTCTCCTTTCAGGATCTCGGGCATGCACACACACGTGCCTGGCGTAAGTTTAAGCCACTGGGTCCAGGACTCGAACTGTGGTCAACTACATAGGAGTCCAGCGATATAGTCATTATGCCAACAGCTGGTCCCGATAAGTAGACTTTTAACTTATACAAAGTGAACTTTGTATTTAATTTATGTAGATACTAGATTTATTCCATTATTAGTTCTTGGTGTTGTTTTTCCTATTTAATTTCAGTGTTGTCTTCCTCTTCTTACTCTTGCATATCACTGTGCATCTAGGGGAAGACATTGTTTTGGAGATAGTCAGATGTTAAAGGAAAAAAACACACTGTTAAGCTAAAAACAGAACAAGATATAATATGGATATCATATAGAGGATTTGGAATTCTTCAAAGTAGAAATTAGAGAAATATATTGTCAAGATATTATTCATGTTGGGATAAATGGTATCTAAAAGGACTCCACTACAGTTTTTCCATTGAGTTAAACATTATTTATATAAAGGAAATTATTATCTTGGAACCTTCACTCAATACCCCTTGGATAAATTTTTAAAGACTGTTTTTAAAATTTTGAATTTTGGACAACCATCAATGTACTGGATTCCCAATACCCTCCTAAAAAATGAAGTCCTTTCCCTGGCTTCCATGGCCATCTCCTAATAGACCTCATCATGCGTTTTTCTAAATTAGCTGTTCTAATTGTGCTTATTTTCTTTAGATCCAAGTAGAAATTCTCTATCCCTTTCCATGTTCTCTAACAGATTAATTGACTTCCCCCAGACAGTCATTTTTTTCCTTCACCTCTATGTAGGCATATTATGTGCAAAGAACAATGGAATGCTTCCTGAAAACCTTTCTGCAATGCTCATTTTCTTACATTATACTGTAAAACCTGTAAAGTACTTTCATTTAGCCAGCACATTATCTTCCTCTAAGTTATGTTCCTTGTTATTTGAATGTTTTATATACAAACACTATCCTCTTAAGTAGATTATCATTTCCATAAAATTTTTTAAGTTTCCACTTTCCTTCCTATATTTTGCCTCTGGTTGTGTCCTGGCTTATGAGTTTATTACTTACTCTATTAATAGTCACTAGTTTGAGTTCCGGCTTCTGTACTTTCATTTATATGAACTTAAATAAACTATTAGGTTGTCAGAAAGGTCCTGCATAGAAAAATACATCAGGACCTGTCTGACAATCCAATATTTAACTATTATAAAATATAACAGAATGATAAAAAATAATTTTTTCAAAGTATTGTTATAAGGACCTTTAAAGCAAGATTATTGTCTGTCTAGTTCACTACTCCATAGCAGCATGCATGGAGAATAGTACTTGGTAAACAAGTATCAACAAATATTTGAAAAAAATCATGATAGTATGAAATCATACTTACCAAGTTTGTGATTAGCACATACAAACTCAATAAATGCTGAAATCCTAGAACTATTCATTTGTCAATTGGCTTTATTATTGAGCTTAGCTGAAATTTGGTAATTTAAACTCTCTCACGGTTATGTGGATAACAACTTTCTCACTGAACATCACAGACATGGAAGGTGAGTATGATAATGAGGCTCACAAGAAAGGTGCTAGTTAGGGCACAGAGGTGTCCTCAATAAGAAATCTGTTACTCTTGTCCTACCTATAAATATAAAGATGATGTGGATCACAATGTCAAGTGTCACATTACCTCATGGAAACCATGAGTTCTCACACTCAAGAGGAATATTTAACAACTTTTTTTTTTTTTTTTTTTTTTTTTTTTCTACTGGCATGAGTTTTTTTTTTTTTTTTATTTTTTTTTTTTATTACATTGAATTACATATAACTTTACAGTGTATTACATTGCTTTTTCAAAAGGGAATGCCATGCATGTCAGTCAGTACAGAGACATTAATCTCCCCGCTTCAACATTCAATATCTTTCCTATGTTTCCCCCAATCATTATTATTATTATTCTAATTATTTTTTATGATAAACATGATTTTTTTTTTCCAATTATCAGATCATAAAGTTCCCAACAATAGGGAACATAGGCTCCACTCAGGGCTGGACCAAGGGTGGGTCTCGTGCAGCCCCGCAAATGTAGGTGAATTTCCATGGAACACAGTTTCAGGAATGCGGCTCAGGAAATCAGAGATGGCCATCAACTGATGCGGCACGCGGGGCAGACCCCGGCCAGGGCACACGGGGCAGACCCCGGCCACAGCACGCGGGACAGAGCCCCGGCCACGGCACGCGGGGCAGACCCCGGCCAAGGCTCGCGGGGCACACCCCAGCCAAGGCTCGCGGGGCAGACCCCGGCCAAGGCTCGCGGGGCACACCCCGGCCAAGGCTCGCGGGGCACACCCCGGCCAAGGCTCGCGGGGCACACCCCGGCCACGGCACGCGGAGTCAGAGCCCCGGCCACGGCACGCGGGGCAGACCCCGGCCACAGCACGCGGGACAGAGCCCGGCCGCAGCACGCGGGGCAGACCCCGGCCACGGCACGCGGGACAGAGCCCGGCCGCGGCACGCGGGGCAGACCCCGGCCGCGGCACGCGGGGCACACCCCGGCCGCGGCTCGCGGGGCAGACCCCGGCCAAGGCTCGCGGGGCACACCCCCGCCAAGGCTCGCGGGGCACACCCCGGCCAAGGCTCGCGGGACACACCCCGGCCACGGCACGCGGGGCACACCCCCGCCAAGGCTCGCGGGGCACACCCCGGCCACGGCACGCGGGGTCAGAGCCCCGGCCACGGCACGCGGGGCAGACCCCGGCCGCGGCACACGGGGCACACCCCGGCCAAGGCTCGCGGGGCACACCCCGGCCAAGGCTCGCGGGGCACACCCCGGCCACGGCACGCGGAGTCAGAGCCCCGGCCACGGCACGCGGGGCAGACCCCGGCCACGGCACGCGGGACGGAGCCCCGGCCGTGGCACGCGGGGCAGACCCCGGCCACGGCACGCGGGACAGAGCCCTGGCCGCGGCACGCGGGGCAGACCCCGGCCGCGGCACGCGGGGCACACCCCGGCCAAGGCTCGCGGGGCAGACCCCGGCCAAGGCTCGCGGGGCACACCCCGGCCACGGCACGCGGGGCACACCCCCGCCAAGGCTCGCGGGGCACACCCCCGCCAAGGCTCGCGGGGCACACCCCGGCCACGGCACGCGGGGCACACCCCCGCCAAGGCTCGCGGGGCACACCCCGGCCAAGGCTCGCGGGGCACACCCCGGCCACGGCACGCGGGGTCAGAGCCCTGGCCAAGGCACGCGGGGCAAAGCCCCGGTCGGGCCGGACCTCCGGATAAACAACTTATTTTAAATTAATGGTGTTTTGTCCTAATTTCTGCATGTTGGTTTTAGAAGTTTTACAGTGTTCTCATTGGCTTAGGTACAATAGTGGAATCCCAACAAGTGCCCTGAATTGCAGAATGCAGAATTACCAGACTTTGGGACCAGCAGATGGCATAGCAGCTTAGTCACCAGACTTCCACATGGCTATCAATGTTTGAGTATTGATTGGACCTACCTAATGGCTCAAAACTCATGCCAGGTGCATGTGCATGTGTGCCCAAGATCCCAGGAGGAGATTGGAGGAGAAGGGATTGTGGCATGGCCATTCTCCTGGGGGATGATTTCTTACTATCTCTGCTTTTCTCTCTCTCTCTCTCTCTCTCTCTCTCTCTCTCTCTCTCTTTCTCTCTCTCTTTCTCTGGCAAGCACATGTACCCTAAGGGAAAAACCTAAATAAATAAAATTAAAAATAAAGAATTACCAGACTTAATATATAGGGATTGAAAAAATGTGGCACATACACACTATAGATCACTACTCAGCCATAAAAAACAATGAGGCCCTAATATTTGATAGAAAGTGGATGAATATGGAAAATTTACTGCTAAACAGAGAAGTCAGGTTATGAAAGAGAGAGACATTGGCATTGTATGCTTCCACTTAATATATACAAAATGCCTGCACTCTATGGAAGAAATTGAAATATTGGATACTATAAAAGCATGGAAAGCAACTGTGGATACCAGAGACAGAGTGGGAGAAGAGTGGGGAAAAAATAGCACAGGGTGAGAGGAAGGGAATCAAGGGGAAAAAAAATAAGTAAAACATATAAAAAACACAAAATGGAAAATTATCTGTTGAAGATAATGTGTGGTAATATCTTTGACTGAACTAATATCCAATGTATTCTGGATGGTAAAATTCATTTTGTATCCTGCAATGTTATTATAGTGAATGAATATAAAATAAATGAATATTTTAAAAATTAGGAAACATTTTTCTTGACCTTCCTATTACTCTTTAATCCTAAAATGCTTTATTTGCATTGCAGACCGTAAATAGTTTCCAAGCCACTCGGTATTAACTGTAAGCTGGAAAAACATTAAAGTCTCTTTTTCTTTTCTTTTTTTTTTTTTTTTTTTTTTTTTTTTTTTTTTTTTTTGAGAGGTTTTTCACTATAGGGCGCGTGTGCTCGCCAGAAAGACAGAGAGAGAAAGCGAGAAATCACCCCCCAGAGGGGATGGCCACACCGCAATCCCTTCTCCTCCATTCTCCTCTTGGGATCTTGGGCACGCATGCACACGCACCCGGCATGAGTTTAAGCCACCGGGTCTGGGACGCAAACTGTGGTCAATGACATGGGAGTCCAGGGACATAGCCATTACGCTAACTGCTGGTCCCACATTAAAGTTTCTTTAGAGGTTCCCAGGACATGATAGAAAACGTGACATAATGGAGCAGCCCAAGTGGCGTGGTGGTTAAGACAACTGGATGCCACATGATCTACTGCCCTTGTTTAAGCCCCAGACCCAGCAGCTTGAAAGACACATGGGAGCACATGCATGTGTGTTCAAAAATTCCAAGAAGAGTGTGGAGGATGAGGGATTGTGGCATGGATATCCCTGTGGGAGATGTTTGAGATGTTTTCTCACTTTCTCTTTCTCTCTGTTTCTTTCTCCCTAGAAAGTGCATGCACTTTACTGCAAATTAATAAAAGAAAGAAAGAAAGAAAGAAAAAGAAAAAAGAAAGGTGGCATATTGTGAAACATCTGAGCATTGTCACCAAACCAGATTGTATTCAAATATTGCCTTTGAGTCATTAGCTATGTGATTTTGAAAAACAAAAACAAACAAACCAACAAAAAACAAACCTTTAGCTCTTTGAGCCTTCCTGTCTTTAGCTATAGAATAAGAATAAACAAAACTGTATTTCAGGTTTGTTTACCAAATTACATGGTATAAAAGTGATTGTTACATTTCAACACTTTGTATTATAAAATCCCTCTCATTTGGGGTTAAATAGCTCCAACTAGAAAGAGGAACATGGAAGAGGAACAAATGAAATTTTAGAAAACAACATGAGCATAAACAGTAATAATGTTGTCTATAACTTAGGTTAATGTTAGCTGCTATATTGGATAAATCCCTAGAAATTTTAGTGTTTCACCAAAATAAAAATTAATATCTTGCTAACAACCAGGGAGTATGGTCACATGGTGATTGGGAGCCCACTTTCTTTCACCTTATGATTCCAACCTCTTTCACAGCATCTAAGTATTTTACTTTAGCCAATGGGTAAGAAAGAGTAAGAGTGGCCTCAGAGGTTTTTGTAAGCCAGTTGGAATGGGACACCATCATCTCTACCATATTGCAATGACCTTTTGTTACATGGTCATGCTAAACAGTGAGAAACAGAGTCTGGATATGGGCATGGTTAATACTTAATAATTCATCTTTGAAAGAAGATGAATCAGATGATGGTAAGAAGCAATGTTTACTTCAGTGCCCACTCTATTTTCTATTGCTACTACAGTCCTATGTAACTAGTCCCATGGATTGTGCATACCTACTGACCAATTTTCATTAAATTTTTGCTGTATCAAAACAAAACAAAACAAAAACACTTAATAATTCATGCCCAAAGTGGTGAACTGCAGTTGGCCATGTGGGAATCCAGCATCTTAACCACTATACCACCTGCTGGCCCCAAGGAAGTGGGTTCTTATATGCAGAAAGAAACAAAGTAGAATCAGATAATACACAGAACTTGATAGGATAGTTTTTTAAAACTATAAAAATAAAGGTAACCAAGAAACTGTAAGAAAGCTGATCAACTAGGATATAAGGTCTCATTCCATGCCTTAATTTATAATATTGATATTTTAATGAAAAAATTCATACATTGCAAGTAAAAATTAGAAACAAGGTCTCATGGTCCCTAATTAGTTCTATCTAGAAGAAATTTTGGATATGGAAAGATAAGAATTCAGTAGGAGTTTATTCCACAGATGAAAAATAAATTGTGTCATAATGAGGAAAATTAGATCTCCAGGCTTAAAGGTTATTAAAGGTTAAATGAGTATCAAAAGCTTCAGCGAATCTTTGTTGGAGCTGACTCATAACAAATGTTCAGTGATATGACAGAGCACTGTATACCCGCCTTGTTTTGCCTGCCTACTCCAGCATAGAGATTGGGAAGGAAATCCCCTATAACATGAAGCCTAACTTAGGAGACTTACACTCATCTCTCCACGGTTTGGAGCAGTCCCGACAGTTGTTCTCTTAGATTACTTTTCCCACTTTATCAGTGCGTTGGTGGAGCAACCCAACTCAAAGTTTGCAAAAATGAGAAGCAAGACCTTAGCTGGCTTCTTTCCTCTCACTCAGAGAATTTTACTTTGCTCTCAGGGAGGTTCAGAGAACATTGAAATGGCTCTATGACTTATTTCTTCACTATAAGAGCGTCTATTTTGTCTACAATAAATAAGAAAGACCCATTGTATTAGGAAACACCTGTATCTGACTCAATTCTCTCTGGCTCCCGAATAAAAATTGGAAGGAGATTTTCATTCAGCAGACACAGTTCCCTTCCTTAGTATTCAAATTCTCTTCCATCATGTCCTGCATGGTTTTTAGTCTCCAGTGTCTCTTTCCCGCCTCTTTCCATTTTAATACCAAAGAAATTTACTTTCTGTAGAACCAATAAAAAGTCAGTGAGCAATTCAAGTAAAATAGATCCCAAATATAGAAGGGCTCTTGGATGGAGAAAGCTTTGGAGCCCGCGGATAATCTAGATTAGCAAACTGTAGACCACGGTGTTATCTAGCCTGCTGTGTGTTTGGTTCAGCCCGTGCACACAGACATGCCATTCATTTATGTACTGTGGCTGCTTTCCCATGCAGAGTTAAATAGTTGTGACAGTGACCATATGTGGCTTCCTAAGCCCCAAAGACAAATATTTACCATCTAACCCTTCTTTTATAAAAATGTGTTAACCCTTTGCCAAGACTGGCATAAATGGAGTCGAGGGATATTTCAAGCATAAAGAAAGAGACATTTTTTTGCAGATGCAAATATGAGTGATCAATGAATAATGAGAGACAAGTAGATTATATACTATACTAAATAAACAAGAAAATCTATACGCACACATGAAATAAGAAGCATCTGCTCTTTTAAAGTAGTGATCTTATGTTTTACTTTTTTAAAAAGAATTCTTCCACTACTTAAAGCAGTCCTGAAAATATAGTAAGTAGCAACATGGCTGGCTTACCAAATGTTCTTAGCTCCAAAAAGCTACATACCTCCCCATGTCTCTGTCTATCTCCAGGCACTTATCTCTGTTGTCAGTTTTCTGGGCCAATATTGGCTATTTTAAAATGAAAATTCTGAAAGGAACTTGCATTTATTCCTGCTCAGTTAATGAATAAAGGACATTCTCTATTCTTCTTTGGGATCACTAAACTGGAACTTGTCTTGAGAATTAAATGTACTTTAATTAAAGCTTAAATATAACAAGAATGTTTGTCACTTTTCATATTTTTCTTGTGGCCAGGCTTCAGTGCTAATGAGAATAAGGTCATGGACTTGATCCCCATGTGGGCCACTTAACTCTGGTCTATTCCAAGTTAACAAATGCTGGGAAGCTTCTTCAATGTGCCAGGCACTGTGCAAGTCATTAAGACACAGCAGCTGCCTTCAAGGATCCTGAAGCCTGGTGGAAAAGATCGGATAGTTCTGGTGTATAAAACACTGCCGTTGCAAGCAATGTTATAAGAAATAGAGATAAATTATTACATATATTAAGGATTGAAAGAGTAGGGAGGATTATGAAAAAAATTGATAAAAGGGCTTGTATTTGCAGGTGACTCAAAGGTACGTACTATTCTTTTGGGTAGGAAGACGGAGGCAGAGAGCTTTGTAAGTGGAGAGTAGAGTATAAATACGAGTTGAAAAAACATGTGATGTAATTAGTAAACAGAACCAGATTCCAATGTGCTCAGAATAAAGATATACATATGGGAGTAATGAGATTAAGTGTTTATAGAGGGTCCAGAAAGTCAAACTGAGAAATGTAGGTTTCATTTGCAAAACTAAAAAAAAGCCTGAGTTATTTTAGACAGTGAATAATTAGTGAGAGGCTAAGAAGAGCAGCCTGGCAGTTTGCACAGAAACAATTGAACTTTGAAAAGAGAGGAGGCAAAGAGAAACCTTAAAGATCTCTTGTAGCAGTTCTACAATAACAAGGATGCGGGTGGTATAGGTAGGAAAGAGAGAACTGAAGAACAGTAAGCAGACTAAATCTAGAAAATTTAGATTATAATTTGCATGCTGATAGGAAAATAAGAGAATAAAATGACTGTGCTCTCAAGCCTAGAGAACTCATTTTTAACACAAAAAGCTGTTCTATTACATGGGAAACTAAAAAACACCAAAGGAAAAGCTAGCTTATGGGCAAGTATAAGACTGTATAGGAACTCTACCCTTGGCATATTAATTGAAGATGGAAGTTGAAGGGACCAGATGGTGCCACAGGGATCAAATGCAATGGTCTTTGAGGCAACTTCACATGCAGAGGTTCCCAGTTTAGGTCTGGAGAACTCCCTGAGTGCACTGGGTATGTGTGTGCCCATGATCCAGAGCTGCCTGAAGGCCGGTGATGGATCATAGCATCAGGACCCTGTTGGGGATTCTGTATGTCTGTGCTTCTCTCTGTCTCGCTCTTGTTCATGGAAGAAATAGAAACTTAACATTTTTTTTGAATGTGAAACCTCCAGTAGTTATCTGACAGGATTGGATTTGAGAGATTCACGATGAACCAATAGACCAGGATGTTTTCTACCTAGAAGTTATTTGTAAATTAAGTGCAATTTCTGAAGATGGACATATGAAAAATAATGTGAGAAGGCCTAAAAATAGGATTTTGGATGATGACTACATTTGAGAAAAGGAGAAGTCATTGGGGTGGGAGAACAATGAAGGTGGTGTAAGAAATGTGAATTTCTGGGGTAGTTCTTTTTTTTTTCCTTAAAGAATTTAACTTTATTTATTTATTTATTTATTTTCAATTTGGTCAGAGAGGGACAGAGTGAGAGAGAGAGAGGGAAAACGAGAAAGTAAGCCACCAAGTCTGGGACTTGAACTGCGATCAGCCATGTGGGAGTCCAGCGCCCTTAACCACCACACCACCTACTGGCCCCTGGGGTAGTTTTTTTCAGGCAATTTTATCACAAATTGGCAATAGATCTCTGGGAATATGCATAAAATATTATATAGAAAAACATACAACCAAGCTAACGTAGTAAGTTATAGCAAGTTTAGGGTGTAAATGTGAATAGAAAATAGTGAAGAGAAAAAAAAAAAAAAAAAAAACCTAACCTAATTGTAACCAGTTGTTATATACCTGGTCTGAAGGAAAACTGTGTTTCTTAAAGAGAATGGGCAGTATGACACTCTTGAGAAAGAGAGCAATTTGTTGATGTGTAGCCAGCACTGTTCTGGAGAGAGGTTTTCAGAGGAGCTGTCATGCATATTCTCCCTTCCTTACCCAGGTTAAGTGCCTCAAATCATTCTAGTTTTGTGATTTCTGCCATTACAACATAGGGCAAATTCCTCCTGTTGGCTTCCATGCCACCCATGCAACATTCTTACGGTGAGTTGGCCTTTCATGCAGCTCATGGAACAGAGGATGAATGTGCTAAGTAGGATCTATTGTAGTTCAGTTGGCATAATACATTAGTAAATCGGAATTTTGATTTATAAAGTCTCTTCTCTGTATATACTGACAAATGTGTGTGTCTGGATCTGCCTTTAGGAGAATCAGATAGGAATACCAACATACTACCTTTCCATTTTCCATAACCTTCCATAGATTTCACCTCATCTCACCTCTTAGCTGTACCTCAGTCTCTTCAGCAAGAGGTACTGTTCATGTCCTTCTGCTAGGTTAAAAACATTGTCTTGGATACTCACTACTGCTTAACAAATGGTCCCTAAATGTAAGTGACTTAAGGCCATAATTTATTATATCTCAGACATCTTCAATTGCAGCTAGGCTTAGCTGGGCAGTTCTATTTCACATGGCACCTGAGAAGGTTGAAACTCTAAGGCCTTCTTTCACATGTCTGACATGGTTAGAACTAGTAGGACCTGAATGGATGTCCCTCTTTTCTTCATGTGGCCCCTCCACTTAACTAGATTGGGTTTTCTCACAGTGTGTGGGGTGTTGGCAGAACTGGACATCTTACATAGAAGCTGGTTTCCACAAGAGAGAGAGTGGAAGGTGACAATTATCTTCAAAGCCAAAACTGGCATACATCTCTTCTGCAACATTTTATTTGTGAAAGCAAATCTAGCCGGATTCAAGGGAAAAAAAGTAGACTCCAGCTCTTGATGTGAGGAGTGATGTAAACAGTGGAGAAGGAACTGAGAGTGTCATCTCTATAGGGTAAAAGTACATAATAGACATCCGATAAATGTGAACAAACTAATGAGTAAATAGATTGCAACAAAAGAACTAACTTAGAATAGGATCTAACATTCTAGTTTTGAATTAGTGTTTATATCAAAGAGGCTTAATCTGGTGAAATGGAGTTAAACCCTAAGTTTTGCTGTATTAGAGTATTTGCTTTGGCCATTCATAAGAAATTCAAAAGATGGACCTTCAACATAATTCTGAAAATTAAAAATAATAGATAATACATACGGGTTTTTCATTTGCATATTCTTTTTTTATAGAGTCTTAAAACTCAACTTTATTATAGAAAATTGAAATAAATTCTTCTCATACTGTATTTCAGGGAAAACTGTCTCCTTACATGTATTTTGTTGTTATTATTATTTTTAAATTTATTATTTTTTTTATTTTATACATTTAACCACTATACACTTCTTTGCTTGTAAGTTGAATTTACCCAACATGAATACTCTTCACACCAGTCCAATTGAGGATACAAAACATATTATCATCAATAGATAATAACCCATTTCTGTGTCCCATAAATGTCTTGCCTCATCACTTAATCTTTCTAATATTGCCTTCTATCTTCTCTGTTCCTACAAAATTAAAATTTTAAGTATTATGTAATAGTGAAAGTAGTGATAAATTGTCTTCATATGGAGTTTCGGATACATGACAGTGTGGTTATTGTTACATCTCTCTACATAACTGAAAATATTTAACTTGGAAATAGGACCCCTTGGCCTATCCACCTTGGAGAGCAAGCAAGAAGCCTAAAATATTTTAATGAGAAGCTATTGGGATTTAGGTAGTAAAATAAATTTATGGTAAGATTCTGTAATGATATTTTTCACTTCGGACTTCTGATGCTAATTTCTGTATGTAACACAGGAAATCTAAAGAGTATTGTATCCAGAAAACCCCAAGAACCTTTTAATTTCTTGTGGATCTCTTCTTCAAGTCTATACTCAGTTCATAATTAAATAAGTAGTTTTTTAACTAACATGTTCAACCAAATCAAACAACTGTCTTTCTGGTTTGTTTGCATAATATTAAAAACATTGAGAAACAAATGTTTCAGATTTGATTGAACAAGAGTTTACAATTTTCTAATATAAGTTTAAATCCAGACTTTGGGTTTGTGAATTTGAGAGTACTAGTTAAAATCATAGAGATCTTTTCCCCATCTATAGATGAACAAACTATTTTCATTTCATCATAACTTAAGGATTATTTCAAAAAATTTCTATTCATATCTACTTCTATGCCTAGCATACTATATGAGTATTTTAGAAATGGTCGATTTCTTTGATTAATTTCAATTTGTTGCTTAAAATTTACTTGCTATTAAAACATTTTGATTTATAAATATTGTGAAATCTTTTGTATTAGACTTTATAGAAAATTGCATAGCTGAATCAAATATAAATATTATATTTTATATAGGCTTTGCAGTTGAAAATGATTTTTAAGAATTATTGTATTCAACTTTATTTATTTTACTTATTCATTTATTTTAATTTGACCAGAGAGGGGCACAGAAGAGAGAGAAAGTGAGAGAAAATGAGAAAGCAAGCCACCAGGTCCAGGACTCGAACTATGGTTGGCAATGTGGGAGTCCAGCACACTTAACCACCACACCACCAGCCAGCCCCTAAACCTAATTTTATATTTCCTAGAATTTTCATAGCATACATTTAAAAAGCAACAATTGGTATCACTATTTTCAGATGAAGAATATGGAAGCTGCTGAGATTTTGTTATTTGCCCAGCATTCAGGCCTTTCTCTAAGATTCATCCACATATAGACATGGATTTTAAGAGTGCTTTGGAAGGAAAACCTTTTATAGTGAATGTGTTGAGAAATTTTACCAGAGATGTGGGGTTTTGAATCCAAGCTTAACCCTCAGGCTATTGTCCCATCTGTCTCCTTCCTCCAAATAATGAAATTCTCAAAATAGTTGTTTCTGCTAACCAGCCTCCACTGTCTCCTCATTCCCTCCTTACTTCATGACAATCTAACCCTATCCCCACCACAGTAACAAACCTCACATTTAAACATTTCATTTCCAATTCTTCCAGTCCAGCAGGACTTTTCTCCGTCCCTATCCTCCTTGATTTTCCATTGCAATCGACACTAATGATCACCTGCTGTCTGAAGCTTTCTCCTTGGGTCCCTTTGCTCTCTTTCTGACTGCTCTTTTTCTTCATTTCTCTTTCTCCTGAAAGATAGATAGTTCTGATGGATTTTCCTCCTCTCTTCCTATTTTCTCTGCTTGGATACAGTCACCCATGCATTGCTTCAACTCTGATGCATATTGATTACACAAAAAGTCTGTATCTTTAGTCCAGATCTTTTTAAATCGCTTCTCATCCATAGTTCTGTTACCAAATTACAGAGTGAGCCTGACTGCTCATAGCACAGAAAGCCATGAGACAATGAAAAGTACAATAGAGGAAGGCTTTATGATGGAAGATGTCATTCAGGAGAGCATTAGAGTCCAAGATTCTTAAAGTACCTCTCTGTGACGGAGGAAGAAGCAGGGAAACAGAGCTTAACTTTTTAAATTTACCTTTAATCATTGTACATCTTTACAGCTTGTAGCATGGCTTTTCCCAGCATGCATGAAGTATGTGTCAATCAAGTTAGAGATGTTAACACAGGTCAGGAATGTGACAATGTGAGGTCTGGAGGCAAGGAGTCAGGAGCTTTCTAGAAAAGTTTCTACAATGTCATCTTTGATGGATGGTGTTGTTTTCTTGTTGTCAGCAGCCTTAAGGAGAGTCCAGAGTGTGAGATACTATCATCAGGTTTATTTGGAGTAAAGAACTTAAGACAAGGAACTTTTAGGACACCTGGATTTCTTCAGTCTTTTAACGACTTGCTACTTGTGACTATGTCTAGCGAAAGCTGAGTAGTAAAGGCTGTCATGACGTGGTCATTGAGGGACCATCATCATAATATGCAGAACATAAAGATTAGTCAGGAGGGAAAGAAAGCAGGAGTTCATCTTACTGTTTAAAGTAAGTTACCTAAAACTCTAAGGCATATTACTTTTTTAACCTGGTGTTCTGGGGAAGCTCCAAATCTGAGAGGGCTTCCATAATGTGCACTGATTGCAAAGAACACACCCAGAGGTTCAGCAGGGGAAGATATGAGTTTATTACTTACACAAACAGCACAAGATGCTCCCCTGATGGCCAGGTGGAGAGCGGTCCATAATATCATGAGTACAGGCCAGGCTCAGGTTACACATTAAAGAACAAAGCATTTACAAATCAATTAAAGATCAGTGCAGATGCAGATCTCCCCCCCCCCCCCCTTACCAAGGGCAGGGGTGGGGGGGGCTGGTTTTGGTTTATACATATCTTGTTTAAATGTTACAATAAAGGGTAAGATTATTGGTTAACAGAACCCACAGAGTATGTTTAGGAGTTAGTGCCCCTGATCTAGTGATGTTAATGTAGGAGAGGTATGCACACCTCTGGGATCAGTCACAAGATGGTCACAAGGTCCAGACCAACCAACACTGAGTCTCAGGGAGATAGGATGGAGAGGGAGTGGAGAGGACTCATGTGTGGAGATTTACATACATGGTAAATATTAAAGATTAAACAAAGACACTTATTTTTATTTTGCAGGGGCTGATATCAGTTCCACTGCAGCTTGCCCATTTCTGTCAGGGTGGTCAGCTGGGAGAGAGATTTAACTCTATTCAGAAACATGAGAGACCCTATAAAGACCCTATCTGAGGCCTAAGAAGGTGTAAGCATGTATAAAAGACACAGAGAGAAATGTCAAATATTGACCGAAGAATAAAAGTTGTAAAGGCAAGAAGTTAGGAGATTCATTTTCAAAGGTAGCTGGGTGAGATTATAACAGCGCTCTAGATTTTGGATGTGTTTCTGGCATTGCATCATGACTTTCCAGCATGTGATCACTTATTTCTATCCCTGCTTTGGTCTAGGATCTGAAATGCAGTACTGTCCTCGTCTAGCCTTGTCCTCAGGCAAGGATGCTCACAAATGGTTAGACCACACTTGGTTGTGTGTGGGAGCTATATTCCCCCTAATTTCTGTGAGAAAATGCTTTGGGGGTCATCTGAAACCAAAAACGAAATGTATTTTGCTGAACTAAGACAGGAGGTGAACACCATTTATAGGTAGATAGAGCAGCCCCCCAACTGAGAGAAGAGTCACTGCTGTGTGGCTCCTGACAATTCCTCTTCTCCCAGTCACCATATTTCTTTAACCTTAGACATGTAAATCTTAATCTGGAATCATTCATGGCCCAAAGCTTCTAGACAAAGAATCTCATGTGTGTACCTACTCCAAAATGAGAATAAATGGACCCATCTAGCACGTGCCCCTCCCTACCAGGAGGAGAATCCGCGCACAAGCCCTACCTAAAGCAAGTCCAGACAAAGCCCTTCCTTACCCAAATAAAAACTCCTCACCACAGTTCTTCCTTGGCAACCATATTCCGGGATCCCCTCCTTCATGGGAGCTCTGTTTTTCCTTCCCTCTCCTTCAATAAGCTGCCCATTTTGCTATACCTAGTCTCTATGTCCACGACTCTAATTCTTCCTGAGTGTAGGACAAGAGTTCTCTGAGAGTGCTGGACCCAACCCCCCTGCACCCCCACGTTCCTGAGTCAGAATAAAAAGATTCTACTTCCCACCTAAGTGAGCACCGCATCTCATGAAAATCCCTTTTTGAATAATTCCAGAGAACATTTCACTTGCAAATCTCTCTGGTCTCTAAAACATTTGTGCATGTTCTGGAGTCAACCCCTTCCTCTTCAGGAGTAGGACTTTGCCCAGACTTTTTTTTTTCCAACTCCTTCAGACACAAACAAAAAGAATCCTGTCATGTGAGTGCTCCCTTACCAGGAGCTCTGCCATGCAGCAGTGCCAGGCAAGGGGAAGACCAAATATTATTGTTGTTTCCAAACCTAGGCCTTTCCCGCCACAGTCTTTTGAATCTAGTGCTAATCTGTGGCAGGAAACTTGGTTCCTCAAGCTCCTTATCTATTCAGGTAAACTTTTCACCTGGCTACCGTTTGTTTCAGGGCCCGACATACCTTTATTGGATGAGATCTTTTGCTTTGGGCAAATAAAAATACCTGAAAGCTGTAAATAGAACATTAAATTAGCTTCACCTGCTTTCTTCAATGCCATGACAGTCTTGGAGAAAACACATTTTTACAAAATGCATCTGTGTATACAAACCATTCTGCTTATCCTCCTAATAAATTAACCCTCTGGGTTACTAAACAGCCTACCTCCTTCCACAGCTGAAGAAGAGTGGTTTTTCCTCCTCGTTGCCCTTATATTAAATCTTCTCATTAATGAAAAAGAAGCATTCTAACAAGCATTTTTTAAACAATAAAGATGAGGGAATGGATCACTACAGAGTTCCCACCATGCAGCTCTCAGTCTGCCAGGCATGGGGAGAGATACACTGCTGACAAAGCTAGTTTCTGATCAAAATAAATTATAAGTAGTCTGGACACATATTAATGCGTATAAACCACCAAGTTAAACTGAAGCCCAAAGAAACCTCCAGGAAGGAATATCAATTGAGTTGATCTTCTCTTCTCCTCCATTCTCCTGTTGGGATTTTGGGCACGCATGCACATATACCCAGCATGAATTTTAAGCCACTGGGTCCGTGACTTGAACTGCAGCTGCCCATGTGGGAGTCCAGTGCCTTAACCACTACACCACGTGCTGGCGCTCAGGGTATCTATTTGGGGAAATAAAGACCCAGAGGCACCTCCCCCAAAACAATGCCCCAAAGCCAGACAACAAACAAACAATGTCAAAAACCTGACATATTCAGGAACTTCCCCCTTGTGACCAGAATGTCACTGGTTGAGGGAAACAGTAAGGATTAAAGCTGCAGATAGAGGTTCCAGGCTGACTTAGGAGGGTATGAGGAGGCTGGCAATGAAGGTGTTAGTCAAGCATTTGAACATTAGGTGAAGCAACTGTGACATTTTTTCAACCCCATTCCTGACAAAAATTCATGTCATTGTCATTAGGGAAAGCAGTAATATCATCTTATTTGATGTTCTTTCTCCAGAGAAATAGTGGGTTTGTCAAAAGATAAAACATTGACATAAATTAAAGCCTGCTAGGGCATGCACATATTTTGATTGACCTCACCTCTAATATGAAATTCAGTAAAACTTGAAAATGTATAATGGTTGCTATTTGTGGTGCTTTGCATATTAGAAAGTACTTGCACAGACATAGTAATAACATTAAGTATCGTTTATTGAAGAGTTCCCGTGTGTGCCACATGCTTAATACCTATTGTCCTCTTTGAATACTAACAATTATTCTGAAAGTTCAATGTTACAGTAATTTACCAGGAAGAAGCTGAGTAAATATGTACAAAGATGAAGTGTTTTGCTGTAAGACACAGAGCTAGTGGGTGATGAAACTACAACTTAATAAGAGAGTCCATGACACCAAACTCTATCCATTACAGCAAGCTGCTTGAGGGAATCAGCGGTGCTGAAGAAGGCAGGCATTCGGGTTGCTAAGTTATAAGTCTATAAATGTCAGTGCTTTCTAAATTTTTAATTTTTTCAAAGAAATTCTTTGAAAATATGCTACTTATGACTGCCTTCTAGAATAGTTTAGAACATATAAAATCTTTTCCTCATGAAAATTCAGAAACCTTTTGTTAGTCAAATATGTCAAACAGTACCATCTTTTTTCTTCTTTGACATCTGCGAAGGACTCAACCCTTCTACCTTTCCTTCTTTTTTCCTTCTTTTTTTTTTTTTTTTTGGAGAGGTTTTTGCTATAGGGCGCGTGCGCTCGCCAGACAGACAGAGAGAGACAGAGAGATAGAAAGCGAGAAATCACCACCCAGGAGGGATGGCCATGCCACAATCCCTTCTCCTCCATTCTCCTCTCAGGATCTTGGGCACGCACACACACACGCGCCCGGTGTGAGTTTAAGCCGCCGAGTCTGGGACTCGAACCGCGGTCGAATACGTGGGAGTCCAGCGACATAGCCATTACGCTAACTGCTGGTCCCTACCTTTCCTTCTTGAAATCTTCCCTCTGTTGACCTTGACTATACACATCTCATGGTTCTCTCTAAACTTCCTGTCTGCTCTTTCTCATGATCTTCTATTAAGATCATTAAAGATCTATCGTCTATTGTTCATTAAAGTCAGTATTCCCCGAAATCATCTCTTCTCCCTTTTTTTCTTATTTGTCTACCCTTTCTCCTTGTGTGATATTTTAGTTTGTGGTTTTGATTCGCCACTGCAATAGGTTGACTAACCCTCCCATCCCATCCCACAAAAAGATGTCCTTATCCTAATAACCCAAAACTGTTAATATATAACCTTGCAATGACAAAAGAGGGACTTTTCAGCTATGATGGAGTGAAAGATTTTGAAATAGGCCAATTGTCCTAAATTATCTGCGTAAGTCCAGTGTAAACACAAGGGGCTTGTGGAAGGCGGGAGGGTTAGGAAGAGGTAAACATAAGGATGGAATCAGAAATCAGAGTAGATGCTCTGCTGCTGGCACTGAGGATGGAAAGGGGGTCCAGGAGCTAAGGACTGCAGACTGGAGAAGTCGGAAAAGACAAGGTAAATGGATTCCCTTGTATAGCCTTCAGAAGGAATTCAAGTCTACCAGCATCCTGATTTTTTTTTTTTTTTTTTTTGAGAGGTTTTTGCTATAGGGCGCGTGCACTCACCAGGAAGACAGAGAGAGACAGAGAGCAAGAAATCATCCCCCAGGGGGGATGGCCATGCTGCAATCCCTTCTCCTCCATTTTCCTCTCAGGATCTCGGGCACGCACACATATGTGCCCAGCGCGAGTTTAGCCACCGGGTCTAGGACTCGAACTACAGTCGACTACATGGGAGTCCACAACATAGCCATTATGCTAACTGCTGGTCCCCAGCATCCTGATTTTTGTTTAGTGAAACTGATTTCAGTTTTCTGCTCTTCAGAATCATAAGATACTAAATTTAAGCAAGTGGTAATATGTTATAGCACAATACTTACACTTACTTGTGGTAATATGTTATAGCACCCAGAGGATACTTACGTGGGAGTACACTTCTTAAATATTAATACTAAGACCTTCCAGTCTATAAGTCCAGTCTTCATGTCTCTCTTGAACTCCAGAATTCATCTGAAGCTACTTGTTGATTATCTCTGGCCAAACATCTCACAAATAGATGAGAGATCATCACAAAGCTCATTGAAAATGGGAGACTATGAAAAAATTATGCATGAATTTTTTTTTTAAAAATTTGCACCCAAATAAATTTGTACTCTAATTCCATTTTTTCACAATTATTTGGAGTGTCTTTGCACAGTCAAACTAAGCCCAATCACTACCACCCACCCACTGAATAAGCAAGAAACCTTAAAAATCACACAAATGACAGCTTAGGTCATAGTTTTGTTTCCTAGGTTCTCGGAAAAGTCATGCTGTATTTTTCCTATTCTTCTATGCAAAAATGCATCGTTTGTATGACATTCAAAGCTTCCCTTGCCAGTTATCTACCAAAGACATTAAAATGTTTCAGTAAAGCACAGATAAGAGGCTTTAGGCATAAGACATGTAACTTATTGATGAACTTTGAAATATGAGCTGTCTTCAATGGGAAAGAATAAAACTGACATACTAAATGTAAGGAAAAAGAAGGGTGGTAAATGTTAATTTTTTTTTTTTTTTTGAGAGATTTTAGTTATACGGTATATGTGCTTGCCAGAGAGACCAAGGGACAGAAAGGGGGAGATCACATTCCCCTCTCCATTTTGGGCACGCACGCACATGTGCCTAGTGTGAGTTTTAAGTAGCTGGGTATGAGATTCAAACCATAGTCAGCTATATGGGAGTCCAGCAATGTAAGCATTATGCCATCTGCTGGTCCCTAAATGTAATTTTCTAGAAGAATTTAGAGCCTAAAATAGACATATCAAATTTACATATTATTCTCCACCTCATACCTGAGAATTGTAGTTCTTTCATTCCTTGAGAGAGTATGACACAGAGAGAGAGGCAGGCACCCTCAAAAGGGTCTTTTCACAGTTCAGTCCCCTTTCCACAACCATCTAGTTGGTCAGGATCCTGGGCATGAGCCTAATGTGTTTTCAGACCAACAGGGACCTGAACCAGTGGTTGGTTGGTTGGTTCTTTGGCTTCTAGCACTGCAGTGGAGTATGCTAGGAACTGTGCCAGTGAGGCTGAGCCCACAGTCAGTCCTTTTTGACACTTTTTTTTTGAGAGATATTAGATTAGTAGGCTCATCCAGAGGAGAATGACAGAAAGGATGAAAAAGAAATCAATATAATTTTTACATGAGAGACTGTTGAAAAAATACAAATGTTTGGGAGGACCTAAAATAATAAAAAGGTAACATGGCATAAATTCAAATGAGAAATGTTCAAACTAAAACCATTACCAGAAGATGTATTTGACCCACTAGAAGGAAGAGTTACAAATAATTTAACAGTAAATTATTGGGTTGGCGGGAAAGTCATGACACATAGAGAAATACGTCAAGACTTTCCCAACAACTAGTAGTTATCATCCATATGAAATGACTTATTTAAAACACACACACACACACACACACACACACACACACACAAACAGTAAGTTTAGCATTATTGTTGGTAATGAAGAAGAAGAAGAAGAAGAAGAAGAAGAAGAAGAAGAAGAAGAAGAAGAAGAAGAAGAAGAAGAAGAAGAAGAAGGAGAAGAAGAAGAAGAAGGAGAAGAAGAAGAAGAAGTTGAGTAACAATTTATGCCACAGCTATAGAGGGACTATCATACAGAATGAACAAATGAGCTATGGAATAATTTTTTTAATCATTGATTTGCATTCTGACTTCTTAATTGCTTTGGCAGCGTGTGAACATATGCAAGTAATTTTCTCTTTCACAGCCTCATTTTTCTTCTGTATATATTGTAAATAATTTTTAAATCAATAGATTTTCATAAGCATAATTTAAATAATGCATGAAAATGTTTAGCAAACTGGTACACATCAATTTTCCATAAATTAAGCTATTACTAGAATTAAGAGAATTCTATCACTGGATTAATTTTCCTTAGTCTAGATGACCTCTAAGGTATTTATAAGATCTATTTCCAACAATACAGTAAAATATATAATTAGGGGAAAAAATCTATTTTGCACTAAAAAGAATGGCAAACTGCCAGAGAGATAAAAGTATATATATAGATCTGGCAAAAGCTAGACACACTCATGAACCAAAATGTAAAGGAGATCTGACATCAGAATGGTTACGCTAAGGCTTTGGCTACCCTAGAGCATATGCCATCTCATTAATCAAGTGTTTTGGATTTAAATGGCATCAAAATGACAGAAAAAATATATTGGGCTCATATGGAATGTGGATATAAAAGTGAGATCCCGATAGAAAGCCAGAATCTGTGATGCAAAGAATGAAAAATAAAGGGCCAATATTAAGATAAAGGGGAAAAAAACAAAACAAAACAAAAACAAAAACAAAAATAAACAAACAAACAACAACAACAACAAAACAGAGCAAACGATCTGTTAACTCAGAATCTAATAAGGAAAATTAAAATAAAGACATTTTCCCTAGAAAAGTTGTAAACTCAGGTTTGACCTCACTCAGGCTAGTGCATAATTCAGGATATACCATGCTAAGTATTTATATAAAAATAGGCCTAAGCAACCTGGTCAGAAATAAATCAGTGAGGTCAAATTTGGCATAGAACACTTAAAATTCTCCAAGGTAAACACCATCCAGCATGAGTTCAAATTACAAAATTAAAAACTCATAAGAAAACAAATTAATGAGTAGGCAGAAACTCTTCTGAATATTATGTCTTAAATTATTGGCAACATAATTATCTTAAATTATTGGCAATGTAATTATCAGATACAAAATATAAAATAATATGAGACTAAAAGATCTACTATGAAAGACATAAGGCATACTTGGAAATGCACCTAATACAATTTCTTGAAATACAGACTAAAGATGTTGTCATTTTAAAACATCAGTGGATTCCTAAATAATGCATTAGCACAGCTGAAGAGAGATTTAGTGAACTGGAGATTAAACTAAAAGAATATAACACAGAGCAAGCCACAGGAAGATAAAGAGAGGAAAATATTATTATAACAACTACAGGGAATATAATAGGAATGTAATGGCTGAGAAATTTTCAGACCATATGAAAAAATAAAAATACTCAGTTTCAGGATGTACAAAAAGTTCCAAGTAAAATAAATAGAACAACACTTAGAAATATTTTTCGAAGACACAAGAAAGAAATGTAATATATTAGTTTTCTATTGCTGACTAACAAAATATCAGAAACTGTTCCTTCAGGCAATACATGTGATCTCACTTTCCAGTGTTAGAAGACTGGCCAGGCATAACTGTATCCTCTGGTCAAGTCTCATAAGAATGCAATTAAATTGTATGCTGCCTCATTTTTTCATCTAGGTCTTGGTGAGTCAGTTCCTTGCAATTATAGAACTAAGGGCCTTATCTCTTAGGGTCTGCTGTCACTGAGGCAATTCACATGAGTGTTTCTTAAATTCAACAGAAGAGTATCTCTCTCATTAGGCAGATGCCTGTCATCATTTAAGATTCTATCCCAGGGATAATCTCTCTTTTGATTAATATCAATTCACTTGACACCTTAGTTACATTTGCAAGATCCCTTTTGTTGTTGTTGTTGTTTGGGTTTTATCTCCCCACTCAAACAAGTAACATATTAAAAGGAGTGTTATCCCATCCCTCCCACATAAAAAAGGGAGGCTATTATAAAGAGTTTGTATAAAAGGGTTGGAAGCTTAGAGTCCATCTTAGAATTCTGTCTACCACATAGATTTTTTAAAAATAGAATCACTGGGGCCAGCAGGTGGTGTGGTGGTTAAGGTGTTGGACTCCTACATGGCTGACTGTGGTTTGGGTCCCAGACCTGGCAACTTGCTTTCTCACTTTCCTGCTTTCTCTCTCTTGTCTAATTAAAAAAATAATAACCATAAATAAAATTCAATGACTAATTTTTTGAAATAAATTAAAAATAAAGTAACTTTAAAAATTATATTTTGACAAGGCAATTAAACATGAAAGGAAGGGTTAAAATATGATAAGCAAAAGAGAACAAAGAATATAAAATGTGTGGTTAAATATAAAAAACTTGGACTAGACAGTAATAAATAAGACAGTACATATGTGGTAGAATAAAATCTGAATTTCAGAAACTCTGAGTCCAGGGAAAAAGAGAGCATATTAATTTTAGTCTCTTTAAAATTAGGTACACATGCTAAAACTGTCAACCTCTGCACTAAAATAGTAAAGCATGATTGTATTACTATTTATTACAAATAAATAAAAGCAGGAAAATGAGTGAAAGGAGATAAACAATCAATCTTAAAGACGTTATTAAATGAAAGGATAGAAAAAGATATATTATAGAAAATGCCATGTAAGCAGACCCCACAACGTATTATCAAACTCCTAGAATTGGTTTATTTGTAGAAATACAGGCAAGCAAATAAAAGTTCTTGGCCAGGGTAAATTAGTACGCAGCCAGGTGTAAATCATTCATTAAAAGACAGCTCTCTTTTTTTAAGGTTTTACTCTTTGTTTGTTTAGTTTACTTTTAGGGCACTTGTACTTGCCAGAGAGAGACAGAGAGAGGAAAAGTGAGAAATCACCCCTGGGGAGGATGGCCAATATCACAATCCCTTTTCTTCAATTATCTTCTTGGGATTTTGACATGCACAAACACATGCCTGGCCTGGTTTTCATGCCATTAGGATTTGAATCCTATAGTCAGCCATGTGAGATCCAGCTGCCCTTACCTTTGTGCCACCTACGAGTCCTGTCGCTAACATCTTATTGTTGCTGTTGTTGAGAGTTCTTTTTCTATAGGCTATCGGGCACATGTACTTGCCAGAGAGACAGAGATAGAAAGCAAGAAATTATCCCCGGGGGGTTGGGGGGATATGGCCATGCTGTAATCCCTTCATTCTTCAATCTCCACCATTCTCCTCTTGGGATTTTGGGCAGGCGTGCATACGTACCTGGGGTGAGTTTTAAGCTGCCAGGTCTGGAACTTGAAGCTCATTTGACTACATGGGAGTCCAGCAGCATAACCATTATGCCACCTGCTGGTCCCCTGTCTGTAACATCTTAAACAGAAAAGTGAGCTTGGAAACCTCTGAGATCATAGTAACAAGATAACATTGAGACTGGGAAAGTGTCCTTGAGTAAGACAATCCTAAATGTCTTATTGTAAGCAAATTTGGGAAACTGATTTCTCTACTTCAGAACTTCTCAAAATGTGTACAAAACTGATAGACATCACAAATTTCTAAGAAAAAAAAAAAACGCAACATTCCACAAAATTACTTGCTCATGTATTCCATCTGGGATTTTTCTGTGTGTATTTATTTCTGTCAAGTATGCCATGGGTCTTTTGTACCACTGAACACTTGTTTACACTATTTAGAATTCTCCAGTGAGTTATCATGGTTAATTCCCTGACACCATCATGAAACGAAACCAGGGAAAGAAATCACACTACTTAAAGTCCCAGGGAAGTATCATCCCCATGAAGACGCACTCCGGGGGCAAAGAACATTTTTTTGTTTAATTTTATTTATTTGTTATCATCATAATCTTGTTTACATTACATTAAATTGTGTATAACTTTACAGTGTATTACATTGCTTTTTCAAAAGGGAATGCCATGCATGTCAGTCAATACAGAGACATTAAAATCACCACTTTATCATTCAATATCTTTTTTTGGGGGGGAGGATATGTCCTTTTTAAAATTTTTTTTGTTTATTATTTATTTTTTATATACATTCAATCGCATTGTTTAGCTTACAAAGTGAACATTTCAATATCTGAACTTTCTCCACTCCTTTTTAATATAGTACTGGAAGTCCTCACCAACGCAATCAGAAAAGAGGAAAAAATAAAAGGTATTCGAATAGGAAAAGAAGAACTTTTTTGGCAAATGCAGTTTCCATCCACCAGTAACTGGCCTTCAGTGAATACAAACATAGAACAGCTAATTGAATAAGCATAATTTATCCAAGCTGATAAATATTTAAATGAGCAGAACTATCAGTTATCATTCTTCTTTATTTTGGAATTTAATTTAGTATTTCTTCTTTATTTTGGAATGATAGTGTCTTAGTTTACATCTCTCTCAATCAGATGTCTGCACCCAAGAGGTTGAACATGAACATTTTACCAAACTGATCACTGCCGATGTGTTAGAAGGAAACGGATTTTTTTTCATAAATAAAATATTTGCATTTTTATGTGGACCTTCACAGAACAATGCTTTAACATCCTCCCAGAGCTGGCTCACGTCTCAGCTCTCTCACTGATTGGAAGTATGAAGAAGTTAGCATCGGGTCTAGCACATGGTAAGCCTTCATAAATATTGCTACCATTTCTATTCTTCTTGCCAGCTGAATTAACTTGGAAACTTTGGACCGCATCTCCTCTACTGATAAAAAGGAGATAGTGACAATAAATTCTTGACCTAGCCGCTGTGATGTTTAAATAAGGTATGCAAGACCCCCAATGTCTTGTCTGCCATAAAAGCTATTACTTTCTCTCTTCATAGAAACCTAGCTTAGCTTCAGCTGCGGTTGATGGGATCTGCCTGTGATCACAGCATTTGTTTGAGAGGAGATATAGAAAAAGTAAGTCATAGACTTGCAAGTGAACCAAACTTGGTTCAAATGCTAGTTCCAATGTTCTTGGAAGGATTCTAAACAGATCACTGATCTTCGGAATCTTTAGCTATAAAATAAGGATAACAGAAAATAGAACTCACTGCTTAAGGTTTCGAGGCAGATTAAAATTGTGCATATGTGTGCGTGTGTTTTTATACCCACAAAGATACACAGATAAAGGCACAGATCAAATATTTAACAAATGAGAATGACTGTCATTTTTAGTACTATGAATGTATTTTTAGGGTTCTCATCATTCGGGAGTCTCTTAAGTCACTTTGCTCAGGACTTATTCCAGTGATATTCCTGACTGGGATTTCAACCCATGTGAACTACTTTCTGAAAAGATGCACAGCTTTCCTATCCAGCTAACCCTAAATCCTACCTCCTCGAAGATAGAGGCCAGGGCTTCTCCTGCTGCCTGCCAACGAACATGGTGCAGAGCACAATGCAGAAGTGTCAGGGGGGTGCCTGAAGCTGAAAGCAAGAGCCCCCAGATCCTCCGTCTCAGGCTGTCTGTACTAACTGACCCTGGACAAACTGCCTTTCCACCTTAGCAGAGGGAATCTTCACTTTGTCTTGCTTGTGTTCTCCCCCTGAGGAGCACCAGCTGTCCCCTTTTGGAAAACGGGAAAAAGAAAGATGGAAACACAAGACGAGAACAGACTAGGCAAGCCCTCTGCACAGACAAATGGCATGATATGTTCACATCACAGTGGGCAAAACGCCTAAAGGTCCACCACTCACAGATACCGCATTGTGCCCTCCATAGAGTGGTATCATGGTGGGTAAGGACAGGCACTACTTCCTTAAGGCCCTTGGAGAAGTTAAAGAAAGATGCTACATATCATCAAAATTGGTATGGTTTTCAGGATTCTCATATGTCCTCTTGCCTGGAAATATCTCCTTTACCAGAATTGCATGATGCTTAAAATTCTAGTCTTAGAAAGTCATTCCTCTGGCTCAAATGCAATTCCCAGGTAAGGCACAGATGAGGGAGATAGCATAGTACATTTATTACTCAATAATATTCTAAGCTGATTCATTATTAACTCTTCTTTGAGATTACAGATAACAGAACACTAATTTAGAACAAACAGGGTTGGGAGAGTACGGCAAGAGCCATGATCACAGGGCCCTAGGTGTAAGAGAAGAGAAAGTGCTGAGAGGAAAAGCACAAGGGACCAACCAGTGGTGTTTACAGAAACTTGTCTTGGAGAGACAGGTTACTAACTAACTGAGGGTCACTTACTAACCTGAGGCAGGTTAGGAAGCACTGGAAAATTAGAGGGGAGGGAAAACATGAAAAAAGACACAAAAGATGAGTTGGGCAATCTGCCTGCTATAGGGCTAGAACTACGACTTTCTCAGAAGCCTATAATTATACCCAGTTTAACAATCATACTATGTTTATGTGGTTCTTTCCTAAGAAAAACCCCAGGAAGAATGAAACTTTGTACCAGGTGGACACACACAACCCTTTCTGATCAGAAGTCAGGCAGTGGTTACCAATAACAACCCTCAGAACACAGATAAACTTGCTCCAGACCTCCACTTTCGGGGAGGATTTCTTTCTCTACTTCTATTCTAGATAAAGACATAGCTGCATTTACATCTCTGTCTGTCTATAGCTACATCTCTGTCTACATAGTTCCATATACATTTTGTCTATTCCTAATTTCACATGCACACATCATTCACTGACTGGCACGGTGTATTCAGCCAGATGACTTTCTTTATTCTATCTATTCCCAACCTTTTGTCTTTTTTTGAAAGATAGAACTGTCTCTGCCCAAGGCTAGTTTAAGCCTCGATCTTTGTCTTTTTAGTAAAGGAAACTGAAAAGTCAGTTGTCTCATAGGGTGATTAGCTGTTAAAGAGTTGGGAGTTCCATTTCGATCATGGGACTTGATATCTTGCTACCTGCCACCTCCAAGGGACATTAGTTAAGAGCATCCTCAGTTATTGCTGTAGAGTCTATAGGATTTCATGGGAGATGAAACTACTTACTTGATGATAAATCAATACTCTTCTAAAAAGGGTTTCTTATAGATTCAACAAAGCAAAGGTGATTTTTTTCTTTGATCCATCTGTTTTCTTTTAAAACCTTCCTTGCTCACAACTGGTCTGATTTTTAAAAAGAAATGTGCATATGAGCATGTGTATATGTGTGCATATGTGTACATATATGGTTACATGTAAGAGCATGTGGGAGTATATGTATATGTGTGTTAGAGTAGGAAATACCGTGTGTGCCATATATATATATATTTTTTTTTTTGGAGAGGTTTTTCGCTATAGGGCGTGTGCGCTCGCCAGGTAGACAGAGAGAGACATAGAGACAGAAAGCGAGAAATCACCCCCCAGGGGGGATGGTCACGCCGCAATCCCTTCTTCTCCATTCTCCTCTCGGGATCTTGGGCACGCACGCACACGCGCCCGGCGTGAGTTGTAAGCCACCGGGTTCGAGACGCGAACCGCGGTCGACTACGTGGGAGTCCAGCGACATAGCCATTACGCTAACTGCTGGTTCCCATGCCATATATTTTTGAAACAAGTGCATTTTTTCACTCAGAAATACACCCCAAATATGCTGCTATTCCATTGTACTCTAGATAGCCAGATGGCTTTTTTCACATATTTTTTTTTTTAATAAAATATTCTTACCTATCAATATAATCAATCTACAGATACAAAGTACATTTTTGCCTTTCAAGGGCTTATTGCCAAAGGAAGGTCATTGAAAAGGGGCATTGTTTCCTACAGGTTATGTCATCACAATACAAAGTCAGGTGGCAAAAGATCATTGATGCCTTTGTCTATGTCTCTAAGATGGTCTGCTGTCACATGGCCTGTACTTAAAGCACATTGTCAAAATGGCATTACCTGCTCCCAAATGTTATTATTGAGAATCAAAATTTAAGAGAGAGAATCTATATGTTCTACTCTTCATACCATTCTTTTTTTTATGTTTTTTTTTTAGAGGTTTTTGCTATAGGGCACGTGGGCTTGCCAGACAGAGAGAGATAGAGAGACAGAAAGCGAGAAATCACCCCCCAGGGGGGATGGCCACCCCACAATCCCTTCTCCTCCATTCTCCTCTCAGGATCTTGGGCACACATGCACATGCGCCCGGCGTGAGTTTTAAACCACCAGGTCCGGGACGCGAACCGCGGTCGACTACATGGGAGTCCAGCAACATAGCCATTATGCTAACTGCTGGTCCCTTCATACCGTCCCTTTAATCCAGCTCCTCCCACTTGCTGACATTCGTATCCACCACCACCCTTACTGAGGACCACTTTATCTGCCGGACTCTTCAATGGCCTCTCTGTTTTTCAGCTCCCTCTAAGCTGTCATTCCTGGGATGACCATATAGATATTGTTCTAAGATAGCCCCAAGTACCATTAAACAATGTACAGATGCCTGTGCCTGACATTCAAAGTCCTCCACAATCTAGCCCAAGAACCACGCATTTATTTAGCTTTATCTGTCAGTACAGTAGAGGTCCTCAGTTTTGGTCTCCTCAACCCAAAACATGTAGATCATAATATCTGCAGAATTTAGACAGACCAACCATTCCTGTCTTTTCAGAACTAAGAGCTTTCTAGGAAGCAGGACTTACAAGCACTAAAATTTGAGCAAACTGATGAGTTTGATGGGCCTGAGCCCTTCATCAAAATGTTTCCCTGTTGTTTCTGAGACTTGCCAAACAGAGGCTTACAGACTGTATCTGTTCAACCATCTTTTTGTCACCTTCATCAGTCGAGTCTACCCTAAACTGCTATTTTCTCTGAGCCTCCTGCATACTTCATCTTTTATGACTTGGCTAATACAAAGTGTTATCCCTCTACCTAGATTAACTGCAAGGTTTCTCCACCATTCATAACAGAGCACACAAGCCCTCACCTTCATATTTAAGGCCTCTGTTTTGCTGTCAAATTGCCTCCATAGGAGAGATGAAAGCCGTGCTCTCTAACACCCACGTAGAGAATCAAATAGCCTCTCCACACAAAGGAGTTCAGCTTTTATCACTGAGACATCCTTTAAATTTATAAATAGTTAACA
This sequence comes from Tupaia tana, assembly GCA_026018925.1. Taxonomy (NCBI): domain Eukaryota; kingdom Metazoa; phylum Chordata; class Mammalia; order Scandentia; family Tupaiidae; genus Tupaia; species Tupaia tana. Next base: position 154,511,747 of record JAKSZU010000003.1, read on the forward strand.
TTCCAGTCTGGAGGATTCCTACTTGGCATCAAGTTAACATGTGGAGTCTTCACAAAGAATTATGAATTAAATATTTTTTCTATATTCGAATGACTACACAGTTATTTTGGTTGCTATTCCAAAACAAAAAAAGTATATTTCAAACAACTTGTTTTCTTTATTGAAACTGCTAGAAACATTTAAATTTGGTCCTATGCAAAAGCCTATTTCTAATTGCCTCATTGCAAATATTTACCTTGTATATACAAATACATATATATTTCTATTTATGTATCCATGTTTTAACAACTATCAACTTAGAGGGGAAAATAATAGAGATTTTGTAAACGTGTGTGTGTGTGTGTGTGTGTGTGTGTGTGTGTGCTCTTCCTATTTTTCTTAGCCTTTTGCATTTCCTTACTTTTTTGCTAGAGTTTTCAAATATCTCAGCAAAGAGATGACACAAAACAAAGCAGAGAGAACAAAATAAGTTAATCCTTCACTCCCAGTATTTAAAAATAGGTATTCAAAACTTGCAAAGAGAAAAATCATTTGAGTTGAAGTGTCAAGACTCTTTTGCTTTAGAAGAGTCTAACACCTGAAGGACTAAGGTTTAGCCATAAAAATCGTTTGGGGAACAACAGAGAAGAAGCCAGTCTGCCCCATCCTTAGGCTAGATGAAGACCCAGATGCTGGGAAAAATTTCAAAACAGGAGAGGAGAGCCAGGTGGTAGTGAAGAAGCATTCACACTAGAGCAGAGACCTTATGCCCTATATGTACAGTATGTACATTCTAGGCCACTTATGAGAGAGGATGCTAAAGGACCTTAGGTACGTGTGGGCAGGCCAAAACACATGTTAAATGGAACTCTAAGGGCCAGCACTGCATGAAGAGAAGCTGGATTCCCACGTGGCAACTGCAGTTTAAATTTCCACCCTGTCAGCCTGAAACATGCTTGGCATGGGTGTGAGTGCCCAAAATCTGATCAAGTCATGACCCATTTTTGCATAGAAGAACATAGAAAAATATATCATGCCTTTTCTAATGACCCAATAGAAACAAAGAAGTAGGTCTCAAGGTTGGGTTTAAGAGAACATATACCATCTTCATGAATTATGTTAACTAGAAGCCAAGGATGAATTTGGATGTTAGGGGAATACCTAGCAGTGGCCTGTGCTCAAATGCCCCTTTACTCCAGTGTCTGAGATTTCCTCTCTCAATAAATGACAAGTATCTCAGGTGTAGTACAAAAGACATTTTAAAATTTAATTTTAAAAATTAATATTTGCTATTATAACAATGCCATGGGTTAATTATTACAATAGTTACATGTTTTACACAGAATATAACTCAAGCCCATAAATTTTCCAGTAATCAAAACTTGGAAAGTTGTAGAAATCAGATATAAGCTCACATTCTTGGGCTCTGAGACTCAGGCTCTTTCTACCACACTGCACTGCCTCCCACACCTCTTTTTTTGTTTCTGTTTTTGATGCATGTATCTCCTGCCCTCTTTTCTTGAAAGTCTAGTAAGAGCAGATTCTGATACCCCAGTAGGTTGTAAAATGGTTTGTTGGTCAGAATCAATGATGTGAGGAATACTGTGACAGTGAATAGGACATCTGGTAAATCCACAGGGGAAGCCAATACATACAGGAAACACAAATCCATAGTCTTGCATAGTGCAAATATTAATATCCGTTCCAGTGAGAATAAATCATTTTATTTTATATAGATAAGAAGAGATTATCAAGTAATTGACCTGCCATGTGTTCCCTGTTAGCACCCTGAGGCTTGAGACCCCATCGTGATGTAACATTAATTTCGATGGCTGGCAGATGGAGTACTCAGCAGTGTCAGTTACCTGATCAGCCTAGTGAGAAATCCATGTTTTTAGCCTATCCTTAACTTTCCTCACTGTCATCATAGCCATATTTATTCATGAGTCCATTGAGCAAATATGGAGAGGCAGGGAAATGAATATAGGTTGAATAACACCAACAAGACAAATATCTTGTTCACATGATTACTGAGAGCCAATCATGGGAAGCATCTGTCTTGGGGAATTGACCTTATATTCTGGACAACTGCAAGAAATTCATCCTTAAATCTCCTACTTGAACCTCTATGTGAATAATTTTCTAGTATTTTCTTTAATCTGACCATCTTTCCAAACCATTTTCCACTCCTACGCATAGAATCAATGTGTATCCATTTCATCATCAGTCTCTTCTTACCAAGGAAGGTTAATAATCACATTCAGCGCTTACGTTTTGGCCTAAGTGAAGTAGTACCATCTTTACTGTGGCCCAGTAGTATTCTTGAGTGGAACCATGAAGAGCAAAACAATCCACTTGGGGCAGATTCAGCACATTAGATCAAATCATCTGTAAATAAAGCTTACTGGTTTTGCTCAGTCAGTTGATAATAGAGAAATTCTTGATGAGGTCATAGCTGGACTAAGAATAATGACAGAACAGTTACAGGAGCAGAAGCATCAAGAGTATCACCTGAACATGCAACTTTGTGGGGCCTTTAGGACACACTTAGGTCACATCCATTATATGTCATTTTCCATTGATGACAGTGTTCTGCTGAGCATGCTCAATTTTGTGGCTTACTAGCTTATAATAGCAGCTCAGATAACATATATGGTGATTTGTGAGCCCATTATAAGAGAGTTCAACCACAGAAGGAGAACTAGTTATATATGTGTTGTATTGGGTCATTGGAAAAGACATGCATTTTTTTTCAATGCAAACATGCATCATGACTTTTCTGATGACACTATATATATATATCTATATATATATAGATAGATAGATAGATAGATAGATATACATATATATATACCCATGCGAACATATATGTATTATATGCGAACATATATATATATATATATAGTTAAATCTATTGACACTTTTCAGTTTCACAGCAAATTAATTTTTCCCATTCTTTGTCACTTTTATTCAGCAGTAGTTCTGTAGTTTTGGGGGGTTTTTTCTTCCCTTATTTTCAGTGCCAGACATGGCATGGAGTGATTACAGCCAACTGTTATTAAAAGAGTTGTTTGCAATGTATACCTACGCTTTGACCTCTGAACCCAAATTCATTTTCTGTGCTTTCATTCTTTTATTTCCTTTTTTTATTTTTTTAGAGAGAGATTGCTATAGGGTGTGTGTGCTCATCAGAAAGTCAGAGAGAGACAGAGAGACAGAAAGAGAGAAATCATCCTCCAAGGGGGTGACCATGCCACAACCCCTTCTCCGTTCCCCTCTCGGGATTATAGACACACACACACACACACACACACACACACACACACACACTCAGTATGAGTTTTAAGCCATCGGGTCCGGGATTCAAACTGTGGTGCCCATGTGAGAGTTCAGTGATGTAAACTTTATGCCATCTGCTAGTCCCTCTTTCTTTTTCTCTTTCTTTCTTTCTTCCTTTCTTTTTTTTTTTTCAAGCACACCACCAAGGCAACTGGGAGGAGGGGGGAAGAGTAAGGGAGATGAAGAGGAAGAGTCCAGGAGGCCATAAGAGGAAGAATGCTACAAGCCACAGTAAGAATGAGCTGTATTTAATGAATTTTTTATTATTATCTCTGTGAACATGTTTAAACACAGTGAACCACTGGGACTTGAAAAGTCCATATAGTCATTGTAACCTACATAAGACTTTGTATTTTTTTTTTTCCTACAAAATAAAGGGGTTTCTGGGACTTCAGCTTCGTTAACACAGGGCACTCCTATGCCTAGTGTTCGATGAACTAATCTCAAGTATTTCCCAATATATTATGTTGTTGAGAAAGTCATGATGTATTTTTCTATGTTTTTCTATGCAAAAATGCATCATGACTTTCCCCGTGACCCAATAAATTATCAAATACTTTCTTCTCCTGATTTTGAATTTCTCTTTGGTCCTTTGGGTCAAACTAGAATATGCCCATAGTAATACAGATGGTAGAATAGGATATGAAGAGAATATATATTCTCTTGTAAAATAACTGATTACAAAGAATTCATGTAAGACAGAGCGAGTCTCATCAACTGGCGGGGGGTTGAGGTATAGAGAAGAAGCTGCCAGTGCTGTCTGGAAACACTCAATAAATTTTGGAGGTTCAGATTAGTCAAAGACAAGTAAATCACCTCAAGCATCTGCATTGGATTATTTTATGTATAACTTCTAACCAATTCCCTTATATTTTCACTCAAGACATGGCAAGTCTGAATTCTGCCTGTTATGGTTTATCATCTCGTAGTCTCTGTCTGTGGATTTGATGTTTAATTATATTAGGTTATCAGAAAAATCATGACCTACTTTTCTATGCAAAAATGCATCATGACTTTCCAACAGCCCAATATACACTCAGCACAAAAGGAATACAAAGTTTTCTTGAGGGTAGTCATAGAAACTCTTATGCTTTCTCCAAGACTTGAACCAGGGTTTTAAAACTTGCCTGCATTCTTTTCATGTTTTACGCTCTTCTGTTCAGTTGGAAGCAACAGCCCATCTTACTATTATTATATTCTCCATGTCATTCAGCATGACTTACCCTTAACAGGTATATCTTCCTTAAGGACCATGCAATAATTAACTTGCTCACCACTAACTGTTACAGATTATAAATGTTCTATTGTCTACTGCTGACTAGACCACGCTTCCTCTAACATGGCCAAGTAATAAGTAATCTCTTATTTTGATCCCTTGGTGTCCCTACTCTTAAACCATTCTGATACCAACTACTGTACCATTCAAGGTTCTTGGTTGTAGATGCCCTAACTTCATGTAGTTATAATGGGCAGAAAAGAATTTATTACAAAATAGAGAATTTCTAGTAGTTTAGATACTATATAGGAGTCTAGAGAAAAGGCATTTAGCAAAATAGGACTCTTAACAAAAATCCATTTCTGTCTGTGCTAGCCAGTTGCCTCGAAGTGTCATTCTCCATGCCAAGGCTGTCCCTTCACATCACCAACTTCCTCTCTCCAGATCTTAGATGATGCAATCACTTAGTGCAATTTAGCTCAGAATCATAAGCCCTGCAGAAAATTTTAAGCTTTTCAGTTGCTAAAGGGTCAGAATACAATAAGTGGGAGTTGGGGTTGGCATTAAATGAGCCAATTTTCACAACACAACGGAAGGTAAAGTATTTTGCATTTTAAAGGATTTTGCAGACAGGAATCTACCACCACTGTATTAGTAAGTATTGTTGAGTTAAATGGAACTCCTCTGAGGTGTCTTTCCAATACCTTGGACATTGAGTTAAATTTTATTACTATCCTATGTGCTACATTACATCAATATCTAATTCCTTTGTATGTGTATATCTGGCATTTTTCTCTCCTTCCATCAATCGAACTCCTTAAAGACCATGAGTTGGACTTCTCTTAAGCCCCATAGCACTCTTTAGGGCACATTCACAACACAACAAAAGGAATGTAGATGTGACCTCAGGCTTCAGAGTTAAGAAACTTGACTCATTCATATTAGCAGATATGTCATCTTGAGTAAGTACCCACCTCTCTGATTTTAGATTGTGTTCCCTGTAAAGTGGAAACTTGTAAGTAAGGTAATATTTTTTGAAGCAGTTATAGGAATTATAAAATGTTACAAGGTTAGGTGCCCTTTCAGAGGATGCACTGCTAAAGAATAAATCTCTTTGTCTCTTTTAGGTTTTGTTGTTCCTTTTTCCCTTTTCTATGCTAGAGAGGTGCTATATTTTTCATATTATACTCTAAAATATACTAATGCTTGGAATTATTGATAGATGTCACTCTAAAGTGGCATGCTTTATCTGAGTAGTCGCTAACCTGTATGATTATTTGTAGAAAGATATGTAAAAAGACCCTTTGGCTTGTATGGATTTTTTAAAAGCGGTTTTTGCCTTGGGTTGCATGAGCTCACTGGAATTAGAGAGAGAGAGAGAGAGAGAGAGAGAGAGACAGTGAGAAGGAAAGTGAGAAATCACACCCCAGGGGGGATGGCCATGCTGCAATCCCTTCTCCATCCTCCTTCCAGGATCTTGGACACACATATACACACATTTGGCGTGATTTTCAAGCCACCAGGTCCAGGACTTAAACTGCAGTCAGCTATGTGGGCATCCAGAGATATAACTGCTATGCATTCTGCTGGCCCGTTGCATGGATTTTTCTTAAATGTACCGTATTCTTGGATTGGTCACTAAAAGAAAAAGGGCGTGATTTTTCCAGATGTGAAAGGAATCAGATAGAGGCACAAGTCCTGATTCAGTGGTTTGAGGGTGAGCTGGATATGTGAAATGAAATAACTGATTATTAAGAGCTATTATCCTGAAAACCCCAAGGAAAGATGGCACTTGTCCTGAGTAATTGGGGATTCCTCCTCCTTAAAAAACTACTGCAGTCTCTAAGAAACCAAAATAAGCAAAACTACCACTAGAAGCAGCAGGCCAACATGAACCATTGGACTGTCAATTACACTCATCAACCACTACAGCAACGCACTACAGCAGTGAGAAACAGTGACACTTGGATGCATGGGTGATGTAACTCCTTCAGATGGACCATGCTGAGACAGTTAAATAGAAAAGAGAAACACTAAAATTCCTGATATTAAACACGTTTCGGGTATTGAGTCATTTAAGAGAGATAAGAGAGATGATACTGAACACTTCATTTGTCTTTTTCTATTTCAGATGGTCCTTTTTTCTTTTTTAATAACTCCTAGGTTCAGATGTGTAATAAAAAAAATTAGATGACTGTAAAGTGATGTGTTACAATTCTAGAATGTTCTAAATTCTGTTCTAAGGTTTTTTTAAAAAGACTAAGGGCTTTTTGGGAACCAGCAGTTAGCGTAATGGCTATGTCACTGGACTCCCACGTAGTCGACCGCGGTTCGCGTCTCGGACCCGGTGGCTTACAACTCACGCCGGGCGCGTGTGCGTGCGTGCCCAAGATCCCGAGAGGAGAATGGAGGAGAAGGGATTGCAGCGTGACCATCCACCCTGGGGGGTGATTTCTCGCTTTCTGTCTCTATGTCTCTCTCTGTCTGTCTGGCGAGCGCACGCGCCCTATAGCGAAAAAACCTCTCCAAAAAAAAAAAAAAAGACTAAGGGCTTTTTGTTGTTGTTTGTATTTTTCCCTTTTGGGGGAGATTAGGGCTAAATTCACTTTATATTGGGAAAACCCCTTTATTTTGCAATTTTTCCTTTTTTTTTTTTTTTTTTTTTTTTTTTTTTGAGAGAGATTTTCACTATAGGGCGCGTGCGCTCGCCAGACAGACAGAGAGAGACATTAGAGACAGAAAGCGAGAAATCACCCCCCAGGGGGGATGGTCACGCCGCAATCCCTTCTCCTCCATTCTCCTCTCGGGATCTTGGGCACGCACGCACACGCGCCCGGCGTGAGTTTTAAGCCACCTGGTCCGGGACACGAACCGCGGTCGACTACGTGGGAGTCCAGCGACATAGCCATTATGCTAACTGCTGGTTCCCTATTTTGCAATTTTTCAATTAACACCTTCCTAGCTCACTCAAGTCTCTGTGGTTATGGTTATTTTTCTATGTATTATAGTTATTTGAAACATTTTAGAAATATCAGCAAAATAGAAACACCATGCACTTTCAAGGCTGACTGTATTTTACCTTATAAATGTTCAGCATCTAGCACTTTTAGATAATTGATGGAGTTGGCTGGTTTTTAAAAAACTGCTGTTGGCAGTTTTCAGAGTCTATATAGTAAGCTGTGGGAGCTCCAAACCAAGAGAGATTATAAGACTTTAATGAATTTTATATTAAAAATTAGGACATTGCCTCCTTCTTAGACTCAATGGATTGTCCAGTGGATTTGCACATATAGATAAGTCATTTGTAAATGTCTGTTTATTCAGTGATCTCTTCCACCTGCCCAAACTCATAGTGCTTTTATTGCTTGCACTGTTCTTTAGGTGAAAAAACATTCCAAGTGCCTGGAGACATTGTGTGATAGAGCCTTGATTGCTTCTCTGCTAATAGAGTAAACTTTGTGAAGAAAACAATTACCTGAATCAGAAGGCTAAATGTGGGAAAACAAAATACGATGTACTGTCTCCTGTAACAACTGCCTGGGATGGGAGTGTCATGGAGTGATGCCAAAATTGTGTAGTGGTCAAATTGTAGATTTAATTATTATTTCCCATCACACCCGCCAATGCCTTCTCTCATCTTGTGACCTGTGAGACTTGTCCACACTCATTTTTGCTTGGGTTTATTACATGGTGACTTTCTTCATCACCATTTCATGGTTTCACAATGCTTTTGAACAGACTATATGGTGGCTTTTGTCATTCAGCTTAGCAATTAAGGATAGTCATGCTAGACTCATTCTTGGGTTCTACATTCAAAACCAGAATTGCTGCACACACTTCCTGTCTCTCTCATGTGGTAATTAAGAAAAGATAAAGTGAAAGACGAGAATTTGCCAAAATCTAGAGTGTGTAAAAAGCCCCTTGGACAGATAAATCATTTATCCTAGTTAATCTGCCTATTTAAAAGTAGATGAACTATTCTTGATAATTTATTTATTTATTTGTTTTATGATTTCTTTTTATTTATTATTTTTGTACATTTAATCACTATATATTATCACAACATGCAAGACGAACTTCTCCAGCATGAGAACACTGTATATTTGTACAGTTAAAGATGTTATAATCAACAGATAATTTTCCATTTTGTGTCCCTTAAATGTTTTGCTTCTTTCTTTTCCCCCTTGATTCCCTTCCTCTCACCCTCCCCCAAATCCCACCTTCCTCCCATACCATCTGTAGTATCCACAATTGTTCAACATACTTTTATATCTTCTAATCTTTCAGTTTCTGTCATAGAGTGCTGCCATTTGGAATATATTAAGAGGGAAATACAATGTCTCTCTTTTGGCTTGTTTCACTTAGCATTAAATCTTCCATATTTGTCCATTTCCTATCAAATGCAAGGGTCTCATTATTTTTTATGGCTTAGTAGTGTTCTATAGTGTGTATATGCCACACTTTTTAAATCTATTTATGTGTTCATGGACATTTGGGTTGGTCCCATGTCTTGGCAACTGTGAATAATGCCGCAATAAGCATGGATGTACAAGTACCTTTCTGACAGCACATATTACTATTCTTTGGGTAGATACCCAGGAGTGGAATTGCTGGATCATATGGTAGTTCTATCTGCAGGTCTTTGAGGAACCTTCATATTTTTCTCCTCAGTGGCTGGACCAATTTACATTTCCACCAACAGTGTAGGAGAGTTCCCTTGTCACCACAGCCTTGCCAGCACTTACCATTTTTAATTTTTTTCTTTTATCTTAGCCATTCTGACTGGGGTTGAGTGGTATCTCATTGTAGTTTTGATTTGCATCTTCCTTATGATAAGGGATATTGTGCATTTTTTCAAATGCTTTTTGGCTGTTCATATGTTGTCCTTAGAGAGTTGTCTGTTCAGCTCATTTGCCTATCATTTAATTGGGTTGTTTTTTTTTGGGGGGGGGTGTAAGTTTCTTGAGTTTCCTGTATAATCTGGTTATCAATGCATAGTTTGTGAATGTACTCTCCCATTCTGAGGGTTGCCAATTCACTCTAATTATTGCTTTTTTGCTGAGCAGAAGCAATTTTCAGATTACTGCTTGTGCTTTGGGAGTTTTATTTAAGAGTCTTTGCCTACTCTGATGTCTCCAAGTTTTTCCCCTGTGTTATCCGCCAGTACTTTTATAGTTTGAGGTCTTAGCTTTATATCTTTGACCCATTTTAAGTTGATTTTTTTCATTGATGAAAGCTAGGGGTCCAGTTTCATCTTCCTGTAGGTGGATACCCAGTTTTACCAGCACAATTTGCTGAAGAGTTTTTCGTTTCCCCACGGAATTGACTGGTGTTCTTTTTCAAAAGTCAATTGGCTGTATGTTTTGGGGATTATTTCTGGGGTTTCTATTCTGTTCCATGGGTCCACCTGTCTGTTTCTGTTCTAATACCATGTCGTTTTGATTATCACAGCTTTGTAAAATATTTTGGAGTCAGGGAGTCAAATGTCTCTCACTCCACTCTTGTGCAGTATTGCTTTGGCAATACAGGGTCTTTTATGATTCCAGACCAATTCTATGATTGTTTTTCCTAAATCTGTTGCAAAATCTCTGGTAGTTTGATTGGGATTGCATTAAACTTGTATATTAATTTGGGTAGGATTGATATTTTGATTATATTAATTCTTACAATTCAGGAACATGGGATGTCTTTTCCACTTTTTTGTGTCAATTTCAATTTCTTTTTTATTTTTTCAAAGTTTTTCTTGTCAAGGTCTTTGATTTATTTGGCAAGGTTTATTCCTAGGTATTTTATACTTGTGGCTACTGTAAATGGGATTACTTTCTTCAACTCTATCTCAGTTTGCTTCTTATTCATGTATAGAAATGTCACAGCTTTTTTTATGTTGATTTTATTTTCTGCCATTTTACTGTGTTTTTATTATTATTTCAGAAACTTTTTTTTTTTTTGGAGAGGTTTTTGCTATAGGGCACATGCGCTCGCCAGACAGAGAGAGACAGAGAGATAGAAAGCGAGAAATCACCCCCCCAGAGGGGATGGCCACGCCGCAATCACTTCTCCTCCATTCTTCTCTCGGGATCTTGGGCACGCACGCACAAGCGCCCGGCATGAGTTTAAGCCACCGGGTCCAGGACTCGAACCACGGTCGACTACGTGGGAGTCCAGCGACATAGCCATTACGCTAACTGCTGGTCCTGTTTCCAGAAACTTTTTTGTGGATTTTCTGTGTTTTCTATGTATATAATCATATCATCTGCAAATAGAGATAATTTCACTTCTTCTTTCCCTATTGGAATACCTTTTATTTTATTCTCTTATCTGATTACATTGGTAGGACTTCCAGTGCTATATTGAAAAGGAGTAAAGAAGGTGGGCAGCCTTGTCTTGTTCCACTTTTTAGTGGAAAAGCTTTCAGCTTTTGCCATTCAGTATGATGTTAGCTATGGGTTTTTCATAAATGGCTTTTTATTGTGTTGAAAAATGCCCCTACTATGCCTATTTTGCTGAGAGTCTTAATCATGAAGGAATGTAGTTTTTTTTATCAAATACTTTTTCTGCATTAATCAATATGATCATATGGTTTTTATCCTTCTTTTTGTTAATATGGTGTATTATATCTATGGTTTTGTATATGTTGAACCATCCTTGCATTCCTGGAATAAAACCTACCTGGTTTTGGTGTATAATCTTTTAATGTGTCATTTGGATATGATTTGCTAGTATCTTGTTGAGAATTTTTGCATCTATATTCATCACAGGTACAGTCTGCAGTTTTCTTTTTTTGTTATATCCTTGTCTGTTTGGGGGATGAGAGTGATAAAATATATTTGAGATGGTTCCTTCTTTTTGGATCTTTATAAATCGTTTGAGTAGAATGTGAATGAGTTCTTTAAAAGTCTCATAGAATTAAGAAGTGATGCCAAAGGGAGCTGGATTTTTCTTCGTTGAGACATTATTTATTACTGATTCAATTTAATTAGTCATTATGGGCCTATTCAACCTTTATATATTTTCCTTATTCAGTCATTGTAGATAATATGTGCCTAGAAATTTGTCCATCTCATCCAGGCTTTCTTGTTTGTTGGTATATATTCACTCATAGTATTCTCTAATTATATTTTGTATTTCTGTTATATCTGTTGTAATATTGCCTGTTTCATTGCAAATTTGATTTACCTGGTTCCTTCCTTTCTCTTTTCTTCTTAATTAGTATAGCTAACCATGTGTCAATTTTGTTTATCTTCTCAAAGAACCAGCTTTTGATTTTATTTATTTTTTGTATAGTTTGTTTATTCTCTATTTCATTTATTTTTGATTAAATCTTTATTATTTCTTTTCTCCTGGATTTTTAATTTTTTTGTTTTTTATGTTTTTTTTTTCCAGTTTTCCAAGGGAAGGTAAGATGTTAGTTTGTCTATCTCTCACCTTTCCATCTTTTTCTTATGTGCATTAGTTCCCTCTTCTGACTGTTTTCACCATGTCCCATAGATTATGGAAACTGGTGTGCTCATTATCATTGATTTCAATGAATCTTTTGGTTTCAGTCTTAATTTCTCCAGTCATTGTGAGGTCATTCAGGAGAAGGTTGTTTAGTTTCCATATACTTGTGTGTTTTTTGAGTTTTTTTTTTCTGAAACTAATTTCAAGTTTATTTCCATCATGGGCAGGGACGTTGCGGAATATAGTTTCTATGCCTTTGAATTTGTAAAGGCTTTTTTTGTGCCTTATCATGTGGTCGATCTTTGAAAGTGTTCCATGTGGGGGTGAGAAAAATGTGCATTTTGTGGTCGTTATGTGGAAAGTTATATAGATGTCTGTCAAGTCCATTTCATTTATGGTGTCATTTAGATCCTGTATTTATTTAGCTTATTTCTTGTCTAGACGATTTGTTCAAAGGACATAGCAGAGTATTGAGATCCCCAATGATTAGTGTGATTCAGTCAGTTTCTCCCTTTAGATCTAGTAATCTTTCATGTATTTGGATGTTCCCTAGTTGAGTGTATGGGTATTTATAAGTGTTATATCTTCCTGGAGAATTAGCCCATTTAATACTATATCATGTTTTTCTTTGTCTCATCTTACAGTTTTTGTCTTAAAGCCTATTTTGCATGACATCAGTATCATGACTCTAGCTTTTTTAAAATCAATGGAATATCTTTTTCCAGGCCTTCACTTTTAGCGTATGTATGTCTTTAACCATGCACAGATGCCAAGAAATCCCAGAGCCTCTAATTCCTTAATTTAAATCAGTCTCCAATCAAAAATCTTTCAATGATATATTTACTTAGTGTCACAAATCCCTATATGATTCCCATATTTAGGGAAGTTTTTTTTCAACTGTAAGCTACATTAGCCCTCAATATTAGAGACTTCTATTTCTGAAATGTCTCCATCATTATTTTTTGTGTGTGTGTGTATGTGAGATTTTCTTTGTACTTTATTTTGTATTCTAATATGGATAAATACACATTTGAATGTATGAGACTGCAACACAGGAGAAGAATTTTTGTCGCAAATGCAACTTTGAATATCGCCTGCATAGAATTGATAGGTACTAATTAATTCTTTTTTTTGTAGAGTTTGTTTTGTTTGTTTGTTTGTTTGTTTGTTTTTTCCTATAGGGCATGTGCGCTTGCCAGAAAGAGAGAGACAGAGAGACAGAAAGTGAGAAATCACTCCCCAGGGGGGATGGCAATGCCGCAATCCCTTCTCCTCCATTCTCCTTTCAGGATTTTGGGCACACATGCACATGCGCCCGGAGTGAGTTTAAGCTGCTGGGTCCGGGACTTGAACCACAGTCGACTACATGGGAGTCCAGTGACATAGCCATTACGCTAACTGCTGGTCCCACTAATTAATTCTTTTAAATATATTAAATCACCTACTCTGAGTAGTAAACTAGGTGTTACAGTATAAGAGTGAAATTCTCAACAATTTTACTGAAAAATAGTATAAACAGGTAATGAAAATAAATTCTAGTGATTGTTTAAAAGTCAATGTTATTTAGCCCTTTTAGGGCTATATAATGTCCTTCTTTGTCTTCTAGAGTTTTGGCTTAAAGTCTATTTTGTCTGATCTCAATATTGCGATTCCAGCCTAATTTTGATTTCTGTTTGCATGGAATATCTTTTTCCAGCCCTTCACTTTTAGTCTATGTATGTCTTTATTCATGCAGTTAAGTTTCCTGCAGGCATCAAATAGAGGAGTTCTGTTTTTTAATCCATTCAGTGAGTCTGTGTCTTTTAATTAGAAAACTTAATTCACTAACATTTAACAATGTTATCAATATTTGAGTACTTGTCCCTGCTATTTTGTTAGACATTTACTTGTTTTTGCTTTCTTTCTTTTCTTTTTTTCTTTTCTCTCTTTCTTTCCTGCTTTCTTTCTTGCTTCTTTTTTTTTTTTTTTTTTTTTTTTTTGGTTACCTTATTTCTGTTTGTCTCTGTTTAGTTTTCCTGATAAAATACTCCCTTCAGTACTTCAGTACTTCTTGAGGAGCTGGTTTAGTGTTATTGAAACCTTTGCTTTTATTTGTCTGAGAATAATTTTATTAGTTTTTCCCATTTGATAGATAATCTTGTCGGGTATAGTATTCTTGGTTGAAATTGTTTTTATTTTAGTATTTTGAGTATGTCTTCCCATTCTTTTCTGGTCTGCCTTATTTAAGTTTAGAGATATGTTGTTAGCCTAATAGAATAACCTTTGTAAGTGACTTGTTTCTCTCTTACTATTTTTAGAATCTTGTCTTTGTGATTTTTACCATTTTGGCTATGATGTGCTGTGCAGAGGATCTTCTTAATGTTGATTCTATTTGGGGTCCTTTGTATTTCTTGGGTTTGGATGTCTGAATACTTCTCTAGATTTAAGAAGTTTTCCACAAGTGTTTCATGAAATAGATTGTCTACGCCCTTGTCTGATTCTTCAATTTCTGGAATACCTATAATTAATACCTATTATTTGGATATTTGGACATTTAATAGTGTCTAATATTTCCAGTATGTTGTCCTCATTTAAGAACTTTTAAAATTCTTTTTGGTGGTTTTATCTAAGTCAGAATTTTGTCATCTAGATCAGAGACTCTGTCTTCTGCATTGTCCAGTCTGTTGTTAATACTTTTGAGGGGTGTCTTGATTTCCTGGATTACTATGTTTATCTCTAGAAGTTCTGATTGGTTATTTTATTAAAGTGTCTATCTCCTATTTCAAATCCTGAAAAGGCTTCCTCATCTCTGCCACCATGAATATTCTGAATTCTTTTCCCAACATTCCTACGAGATCTTCTGTGCTGTTTATGGCTGAAGAAGTTATCATATTCCCTTGAGCTAGAGGTTTTTCCGTGTTTCCCCATATTTCTTGTGCCTGTGTACTGGTTTCTACTCATTTTATGAACTAAACACTTCTTCCTAATGTTCTGGTGTTGACTCTGTAGTGCCGGGGGGGAAAAAGTGCTCTACTCTCAGATGTGTGTATACACACACACACACACACACACACACACACACAGAGCATTAGGTATTGGTTCCTTTCCCAGTCTCTTTGGACTAGGTACACCTGGGGCTGAGCTTGAGAGATTCAATTAGAGAAGAGAGTAGGAGTCACCTGGCATGCTATGCACACCGCACAGTTCAGTAAATTATGAAATCTCAAAATACTCCTGGGTAGGCTGAAGACAGCTAGAGGTCTGAGTTAGTCTTCCTGCTTCACTTTGTCTCACTGCTGCTGCTCCCTGTGCTGTGTTGCAAAGAGATGTGGGTGATAACTAATCAGGATGTACATGAGGCAGTCAGAAGGCAGTGGGTGTTCTGAGACGTCTTCTTGCCTCAGTTGGTCTCACTGACTGCTGCTGTTCTCTGCTCCATGGTGCAGGCTAGGGGATTAATGGTGACAGAGGGGTGTGGGGTGGGGGTAGTGTTGGTCCAGGATGTACTTGGGACAGTTGAAAGGCAGGCAGTGGGAGTTCTGAGGCAGTCTTCCTGCTTCACTTGGTCTCAAAGACTGCTGCTGCTACTCCCTGTTCCATAGTGCAGGCTCTGATCAATAAATTTAGAAGAGGACATCTCTCTGTCCTGAATATTTTGTTTCCCTCATAGCCCTTATTTAATTTACAACACTTTTCCTTCATTTCTTTTCATAGCTAAATGTTTTCAGTGGAAAACTTGGGCTTGTTGTCTCCACTTTCTATGTCCCATGGACTCCTCAACTTCCAACCTTTACTCTATTGTCTGAGTTCCAGTAAGAAGCACATTAATATAAAAGTAAAATAACATAAGGAAGTATTATTTGCAAAGAGAATATTTAGAAGAGATGGCACATTAACCTGGTATTAGTACTACTGGAACTATGGGAGCCATCACTAGACAAGGAGATGAGATGAGATTGAGATGAGATGAGATGATGAGATGAGATGAGATGATGAAATGAGATGAGATGAGGTGATGAGATGAGGGAACATAGAAAGTGGAGTCACAGAAAGGCCACCTAGAAGAGTAATGATTTTAGGACCATGTCTGCCTAATGTGACCTCAGAGTGGGAAGTTAAGGAACAATAACCTGACCTTTTTTCTCCTCCCTCCATTCTCTTGTTGGAGTCCCTTACTATTGAAGTTGGATATCAAGGGGCATATGGATGGCATATACAGTCAGCTTTTTGAAGTAAAATTCAAGAAGAGATGGATGGTAGAAAGTGAATACGGAATGGAAAGATACCAGGCATATTCCACAATAATATTCCATCAGAACTATGCCCTCAAAGTCAACTTATTTCTAGTTTCTATACCCAATTGCCTACTTTGGTCACATATCATATCATCTACTGGCCTATTTTCACCTGGATCCCATGATGCTCCTTATTCCTGATCTTTTCCATAAATTTTACCTTTTTAAAATTTTCTATCCATGTACTTCTGTGTCTTTTTTCTGGTTCTCCCGTGACACTTAGTGTGATCTGTCCATTAAGTAACCAGCCACACCAACACCAACATCCTGTTAAAATACATGCTTGTCATAATCTTTTGTTCCCCTAAAATTATTTGCTAGCTTCCTTTTGTCCACAAGATAATTCCAGATTTTTCTTAGTCTAGTCTCTGCTGAATTTTCTACCCCAATCTGCTTTCTTTTCCCATCCTGTATTCAACCAGACTACTTAAAATTCACTAAGCATTTTCATGCCACTAAGATTTGAAAATACTGTCTACTCTGTCTCAAATTACTTTTGCCCCTTTTCTGCCTAAAGCACTATTTTATCCTTCTAGATGAAACTCAAAGTGATATGGTCTGTGATACCCCCTTTGTCTCTTTCCAGGAAGAATTGATCCTTTCTTCTACTATGTTCCAGGAAGAACTTCCATAGCTCTTTGCCCTAATTTCTATGCAGGCATTGAACATACCCACCATAATTATTCCTCACTGTAAAACAGTGCTTAAGGTGAAAATAGTGCTTCACCCATGTTTGCTTACCAAAACATATCAAAATGTCTGGCACATGGAAAAATCTTCCAAATTACATCTAAATGAATACAAGGTAATAGATCACTTTCTACCTAGTACCTTAAGCACTTTTCTTCTGTGAGTTAATAGGCATCTTTGTATGGAACTCTAACTGTGTCAGACAGAAGCCTAGAGGGGACATAGGATCCATCCAGGCAGCCCATGCATGGGGTAGATAACAGATTAGGTGCTGGTTTTGATGAAGCAAAGATCTCACCTGAATTGAGAAGAGTAACCATTGGTGTCAATATCATATACTGAACTTAGAAAGCTCTCTTTTGTGTAAATGCCACCCAACCAACTGACAGAAAATTTCCTTTCATGTTTAAAGGGAATATTTAAACAGTGTCCTTCACATGTCTCTTCTGCTGGCCCACTCCTCTGTCTCTTAAAGAGGAATGGACTCCACCCTAGCAAGTTCACACCAACAGCATGCATTCTGGACTCCATGTGGTGACCCACTGACTTTTCTCTCTACTCCAATGGAATATTATTGTGGAATATGCCTGGTATATTTCCATCCAATATCCACTTTCTGCCATCTATCTCTTCTTGAATTTGACTTCAAAAAGCTGACTGTACATGCCATCCATGTGTCCCTTGATATCTGGCTTCAATAGAAAGGGACTCCAACAAGAGAATGGAGGGAGGAGAAAAAAGGTCAGGTTATTGTTCCTTAACTTCCCACTCCTCCATTTCTTTTTCCTTTTATTCCTTCTCTTCTTTCAAAACTCCACATTTTATTTTCCTTTCACAGTAAACTTTGCTGTCCCATCAAATGTAACACAAAAATAACCAGTGAATGTGAAACTTATTTTCTTCTCCACATATATGGATGGCTTATCTTCAAAAAGTATCAAGAGTTGAAATAAATATTGGTGTTCTTTCTTTCTAAAGAAAATACAGGGGAATGGGGCCAGCAGGTGACGTGGTGGTAAAGGGTACTGGACTCCTGCAAGGCTGACCATGGTTGGAGTACTGGACTTGGTGGCTTGCTTTCTCACTTTCCATTTCTCTCGTTCTGTCCCTCTCTGGTCAAATTAAAATAAATAAGTAAAGTTAAATAAAATAATTTTTAAAAATACAGGGGAATAAAATAGAAAGTATTTTCATATTAAACTAGGGTGAGAGGGGCCAGCAAATGAGGTAGCATTTACATTGCTGGACACCCACATGACCAACCACAATTCAAGTCCTAGACCCAGTGGCTTGAAAATCACACTGGGTGTGTGTGAGCATGCCCAAGATCCTAGAAGAAAGGAAGAGAAGGGATTGCAATGTGTCCATCTTCTCTGGGTGGTAATTTCTCACTTTCTTTCTCACTGTCTTTGTCTCTGTCTCTCTCTGGTGAGTTCATGCACCCTAAGGCAAAAAAAACTACAAAAAAACAAAAGTCAAAAAAAAAAACAGGATGATTGTTTATATCTAATTATGACAGCTTTACCAAGAGTAGTCATGAATAGAGAGTCTCCTTCTGAACACCTGTTACTGAGCTATTCCTGTGTAAACAAGCTTAACCTTTATCATGCACAAGTTAGCTCTCATCCAAAGAAAACTATTCAATATATACCAGCACAAAGTCCTCTGTTAAGTCTTTAAGATTTCAAAAGCCCAAGTTTATATGCAAATACTTTTGAAGTAGCATTCACTTCAATTAGGTAATACCCTAATAAACACTTAATATGGTTCACAGTCTTTTTAATGTAAAAATCTATAAAACACAGGCCAAGAAAAGGCATCAACTAGTCATTTGGATGTGGTGAAGAGTGTTGTTAAGTTAGGTTAAAGAGTCCTAGAAACTTCGATAACTTCACTGGTGCTAACTGATAAGTCTAAGCACTGAATTACTTTTTTGGCACTGGTAACTATTTAATGTGTCTTCTTCTCCCCTTCTTTCTCTTCCGTATACATCTTCCATTTATTGAAAACCTGGAAGTCCAAGAATGCTTATTTATGTTGTTCCAAGTATTCTGTAATTATTTGGGCTGATTGGGTCATGAGGGAATTATAACACTCTAGGCAGTGGCATAGGTTTCAGAGAGTGTATTAACGCTAGAAAAGTTTCTCATTATTTCAAAATCGCTGGTGCTTTCTCTTTCTCAATTCCAAACTAATTTGAACATGTATCAATTAGGAAGTTCCCACAGGTATTGCAGTGAAGGTCTCAATTGAACAGAACGGTTGTCCTAATTTTTCATATTTTTATAGGCCAGCTGTAGAGTGCCAGGCTGAGTCTGAACATACTACAGAAAACAAGCTGTCTACTAAAGAACTGGTCTTGCTATAACTGCAGGATAACTCTTCTTTGTTTTAGGCCAAGACAGAAAGCACATGATTCAAATCATCTGGCATTTTCTTTTTCTGAATAAATAAGTAAGTAGCTGTCACAACCTTATATTTTCCAGACCATAATGAACATAGAAACACATATGTGCTGTGCAGGGGAAATAAGGAAAGTGGTCAAACATCGACATGTCAGAAGCATGGCCCATTTTGTTTCTAACTATACCTCAAATAGCTGTGAAGAACAGGGAAAATTATCTCACTGCTGTATTATGTGCACTTGCTTAAACTTTACAAATCATCAGAGAAAAGTTATAGATATAATAGTAGAGAATGTAAGTCTAGTTCTACCATGTCCCTGAATTTAATTGTAAACAATTCAATGTAGCCTATTTGAATTTTGGTTTCCTGAACTGCATTATGCTACTTACTAAAGTGGTCAGTATATGATAAGTAAGAACAGAGCAGTCCTCAAAGCTGGAAAATGAATTTACCCTTGCAGAATCTAACTAATAAGGAATTATCAAATGCCAGACCAAAATAATAACTAATTAATAGACCATGAGGAAGACACTAAATCTTGTATATACTCATGTGTAAAATGACAATATATCTGCCAGATGAATTTTTATGGATTAAATGATTTGATTCCACATATACCTTAGATCTCTAGATACTCAAAAAACTTAGTACATTCTTTCCTGTTCCTATGCAATAACCTAGGAAGGTATGACAGCATTAAGCACTAAGACATCAGTTGGAAAGAAAAAAAAGACATCAGCAGTATATGGATGTTAGTATGTCTAAAGGATATTGCATTGGAAAGTGAAAATAGAACAGAGCGGAGAAAATGGTGTTTTTTTGCAAAAACCCTAAAGAAGATATCTTCAGTACCTTATGGTTTTCAGGCTAGTGTCAAAATAATTTGACTACCATCCTATCCTGCCCTCATTGCATATTTTTCTATATAAAAATATTGTTTCTTTTTAGTTTTTTTCCATAGAGTGTATGTACTAGCTAGAGAGACAGAGAGTCAGGAAGAGAGTAACAGAGAAATCATATCCTTGGGGGCTTGGCTATGCTGCCTCCTCTCCTCCATTCTTCTCTAGGGATTTTGGGCACTCATGCACCTGGTGTGACTTTCAAGACACCGAGTCCAGAACCACAGTCAGCCATGTGGGAGTCCAGTGCTTTAACCACCACACCAGCTGCTGGTCCTGTCATACACAAAGTTTTTATTATAATTGTTCTTTCCATGTAGATTTTTCTTAGGGAATAATAGCACCAATCAGTGATTATTCGAGGCTTTTTGGCAGTTTTATTTAATATAAAACTAATTATTTGAATTTCCAACTAATTCTTTAGACTTTTAAAAGAGAAAAACCACAGAGCAATAATCACTTTCATTTGTACTTAAAATCTAGAGAATCTAGCCCAGACTGGTGGCATAATCAGAAGCAGACTGAATTGCAGTCCTGGAAGCCACATGGCAACCCTGGTTTGGCTCCCCAGCCTTGTCTACCTAAACAGCCAGTTACATGTAACCAAGATGCTGATGAACTGGACAACTAGGTGAAGGTGATCACAGTGTGATCAGACACTGTCAAGGGTGCCTCTCTCCCTCCATGCTAATAATTATCTAAGCCTTCAGCAATTTATAATCTTTCTGCTGCTGGTGGTGGGGGGATATTACCTTGCTAATGGCTGCTGACTGATCAGAGTGGTGGTTGCTGAAGGTTGGAGTATCTGTGGAAATTTCTCAAAATTAGACCACATTGAAGTTTATCCCACTGATGAACTCTTCCTTTTATGAAAAATTTCCCTGTAGCTCATGATGCTGTTTGATAGAATCTTACCTATATAAGAATTTGTTTTGAAACTGGAGTCAGTCCTCTCACATCCTGTTCCTGCTTTTTCAAATAAGTTTATGTAGTATTCTAAATCTTTTGTTGTTATTTTAATTTTCACAGCATTTCAAAAATTCCATCACAAGAAACCACTTTTTTGCTTATCCATAAGAAGCAATTCCTTATCTCTTGAAATTTGATCATGAGATGGCAACAGTTCAGTCACATCTTCAGGCTCCAATTCTCATTCTAGTTTTCTAGCTATTTCCACCACATCTGCAGTTATTTCTTCCATTGAAGTCTCGAACCCCTCAAAGTCATTCACTGATGAGGGTTGAATTTCATTTCTTCCAAACTCCTGTTAATGTTGATATTTTTACCTCCACCAATGAGTTATGGATATTATTTTTTATTTTTTATTATACTTACTTGAAAAATAATAATTGTACATATTCATAAGTTACAGTGTGATATTTTGTGTCACAAAATGCATTACAATGTGCAATGATCAAATCAGGAGAATTAGCATATTCATTATCTCAGCATTTATCATTTCTCTATATTAGGAACATTCAAAATCCTCTCTTTAAGCTTTCTTGAAATATGCAAAAATTGTTGATACATAGTTGACCTACAGTATTATTGAATGATAGAACTTATTCCTCTTATGTAGCTGGAATTTTGTATTCATTAACCAGTCTCTCCTAATACCCTTTTCAGCTTCTAGTAACCACTATTGTACTTTCTATGTTTATGAGATCAATATTTTTAGATTCCACATATGAGAGAGAACATGAGATACTTATCTTTCTGTTCCTAGCTTATTTCACCTAACTTAATATCCTCCAGGCTTACCCATGTTGCTGAACTGACCCTTTATCATGAATGACCTGTGTCTATTTTATAGTTTGACTCAGTCTATTTTATCCAAGTATAGCTATTCCTATTCACTTTTGACTTCCATTTGCATGAAGTGTCTTTTCTCATCCCTTCACTTGCAGTCTGGTGTATCTTTAGTGTGAGGGGGGCAGGAAGTACCCCTCAATGGAGCCTAGTCATGCCACAATAACTTTATTCTCCAATTCTTCCATCCTGTCAGTATTCTGGGTTTGTTTGCACATTTCCAGCAGGTTCTTCAAGCCGCTAAAGTTGAGATTGAAGCCCAGTTGGCAGTAGAATTTGACTTCCTCTGCATAGCACTTAATTGCCATGCCACAAGTCCTGCCCCAGTTTATATGTTTTGGTTGGGGATTTAATTCATTTACATCAAAGACTATTATTGATAAGAGATGATTTACTGTTGTCATTTTGTTAGCTGTTTTCTGGAGGTTTTGTGTAGCCTTTGTTTCTTTCTTCCTGTCTTATTATTTATCTTTGTGGTTTGATGATTTTCCATAGTGAAAGTTTTGGTTCCTATTGCTTTCTTATTTATGTGATGTGGAGATGTAGGGGCTATTAGCTCTCAGGACAGGCTTCATTCTTGCAGTGGCTGTTTTCAAAATGGTTCCATGCTACAGCAGCTCGGGTCCTGGGGTTAGGGCAAACCCTGTATAAGCACCCTACTGAAGTTATATAACCATGTGGACTTGATGAAACTCCCTACATGGCTCAGGGTTTATGAAGACTCATGGGTCTTCCAGCATCTAGAACTGAAGTCATCTGTGGTAGTGCAGTTAATTATGAATGTCTTGCTTACCCCTTCCTGAAAATGGGAAGTCTCTCTTGGCTCTGGACCAATCCCAGTGAGACACATTGTTTCCCTCTCTGTGCTGTCATCCCAAATCTCCATGCTTCAGAAGACTCCAGTCATTTTTTTTTTGCTGTATTTTAGTTCTTCCTTAGTCCACTTAAAGTATAATAATCTACTAGCTATTACACTTCTTCCTTGTGGAGAAGATAAGCACTCAGTATTCCTAGTCAGTCATCTTGATGACATCTCCTTAATGGCATCTAGAATGGTGAGTTCATTCTAGAAGCTTTTCATTTTAATTTGCCCAGATCTACCAGAGGACTCACTGTCTATGACAGCTATAGTCTTACAAAACATATTTCTCAAATAAAAAGATTTAAAAGCCAGAATTACTCCTTGAACTGAGGGTGGCAGAATGAATGTTGTGTCAGAAGAAATGATCACAATAGTAATATCCTTGTGCATCTCCATCAGAGAACTTGGGTAACCAGATGCCTTGTCAAGGACCAGTAATATGTTGAAAGGAATTTTTTTTTTTTTTGGAGAGATTTTCGCTATAGGGCGCGTGCGCTCGCCAGCCAGACAGACAAAGAGAGACAGAGAGACAGAAAGTGAGAAATCACCCCCCAGGGGGGATGGTCACGCCACAATCCTTTCTCCTCCATTCTCCTCTCGGGATCTTGGGCACGCACGCACACGCACCCGGCGTGAGTTCTAAGCCACCGGGTCCGGGACACGAACCACGGTTGACTACGTGGGAGTCCAGCGACATAGCCATTACATTAACTGCTGGTTCCCTTGAAAGGAATTTTTTAGGGAGTAATATGTCTCAACAGTGGACTTAACAATACTCAGTAAACCTGAATGTGCTGTAAACAAACATGCTGTCATTCAGGCTTTGTTGTTCAATTTATAGAACACAGGAAGAGTAGATTTAGCTTCATTCTTAAAGGCCCTAAGATTTTTCACCCCCTAAAATGGTAAGTGAGCATTGCCTTCAATTCAAGTCACTAGTTGCATTAAACCTTAAGAAGAAATACAGCCTGTCATTTGAAGCCAGGCACTGATTTCTTCTCTCTAGCTCTGAAAGTCCTATACAGCATCTTCTTTGAACAGAACATTGTTTCCTCTACATTGAAAATCAGTAGTTTAGCATAGCTACCTTCAAGTGTCTTAGCTAGATTTTCTGGATAACTTACACTTTTTACATAAGAACTTGTTTCACCTTGCACTTTTATGATATGAAGATGGCTTTTTTCCTTGAACTTCATGAATCAATATGAGCTAACTCCAAACAGTTTCTGCAGCATCCTTATGTCTCCCAGCCTTCATAGAATTGAAGGGTCAGGACTTTACTCTGAATTAGGTTTTCTGGCTTAAGAGAATGTTGTAACTTCTATTCAGATCACTAAACTTTTTCTACATCATTAATAAGAATGTTTTGCTTTCTTATTGCTTGTGTGTTTCCTGGAATAGCACTTTCAATTTCCTTTAAGAACTTTTCCTTTGCATTCACACCGTAGCTACCAAAATACTGGCATTATCTCAACTATTCCTTACTGCCTTTTTATAGCCACACCCATCACACCCTCTTAACTCTTAGTACCACTACTAAGTCTTCTGTGTCTATAACGTTGGCATTTCAAGAATGTTCTATTGGTGGAATTGCAGAGTATGTGACTTGTGGGATCCATTGATGCCACGAAAGGTGCTTCTTATTATTTTCAGTTTGGGTGGGATCTTTACATCTCCACTAGACCTCTGCTCATATTTCCCTGGCTGGGGGGCCGGCGGGGGCGGGGGGGATAAGAGCATCTCTTTACTGCTCCCTTCAAAGACTTCACTGACACCCTTATGGAGGGGAAGTGGTACACCTGGTTATCCTCTAAAAGGACCACATAGGAATCCTCATTACTGATGTTTGGGGAATGGAAGTCCAGACTCACCATCTGTTCTTGGTGAACAATGTGGTAGACAGCAGGATCTTGTTCCCATCCTGTAGGGGTGACAATCCTGGGTTACTTCTCAACCCTCCCTGCTAGCTTTCTTATAGAGATGTTAGGATAACCCACTATAGCTTCAGAATGAAGTCTAGGCTCCCTACTTTGCCTTTCCTGGTATGAGTATAGTAGAGTCACAGTTTTATGTTTCATTGGTTGGACCTGATACTATCATTTATCAATGTTATATTTAATAGATTTTTTTTTTCTAGAGCAAGCTTTTGTTCAGGCTTTTTAAATTTATTTTCTCTCTCTCTCTCTCTCTCTCTCTCTCTCTAACCTATGTTTATTGGCATTTTTAGATTGCCAACTTCTTCACCTTCAGTTTAAAATATAAGAAGTAGAAAAGAAACATGAAGAATTTAATGCGGTGTTGTTCCTTAGGTCCTGAGATCCAAAGCTAGTCTCTTTCAACCTTTTATAATCTTCTTAAGCATAAGAAGAAAACAATCATGTTTATATATAATGACAGGGGAATTTAGTTATCTTATCAAATATTTGTGTTTGTTTGTTTTTAATAAGTATGTGAAAATAGAAAGTATCATTCCTCAGCCTAGAGTCAGGCATTAGCATACCTTAGCAAAGCTAATATTTGGATTTGCATGAATCCTACCAGTATATATCTCAATACTTTCTCAAGCATTATTGAATCCTCCACAACTAATAATACTTTCTCTAAATACTCAAGCCTACTGTGATTTATCCCTCCTCAAACTAACAACACTTCATTCCTATTCTACTTGTTAAGCAAAATTTGTATATCATTAAATATAGCATGCCATAGTAGAAATAACCCACTATTTATTTGCTATGTTTCATTAGGCAAACAACTTAAACTTCATCATGTTCTTCGTGTAAAATACTGATAATAATTAATGAGTGATAGGAATAGGAAGGACTCTATACAAATCTATGACTTTTACTATAAAGCATTGAAAAATTGATAGATTGGATCCAACGTTGGGAGACCAGAATTCTTTCTATATGACTGATTTAGTATACAAGTGATTAGTTTTAGAATGTATGTTTTTTTAAAAATTTTCCACAGGGTGTGTATGTTCACCAAAGAAAGACAAAGAGAGAGAGAGATGGTGAAGGCAAACCTTTTGGGAGATGACCATGACACAGTCCCTTCTCTATTTCTCCTTTTAGAATTTGGGCAAGCCCATACATTCACCTGGCATGTTCCTCAAGCTGCTGAGTCTGGGACTCAAATGTCAGCCAGCCACGTGAGATCCAGTTTCCTTAACCACTAGTCAATGGACTAGCCATAGAATGCATTTTTATTGCAGCTATCGATGTTCTTGATTTTATACATTATACATAAAAAATAGAATTGTTTAATAATGATCATCCACTCAGAAGCAGTGCAACAGTGACTGGCACAACAGATTTTGGGACCATGGAAAGCAGAAAAACAGGCCCTCGATGAATGTCTACATTCTAACGTCTGAAACCTGTGACTATATTACCCTACACAGTACAAAGGGCTTTGCAGAAAGGACTAAATTAAGAACATTGAGATGAGGAGATTATTTTGGGGTATCTGGATGGGCCCATTCTAATCACATGGTCCTCATAAGTAAAAGAGTGAGACAGGGAAGTCAGAGTCAGAGAGCAATTTGAAGATGCTAGAGTGAGAACTTTAAAGATGGAGAAAAGGGCCACTTGCCAAGGAACACAGGTAAGTAGCTTTACTGACCAGAAAGGACAAGGAAACTGATCTTCCCTAGAGCCTCCAGAAATAATTCAGCTCTGTCGACACTTTGATTTTAGCACATTAAGACCCATTATGAACTTCCAGAATGTAAGATAGTAAATCTCTGCTGTTTAAGGCCACTAGGTTTATGATAATTTGCTACAGCCAACACAAAAGTTTCATATCTCTCACTTTTAATGTATCTGGCCTCAAAAAACGAATTTAATTCCTGGTCTTAGCTACTTCATCTTTAAAATGGGCATTAAACATAATTCCTGCCTCATCAAAATTAACACACATAAATCTATTAAAATAATATTAAACAAATAATAAATGTGCAGTATGTGTTAACTTAGTAGTATTAAGTATTAATTTACACAAAAAATATGATAAAATACAAGTATTATATACAGATGATATCATCTTTAGAAACTCTCCTTTATCTTATTTTTTTAAAGATTTATTTAATTTTTATTTATTCATTCATTTATTTTTAATTTGACCAGAGAGAGACACAGACAGAGAGGGTGAGAAAGCAAGCCACCAGGTCCAGGACTTGACCCATGGTTGGCCATGTGGGAGTGTCCAGCTCCTTAACCACCACACCACCTGCCAGTCCCCATCTTATTTTGCTTATTTTGTTCTTAATAGTCAACATATATATATATACACATTATACATATATATATATATATATATATATATATATATATATACACACACACACACACACACACATACATACATACACACACACATATGTGTGTGTGTGTGTGTGTATAAATCAATTGAAAATCAAGGAAATAGTAATGAGAATACAAGATAATTTTTATTTTTGGGTATTGATTTTATTTTTTGAAGCTTCAAGATATAAATTTGTATATACCAAAAATAAAAGCAATATGTATAACAATAACTTACAGATGTAAACTAATGATAAACTACAATTTTACAAAATACTGTAAACATTTTTCACACTAATTGGCCCTTCCTTTTAGGCAAGTGTTCTTTTGATGATAAATAAATGAACATATACACACTAAAGTGGACTATTTCCAGACAATACAAAAAAATAGTTTTGATTTGTTTTTCTCTTATAAACATAAGTTTATCACTTGTAGTCTTCAAAAAGTATTTGCCCTTGAACTTTTGTTATTTGACAAAGCATTCATGAAACGATCTGCAGACTAATGTAACAAATAACACTTTTAAGCAGACATAACTATCCTAAATTTTTTTTTGCCACACCCACTATCTACTACCCACTCTCTACCAACCACTTTCCCCTCTTACTATCTCTATATCCATACCCATCCTCTCCACTATCACACCTTCAGATCTCTCAACTTCTGCTTTAAAGTGCAGGCACTGTATATATTGGGTGGGGATATATAATATGTATCTTTCAAATCATGGCTCACTTTGCTCAATATTAAGTCTAGATTCATTCATTTTGAGTCAAATGATAGACTCTCATTGTTTCTTACTGCAATGTGATATTACATAGTATATATGTGCCACAGCTTTTCAATCTAATCATCAGTTTTGGGACACTTAGGTTGCTTCGATGTCTTAGCAGTTATAAATAGTGCTGCAATAAACATGGATCTGCAGATGTTTTTCAGATTGAGTTTTTTTTATCCTTTGGATCAATACCATAAAGTGGGATTAGAGAGTCAAATGGAAGTTTTATTTGCAAGATTTTGAAAAAACTCCATATTGTTTTCCACAGAGGTTGGACTAATTTAAAATCCAACTAACAGAGTAAGAATTTCCTTTTCACCACAGCCTTGCCAACACTTACCATTCTTTATTGCTTTTGATCCTAACCATTTTAACTGGAGTTAAATTATATTTAGTTGTACTTTTAGTTTGCATTTCCCTTTTGACATTTTTTTTTCATATGGCTCTTGGCCATTCGTAAGTCTTCCTTGGAGAGTTTTCTATTCAACTCATTTGCCCATTTATAAATGTTTTAATTCCTTCTTTTATGAGTGAGCTGCTTGAGTTCCCTAAATATTTTAGATATCAATTCTTTGAGTAATAATTTGCAAATGTTTTCTCCCATTCCAAGGGTTGTCTTTTCACTGTAGTTACAGTTTCATGTGCCATGAGGAAGATTTTTAGCTTGATGTCATCCCACTTGTCTATCTTAGGGACCATTTCTTGTGCCTTAGGGTTCTTATTTAAGATACTCTGATGTCTTCAAAAGCTTTCCCTACATTTTCTACCAATGGTTTTATATTGATTCCACAAAAAAGTCATGATGTATCTTTCTATGATTTTCTATGCAAAAATGCAGCATTGATTTTATGATGACCCAATAGTTAGAGGCTTTATATTTAAATCATTTATCCATTTTGGGTTAATTCTAGTTAATGGTGAGAGATAGGGGTCCAATTTTATTTTTCTGCAGAGGAACATTCAGTTCTTCCAACAACATTTGGTTAAAAAAAAAAAAAAACCTTTCTTTTTCCACTGTATTGTCTTACACACTTTATCAAAAATCAGTTGACTATATGATTTGGAATTTATTTCTAAATTACCCACTCTGTTCAATTGGTCTATGTATCTATTTTTCTGCCAGTACCATGCTATTTTAACTATCACAATTTTATAATATACTTTAAAATTGGGTAGTGAGATGCCACTTAGTTTACCATTTTTTGATACAGTGTTGTCTTGGCAAGGTCTTTTTTGATTCCGGACAAGTTTTGTAATTGTTTCTTCTACTTCTGTGAAGAATGTCTACAACAATTGAACTGAAAATGCACTGAATAGATAAATTAACTGAGGTAGGACTTACATTTTGATTATATTGATCGATCCAAAACAAGAGCACAGGATGTCTCTCCATTTTTTTATATCATGCTTGATTTCTTTTTTCAGTTTTTCATAGTTTTCCTTGTGAAGATCTTTCATTTCTTTACTTAGATTTACTCTTATGTTATCTTGTTTTGTAGCTATTGTAAATGGAACTATTTTCTCCAATTTTGTCTCAATCTGTTTATCATTAATGTATAAAAATGCTACAGATTTTTGTATATTGACTTTGTACCCTGAAACTTTACTGAATTCATTTGTCATTTCTAGAAGTTTTTTCTTGGATTCCTTTGGATTTTCTATGTATGTAATCATATGATCTGCAAATCGGGACAGTATAACTTCTTCTTTGCCTACCCAAATGCCTTTTATTTTGCTCTCTTGTCTGACTGCATTGGCTAGGACTTTCAGCACTATATTAATAAGGAATGGAGAGAGTGATCAATCTTGTATTGTTCCAGTTTTTAATGGGAAGTCTTTTAGCTTTTTCCCATTTACTGTTATGTTTGCAGTAAGTCTGTCAAATATGGCTTTTATCATGTTGAGGAATGCCCCTTCCACCCCAATTTTGCCAGAAGTCTCAGTCGTGAAGGGATGTTGTATTTTGTCAGATGCTTTTTCTGTATCTATAGATATAATCATATGATTTTTATCTTTCTATTAATGTGATGTATTATATTTATTGTTTCACGTATGTTGAACCATCCTTGCATATTTTTTATATCCAGGGCACCATTTCACATTCGTGTGAAATTCAAATAATAGTTCTGGGAAATACATGAAATATGAAAATAGAACTGGAAATATCTTTATAGGGCCTAGAAAAGATACATTTGAAAATTCTAGGCAAGGCGATCAGCAGATGGTGTAATGGTTATATTGCTAGACTCCCACATAGTTGACCATGGATTGAGTCCTGGACCCGGTGACTTAAGACTCACACTGAGTGAGCATGCGTGTGTGTACATGCATGTTCAAAATCCCAAGAGGAAAAAGGAGAAGGATTGGGGTGTTTCCATCCCTTGGGTGGGGGAGGTGATTTCTCACTTTCTTTCTCTCTGTCTCTTCAGTGAGTCCACACATCCTACAGCAAAAAGCTCTCAAAAGATAAAAAAAAAAGAAGAAGAAAGAAAGAAAATTCTAGGTGAAGTATACTCTAGTAGTTAGAATAAATGTGTAAGTTGATATATCAATGTAAAAATTTGCATTTAATTTATAACTGATAGGCTATTGCAGCAATATAATTATACATAATTTATGCCTCAAAAGTCTGTATTTTAAATTGTATTCAGTGAAATATGTGCATGGAAGTAGAATTTAAGTCACTGAAATATCACACATAGGACAGACACATAGTTTTTGATATTTTATAACTTAAAATGATTCATAATTATCCCCAATACAACCAAATATGATTTCAAAAGAATATTTATAATAATATGCAATTGGCATGAAGTTGCAGGACCCACTGGGGTTTCATTCCCTATCTCCTTATTTCACTCTGGGCAGCTTCACATGTTTTGATACTGGACAATATGAAACTTCTCTGAAAGCTGGATGGGGACTTCCTTCCTGTCATTTCTCAATATAAATGATTATTCCTAGATAATTCTTGGGATGCTGCATATTAATATGCTGTAAGGAACAGAGGAGATGGTTGAAGCATAGAGCTGGAAAACATTGATGACAATGTAAAAATAATAGGAATCAATTCTGACGGAAAAGACTCTACTTTTACCCCCCTTTCCCATGTCTCTCCACTAGGTTTTTGTTAATGTTCTTTGTTGAGCCACTATCCTAGACTTCTGTAAAATGCCCTTTGTTTGATATGAGTAAAAATATATATAATCCATCTCTCATCTACATTGTCTTGATTTCATGCTACTGCTTTGCTTCAAGACAATCTCTGATTATTTTATTCATTGTAATTTTTTGCTTATGCACAGTATTTGTATTACAAAGAAATACATATATAATGTTTAAGAACAGTTTGAAAGAAAAAAATAGCCATAATTCTGTAACTCTGAAACAACTGTTTTGATTTTCATTCAAAATTTGTCCAAATTTATACCCATTTTTATAGTTGTAATTCTAGCATGCAATTTTGCTTATTGTTTTCCTTGATGCTACATTTTTGCATTTTTCTGCATATCTTTTATATGAGTTTTAATGGCTGCATAACATTCCATCAAGTTGAAGTACTATCATTTATCATTCCCTCGTTCCAAAATTTTGATTGTTTGAAGTTTGTTTTTCCCTATCGTACATAAGAGAAATAAACATTTTGTGCATTGTTAACTTTCTCTAGTCATTTCTACATCTATCTATTAATTTGTTTAATATAACATTATTAAGGGAACAAGATCCTAGTTGAACATATATATGTAAATATCCACTTATATACACAAACCTCCTTTAAGAAAGCCAGCTTTTCTGGAACTACAATTCGCATTAGATTCTTTTGACACCTATTCAGTAAACTGGAGTACAATAATGTGAGCTACTATTATCCGTATAACACCTTGTGTAAGAGTGAGGAAACGGGGACCAGCCAGCGTGTAATGGTAATGCAATACCCTGCAATGCTGGACCCACATGGGATGAACCTGAGTTTGTGCCTAAGGTCACTTTGTATGTGCTGGGGATGTCCATATCCATCTGTGACCTGAGGCAGCTAAAGTGGGGCATGGATTACAGTGTGAAAGCTATGTTGGGAATTCCTGCCCCCACTTACTCTCTCATGAAAGAAAGAAGGAAGAAAAAAAAAATATATATATATATAAAGAGAGAGAGGGAGTAGTCATTTGATACACACCAGAAACGTCAACAGGTTGGAAGCAGAGGTCGCTTCTACCCCATCCTTACTCTCATTTGTATTGGCCTTTCCTGCCTCCTACTTCTGGCTCATAATCCACCAGATTTTTGTTTAAAAGCTACACCTTAGAATTATTACTGGATATTGTTTGTATTTGGAAGTGTAGGCTACTTGATAAATTGTATTATAGCTAGATAAATATACGTGATTTGGGTATCTTAGCTAATTTCTTTCCAGATAATTCCTCCAAACATAACAACTTGGAACTATGGCGGATTCATTTGAAGTGTTTGAATTGAATTATTGATTTGCCAATAAATCTTTTTTCAGTTACAACCAAGTGTCTAATTATGTGCAAGAGCGAAGGGATGCCAAGCATACTATCGATCGCACAGAAACCACATGCTCCTGTGCCCAGAGAAATGGGTCATTTGCATGGTAGGGAGAAAACCACCTATTTTATCACAAGGCACATGCTCTGCAGGAATTTATATTCTGTATGCAAAGTGCTAGATAAAAACCACACAATTATGAGAAGGTGAAGTCTTAAGTAAGGAAGTCACAGACCAAGTGCTTTCCGAGTCCGATAAATAAAATGATTATTCTTCATCATTTTAAAAGTTGATGTACTTCTTTCATGAGCAAGAAACAGACAGGAAGACAAGCATCCCCAGCAGGTTGCTCATGCCACAATCCACCCCCACGCCCAGCCAGCCTAGATTAGGACTCACACGTGGACAGCACATACACAGATGCTCCAAGATGTGAACCTGGGATCTCCCCATGTTGGTCCAGTTGCATTAATGCTGTGTCACTCTGTGGCCCCTTCTCTTCATTTCCAAAATGAATTCCCTATATTTTCTCCTTTCCGTCTCCTCTGAAATCTTTTCACATTGAAGGAGTCCACAAATTCAAAACCGCCACACTGTGAGTTACTTCTTCGTTGATAGTTTTTCCTAAATGGGTGCCATTTGGCAGGGGCTGAGACCTATTTCACTTAGCAAGCTATGTTAGTTATAGAAGCAGGTCACAGGTTACAATTTACAGATAGGCCTTCCTTTGATACAGCCCCCTCTGATTACATAGCTGTTGGTCTCCCTGCCTTCTTCATGTTTGTTTTCCTCTGCTCTAGAATCTTCAGAATCACCTTTTCTCTGGCTTCTCTGCCTTATTTCTTGGAATTGACTTTAGCTCCTTTAATAAGCTCTGACAGTGAAATAGTGAAATCTTATTCTCCTTCCGGGGATCCACTCTGTTTTTATAGCCTAAGAGAGAAGTGTCCACCAGGTTCTGCATCCCTTATCTATTTCCCAGCCTAAGACAGTCTTCAGTATTTTAACAAAATTGTTAAAACACGTTTTACTTTATATGTATGTGTTCAAATTCAATTTGTTTCTTTTTATAGGACCTTGATCAAGTCACTGATATAAAAAAGCAAACAAAACCAGCTATTTTAAAGAGTTGTTTTAAAAACGACACAGATAATGCATATAAGATATTTGGCATGGACCAGAAGTTAGCGTAATGGCTATGTCACTGAACTCCCACGTAGTTGACCGCAGTTTGTGTCCCGGACCTGGTGGCTTAAAACTCACGCCAGGTGCATGTGCATGCATGCCCAAGATCCTGAGAGGAGAAGAGATTGCAGCATGGCCATCCCCCCTGGGCGGTGATTTCTCACTTTCTGTCTCTCTGTCTCTCTGTCTCTGTCTGGTGAGTGCACACGCGCTATAGCAAAAAAACCTCTCAAAAAAAAAAAAAACATATTTGGCATGTATCACATACCTGGTGGATACACAATAATGAATGTGCTATTATAAATAGCTGCAGTTTTATATAACATTTCTGGATGTTTTTAGGAGGTGGGACATGTAGGCAGGTAGGCAGCAAAGTCGATGCTTTATTATCTAGGAGCTTTATATTTAGGGTCCTGGCTTCACTGTGGGCCAACCTGCTTGTTAGCAACCCCAGCAAGAGAAGGTAGGAATGAAAGTAAGTGTTCTGAAAAATTAAAAGTGACTCACAAAAGTCGGTAGAAAGCTATTCTCATGCCTACAAATATCTCTTTTCTGATCTATTGCCCAGTATTTCTTTCCCCATTTCCTTCTCCCCATCCAGGCTACAGCAGTAATAAGTAAGATTTGAAAGGACGAACGTGAAGGAGCAAAGCTCCCAGTATGGTGGAATTTAATAATGCAGCAAGTCCTTTTTGAATAGGAAATAACTCTTAAAAGATTTCTTTTCATGTAAGTCCAGACTCAGTTCAGCGAGATCCTCTTGCACGCTCTTGAATTTATGTCTTGCTTCTCTTTAGAAGCTCCCTGGGCTTGTGCTATTTGGGCTCCATCAGCATGACTGCATGACTACGGTGCTGTGTCCTCACAGAGAGTATGTGGCCAATAGCCTGAAGAGCAGGGAGGATAAGTGTAATGATAATTATTAAAATCCCCCCACTTAGCAGATCTTTCCAAAAACTAAACCTAATATACTGGATCAAACTAAGAGAATTGTAAATGTTATCCCCATTTAGTTCTACAATACATCATTGTGAGGAAGCCTCTGCTGTATGCCCATTTTACAGATAAGAAAACTGAAGCTTGCAGTGGTTTCTTACTTTGCTCATGGCTTCACAGTTGTAAATGGTGAAAAAGGGTTGAAAGAGAACCAGAGATGGGCCACAAGTTGTCATGGAGGTTAAGGCAGCTGGATCCCATATGATCAAGTCTGCAGTTCATGTCCCAAACCTAGCAGCTTGAAAAACACTCTGGGCATGTATGTGTATATGCCTAAAACCCAAAAGGAGAATGGAGGAGAGGGTATTTTGGCATGACCATCCCCTGGGAGGAGAGAAGTGGTATTTTCTCACTTTCCCTCTGTCTGTCTCCAGTGACCACACAAGCCCTATAGCAAAACAAAGCAAAACAAAAAGACAGAGTTAAAGATATTCTCTATCCCCTCCCTTGAGTGCAAAAATAATAATAATAATAAGCAAACAAAAAAAGACATATTATATAGATCTATGGCACCAGAAAATCTTATTTTTATAATACAGTTTCAGTCCAATAAGAAAATACTTCCAATTACCTTGGAAAGTAACTGTACCAAGCATTCGTTAGACACATGCACCCTGAGTGAATGATGAGTCAGATGATATCCAGGCTCCATCATTTATAAAGAGAAGATCTTAAAAACCACATAGCCAATAGCTCCATGGATGGGGAAAGAGCGCTGCTACAAACGGTCCCTAGGAGCACAGAAGCTTGGTTTCCCTGATAATGTTTACCAGGAACAAATCCTTATATTAAACAGGACCATAGACTAGTGTAAAGGCTAAGCATTCATTTCTTCATGCCTCTATAGTATAACCCGGTTAAAACATATCCTGTCATGTTTATTGAAATAATAAGGAATGAACAAGAGCTTCTCTCTCGATCATGCGTGAAAGAGGTTTACTGACTTGGATCTCAGAGTGGACAGGGGATTCCTGCGTGGGAAAGAGGTTAGAGCAGATGAGTCCCAAAGCTGTACATGTCTTGGTCTAGAAATAAGCAGACCCTGAGATGATGTCTTTATTCTGTAATTTGTGCCTGAATTTGCGTAATTTTGGAGCTTCATATATCTGAGATGATTATACCTTTGCTTAGCCCGTATTATTTTCTCACACTGTCAAAAACAAGAGTAAACGTTATACAATGGACACCTCCTTTGTGCCAAATTCTTATTCTATCTTATCTCTGATTCCCAAATCAACCTTTACTAACTCTGTTTTTCAGATAAGGGAACTGAGGCACACAAAAAATTGTTAAATTAGTTCGTTTAGAGACATTGGCAGTGGTTTTCAATCACATAAACTTAGATATAGACAGAGATATGGATCCCAGGAATGTTTTTTCTTGTGTTTTTTTTTTTTTTTCTTTTTTTTTTTTTTTTTTTTTTTTTTTTTTTTTTTTTTTTTGAGAGGTTTTTGCTACAGGGCGTGTGTGGTCGCCAGAAAGGCAGAGAGACAGAGAGACAGAAAGCAAGAATTCACCCCCCCCCCCCCCCCGGGGAGTATGGCCACACAGCAATCCCTTCTCTTCCATTCTCCTCTGGGGATCTTGGGCGTGCACGCACATGCACCCTGTGTGAGTTTAAGCCACCAAGTCTGGGACTCAAACCATGGTCAACTACATGGGAATCCAGCGACATAGCCATTACGCCAACTGCTGGTCCCTTATTGTAGATTTTTTAAAGTGTGCCTGTGGTCCTCAAACTATGATGTCTATATCACCTAGAAACATATATTTTTTAAAAGACACAAGTATATAGACCTCTTGACCAATATATTTTGGGGTGAGAGAGGAAAAAGAAAGGAAGTCTGCATATTTTGCAAACCAAAAGCACATAGCAATACTGATCCGAAGCAAAGATGGGATTCTCTTGAATTCTGCCATGAAACCTATCATTGAACAGGTGAGGAGAAGGACTGAGGGATATTTTCATATTTTGTCCTTACTTTTTAGAGTATATTGTAGGTGGTAGTAATAAGATAGCTCTAGGAGATGTAAGAGATTTGGATGACTTCTGTTCCTGACACTTCAGCCATAGGCCAGATAACTGAGCCCTGTGTCGAGGGAGTCTGGTTTGTATACTCACCACAAAGGTGAGAACTTACTCCTGCTACCACTGAGCTTACAGGTTGTGCTCTCACAGTATGAGGGAATGAAGCTGAACCATCTTGGAGGACACTAGAATTGTTCCCATATCCCACTGATAGGTATGTAAACCAAGGAAGAGACGGATGTAAACATCGGGCCTTGGACTCAACAACAACAACAAAAAACTATCTTATAAATTTTAACCAAATCACAAGAGGAACTACAGGGGCTCATCCTCACAACAAAATGATCCTCCACGGGACCAGCAGTTAGCGTAATGGCTATGTTTCTGGACTCCCATGTAGTCGACTGCGGTTCGAGTCCCGGACCCGGTGGCTTAAATTCACGCGGGGTGCGTGTGCATGTGTGCCCAAGATCCTGAGAGGAGAATGGAGGAGAAGGGATTGTGGCATGACCATCACCCCTGAGGGGTGATTTCTCGCCTTCTGTCTCTCTCTGTCTTTCTGGCAAGCGCAGGCGCCCTGTAGCTAAAAACCTCTCCAAAAAAAGAAAAAAAAATAATAAAAAGATCCTCCACAAAGTGAAGTGGATCATGCTATACACTATGATTCATGTTTTTTTTCATAATATTACAAATTTTTTTACTTAAACGTTCCCCTTTCCCATGTTTAAAGGAATTCATAAGATGTACATTCATGCAAATTGCTTCTTTGGGCAAACGGCTTTCATGATGCCTGTCAGTAAAATGAGAGCCAGTACTTCATTGTGCTAGGACTATTACCCCTAGAAGTTCTACACGTGTCTGCCCAGTTGGCCCACCTCGGACTCCGCATACTTTTATTCAGTGCCTACTATGCTAGCAGTTTGTGCCTGACTTTGCATAACTTTTGAGCTTTTTATTTCTGCAATGATTGTACTTTTGCTTAGCCCACATTATTAACATCACCCCACTGAGGTGATTTCTTGTTTTCTGTCTCTCTGTTCCTGTCAGGTGAGTGCATGTGCCCTATAGCAAAAATATCTCTCTCAAAAAAAAAAAAAAAAAAAAGTCTCTACAGTCAATCTCTTTTCAGTCATTCTTTTTTTTTTTTTTTTTTTTTTTTTTTTTTTTTTTTTTTTTTTTGAGAGGCTGTTTTTTTTGCTATAGGGTGCATGCACTTGTCAGAAAGACAGAGAGAGACAGAGAGATGGAAAGCAAGAAATCAACCCCTGGGGGGATGGCCACACTGCAATCCCTTCTCCTCCATTCTCCTCTCAGGATCTTGGGCACAACACACACACGCACCCGGCGTGAGCTTAAGCGACCGGGTCCAGGACTCGAACAGCGGTCAGCTATATGGGAGTTCAGCGACATAGCCATTATACTAACTGCTGGTCCCATTTTAGTCATTCTTTAAGCCAGCCTGCCTTTCAGTGACTGCCCTTCTCAGTCGAAAGATGTCTGTTTTTCCTTTTTTTGAAGGACCTTACTATCCTATGCATTATCTCAGTAAGTACCTCTGTCTAAGAGAAACTGTTCATTGTAAAAACAAGAGTCCACACACCTTTTTTCAGTGCCTACTATGCTAGGAGTACTCACAAGCATTATCTAATTTAATTTTTACAGTAATACTCTGAGGTACCTATTAGTATTGCATTTTTGAGGTGAGAAGAGCCATTTGCAGATAAAGTCCATTGCTTCAGCTCACAATGCTCATTTGTGATAGAACCAAGCATGCAACCTCAGTTGTACTCCTGGCCTGCCAGGGTAAACATCATTTCTAGCTCTACTCTACCTGAATTCTGACATTAGAAATTTGTTTTCACAAGAACACAACTATTTAGCATGTCTGTGGAGAAATGTCGAAAAAAAAAATCAACTAAAAGGCATTTTGTTAAAATGGTTAGGAAAAGGTTTTCTCCCTGACCTTTACAGCAATCCAAGCAAGATCTGGGCCTTTTACATTCTGCAGTACTGCAAACTCCCCAGCAAGAGTTGGGGATCATCAATTTGGGTCTCGCATCTCATTCCTCAGGACTGATGAGTGAAAGGAGTGCGTAAAATCACCATATGTCCGCATGGCTAGAAGGGATTCAAAAATAATCCTGAAAAGGAAATAGAAGCCCAGAGGATTATGTGACATGCCTTCCAGGAAACAAGGTTAATGTGGGCTAAGCAAGGAACATGTTAATAAATTTAGTTTTCAGTCAAAATCCATGACGTCAGGTCATCTTTTGTCCCTTTCTTCATCAGGAGGTGAACGGGAAAAGGGTGAAACCATCTCTGTTATGATTTCTACTGATTGGGGTTTTATCATAGACAAAATTTTCTGTCACTCTTGTGTGTATTAAAATGTGACTCACTGATTCTTATTTCGTCTCAAGGGTAAATATAATTTTTCCTTGCATTCAGTCTTATGGGGATTTCAAATATCCTGAAATTGTAATGAAAGAATCCTTTAATAATGACATTTAAATAAAACATAAACAGAGAGATATGTTTGGGGTAGAAAGACAGGTTTAAAATTTGTACATACCAAGCTGTTTGAAGAAGAAATCTCTTCCAATCATATAGAATCTAGCTAAGGGCTCCATTTCCCTCAACAACTGTCCCATATATGATACTGAATAAAATTAAAAGCAGAAATATTTCTCTTACATTAGCTCACTATTTCTGGTTATCCAATATAAAATGCTATTTCAGGCATTACAAATATATTTTTAAAAATCCAATTTAAAAGAGAACTAAGTTCCCTGTATTTTTTAATGTCAGAAAAAACATGTTCATTAGTGGCCTACAAAATTTCAAGTTAGTGGGTCAAATCTTTCTAAGCACACTTCTTGGAAAAGAGAACAAGTCATTAGGCTTTTCGGGGAACAATATGTTTAATTTTGAAGGTACTGGTTGAAAATCAGCTTAGATATACTGCAGTGAAAATAAACAAACTGCACCTATGTGCAACCATGTAGACCAATCCTTGTTATAGCATACTAAGTGAAAAAAGTAAGATCTGGGAACTATAGCACGGTGTCCTTTTTTTGACGCTCATGAATAAAAATATTAAATATTATTTTACTCCAGCTACAAATATATATATATATGCATATATACATATATACATATGCAATGAATGATAGAATTATTTTTAAATAAATGTAAACATAAAACTAAACATGGTCATGACCTTAGTAAAAACACAAAGTGATCATATAAGTCTACTTAGATTATTGTCGGGTCCTTGGTAGATGGGAGGATGGATTCACAGTGGTCAGTATATTATTGAAAATAAACCAGTGAAAACAGTTATAAAAGATTACAGGTGTGGAACCATGTTGAGTCTTCCATAAATTGATGATATGATATTTAATCCTGTCTACTTGAGGCCATGTGGTATCTTCAAAAAGTTCACAAAAATTGTATATTATAGAAATACTATGCATGGATTTAAAACAATTCTGCACCAAAATAAACCTGTACTTTAATTCCATTTTCCATGAACTTTTTGAAGTCTCCTTGTGTGTGTGTGTGTGTGTGCGCATATACATATGTGTGCATATATATATATTTAAAATATACATACAAATGCATATACAGAGGAGGGGAGAGAAAATATGTTGAAAGTTGAGACCCAAAATAGGGCAATAAGTTGGGGAGGTTAGGGTGATAAAGAATCCTAAAAAGGCAGAAATAAGAGTAACAGAATTTTGTTTCAATAACTTTACCATTTCTACCTCAAATCATCTTTTTAAATCCCTCTTTGACTTTTACTCATTAAATAAATATGTATTTAGCATCTATTATTTTCAGATGCCATGTTTAAAATAGCCCCTGCTTTTATGGAGATGGCAGTTCAGTGATCTAAAAATATGCCAAATAAATACCTGTAATTTTTTTTTATTTTTTTTGGAGAAGTTCTTGCCATAGGCTGCATGTGCTCACCTGAAAGGTAGAGAGAGACAGAGAGCCAGAAAGTGAGAAATCACCCCTCAAGGGGGATGACCATGCCGCAATCCCTTCTCCTCCATTCTCCTTTCGGGATCTTGGGCAAGCACACACTTGCGCCCGGCGTGAAGTTTAAGCCACCGGGTCCGGGATTTGAACCACAGTCAACTACATGGGAGTCCAGTGACATAGCCATTATGCCAACTGCT
This sequence comes from Tupaia tana, assembly GCA_026018925.1. NCBI lineage: Eukaryota > Metazoa > Chordata > Mammalia > Scandentia > Tupaiidae > Tupaia > Tupaia tana. The sequence continues at coordinate 154,552,652 of JAKSZU010000003.1, forward strand.
GGTCCAGTACTGGTAAATACTTACTTGTAACAGTAAAATAATTGCAATGTAGGAGTAGAAGACAGCATATATCATGGGTAACTACCCATTGATAATATCTTTAGAAAAACTCACAGAGAAATTCTACTTTATACTCTCTCTTTTTAAAATGTTTAATAAAAACCTTTTTGTAGAAAGATTGGAAGATATTGTTTAAAAAGAAGAAAATTAAAAGTGCCTAAAATTCACTGCCCTGAGAGAAACATTACTAGTATTTTGATATATTTCCTTCCAGTATTTTTTCTAGGAATGCACATGGTACAAAATTGTGAGCATACTGTATATTCGATTCTGTGTCCAAAGGAGAAAAGCAAGTCATTGCCATATATATTGAATTGACCCACATCCTCAATAAGTATTGCTAGATCTAGGAATGTACTACTCTGAGCTATCTGCATTCTCAGACTGACGTTAAGTTTGACTCAGTCAGAACAATAAAGACCTGAATTATAAAGACTTATCTGAAAGAAAATTCAAAGGTCTTAATGACAGAAAGATTGTATGCCACCTAAGAAGAACTTTGAAACAGTGATTTAAGGCCATGTCTCTCAAACTAATGTGTGCACAACATACCTGGAAATACTTTTAAAATACAGATTCTAACCCATTTGTTCCAGGCTGAAGATTAAAATCTGTCTTTATGAAAAAAGCTTACAGGTAATGTGAACATTGTTGGTCCATAGATTGCTTCCTAGATAGCAAGTTTTGGGGGATAATGACAATCACTCTGATTTGACTTTCTCTGGTATATAATACTAAGTGCCGTATGATCAAGGGTTCATACGTTATCTGCAGAAGTAACGTAATCCCAAAGGAAGTTGTTTTTAGTGTCAGGTACTACTTTTTAGCAGGTGTGTCAGTTTAGGATTACCGTGACAGTAGGTAGACACGACTTCCCCAAAAACTTCCAGGAGATTTTGTTTTCATGTTACCTAGCCAGCAGTACATGAAGGCAGACACTGTCCTGGGCAAATTCTATTCAGACAAAAAACTTTCATAAATAATTAAATGAACAGGGGGCCAGCAGATGGTGTAGTGGTTGCATTGTTGGACTCCCACATTGCTGTCTGTGGTTCAGATCGCAGACCCACTGGAGTGAAATTCACACTGGGTGTGTGTGTGTGTGTGTGTGTGTGTGTGTGTGTGTTTCCAAGATCCCGGAGGAAAATGGACAAGAAGGGGTTTCAGCATGGCCATCCTCCCATTGGAGAGGGGGTGATTTCTCACTTTTTCTTCTATCTCTGTCTCTCTCTCTTCCTGGTGAATGTATGCACCTTAAGGCAAAAACTTAAAAAAAAAAATTCCTTCCAATTTTCTTCTCCAGTTGAATTTACGCAAAGTATCATATCCCATAAGGATTATATCTAAATAGGAAGGATTTAAAAGCTTTACTGTTTATTCTGAATTTGAGTTTTTGTGATCTCTGAACATAATCTATTATGGTTCTGTCACCGTATTTTACACATCGGATTGATCCCTGGCCTAGGCACTAAAGACCAAAAATAAACAGTATCCAGTCAACCAGAGTAAGAAGAGCCACTACACCAAGAGAGAATGCTAGCTTCAACTCTCTGTAGGAGGTGGGCAGAGATGACATCAGAAGGTGTTTGGCCTTTTAAATTATGATATTCAGTATAATTCAGTTTCTTTCTGACCAGATTTCAGTAGTATACTAGACGGGATTCATTTTGATACTGAAGAACCAGTTCTGTGATTCTTTTCTGAATTCTACATTCAGTGATATCATATGGTAGCTTGAAATTAGGTAGGAATACTTGCACCAGGAATATGGGCAAAAAATAATCACTTTTATTTTTCTAGATAGTTGGTATTCAGGCATTTACTAGCATGCCACTTAAAATCACCATCTTTTCTTTCATTCATCAGCAGAAACCATGAAAGTTCTTTGTCTCCTCACTACATTGCCAGAGCCTGGTCTAGTGAGTTGAGCACATAGGTTCATCTCCTCAAAGTTTGTTTTTGTTATTGTTTAGAGAGATTTTTGTTATAGGGCATGTGTTCTTGCCAGAGAGACAAAGAGATACAGAAACCCCTGACGTGATGGCCACACAGCAATCCCTTCTCCTCCATTCTCCTCTTGGAGTCTTGGGCATGCACACACATGCACCCAGTGTGTTTCAACCTGCCGGGTCTGGGACTTGAACTGCCGTCTGACATGTGGGAGTGAAGCAATGTAACCATTATGCCATCTGCTGGTTCCCATCTCCTCAAAGGTAAACAGCAGATCACCATGCACAATGCATGTTTCCAAACACACTCCAATGCATAATCTACCCATCTGGATGAACATCTTGCTCAGTATATAAATCCATTTAAAATTTTCTTTGCGATACCTTCTCAAAAGTATCAGAATGTTTGAAGTTTCTACTTCTTGAATATTTCCTCTGATAGTGAAATGAAACCATGAGGCATTTTCATGGGTTGACAGTTGCACAGAGGTGGGAGTGGGAATAATTATGGTACTTTATGCCACAATAGTCAAGCCTACTGCATGGGAGACAAGTCTTTTGTAATATTATTTTAGGAAATAGATGCACAGTCTTAAATATCCTTGTATTCGATGATTTGGGAGCCATTAGGGTATGACGAGCAATTTTGTTTTGTTTAAAAGAAAGCAAGAGAGAGCCACATTGAAAATTATAAATACAAGAACCCATAATGTGTAGAAGGATTTATATACACACATATATTTTTAAATTTAAAGTATCATTTTTATTTATTTCCTATGTGTCTATGAGAGAGAGAGAGAGAGCAAGAGAATAAAACTGAATGAGAAGAAAATGAGACAGAAATAAAGGCACACATGCAGCCCTCTCAGCCAGCTAAGATCACAGGCATGCCCTGCAGTGAACCAGACCCAGGACTTGAACCGAGAGCCTCGCACGTGAACTCCAGCATCAGGCAATAGAGGCCCCACTGCTGGTGCTACCATGGCCAGTTTTTGTACTTTAAACTTCAGAAAGTTAGTCTACATATAATTTTATACCCACACATTTTTAAAGTAGGGTGATTCTCTACATATAATTTTACACACACACATTTATTAAGTAGGTTGATTATAAATTATCAATGGCTTCAATTAAGAGCTGAATTCTTCATTCGGTTCTAGTCAAGGCAGAAGAAACTAAGTAAAATTGTGTTCTGGGTTTTTTTGTTTTGTTTTCCTGCCTGACAAGTCTATTTTAGGTACTGGCAGTATAGCAGCTTTCTCTTTTCCTCATAAGGTCTGGGTGGGAAAAAAAAAACCAAAAAATTACCTATTGACTGATTAGAAAGCAGGAATTGACTTACAAATGGAAACAGTCCAGTTTAGAGTCTCAAACTATTGTGAGGAGCCAATGAAAAGGTTGCTAATGACCAGGCATTGCTGAGAGCAGGATCCCTGAGCTGAGCAAACACGACTTCAAAGAATGGGCAGTGAGAAGGCGATGGTACCAGCCCTGCATTACCTCAGGGAAAAATAAGAACTATTCTACCATTCTTAAGGAAGCCAGATACTCGAGGAAGACTCACGCTGCAGATCCCCACAACACCATCCTCGGTAATCACAGGATGGATGCTGTGCTGCATCAGCTGATAACCGTCTCTGCCTACCAGAACTGCGTTCCTGAAACTGTACTCCATAGAGACTCACCTACAACTGCGGAGCTGCACGAGACCCACCCTTGACCCAACCCTGAATAGAACCTATGTTTCCTATTGTGGAAAACTTTATGAGCTCATAATTGAAAAAGGAAAAAAAAAAAAAAAAAAAAAGGATGAAAGATCTGGAGGGTATGGTCGCAGGGATGGCAACTGCGGATGCTGGAGACAGCACGGGAGAGGTAATGGGAATGAATGATGGAGGGCGGTTCAGGGAACGATCATCACGTTTGATGGACACAGGGGTGAAGGGTGGTCTGTTGAAGATGATGTATGTGGGGGTATCATTGTCTTGGCTAATGTTAACTATACTCATGCTGGAAGGGACCATGCTGTACACTGTAAAGATGTCCAATGAAAAAAAAAATAATGATAACATTATCGGCACTCTGGCAGAAGGAAAAAGATCCAATGATATGATAGCGGAAAGGATAAATGTGGATGCCGGAGCCTGTAAGGGAGGGGAGTGGGTGGTCAGGAGAGGGTGGTAGAAAGTGGGCGTGGGGGGCAAAAGGAGGAATCAGTTAACACCAAAAAAAGTAGAGTTCTCTGTTGAAAACTATATACATATATGTATATTGTATACATCATAATGGGAACTTTATGTAAAATGAATTTAATTAATCTGAGAAAAATAAAATAAAATAAAATAAAAAAAAAAAAAAAAAAAAAGAATGGTTTAAGGGCCAAATGAAACAAAAATCCAGCAAGGGATACCTGAGCGGCAGTGTTTGAATCAAAATCAACACAGCATAGTCTCTGCCAAGAGCATTCCTTCTATTTCTGACACTTTGGGTTATTGGAGGTAGAATCTACAGTTCCGGAGAAAGTTCAAGAATGTACCATCTTTATGGTTTGCATTCTGTCTTCAAAGAAAGAAAATGATGCTATTCAGTGACAAAGCTTAGGTAATTGCCATCTTTGGTGTGACACTGAGGCATCAATGCCAGCCTTCATCCTGACAGTTGTACCAGTGATTATGTTAGAGGTATTTTCCTGTATTGGACAAAATTGTATGAACATATGGAATATCTGGATAGATTAAAACTTACAGAGAGGGGTCAAAGAGTAGAAAGATGGACTTCCATACTTAGTAAGGACCAGCTCTGTGGCCTGGTGGTTAAGGCAACTGGATCTCACAAGCTAACCAAGGTTAGAGTCTCAGCTCCAGTGGCTTCAAAAACATTCCACACAAATATATGAGTCTGCCCCCAAATCCAGAAAGAATCAAGAAACGGAGAAAGGATTGCAAAGTGAAAAAATTCTTACGCTATAATATTTGAATAAGTAAGTGGGATCTTAGTTTCTTTTTTGAAAAATAAAAAAAAAGTTTTGGGGCCAGCAGGTGGCATGATGATTAAGAGCGCTGGAATTTCACATGGCCAACCATGGTTTGAGTCCTGGACCTGGCAGCTTAATTTCTCACTTTCTCTCTCTCTCTCTCTTTCTCTCTCTCTCTCTCTCTCTCTCTCTCTCTCTCTCTCCCTCTCCCTCTCCCTCTCTCTCTCTCTCTCTTTTGCTCACTCTGTCCCTCTCTGGTCAAATTAAATAATAAATAAATACATAAAGCTAAATAAAATAATTTTTAAAAAGTTTTAAAATATATTTTCTAGGGACCAGCACTTAGTGTAATGGCTATGTCGCTGGACTCCCATAAGGTTGACCGCGGTTCGCGTCCTGGACCTGGTGGCTTAAAATTCACGCCAGGCACGTGTGTGTGCATGCCCAAGATCCCTAGAGGAGAATGGAGGAGAAGGGATCGCAGTGTGGCCATCCCCCCAGGGGGTGATTTCTCACTTTCTGTCTCTCTGTCCCTCTCTGTCTGGCGAGTGCATACACCCTATAGCAAAAGACCTCTCCAAAAAAAAAATATATATGAATACATTTTCTAATGTTGTATATATAATACCAAAAAAAAAAAAAAAAACCACTTCCTTTTTAGAAAAGAAGGGAAGGGGAGAGAGAGGAAAATTAATCCATTTCACAACTGGGTGTTCCTTCTTGATTTTTTTTTTTTTTTTTTTTTTTGAGGGGGAGAGGTTTTTGCTATAGGTTTTTGCATGCGTTCTCCAGAAAGACAGAGAGAGACAGAGAGATAGAAGGCAAGAAATCACCCCCCAGGGGGGGGATGGCCACATTGCAAACTCTTCTCCTCCATTCTCCTCTTGGGATCTTGGGCATGCACGCACACGCACCCAGCATAAGTTTAAGCCACCAGGTCCAGGACTCAAACCCGTGATCAACTACGTGGGAATCCAGCGACATAGCCATTACACCAACTGCTGGTTCCCTATTTCTATTTTTAAAAATTTAATGGGCCAGTCTGCTTCATGGTGATCAAGGAAGCCAGGTCTCACATAACGAGCTACATGATTCAAATTCAAACCCAACAAGTTGAGAAACATACTGGGTGCATATGAGTTGAGTGCAAACCCCAAATCTTAAAAGGTGAGAGAGATGAAATAGAAGGGATCGTAACATAAACACATGCCATGGCCAGTAGGGCAGGGTCCATGCTCATTTCTCCCCCACCTCCATTTCTCTGCCTCTTTCCAGTGAGTACACTAGTGAGTACATACACCCTCTGACAAAAATGATAAAATCAAACATAAAACCAAATTCCTTAATGTTCATTCATTCTTCATACTCAGGAGCCAAGTCTACTGCTTATATTTTTTAAATTAATTAATTTATGCTCCATCATTGTACATCTCTATAGTGCACAATACGATTTTTTTCTTTTTAAGTATACATGTAGTACATGACAATCAGGTCAAGGAAGTAACCATGTATATCATTTGAAACAGAGAATCTAACATTCTTTTATCTGTTAAGTTGTTCTTCCCTCCCAGCCCTCCTCTACCATCCACTTTCTTCCCTTATAGTTTTTCCTATCTATACTTACCCTCTCTGCTATCATATCTTTGGAGTTTTCAATTTCTGCCATAGAGTGCAGACATTCAGCATGTATCAAGCAGGGATATACAGCATGTCTTTCAAAATCTGGCTTACTTCCGCTAGCATTATTTTTTCTATATTTATCCACTTTGACTGAAATGATGGGGTCAATGACGAATGATGGTTCATTATGGCTGAGTGGTATTCCATAGTGTATATGTGCCACAGCTTTTTCAATCCAGTCATCATTTCTTGAGCACTTAGGTTGATTCCATGTTTTAGCAGTTGTGAATAATTGTGCAGTAAGCGTGGGCATGCAAATATCTTTTGAACTGAGTGTTTTCCTATCTTTTGCATAAATACTAAGGAGTGGAATTATTGGATCATATGGTAGTTCTATTTGTAGATTTTTGAGAAACCTCTATATTGTTTATTTCAACAATTTTTTCATCATATGAACAATTTCAATCACATTATAATTAAATAATAAGCTTCTTCAGATTAGGGAATATGTTGCATAAAATCTTACTTAATTGAACTTTATGACTTTATACCTATCAAAGAATTATAAGTAAATGTTTAATAACTCTTCTAACATTCTATCTCTCAGTTACCATCCTTTAAAATACCAGTGTCATATTAATAATTCCAAAGCAGGGAACCAGCAGTTAGCATAATGGCTATGTCGCTGGACTCCCACGTAGTCGACTGTGGTTTGCGTCCCGGACCTGGTGGCTTAGAACTCACGCCAGGCGCGTGTGCATGCATGCCCAAGATCCCGAGAGAAGAATGGAGGAGAAGGGATTGTGGCGTGACCATCCCCCCTGGGGGGTGATTTCTTGCTTTCTGTCTCTATGTCTCTCTCTGTCTGTCTGGCGAATGCACGCGCCTTATAGCGAAAACCTCTCAAAAAATAAATAAATAAAAAAATAATTCCAAAGCAACTCTGTGTCACTTACCTTCTCAAAACTTTCAGTAGTCCCTCAGTACCCATAGCAGTAATTATTAATATTTAGAGGGTCTTTGATCCCTTTGAAAATATGAACAATACCATGAATTCTCTCACTATAGAAAAAGGTCAAGAGTATCAGCTTTAAACATTATCACTACTACCAACTCTGCCACCTTCATTTTCATCATCATCATCACCATCAGCATCAGTATCAGCAGTGAACTATCCTGTGCCATGATCATTGACACTTTAAATACTACAGCATTTAATAAGGTTAACATCCCCCATTTTATAAATATAAATACTAAGAAACCCTCAAAGGGAAAATAAGTAGTTGGAGGTCACCAAACTAGATATATAAGGTAGTCAGAATTTGAATCTCTGTCTGAGAGCTGACATTCTTTATTTTATTTTTTATTTATTTAGTTTAGATTTTTGACATAGAATACATGAGCTCCCTAGAGCGAGAGAGAAAATGAGAAATCACCCCTCAGAAAGATGGCCATACAAAATCCCTTCTCCATTCACCTCTTGGGATTTGGGGCACACATGCACACATACCTGGCATGTTTTTCAAGCCACCAGGTCTGGGACTCAAACTTCAGAATTAGCCATGTGGGATGCAGTGCCTTAATCACTAAGACACCTACTGACTCCAAGAGCTGGTATTCTTGATCAGTAAGTAAAATATAAATTATATCCATATATTTTACATTATAATATAAATCTTACCAAAAACTCTAATATGTTAAATAATGTTTAAGGTTACCATTTATAAATAGTCTATGACCGTTTCAGCTCACCTTTTATACTCTGCTCCAAATTCCTGGCATAGTCAAAACTATATTTCCTAGAATACTTTAATTCATTATATCTTATTACGTTTTTCCAATAGGAAGCAGTGGTAGGTCATTAGAAGGTAGAAGGAAGGGAGATGTCGTCTGTACTTGCCTCTCCAAGGGCAAGGGGACTGCCAACTCCAGAAACTCTGACCTCATTGGGACCAGCAGTTAGCATAATGGCTATGTCACTGGACTCCCATGTAGTTGACCGCGGTTCGAGTCCCAGACCCAGTGGCTTTAAACTCACGCTAGGCATGTGTGCATGCGTGTGTGCCCAAGATCCCACAAGGAGAATGGAGGAGAAGGGATTACGGCATGGCCATCCCCCCTGAGGGGCAATTTCTCGCTTTCTGTCTCTCTATCTCTCTCTCTGTCTTTCTGGCGAGCTCATGCGCCCTATAGCAAAAAAAAAAAAAAAAAAAAAACACTCTCCAAAAAAAGAAGGAAGAAAAAAGAAACTCTCTCATCAGCAACTCTTCTAGGTCCAGAAACAATATCATATCATAAATAAATAAATAAACAAACAACAACAACAGGTAAATGAAGAAATCTGATGCACAAAAGCACAGGAAATACACTGCTTGATCTAAGAGTCATACACACACAGCAATCTTTTCTTTCTCTCCATACAATACCTCCTTCCCACCTTGTTCCTCCAGCCCTTCCAATATATTTGTAAACAATTGTTAAAATAAAAGATACTCTTATTTATATCCAGCATGGATATTTTCCCTAACTAGATTCAAACTAAAACAGAAATGGTTCTAGATAAATGACTTTCAAATATTGGAAAATAGGATTGGTTATCTCACATGATTAGATTTGTGAGCAGACATGACATCACTGATGGTGGTTTTTGATAATTCATGGAAGTTAGTGCTATTCTAAGTATTTAGACTATCATCAGTGGTGTCTTAGAATAAAGTTCATTTTAAACGTAAGGCATGGGGAGACTGACAGGTGGTATGTTGTTAAGGTACTGTACTCCCACATGGTCAGCCATGGTTAAAGTCCTGGATGTGATAGCTTGCTTTCTCACTTTCCCTTTCTCTTTCTCTCTCTCTTTGTTTCTTTCTGGTCAAATAAAGTAGTAATAATAAATAAATAAAATAAAATGTTCTTTAAAATTAGTCTTCATTAAAAATTTCTTTTAGAAATTAAAGAGAACACATGGAATTCCATATGCTAATGAACTTGATTTTTATGATGTTAATTGTTCCAATGAGAAACGTGCTTAGCTAACCATTTCTTATTGTCCCAGAAAGTAATGACAGGCACAGAGTACAAAACTATCCATTCAAGATAGAGAAACAGGGAACCAGCGTTAGCGTAATGACTGTGTCGCTGGACTCCCACGTAGTAGACTGCGGTTCGCGTCTCGGACCCTGTGGCTTACAACTCACACCGGGTGCGTGTGCGTGCGTGCCCAAGATCCCGAGAGGAGAATGGAGGAGAAGGGATTGCGGCGTGACCATCCCCCCTGGGGGGTGATTTCTCGCTTTCTGTCTCTATGTCTCTCTCTGTCTGTCTGGCGAGCGCACGCGCCCTATAGCGAAAAACCTCTCCAAAAAAAAAAAAAAAAAAAAAGATAGAGAAACAGATATATTCTATGACATCCCCAAAATAATTTTTATTTTATAAACACAGGATTGTAGTTGAAAATAAGCACTAATTTGATGCTACAATGTAGGTTGAATTGACATTTTTGTCAAGTTGAGGAAACAGAAAAGGAATGGAAACTAACATTTGGGGAGAGACATTTAGTTCCACTTTGAAGAGAATGATAACCTGAAATCCTGAAATGTTCTTGAGCCTCTCTCTTTCTAGGGGATTCACCCATATTTCTGTATGAGGAGCCTATCTACTTCTGTTTAAAGTCCTGTAATTATCTTACTTGAGGAAACTTACTTGTCTCTGAAGGAGATGTTGAATCTCTCCATAACACTTCCTGTTGTCAAGGCCAGACAGCGACTCAGTGGTAAATGCAACAGTCTGAGAGACAATCTCACATATAAAGGTTCTTAGTTCACATACAGAGACCTCCCTGAGTATGTCTGTCATGCAGGTGCCCATGATCCAGGGCAAATGTAGAGAACATTTTGGAGATGCTGTTTCTCTCTGTCTCTGCTTATTGTTCATAGAAAGAAGAAATAAACAATAATAATTAAAATGTGTGTTATACTGTAGTCCTATTCTGAAATTGTGTTTCCCCTTCCCCTAATTTTAAGCTTTGCTGGATTCCAAATTCTGGTTCCCAGGAGGAAATTTCTGTGAGAAGCACAGGAATGTTTCCATTGAGCCAGTAACTTCAACTCTGTAAACTCACTTTAGATTGGCCAGAAGGTGGGAGCAACAGATGGCATAATGGCTATGTTGCTGGACTCCCACATAGTTGACCATGGTTCAAGTCCCAGACCTGGTGGCTTAAAACTCACGCCAGCTGCATGTGTGTGCATGCCCAAAATTCCAAGAGGAGAATGGAGGGAAAGGAATTGAGGTGTGGCCATCCTCCCCAGGGGGTGATTTCTCATTTTCTGTCTCTGTCTTTCTGGTGAGCAAAAATCTCTCTCTCTGAAAAAAAAAGATTGGCTAGCAGGCAAAGGACTTCTCAATTGAATTGGCTAATTAACTCTGATAATCATTTAGGAGCTGGGATGGCTGCTAAATAGTGGGCAAAGGAAGACCTATGACCAAATTCAAGGGACTTATTTTGATGTCTGTTGGTGCATCCATGCCTGATGATATTATAGTGTGAGTGGGTAAATATTGCAATTATGGTTAATAAGGAAAGGTTGCCAGGGTCCATGTCTCTCTGAGATGGACATTTGTGTCAACCACGGGGCAGTGAAAGAGGGTGATGACAGTTGTTAGTTGACCACCTTAAATCCTTGGTGATGAAGTGTACCTAAGAATCACAAATTTACCCAAGCAGTGCAAGAGGTGGTTTGCAGGAAAATCTCTGGTTCTCATCCTCATATTCTCTTGGCTCACTTCTAATTTAGCCACAACTCTGGAGCTTTACATGTTCATGTTTAATTTGTGCTCTTAGAACCCTTCTCTGAGCATACATAGCTTCTCTCGAGATCCCAGCACCTTTCTGATGCCATGAGATATAGATTGGTTCAAGTAATAATGCTTTGCAAGGAGTTCCAGAAGAATTGAGTTTCCCACCTCTGTAAGTGTGAATAAGAAAGCATTTCACATTGAATTTTTCTCCTTCTCTAACTCTATCTTAATCGTTTTCATTCCCTTACTCCTAATTCTTGGGCTCACCATTCAGACAAAATCTGCATCTAAGACCTTGGCATGTTTCAAATGCCACTTGCAGGCTAATCCAAATTAAGTCTCTGTTCCAAAACTTTCCAGTTTTTCATGGCTCAAATGTTCATGCAAATGTAATAAATCTAATTCAGTCTAGAAATCAGACCATCTCCAGAACTGCAAATAATTAACTGGAATTCTAGATGAAGATTATCATTTAGGCTTGTTTTGGTAACAAATTGTATAACCAGATGAATATATATATATATATATATATATATATATATATATATATATGTAATCCTCTACTTCCTGTCTGATTTTGACCTCTGGGTCTAAACTAAATGCAATTTTTTAATTTATAAATTTGGTTATCATAAGACATTAAACACAATTTAAGATGAATATTCTCCCATAATATTTTTATTCACTTAAAAGTTATAGTTAATTATTCTGGAATGAATGGTTTTCTAAACTCTACAAATTGTGAAGTTTATTCTGGTCTGTATTCTTTGAAGCATATCCTTCTGTAAGTAGCAATGTAAATAATTTCATTTATTGCCTCAGTAAAAAACTAAAAAATTTCAAAAACGTAGACATAAGCCTTCTGCTATTCTAATGTTACTAACCCAATTTGATAGATATGAATCAAAACCAGAGATAGGAAATGGCTTTCTGTGAAAGAAGGTATAAGACCTTATATATATAGCACTGCTAAGAGCATCAGCAGTACTAGTATTTTATTTTTAATTGTGAGACATTACAAACACAAAAAAATTTACCATCTTGACAATTTTAAAATGTACAGTTTAGTGGTATTGATTATATTTATATTTTGTGCAACCATCACCATCATTCATCTTCAGAACTCTTTTCATGTTGCAAAACTGAAACTCTGTATGCATTCCACCTTTCTTCCCTTCATCTCATGACAAATCACCACTCTAGGTTATGTCTCTATAAATTTGACTTCTCTAAGTACCTTATATCAGTGAAATCATACTGTGTTTGTCTTTTTGCAACAGATTTATTTCACTTAGCACAATACATTTTTTCAGAACGTGTCCATGCAATAGCTTGTACCAGACTTCATTCCTTAAGGCCAAATAATACTCTGTTGCATATATAAGCAATATTTTGTTTTTCCAAATGAACACTTGTATTTCTTTTACCTTTGGTCTATTATAAATAACATTGCTATTATTATGGGTATAAAAATCTCTGAGACTCTACTTTCAATTCTTACGTATATATACCCAGAAGCGGAATTTCTAGAATATTTGATAATTCAATTTAGCTTTCTGAGGTGCTACCATATTGTTTTTCATAGCCATTATACCATTTTACATTCTCATCAATACTGTACAAGCAATATGATTTTGCCATATCTTTACCAATACTTATGTTTTTCTGTTTCACTTTTTTGAGTTGTTGTGTTTTGTTTTTATAGTAACCATCCTAATGGGTGTGAAGTGGTATCTTATTGTGGTTTTGATTTGTATTTTCCTAATGATTAGTGATGTTTAACATCTTTTCACATGTCTGCTGGCCATTTATACATCCTATTGGAAAAGTATCTACTCTGGTCTTTTTTTTATTTAGAATTATTTTACTTAATATTTTATTAATTACCATTATTTTGACGTTTTTTTTGAGGCTGACCAGAGAGAGACAGAGAAAGAGAAGGGAAGTGAGAAAGCAGTCTGCCAGGTCTGGGACTCGAACTGTGGTCAGTCATGTGGAACTCTAGCTGCCTTAACCACCACGACACCTGCTGGCCCCTTTACTCTGGCCTTTTGCCTATTACTTGTGTTCATTTTGTTGTCAAATTAAGTCCTTTTTATGTTCAGAATACTCTTTTTTTTTTTTTTTTTTTTTTTTTTTTTTTGCTATAGGGCACATGTGCTTCGCCAGAAAGACAGAGAGAAACAGAGAGACAGGAAGTGAGAAATCACCCCCCAGGAGGGATGGCCACGCCGTAATCCCTTCTCCTCCATTCTCCTCTCGGGATCTTAGGCACGCACCCAGCACAAGTTTAAGCCACCGGGTCTGGGACTCAAACCACGGTTGACTGCATGGGAGTCCAGCGACATAGCCATTACACTAACTGCTGGTCCCAAGGATACTCACTTTTATCAGGGAATATTATTTGCAAATATTTTATCTAAATTTGTGGGTGGACTTTTCACTAACTGTTGATAACGTCCTTTGTACAAACGTATTTAATTTTAATTAGTGCTTAGTTGTAGGAAGCACATGTGTGTGTGTGTGTATATATATATATATATATATATATATATATGCATGCATGTATATACTACATAGTATATCTGTATACTCTGTATAAAAATCCCCTATCAGATACTAGATTTGTAAATATATTCTCTCATTTCATATGTTGCCTTTTTACTCTGAATTGTATCCTTTGATATAGGTTTTAACATTTTGATATCCAATTTATCTATTTTCCTTTTGCTGCCTAGGCTTTTGGTGTCATATCCAAAAAATCCTTGCCAAATCCAATGTGAAGCTTTTGCCTATGTTTTCTTCTAAGGGTTTTATGGTATTAGGTCTTATATATAGGTCTTTGATACATTTTGGGTTAATATTTTTTTCTTTTAACGAAATGTTCTGGAACCAGCAGTTAGTGTAATGGCTATGTCGCTGGACTCCCATATAGTCGACCACGGTTCGAGTCCTGGACCTGGTGGCTTAAACTCACGCCAGGCACGTGTGCGTGCGTGCCCAAGATCCCGAGAGGAGAATGGAGGAGAAGGGATTGAGGCGTGGCCATCCCCCTTGGGGGGTGATTTCTTGCTTTCTGTCTCTCTGTCTCTCTCTGTCTGGCAAGCACACATGTCCTATAGCAAAAACTTCTCAAAAAAAAAAAAAAAAAAAAAGAAAAAAAAAAATGTTCCATTTAATTTATTATTATCATGATTTTTTTATTTGACCAGAGACAGACACAGAAAGAGAGTGAAAGGGAGAGTGAGAAAGCAAGCCACCTGGTTCAAGACTCGAACAGTCATCAGCCATATGGGAGTCTAGTATTTTAACCACCACGCCACCTGCCAGTCCATTTTGGGTTAATTTTTATCTGTAATGTTAGGTAAGGATCCAAATTCATTAAGTTGTATGTGGATATCCAATATTTCTAAGTCCATTTGTTGAGAGTATTGTCTGTTTTTGCTATTGCATGCTCTAGACATCCTTGACAAAAAAAAAAAAAAAAATCATTTTACCACATTTATGAGGATTTGTTTCTGGGCTCTCTGTTCTACTGGTCTATATTTCTGTCATACACTATTGTGATTACTACAGCTTTGTAGTAGTTTTGAAACAAGGGAATGTGAGGCCTCAAACATTGTTCTTTTTCAAGATTGGCTTGGCAAATTTGGATATCTTGAGAGTCCATTCAAATTTTAGAATGAGTTTCATCACTGTTTGGATTTTGATGGGGATTGCCTTGAATTTGTAGATCATTTTAGGTGGTATTGACATCCTAACAATATCGTCTTCTCTCTTTATATGGTCTTTTTATTTATTTGTGTTTTCTTTATTTCAGCAACATTTTGTTATTTTATGTGTACAAATCTTTCACTTCATCAGTTAAGTTTATTCTGAAGTATTTTATTCTTTTTTATGCTATTGTAAATAAATTGTTTTCATAATTTTCCTTTTTATATTGTTGATTGTTAAGTGTCTAAAAACACAGTTGATTTTTCCATGTTCATCTTTAATCCTGCAAATTTGTTGAATCTGTTTATTAGTTTTAACAGTTTGTTGGTGTTATCTTTAAGATTTGCTATATGTTAGACAGCATTATCCACATACAGAGTTCATTTTACTTCTTCCTTTCCAGTTGAGGTGCCTTTTATTTACTTCCTAATTGGTTTGGCTAGGGTTTCCAGTACTATGTTGAACAGAGATGACAAGAATGGGACCTCTGTCTGTTCCTGATCTTAGAGAAAAAGCTTTGTCAGTGCTAGAAGCACTGAGTATAGTGTTAGCTGTGGTCATTTTGTGTATGGCATTTATCATTTTGAAGCTGTTTCCTTCCATGTCTAATTCATTAAGTTATGTTTATCATTATAAGAGGGTTTGGCTTTTCTCACTATTATTCAACAATTGAGAAAATCATGTTTGTTTGTTTTTTCCTTCATTAGGTTAAGGTAGTATATTACATTGACTGAGTTTTTTATGTTGAACTATCCTTGCACTCCAGGAATAAATTTAGCCTGGTTATGATGTGTGATCCTTTTAATGTTTCCTCATATTTATCAGGAATTTAAGTTAATATTCATCATGGACATTGCATATAGTTTTCTTCTAGTGTATTTGTCTGGCTTTAATATCAGTGTAATTTATATCAACATAGAATGAGTCATAATTTTCAATTTTGGGGGAGAATTTGAGGTTTACTATTCAGTATTTAATAAGTGATCTGTAAAACTTACCAGTAAAGACTTCTAGACCTGAACTTTTTACTTTTTGATTATTTAGTCTTCTTACTGATTATAGGTCTATTCCGATGTCTTCTTTATTTAGCATCCATTGTGAAATTATTGGAAGTTTACTTCATCTAGGTTATCTAACTTGTTGGCAAACAATTATTCACTGCATTCTATGTTAATCTTTTTTGTTTTTGTAAAATTGATGGGATTATCCCTTCTTTCATTCATGATTTTAGTTGAGTCATCTCCCTTTTCTCCTAGTCAACTTAGCTACAAGTTGTATGTTGATATTTTCAAAGAACCAATTTCTAATTTTGTTGATTTTTTTCTTGTCTTCTTTTACTACAGGTTTTAATTCATATAAAATTAAATTGTTGTACATATTTATATTATGTTTCTATTTTTCTTAAAAAGTTTACTCCATAAGTGAGCGAGACAAAGAAAAACAGACACACACAGAGATACAGTACCCCCAGTCAGGTCTTGATGACACAATCTACCCCTGGCTTCAGTCATAGGCACATGCATACCCAGTGCACCACTGGTTTGTGTCTCAGGATACAAAATGGTAATATACAAAACACTGTATATTCCTGCTACAAAACCACCTGGCCCATTTTTCTCTTTTTTGTTTTTGCTTGTCTGATATATTTTTTAGTATTTCCTTCTTCATTAATCAGAGTTATCCAGAAAAAATAGAACAAATGGAAGATAGATGATAGAGACATAAGATTATGGGAGATTGGCTTACAAGATGGTGGGGGATAAGTCTCATGATCTCCAATATGAAGCTGGAGGCCCAGAAAAGCCAGTGGTGTAGTCCCAGTCCATGTCTGAAGGCGTGAGAACCAAAGGAACCAAGGTAATTCCCTTTTGAGTCAAAAGGCCCAAAAACCAGGAGGTCCATAGTGTAAATCTCAGTTTGAGCCTGAAGCTGAGAGAACCAGGAGTACCGATGGCCAAGGGCAGATGATGGATGTCCTAGCTCAAGCAGCAAATATGAATCCATTCCTTCTCCACCACTTTGTTGGGCCCTCAATGGATTGGATAATGCTAACTCACATTGATTTACTCTGTCTACCAACTCAAATGCTAATCTCTCCTGGGAATACCCTCACAGACTCAGAAATAATGTTTCACCAGTTACCTAGACATCCTTTAACCCATTCAAGTTGCCACATAAAATCAACTACCATGTCTTTCTTCTGTTAGCTTTGAGTGTCGTTTCTTATTTTTCTGTTTCTTTGAGGTATAAATTTAAATTTATTTGAGGCTTTCTTCCTTTTTAATGTAAGCATTGAAAGCTATAAATTTTTTAGCACTGTCTTCACTGTATCCCATAAATTTCAGTATGTTTTGCTTTCTTTTGTCTTGAAGAATTTGATTTCTCTTGTGATTGTTTTCCCCTGGATTTATGGATATTTAAGGATACAGTATTTCATATATTTGTGGATTTTTCAATGCTCCTTCTCGTTTTTATTGGAAAAGGTATTTCTCATAATTTTATAATTGTTTTATAGCCCCAAATATGGTTTAACCTGGAGAATATGCCATGTATATTTGATAAAAATATGTATTCTGCTTGGTTGGTTTTTCTTTTTATGTCTGGTGGGGTCACTTAGTCTCTAGAGTTGCTCAAAGTATCTATTTTTTTAAATTGATCTTTGGTGTGGTAGTTTTACTACTGAGGGCATCATATTGAAATCTTGGAAGGCAAAGCTATCTCCTCAAATAAAGCCATTTGCTTCACATATTAATATTTACAAGAGCTGTTTGATACACATATGTTTGTATTATATATTCTTGATGCAATGACCCTTTATTATTAGTCATTTTTTAAATCTATTTTAACAGTTTTGACTTAACATTTGTTTTATTTGATATTTGTGTAGAGACCCCTTTTCTCTTTTGCTTACTATTTGTGTGGAGTAACTTTTCCATTCTATTTAAGTCTATTGTGTTTCCTTCAATGTACGATGAGTCTCTTGGAGAGCTAGAATATGTGTGGGCATTTGAAAAGACAGTCACCTCTGCCAGTTTTGCAGACTGACTCATGTAGGGACAGACCTTCACTATTCAGGCTAATGCAAATGCTTATGGTCTTTTCAGGCCATTTATAAGCATGTATGTTCCCTGGCCCTCTGTGTGTTCTTTTTCTCAGGTGTCCTCTATCTGCAAGGCTGCTTTTAAATACTTTCTGTAAGGATCTCATCCCTTCTGTTTCTCAGAGCCTTATATATGCTGTTGTCCTCTACCCATAGGTCTGGAGTTCCCGGTAACTGAGGTGCCTACCACTGTTTTCAGTGGCCTCTGACCTGATATTTAAACGATACTACCATTTCTATCAGCTCTCTGAGATAGGTAAGATAGAAACTGTTTTCCAAGGTGGCCAGCAGACAGGGAGGAGCAAATTCCATTCTTTTCCTTTCATGGTAAGAAAGGAAACAGGAATTAACTGGCTACCTCCCAACTATGCCTGTTTTCCCATGAGTGAAACCATGACCAGTTGGTTACACAGTTGACTTACAAAAGTAAAGTTGACTTCGTGATCTTTGACACCAAATGGAGAAAAACTACACATAGTTTGTAGCTAACCTGTTTCCCTGGATACCTTGGGTCTTCAGAAAATGAGTTTTTCTTTTTTTCTTTTTTTGGAAAGGTTTTTGCTATAGGATGCATGCGCTCGCCAGAAAGACAGAGACAGAGAGACAGAAAATGAGAAATCACCTCCCGGGGGGATGGCCATGCTGCAATCCCTTCTCCTCCATTCTCCTCTTGGGATCTTGGGCATGCGCACACACGCACCCAGCATGAGTTTAAACTACCAGGTCCGGGACTTGAACTGCAGTCCACTACGTGGGAGTTCAGTGACATAGCCATTATGCTAACTGCTGGTCCAAAGGAGTATGTCTTTTGAACCATCAGTCCCAGAACAATGGGACAAAAAAAAAATTGAGATTTGGTTTCCTACCATGAGGACTATTCATTCTCCTGCATCCCAAAATTTTACATCTTTAGGAAATAGTAACTCATATGTAACTCTACTTGACTGAGATCCAGTAACGACCCTGAGTCTCTTCAAACATATCATTCTAGCCCAACTTAATATATCGCCTTTCAGATATTTTGTTTTCTGAGTCTTTGTCTGAAGAAGTTATATACTTTAATCACTTCCTTGCCACATACGGTTATTCAAGAAGTCACTATAAGTCCTCCTTATAGTTTTATCACACATACTCCTAACATCATCAGCTCTTCTCAGTCCTCACCTCACCATCCATTATAAGTTTCAACTGATAAAGACACTTCTTTGTGCTACCATCCCACTTAATAATAATAGCTGTTGGATAATAGTCACACTCTTTCATGACCTCCATAGGTTAGCCTCATAGTACAGCTCCACGTTTATTTTCCATTGGTCCCCTTCTTTAATCCCATGTTTCCTGTGACTGCATGTCTTTTCAGACCTTAAAGTATGCAATTTTGGGGGCCAAGAGATGGCTTAGTGGTTACGTCACTGGATCCCCACAGTTCAAGTCCTTCAGTTGGTGGCTTCAAAATTAAGTCTGGTGTGTGTCATGTGTGCCCACAATCCCTGCAGGAGAACGGAGAAGAAAGAAATGTGGCATGGCCATCCCTGTGTCACCATCAGGGGTGATTTCTTACTTTCTCACTATCTCTGTCTCTCTCTCCAGCAAGCACACACACCCAAAGGCAAGAAACTCTTTTTTAAAAAAAGGATGCAGGGACCAGCAGTTAGGGTAATGGCTATGTCGCGGAACTCCCATGTAGTTGACCACGGTTCAAGTCTGGACCCGGTGGCTTAAACTCATGTCAGGTGTTTGTGCATGCGTGCCCAAGATCCCAAGAGGAGAAGGGATTATGGCATGGCCATCCCCTCTGAGGGGTGATTTCTCATTTTCTGTCTTTCTCTCTCTCTCTTTCTGGTGAGAGCACGCACCCTATAGCAAAAACCTCTCCAAAAAAAAAAATGTATGCAGGTTTTGTTTTTTTTTTAACCACTGAACATGTGTCTCAGTAATTACTCTTATCAAATTGATTCATTTGATGGCTTTCATTTATTCAGAATGTATTTATTATTTACTCATTTACAAACCTATCTTCATTCATTAATCCTTACCCCAAAATACCATCTTCTCCCCCAACCACCACAGTGGGTTCTGGTTCTTCTAGTCCCACACAGTAGTTATTTCTCTTAGTCATTTGGCACTTGGATATGATTTTGTGGCATATATTTACAACATTTTTTCCCATTGAACATGCTCTAGATTGTGTATTTCTGAAGGACATGAAATGCACCAATTTTTTATTGCTATGGTGCTCTCTGCAAAGTGTTTATATTTAATTATTTCTTTTGTTCTCCTTGATCATGAGAGCAATGGTAGGAAGGATAGTGATGATTATTCAGTAAGCACTGAAATCAAGAACTAGGCAAATCAAGGGCTGATTTCCAGAAATAGGCAAAATCAAGGATTGATTTCCAGAAGACACAGAGAAAAACATTGTTTATAAGCATGTATTAAAGCATTTAATTAAAATTTTATACATCAATGTCAAGGGCATTCTCTGCATGCTTCTCTGAGGCCTGCTGGCTATTTTTTCAGTATTTTCCAAGAAGCTTCTGAACTTAAAAAATTTCTTGGCTAGTCTGATGAGTATTTGCATCCTTTGACCCATTAAATAATAGAATAATGCATGAAGCCAGAGAGTCAACTGTGCTAATTATGTTTCCTCTGGGGACATATGAATAGCACTGTGTTGCCTCTCTCAGTAGGATCATCGTCACTCTGCTGATGATATCTCTTTCTTCCCTTTAACCCCTTATCTCCACTTGCCTAAATCCTGTGGAGAAGAATGGGGAAGAGATTTTCACCATTTCTAGTCTATTAGAAAAGAAAAGAAAAAAACAAAAACAAAACAAAACAAAGTACCAGAGTGAGTGGCGTTTTGAAGGAAGAGCTTTTCACACAGGTATATTTTCCATTATTGGGAGTTCAGATTTCTCAGTATTAATGATGCATACTGTGCAGAACACACTGTTTCTGTTCTTCAGGTCAGCGTGCAGGCACAGGTGGTGTGCTGCTTCCTCACCCTGTTCATGCACTAAGAGGGAAGGTCGCCCATACCGAGTGGTGTGCTTAGCCTAGGACCCGGCTCAGAGAAGGCATTCCTTAATATTTGTGAAAGAATGTCAGTGGTACCCCTTTGAATGCTTATGTGAGTTAAGGGGACAGGCTAGTTACCTATGATCTAATGATGAGCATGGAAAATCAGTCTACAGCTTTTTTAAAAAATGTATATTTCTCCTATGAGAGACAGAGAGAGAGAGACATGCATCTCCAACAGGGCCTCCATACTGTGACTTATTTCCAGTCTTATACAGTCTGGAATACAAGGGTACGTGTGTGTGCCCAGTGCACACAAGGAGGTCCCCAGACTATCCCTGAGTGGGTCCAGTTGCATTCCCACTACACCGTCACCTAAACTGCAGCTTTTTTTTTTTTTTTTTTTTTTTTGGAGAGGTTTGTTATAGGGCACGTGCGCTCACCAGAAAGACAGAGAAACACAGAGACAGAAAGCGAGAAATCACCCCCAGGGGGCATGGCCATGCCACAGTCCTTCTCCTCTATTCTCCTTTTGGGATCTTGGGCAGCATTTAAGCCACGGGGTCCTAGACTCGAACCGCAGTCGGCTACATGGGAATCTAGCGACATATCCATTGTGCCAACTGTTGGCCCCTAATCTATAGCTTTTATGGAGGTACCACAATTAATAAAACGTTTTTCATCATAGTGGTGTTTTCAGTGGTGGTTAAGCTCATTCTAAGTAAGATTTTAACCTAAGCGTTCTCTTCTTTCACAACTGCTGCAGCCCTTCTGTTTGGGACCTGGTTCGTAAACTAACTTAAAACTTAGGTGTTGCGACACTCAGTGCATTATCATATTGCTAAGAAATATATGCACAGTTTACTAGAAGTCTGGTTACATAATCTGATGACTTATAGGGTTAATTCTAATGGAAGGATTTGGGGACACTCAAGTGAATATATGAGATTTTTTTCCTACTCCTCCTCAGTCCATAGGTAAAAGAATAGTCATCCTCCTTAAGAAAGGGGCATAAGGTCCTGATTTTCCAATTTAGAGCAATTTTTTAAATGAAAATATTTAGAAACTAATGGCCTCTATTTTTTTTAAATCTTCTCTCTGAGAACATATCAAATTTCTTTCGTTTAACCCAGGAACAAAGATGAAATGTCTAAAGGCCTTCTCCATCTATTCTCAGTTTGAAAGTCAATGAAAACAAATTGTGGGAACCAGCAGTTAGCGTAATGGCTATGTCGCTGGACTCCCATGTAGTCGACCGCGGTTCACGTCCCAGACCCGGTGGCTTAAAACTCACGCCGGGCGCGTGTGCGTGTGTGCCCAAGATCCCGAGAGGAGAATGGAGGAGAAGGGATTGTGGCATGACCATCCCCCCTGGGGAGTGATTCCTCACTTTCTGTCTCTATGTCTCTCTCTGTCTGTCTGGTGAGCGCACGCGCCCTATGGCGAAAATCTCTCAAAAAAAAAAAAAAAACAAAAAACAACAACAACAAAAAAAAATTGTAAAAATCCACAAATTGAAATTTCTGACCTCTACAGATATCTAAAAGAATTACATTTCCAGAATACCTTATCTAAAATGTGTGGGGTCCTATTTATGTAACTATAACAAGGTATCTTGGGGATGAGCCTAAGTCTAAACATGAAATTCAGTTATGTTTTATAAATAAACCCATAACCTGAAGGTAATTTCATACCATTTTTTTATTATTTATTATTTTGACTGTGACCTGTCACATGAGTCAGGCATAAAACTTTCCACTGTGGTGTCAGGTCATTACTCAAAAAAGTTTAAAATTTTGGAGCATTCTGGATTTTCAAATGAAGGATATTCACCTATTTTACCCCTAAATTCTAAAAAAACCAGTCAAAAAAAAAAGTGTTTTCAATCAACTTAGAAGAAAATGCTCTAAACTTTCATTAAGTATGCATTTAAAGAAAGAGAACATTCTTCAGAGGTCAAGATTAAATGTGTTTATTTCGAGTTAGTGGATACAACGGTATATTAGATACCAGCACTCCAAGCTACACCTATGACTTTGCCTCTAAACCTTCACACATTGTCAGTTTTCCATTCCTCTAATATCCCACCACTGGGCCTTCTATTTCTAGCAAAAGAATAGTTTAGTTTCAAATTAAAAAAATGATAATAAGAGGAAGATTGATCACCATATTGTGCTTCCAGTGCCCCCAGAAGGATTTTAATAGTCTCAAATAAATAATTGCTTTTAGTAGAGGGAAGAAAAAAATAACATGAGCACTAGTAATGGCACTCCTAGAAGAGAAAGAACAAAATGCAGATTAAAAGAAGCATTTTAGGCTGGATTAGTGTCCTCTCAGTTAAAAATCCACATAATATCATGGATATGACTTCGAAGTTAAATTGTTCAATTTGTGGGCCACACACTTAAGCGTATTGGCTAGTACATTTTTGCACTGAACAGAAGCAATACAAGTTTTATGTTTTACCATTACACTTCCAGATTTTTCACTTATGAATATACCTGCCAACCTAATGATTCTTGCATGCATTAGAGTTTGCTTTTGTAGAGTTAAGTTTATTTTCCCCTCCCTCCCACTCCCGTAAACATTGCAATGCGAACTCTTTGCCCAATTTTATGAGAATGTTGTAAAGGACAGCTCTGTGCCACCTCAGGACAGGAATTCCCTGTCCCCTTCCCGGGCTACAGATGGATCAGTAGTATTGATCACATCTCATCTCACATGCAAACAGACACTGCTCCCTTAATTTCCCCATGCCAGAGGCATATGAGTCGGCAGGTAAGCATACAAAAATGGAATTAAAAAGAAAGAGAAAGGAAAAAAAGAAAGAAAAAGAAAGCTTTCTTGTTTGAAGCCTATCGTCCTAGAAGGAATCCATCGCTTTGAATTCACTTAAAGCCTGTACAGGCGAAATGTGTTTCTTCTGAGAACCTCGTCTAACTCGTGTCTGGAATTCTTCAGGCTTTTCTCTCTTCACAAGGGGCTTCTTCTCTGGAGCTTTCATCTTCCAAGACACAACTGGGGAGTTGACAGCTGCTGTCCCATAGACCTTCTGGTATTTAGTTGAGGCCACATAAGATGCTTTCACCGTGAGGACAACAGCATTCATCAGGTTTTTAGCTGCCTGGATAAGGGATGTGGCACTATCCAGCTAAAGTGGGAGGAAGAATAAGATGCACTTGGTTAATCGAGGCCCCAGATTCACAAGATGGTGGTAAATCTCACATTTAAAGCTATGTTTTGCTTGTGCAAGTAAATAGTATTGCCCAAAAGAAACAAATTATCACAAAATAAGTTGAACAGGCTACAGATCTGTCACCTGTCTTCTATTTCTAATCCTAAAAGAAAAATAATTTTTAAAAGATTGTTCTAGTACACAGCTTTCTAAAATCCCAATATGAGTAAAGATAAAGATCTGTTTTTAGTGTGTAAGAATTCCAAGGTAACAGAAGGTTTTCAAAGTGAAACAGTTCATATTATTGCATTGGTTAATTAGTAACAGTGACAATTATCCAAATGTTTGGAAGATACTGAAGAATAAAATGTTACAAAGGGTTACACATCCTCATTTTACAGCCCTGTGATTGAAGTATATTTCTATCCACAGGTTATTTCTAAATCCTGAGCTGAAGGTTGGTGAGGATGCAAACAGAGAACCAGAGGGAAAACTCATAGGTGATCTGGCTTTTACACAGGTGTTTTTATTGTGCTTGGAGTATTGGTTTAACTGTTCCTAAGTCTTAAATATACCTGCTATAAAAATAGTAATCATTGAGTCAGCATCTCATGAGCAGGAACATTCAATGAGACCCCATATCCATGTGAAAATGAAAAACTGAGTACTCGCTATGTGCCAGACCCACTCGAAGGACATTGCGTTTCCCTCTCACAACAAGTCTATGAAGTAGGCAATTATTCTCACTGCCATTTTACTATGAGAAAGCTGGTGCCGGTGCAGGTCCAGGTTTACTTGCACAGGTGTATACATCTTACGTGACAATGCCATTAATGACTATACTACTGCTTCATCCTGTCACTCTGGTAGGACAGCTTCAAAATGCTGCCACGATCAGTCGCAACTAGGGACTGGATTTAGAGGCCCATCACCAGATTCTCAGACCAGGATTTTTTTTTTTTTTAAGTTTACCTCTTTTCTGCTTTTAACTACTGTACACTAAACCATTCAGTATCTATTTCATCCTTCTTGCTTTACTGTCTGTACCACAGATGCTGGAAAAGCTCAAAATTGTATTTCTCAGACATCCTTTCAGCCAGGATGATCTCAGGATGTACACGAGACCTAGAGGAAGGAGAGTACTAACAGCTAGACTGTAAATCTTACTTGAGTCTCGGGGACACTTGAGCATAGTTGGATCTTTTATCAGACAAAATGTACCCAGTCCAGTTAAAAGAAGAAAGCAAGGCTATTCCTAAGTATGCTGTTCCTAGTTGAGATTGCTTATCATTCAACCTGTACTTCATGGACTCTAAAGAATGGGAATGAGTCACATAACTTTCTGGGAGCTAAATGACTAGCAAAGTCTTTAAAGTGAGAGACCCTATACCCTGTTGCTCCCTGTTATATGCCTGACATTCACTTCAGCTTTGTATTCATTTCTTGTAACCAAAATGTGTCCCATACATTGAATGAGCTCATCTGAAGTTCATCTAATGCCTCTGTGATGTATTGCTGTTTCTGCTTTTTGTTCCATATCCTTTTTTTTTTTTTTTTTTTTTTTTTTTTTTTTAGGTTTTTGTCTTAGGGTGCACGTGCTCGCCAGAAAGGCAGAGAGAGACAGCAAAAGGGAAAATGAGAAATCTCTCCTCCAGCTGCCGGGGGGATGGCCATGCCACAATCTCTTTTCCTCCATTCTTCTTCTGCGATTTTGGGTGGGCACACATGCACATATGCCCAACATGATTTCAAACTGCCAGGTCCAGGCCTTGAACCACAGTTGACCATGTGGGAGTCTAGCACCTTAACCACTATACGTCTGCTGACCCTTGTTCCAAGTACTCCTTTATCAAAGCCAAATAAGTACTGTATTATGTTAAAAATTTATGAGCATCAAATGAAATAAATTCTTCCATTACCAAAAAAGGCTCATGATGTCTGGATCAATGAGAAAAACAATGGAAGCTTTTAATATCTGAATACCTTGAAAAACCATAGACACGAGATTTTTACCATTAAAAAAATTAAATGTTAATATTACATTGGTCCTAAAAGAATACAAAACAGCAAAGGTAGTTGTAGAGTAGAGCCATATTCAGCGATCACATACTTGACTACTCTGTGAACAAACTCAACCAACCGGATAGAGTAACCTACTTACTTTACCACTATTACACTGCACGAGGTACACATATGCCAAAATAACTGCTTAAGCCATTGGGTTTAATTTCTCCAGCCTCAATTTCTATAGCTAGCTGAGGAAAAGCAAATTCTGGATTATTCATGTTAACAGGAGGGAAGCCAAGCATGGATTAGTGCGGTGGTTCTGACAGTATCATCTCTGAGTCAGCAGCATCAGCATCACCTGGGAACATCTTAGAAATGCAATTTCTCGGGCCCAATCCAAAACTTACCAGATGGAAAACTTGCCATCTTTGTTTAAATACCCATTCCAGGGATTCTGATGCATGCCAGCGTTTGAGAACCACAGAATTAATGAAACCCAAAGACTCTCAGAAGGCATATTTCATCCAATGATTGCAGAACTTCTGCCAGACACACATCTGATCGCATCACAGTCAGCAATCTGACTGAATTTCACTTTTTCATCTTTCCCATCATACCCCCAGGGAGAAGAGCCAGCAATAAAGGGCAGAGATGGGACAGTAAAATATCGGGGCAATTACAAGCAAATCAGTCATGGTTTCTTTAGAAGCTAGATACTCTGACCCCTGGCCAATCAATAGTTCCCTATAAGTCTGTCAGGTTTCAAAAATAAGAAAATGTCCTTTATAAAGTTAGTTAATTCTATGTTTGTGCTATGGGTAAAGAGAACAAGATGAAACTATGTCAGGGGATAGTTTTGTTGAATTACTATGGGATAATAGAATTAGTAGAATAAGCCAAAATATGTATTGTTTGATTAAATGGCTCCCAAAGAGGGAGCCTTGGGAGAATTGAGTCAACGTGAAGAGAAGGATCATAAGTAACTTGGAAACTTTTACCACAGATTCCATTTTCAGATAGATGGTGTCTAATTCTGCAGCAAAAACATGAGAGCCTGTCTCTTCTTCAGAACCCCTTTGTTCTCCCAGCCTGATGCAGGAATCCTGTGAATAAATCTAATACATCGATTGAGAGTGAGAGAGCTCTGAAATAAGAAGCCAGTGATTCAATCAAGCCACCTACTAAGGCAGACTTTGAATTTGTGGCCAGGTAAAATGAGGCAGTAACGGGCTCCATCTCTAGTAACTTAAACAAAAATATACCGTTGGACAAGAAGCACAAGTTAAAATTACATTAATACAAAAATCTGACATTTTTATAAACATTGAGTTGAATTCTCAAAGCATAATTTTTTCCCTTTGCCCTAGATCCACTTTCATGATTTGATCATCAGCACAATCATAATTCTTTTTTATTTAGAAATGGCTTCTTATGATTGTCCAAAATGGCACCAAGACCTGGTTTTCAACTGGCCAGTTTTTTTTTTTTTTTAATTCTAAAAATTCACTCCCTAATGAAAAGACATTATAAAGAGTAAAGCTATGTGGCAAAAGAAACAAAATTACACAAGGCTTAGGTACACTAATTATGTTCCATTTTAAATTGTATATTATAATTATGGCATTTTCAAGCAAGATGTATAAATGTGTAAGTGAAGTTCTAATAATAATAACAACACTGATTGAGAATTTACTAGATGCCTAGAATTACTTTAGTCCTCTTCATTAAATTGTGTGATTTGATGGACAAAAATTCTTCAAGTTGAAATTAGTGTAACTATTACTTTACAGACGAGGACACTGGAGCTTAGAGATGTAATATAACTATCCCCTGTAGTATTTGGCAAGTAGGAATTAGGGTCAGTATGATTTCTCTTGGAAGTCCACCTCTGAACTATTACGTAGTGTTATTTCCCCGAAGTGTCATCTGTTCTCTGGGGTTTGTTTGTAAGTTACTGCTTACGAACCTGTTTCTACTAACCTTGTCCATGTTGGAAATCTGTCCTCTAAACTTGGCAATGACCTGTAGACATCATACATCTGGTGAATACCACCACCTCTCCTTGTCTGGGATTTCAGTCCCAGAGCCTGACTCTTTCCTGACTGGCCCTTCTCCTTCAGGTATGTTCCTGTCTAGTGCTCAGCCCTTCTCAGTCCCCTCTGGCCTATGGGCTATCTTTCTGTCTTGGATTCACCGTGAGGCAGCAGTGCTTGGAATCTGATCTCTGCCGACTGCTCTTGCACTTGTCCAATTCCTCGGATGCACATTTAGGATACAATGATCATGGCTGGTTGCCTGTATGTATTGATTCGGATACTCTAATTAGTGTTCTAAACTTTCATTGGGGCTAGTCTTGCTAACTCAAAAATGACATACTGAATGTCTGTACTCCATGGCAGAAACTGAAATACTTAATGGTATAAAGGCATGGAGAGCAACTGTGGATACTAGAGACTGTGTGGGAGGAGAGTGGGAAATGGTGCAGGATGAGAAGGAGGGAATCCAGGGGAAAAAAGAAAGAAGAAAAAC
Organism: Tupaia tana; assembly: GCA_026018925.1. Taxonomy (NCBI): domain Eukaryota; kingdom Metazoa; phylum Chordata; class Mammalia; order Scandentia; family Tupaiidae; genus Tupaia; species Tupaia tana. The sequence goes on from JAKSZU010000003.1 coordinate 154,581,598, forward strand.
CAAAACATTTAAGAAACACAAAATGGAAAATGATCTGTTGAAGAAAATATGCATGATAATCTTTGATTGAGCCAATATACAGTGTTTTCTGGGTGGGAAAATTCGTTTTGTATGCTGTAATGAAATACAGTGAATGCATGTAAAAAAATACACAAAGTAACAAAAAAGGGCAGAGGGAGGTAGCAAGCGGCATAGTCGTTTAGGCGCTGGATGCCCACTGGCCAACTTCGGCTTGAGTCCTTAACCTGGCAGTTGAAACTCGGGCTGAGTGTGTGTGTGTGTGTGCATGCCCCAGATTTAGAGAGGAGAATAGAGAAGAAAGGATTGCAGTGTGGCCATCCCTCCAGGGATTTCTTGCCTTCTGTCTCTGTCTCTCTGTGACTATCCAGTGGGCACATGCACCCTATAGCAAAAATCTCCCTCAAAAAATAAATAAATAAATAAAAAGCCTCCATGGTCAAACTATCTTCAGCCATTCTTTAAGCCAGCCTGTCTTAGAGCGACTGACCTTCTCAGCAGAACAATGTCTAATTTTCTTTTTTCAAAGGGCCCTTCTATTCTTATGCAATATCTCAGTAAGTTGCTCTGTCTAGTCTAAGAGAAACTGTTCATTCTAAAAACAAAAGCCTACCATAAACAAAGACCAGGGTCCAGTCTCTGGGCTAGCTCCCCAAGTTTCATTTTGCTTATTCAATCTCACAACCACTCCAGAGACAGGTAATAGCCTTATGCCCAGTTGGAACTTAGAGGACTCATATAGCTTGTCCAATATCACCCTGCAAATAAAACATTTAAACTCAGGCAGTCTAATCCCATGACCCATTTGCTAAACATTGTCCCACAATGCTACACAGATTTGTACATGACAGTCAAATCCTTAGCTCCACAATCTAGCAAGCTGTGGTAATTTTCCCTGTTTCTTCTCTTAGGTACTGTTGTCCTAACCACACAAAGTAAACGTTCCTTAACTATGTCACTATTTTTTAAATATCAAAGTACTATTTTAAAAAGACAACAGATGTTTCCTCACATCTTGTTCTATTACGGTCCATGAGAAGCAAATAGGGCAAGAAAGCTGTTTTACACCCATTTCTACAGGGTGTCTTTTTGGTGTGCTCTTTTTGTTCTGTCTCTATTTCTATTCCCACTCTTCTTAACCCCATTCTACTGTTTTCTTTTGGTGGTATGTGTGTGATGTTTTAGACAGGGTCTTGCTGTATTTCTACCCTCCTGCCTCAGCCTCTTGAGAAGCTGGGACTATGGATGGGCCTCACCACATCTTGCTTTTTTAGGGGTAAAAATTGAACCCAGGACCCCCATGTGGCCTCACCCTGCCAAATAACAGTGCCTAGAATGTGCTACCATTGCTTGGCTGACCCATACATTTTTGTTGTTGTTGTTAATGTTTTTTGTAATAGGGTGTGTGTGCTCACCAAAGAGATAGAGAGGGAAAGTGAGAAATCCCCCCCCCCCCCCCGTCCTCTTCTACAGGGATGGCCACATCACAATCCTTTTTCCTTCAATCTTATTTGGGATTTGGGGCACACATGCACACACACTCAGCAGGATTTTCAATCCACTGTGTCTGGGACTCAAATTGCAAGTGTCCATGTGGGAGTCTAGAGCCTTAACCACCATGCCACATGCTGACCTGACCCCACACAGCTTTTAATATACATTCAAGATTTTCCTTCTCTTCACCATCTTTGCTTTGTATTTGAAAGGAGGGAAATACTAGAAAGAAATTTCTTAAATTGTGATTCTTCCAATAATCCATATTTGTACTAATACCTTACTGTAAGGAACTGCGTCATATAGCAGGAGGTGAACAGCAGATGAGCAAGTGACATTTCATCTGTATTTACAGCCACTCCCCATAGCTCGTGTTACTGCCTGAACTCTGCCTCCTGTCAGATCCATGGTAGCAATAGTCTCATAGGAGCACAAACTCTGTTGTGAACTGCACATGTGAGGGTTTAGGTTACACACTCTTTATGAGGATCTAATGCCTGATGATCTGAGGTGAAGCTGAGCCTATTAATACTAGTGCTGGGGATTGGCTGCAAATATTGCATTATGGTGAGTTGTACAATTATTTCATTATATAATTATAACATAATAACAATAGAAATAAAATACAAAATAAATGTACTTGAATCATCCCAAAACAACCCCCCCTCCATGGTCTGTACAAAAATGATCTTCCATGAAACTGGTACCTGGTACCAGAAAGGTTGGGGGCTGCTGCCTTATAGTATCATAGCAAAGGAACACCATGAATAGTACTTAAAATGACTGTCTAACAGCTTACATAATCAGCTGAATCTCTCTTACTATTGCATGCTATTCACTAACATAGGACTTGCATTGCAACAGGTGCTCACTTTCAATAAAACAGAATATGAATTCATATTCTTTTGAATAAAAGTACAACTATATCCCTATAAGTGGATTTTTATTTACTCTTTATCCTACAGCCTGTTCCTCCATCTTTCCATCTTTACACATCTTTATCCATCTAAGTATTTCTTCACACACCGACTAAATACCTGTATGCCAACCACTGTGCTTGAATGTTGAGTATATAAACTTCAATAGACATAGGTGCTAAACTACAAGAGCTCACCATACAATAAGAAAGACACATAAACTAAAAGGTTTAATATTCTGTGGTAAGGCTTTCCATAGGATGTCAGAGGAAAGAAATAGGAAACCTACCCTAAGTCAGGTAAGATCAGGGCAAGGAAAAAAGCCAGATCACTACACTCTTTTTAATGGCTAGAATAAGAGGTTGTTGGTGGCTGGATTGTTAAAAGTGATGATGAAGGACAATTTCCAAATTCCCAGATAATATAACTAGGTATATACTGATGCCCTTAACGCAGATTGTGAAAATAAGAAGTAAGCTGAGGTGCTACAAGGTTGAGTTTTACTTTGGATATACTAGCTTATCATGTCTCTATCACATCTAGATGGAATTATCAGGGGACAATTATAATTTTGGGACTGGAATTTGGAAAGTTAGCTATAAGACTCCACATGTTTTACTTACATCAATATTCTAGTTTGCTTCATGAATAATGTTTTGTATATTGTAGGTATATGAATACATTTCTAATTTTTTCTTCCTTTCATAGTCTTTGTTTATTGGTTTTACAAAGAAAAGAAGGCCAAAGGAAATATTCTCTTTCCAGATCAAAGTAGAGTTAAATATATTTACTAAAAATTTTCTCAGCATAAGACTTTCAAGATCAAAATCAATATCCATTTAATAATTCAAGATAAAATATCATTAAGAAACATCTTATTTGAATATAAAATAGCCTTGGCCGTCTAGGGCATAGTTAAATAATCAGCACTCTTTTACTCTTCATAATAATGGTGAGCTTTCTGAGGCCAACCAGCAATAAAAAAAAAACAATACAGCTTAAATTAACAGCTTGCTGAGAAAACAACTAAAACCCAAAACCCATAAAACACAGCACTGTCAAAAGTGTGAAATAATGTAAAAGAGATGGAGAACACTTGGATTAACTACATGTGACAGAGTAAATGTCTTGGGACATTAATTTGGGAAGGCCAGGCAAATAATTACAGAAAGACTTAGGATTTCAGTGTGCACTCTGCATACTTCCCTTTACAATATTCATGTAGAGATAGATCTATTTTCAGTTATATGTCTATTTTCAAAACTGATTATCTATCACTAAAAATTAATGAAACAGCCATGGCAGTTCATGGAAATTCAAAGTACAAAGCAATCAGTCATTGGATTAAAAATAATGTAGATGTCATGGGATCACCTGCTAAACTAAATAGAATAAAATAAACCAAATCCATTTGGAAGGTAATTTTGAAATATGAAAACTGAGGAGTTTGCCTTGATTACTTCAAAGGCTTAGAAATGCCTGAGAGAAGGAACCTATCCCATTGGGGCCTAAGCTATTTTAATTATCTCAAGTCAAAGCTAATAGCACTAATGATTTTGAGAATGCTAAAATGGTTCCTCAAATATGGGTAAAATCTGTTTTAGCCACTTACGAGATCTTTAAAGGGGAAAAACAGAGCTTTAACATATAATAAGGAGAATTTTAATGGGACTATACCACATATATTCAGGCCTGGCATAGGTTCTTAGAAAGCAAGTTAGAAAAGAAGAATTGACAATAAATTGAAAGTAAACATCTTGAAAAAAATTGGAATTTTCCTACTAAAGTTGGTCATTTATTTCTATTTAAACTGTTATCTCCCCAAAATGAGTCATAAATTATTTGCAGGAAAAAAATAAATATAAAAAGATTTTGCTACAAGTCCACTTTGCTGTTAATGAATGAGAGGTTAGAAACCCAGAACATTGGGGCCTATTATCCTCCAAGGGGAACATTTCATGTTTTAAAAATCCCTGAGGCTTTGAAGAGATATTTGATCACCTCAGAAACTGTGATACATTAAAATACCTTGAAATATCTGCCTACTTTTTCCAGAGTCCATATCAATAACACTTTTTTAAAACTCCAGCAAGTCCAGGGTAATAAATAACCCAAGCAAACAAAGACATGAAGAAAAAGTCCAGCTAATCGTATCATTCCCCACTTAGGTCATCTCAGGTTGTGTATGCGCTTGGAAAAAAGACATTTTCTTTAGGGCAAGCCTCATTTCTGTTCTAGTCCACTCACTCTTCCTCACTAAATATCAACAATGAAGTATATGAAAGCTGGATTCTTTCCTCTTGGATAGTGACAGTGGCAAACAGAGTAGCAATTTGCCATTCAATCTTACAGTGTCCACGAAAGGCATTGTTAATCAATCATGGCACTTTACTCCCTCAAAATCTTCTAAGTGCCAATGGGAAAGGCAGCTTATTTACCTTCCCCACATTTTGACAGAGTTCTCAAAAACAACTTGATATGGTTTATAGCACAGATTCATCATCCATTGCGCCTCTACTTCTATGTGTAAATTAACTTGTTTAATAACTTCTGTTTTTGTTAAGACCCATCAGACTGACAAACAGTTTTACCTAAACTGTGCTGCATTGTCATTTTTGCTCCCACAGCTAATTTTTAGAGACAGATTGTGTACTTCTTTGTATAGACACTGTATTACGAACTGCTAATTAATGAAATTATTAAGGAGAACACGCATATGAACAAGGGTGAAAAGCATTTGGGGGATGATTTTAAATCATGATAAAAATCACTGCATATACTAACAATTATGGTGTCTGAGTTGAAAATGACTATCACAGGTATGTTGTACTTACTACTAAAATGTGTGCGTGTCTGTGTGTGCACTAAAACAATATTAGAATACATGCCAATCCATAATAACTAATAGCTTAAATACTACAGGATAACTCCTAAAGAGCTGCTTAGTCCAATGGGTATCCTCATTTAATTATGGGATTTTGAAAAGCAAATATTTTACATCTTTAAAGAGTGGATCAGTCACGATAGAAAGGACAAGAGGTCTGTTATTTTTTTCTGCAGGACTTTCTTTAAGTGATGCCAGAGAGGCAGCTGGTGCGCTACAGTGCTGAAGGCCAGTCATCAGGAAATCTGTATGGAACGGCTCAAGATTAAATTGGCAAAGACCTCAGCAAAAAGGCACCACTATCTCAGTTAGGCTAAGAAAAAATTCTCTGCCGCCTTGCTGAGAAATTGACCAATTGGCTCTCAGGTAACTTTCTCCACTGGAAATATTTGTATCTTCATTTTTAATTCATTTAGGTAGGTAGCAGCGCTTTATAGTGGGCCAGTGCACTGATTAACTGTCTTCATTTGCATTTTTTCAATTATAGGTAAGTAAACCTTGGGGACTCCCATGAAGGCTTAATTACAGTCAACAAATTTCCCAAATAGGGCTTAGAGCCATTTTTCTCACCATTAAAGGCAAAACAGTTTTTGCTCAACCCAAATCAAGGCATTATTGCTAACCTTGGAATCCCAAAGAGAAGTGGGAGTGTTGAGTTGTGTTGATCCTTGGGACATTATGAATAGGAATACCTCTTCATCTAGGCAGTTCTCACCTCCTTTGTCTATACCTCTTTCTTTTCTTCTTCCTTATTTTGATTTTTTCAGTTCTTGCTATAGGGTATATGTGCTCACCAGAGACAAAGGGAGAGAGGGAAAGTGAGAAATCACTCCTCAGGAGGGATCACGCTACAATCCCTTCTCCTCCATTCTCCTGTCAGGATTTTGGGCATGTACAAACCTGTGTCCAGCATGATTTTCAAGCCACTGGGTCCAGGACTCAAACCACACAGCCAACTTCGTGAGATCCAGTACCTTAACCTCCATGCTACCTGTTGCCCCACTTCCACTTAGCACTCTCCCTTTTCTCACATATCAGGATCCTCTGGCCCAGAGAACTTCTCTGAGCTGTTTCTATATAACAGAAGAATCATAAAGAAATAATTCTCTACAGTGAATTTTTAGGTACTCAACATGATCAGGAGAGAGTCCTGAGAAGGGACATAGTTCTTATGCACATAAATACAGCATTAATTGTTAATCTTATCATCTCTGATCATGTGCGCCAGCATGTCTTTACCATCCAAGATTTATATCTATTAGAAACTTCAAGGGCTCAAGTATTTTTGTTTTTTTTTTTTTCTTTTCTCCCTTCTTCCCAGGAAACCAGCTAGCAGAGCAGCACTGCCCATGATTCCTGATTTTCCAGCGTTCTTCATCCCAAAGCACTATCATCATGACCAGGAGAAAAATATAAGGGGAGCCCTTGTTGAAGAACTTAAGAGAAATGAATAAGCGTTCATAAAATGGATCAAGGGGCTTCATACTACCTTAAGTGTCTAAGTGTGTATGAATGGGGTATCCGCTACGAGGTGCTAAAGGTTATTAACAACTTATACAATGACTTCTAGCCTCCTGCATCCAGTGCACAACCATGGAGTAAAGAACAGTACAGAAATCAAGGGTCACAGGTTTGGGTCCTGGATGGTCAAGGACTGTGCCCAGTAAATGAGTTATCCTTCCTTATCCTTTTACTTTTCTTCCTACCCACCCACGAGGAGTATGTCATAACATGGCTTTGTTCACATATTGGGGAAAGCAAACTTCCATTTAGTCCATGTCTCTCTCTTAGCAGTTGTGTTGAAAGAGTTAGTCAAAGCCTCTGTTGCTAATGAGGTCCTGGATGAAGAGAAAAAACAAGAACAGGATAGATCCCTTCCCCAGGGAATGCTTGTGACTTTTTCAGGGTCCCAGTAGTCTTTTCCCCACCTCTTTCTTTTAAGTCCTGTGTATTCCAGCTCCTCTGGCAATGCATTCTCACATTCATTATTTACCTCCTCTCCTCCTCCTCGTCTTCTCCCTTTCCATCTTTTCCTCTCTCAGGTAGTAATAAAAGACTGAGCTCAAAGTGTGAGCTTAAATCTTATTCAGACTAATCACTATGAGATTTTGAATAAGCTATTAAATCTAGCTCTACCTCAAATCTGCTATCCTTGAAGTTAAAAAGAACATAGCACTTTACAGGATGCTTAAGTATTAAATGAGATAATGCCTTTACAGCTGGGTGTCTGGCACATGGGAAACCCTTAACTAATCTAAGACTTTACTATTACTGTGACTCATCTTTCCTTAAATCACTATGTGACTCCAAAAGGACCTATTAAAAATTAAATTTCCCTTTTACTACCTCCTTCTCCTTACCTTTTCCTTTCAAGGTTTTCCCCCATCCAGCATTTTGAACCCTCTTTAACTCTCTTGTTACTATAACAGTACCTGCACTTTAACGTATTAGAGATATTAGTACAGAGATGTTCACAAGGCAAAATTGAAAACCAACAAAAAAGCCTGTCTTTTCTAGAACTACTGAATCTCTTGGCTTGAATAATGGAGAAATCAAGATTCAGTTCAAGCAAACATATTGTGGGACATATTATGGAAAAGTATGACACCCAGAACATCTAAGAGTACTTTCACTTTTAACATAAAAACTGATAACAACCGAGATTCAGGATGCTGAGTAAGGAAATGGAGAGATAAGCAGGCCTGGAAGGTGATGTTTAAAGACCAATTTTGGGAAGCATCAAAAACTAATTAAAAATATTTTACACAACCATTTATAGAGCGTAAAGTTTCAAGAATTCAAGCTACTCATTTTGGTTAAGTTATCATTTCTAGTATTTCATATTAAAAGCAAATGGCATTATCTGGAAAGGGTAACATCTTGATTCAGACAACTCTCAGTTTATAATGCTGCCAAACCCCAGCTACCTCAACAATGGAGCTCCTCTGCTGGAGAGAGGCTGTGTGTTTATAAACACAAGCCCTGTGCTTATTGTGATCAAAACACAAACACTTGGGTTTCCTTGTTATATAGCTTTAAATCTATTTTGCCACAAAGTGGATGACAAATGCATAATTTTTAACCTTTAGTTTAGTCTTCAACCATGAGGATCTGGCACCTTCCATCCCCAGCTAAGATTGGCCTTATGTCATCACCTAAATCTACTAATAGATTCCCAGTGTTGAATTACATATTTCTAGGGGTACTTGACAAAATCTCACCCAACTAGCTTTCCTGAACATAAGCACAACAATCTTGCTGCCATAGGTCCTACTGTGAACACATTTATTTATCAAATAAGGTAGCAAAGTGGAAGTTCTAATAATAGACCTTCCAATGGCATGGGGGATGGGGGATCTAAGGACCTCACCTTGAACTGAGGTCTGTGAAAGTCAGACAACACCAAGAAGTATAATAATAATAATAATAATAATAATAATAAATAAAGGCAACAGGCATCCTTAATATAACACATATTTGTCAATACTCAACTCTTTCCAGGACCAAGCGAGCAAGGATGGTTACTGTGTGTCACACTTGATGCCACTTTTTTACTGGTACCCAAAGCAGTTGTGTCCAATCACAGTCCTCCTTTCTACTGGTGTGGACATGGTCTCAGAATTTTTCTTAATGCACAGCCCAGTAAAATACTAGCAACTGATGAGAGTTAGTCAACAAGATAAAACCCATTTACCATACACACTATACAGAGCCACAGAGGAGAAGGGTATTCTTCTATTCCTATCACCTGTGCAATCATGGCTTCGATTAAGAGTAGTATATTAATATCACTTCTCCCTCTAACATCATAATCTTCTCACATAATTCACAAAGAAAGATCTCTAAAATATAATACAGAAAACTGAAATGAAGTGTTAGACATATATGTAGCTATATAAAATAATTCACTACATTAACCTAAAATTTCAACTCTTCTTTCATTATAGAAGTGAGAATTAAGACAAGAAGAAATGGTATCATTATTTAAGGTCTCATAAGAGGTCTTCAGTATAATGCATGGTTTAAAACCTAGTAATTTTAATTAAATTACTTTTAAATTTGAGCAGATGATAGATGGCTTTTTATAATTGGGCACATTTTTCTGCCTACTTTGAAACATTTTTTCAGTACACACATAATACCCTCCAAATCTTTTTCTCTCTTCCCAGGCACTGCTTTCTCCACTGAGAGCTGTAAACCCACTACCAATGTTAATACACATTCAAATAATTTCCAAGGGATTACTGTGTACTGTCAGTACAGATTCAGGTAGGGGTTTCCTTCTTCAATTCAGAATACAACTTAATGAGCTGTATTCTGTATACAATGAATTGTTTCATTAACCTTCCATCTAGATTCCACTTCAGGTTCTTGCAAGAGTTATCTTCACACACACACACACAAGGCAAACAAAAAACTTTTGACAGAAAAATTTAAGCTTTTGCAAACCTTTTCCTTTTGACTTTTCTCAACTTTTCAGAGACAGTAAGAATTCCATGATTAACAGCATCCTCCCAAATCTGCCCCTCTTATTATCCTCATCATCTAAGTTACTAACACCACTATTTTTTGCACGGCCTAGGTTAAACATCCAGAAACTTAAGCTACATCTTATTTTCTAATTCAGCATTTACTCTGCCATCATACCCTGTCAGCAACATATTTCAACTCTCTTCTTACTTTCTCCTCTCTCATTTCCCTGTCCAATTCAACAGAACCTCTTGCTAGATGGCTGCAATAGCTTTCACTAGCTGGACTCCACCTTGACTCTATCCAGAAAGATCCAATTACATGAACTCAGATGCTGTCAGTTCTTTCATCAATACCCTCTAAGCAAAATTCGAAGCTATCAAAGTAGTCTTCAAGGCCATATAATCTGTAATTCTGTATCTTCCCTCATTTATTCAACTCTTAAACAGTTATCTCCTGGCTTTTGCTCAGATCGACAAAACATGCTCACCATAGAAGGCCTTAGTACTTATTATTTTCTCTGCCTACAATACTCTTTACCCAAATATCTGCAATGCTTTCCCCTCCACCTCTATCTATCTTTATTCAAATATTAAAATTTTGTGAAAACTACCCTGTTTCTGTTTCTTGAATTGCAAATTCACTCATGCCCTCATGTCTCAATTTGCTATCCTCTTTATTTTACATTTCTTCATATACTTATCACTATTCATTTTACTCTTTTGTTTATCATTCCCCACCCCCATGCTATACATCAAACACCTAAAACAAAGCTGGCATATGGGGCCTCCCTAAATATTTGCCAAATGTTGCTGAATTATCACAACTCGATGGATGGGGAAATCAGAGATAAGAAAAAGCTTGTCTAAAGACTCAAAGCTAGGACCCAATGCCTACTTCAGTATCTTTTCCTTCTACCAGTTCATACTTCCAAAGAAGTATATCCAAGGGCATGAGACTGTCAGAAAAGGGGAATTTAGGGACATAGTGCATCAAGTTAACTTTAGCCAGTAGGCAATATAAATCTTATAAACTTTTCCTTACTGTACCTTAAGTGGTAGAGTTTCAAAATCAGCCTTTGTTGAGAAAAAGCCACAATTTAATTTGTTGTTGCTTTCTGTGTCTAAGAATTTTCTTTAAATATCATCCCCCCATCCCCTCTGTTGAATAGTACCTGCATCAGTGAAGCACTGAGTTGTGTTTGCTAAGAATAGTGTTGGTGCTTTAAGAAAGTCTAATCCCAAGAGATATATAAGGTACATACCATTATCCTTTCTCTACCAATGTGAAAACTAAAATAGAGGAAAGTTAACTCTTGTTTATAAATTCGTATTTGGTGGAACTGCGCTTCAGTCCACTGTGACATAGACCATGCAGTCTTCCTTGACCAGGCATATCCACCGTTGGTTTTTCCTGCTCTGAATGCTCTCGTCCTGGCTATTGGTGGCATTTATCTGGAAGTAAGTATGTCTTATGATGTGTTTTTAACTGTTTGTAAGTGTGAGTCATATGACCAAGCAGCAATGTTGTGAATTTCCTTAAGTCACAAAGGAAAAACAGTCACATTTATTTAAAATCTTGTGATTATGATTCAAGTGAGATGTGAACTAGTTAAGTAGTCAAGACATCATCCTCGTTATTCTCATTTTCTTCCCCACAGCTAAAGAAATCTACCCACATGTGCAGAGAAAACTTGAGCTAATACAATTTCTAATTCTCCTAATTTATAAACATCATATATACCACTTCTCATTTATCAAAAAGTATTAAAAATTATTCTAAGTTTCTACAACATATCTATGACATGATCTGAGATTGAGTAATACAGTTTGTAAGAACCCAATAGTATATTAGCTATTACCATCGTCTATACTATCTGACACATGCTATTTCCTGTATTTATTATTCAACTACTAGTCTATGGAGCATAGACAGACCAGTACTACCCATGCATTACAAAACACAGGACTATACATTAGAAAACCTGGTATTGAGTATTGGTTGTGCTAGTTACTGGCTGTAAAAGTTTGGGACACTCTAGTAACCTTTCTGAATTTCTATTTCTTTGACTGTAAAATGAGGTTAATAAAAATATACTTTCACGAGTTATTCTGGGGACCAAGTGAGAAAATAAACTTAAAACACTTTTTATATTTTAATGCGACTATAAAAGACTATTATATAACCTCTAGGTACCTTTGAGAAGTCCTTTGGGAATTTTCATCTAAATTTATTGAAATACCTATGTGTATAAGAATCAAGAAATACTGCACAGGAGAGGGTATTCCAACAGATGACCAGAGTAGCGTGAGGGTACCATGAGCTCTAGCAACACAAGAACAAAGCATCCCTAGATGACGGTGAGTGTTTCTTCCACTTGACAGTAGCCATGACTCTGGATGAAGTATCAGTGGGGTGACCTAGTTACAACTTCATTTTTCCCATTTACAGAAAATGTTTTAGAAATATGTTTTTCTTTTCCCTCTTTACAAATTGTGAGGGAGGATGTGTACTTGCCAGAGAGAGACACAGAGACAGAAAGTACCCCGGATGAGAAGACGGGGTTATTCTGAAATCTCCTCTCTGTTTCATCGGCCATGTGAGATGGCTGAGGAAAGAGTGCTCCCTTAACCACTAGGCCACTGGGCCAGCACATGGAAATATCATTTTCAAAAGATAGAAAACACAGGAACCAATCTACTGGAGACCTGAAAACTGGATAGGGAGCTGACCCTGTGGCCTGCTGGTGAAGGGAACTGGATTTCACATGGCTGCCTGAGTGGCTCAAATCCAGCCCCCATGGCTTGAAAAACATGCCAGACATGTAAGCATGCATGCCCCAATTCCTGACAGTCTACAGAAATTGAGAAGGGATTGCAGTGTGACTACAACCCACTAGGGACTGAATTCTCTCCTTCTGTCTCAGTCTCGCTCTGGCAAGTGCATGCATCTTCTGGAAAACAACAATGACAACAAAACTGGGTATGAACTGCAGTCCACAAAGAGATCAAGAAGCTCAACCAAAAACTGAATGGAGCCCATTCTCACAACAAGAGCTCTCAGCTCATTTGTAAACGCTTCTTTGGTGATTCTGCATCAGTTCTGGTTGCATTTCTTGCTAGGCTCATTCATTACTTATTTGTTGCTTCTTTTCAAAGACTTTGTGCATGTGTGGTCTTTTCTTTATAGCTAGATTTCCGGCTTCTTACAGTGCTCTTAACTGGTATGTTCTCCACAAAGACTAACACCACATAAACCATACTGGAATTAAGTATACACATTTCCAGTGTTCGGTCAGGTCAGTGATGAATTTTTAGTTCAGGCTGCTCCTTCAGTTGACATGTAAAACTCGCCTACTGGTAAATAATAGAATACCACTCTCCTTTCAATGGGGTTAATGTACTTAGTACATATAAGTATCTAAGATACTTTCCATATTCCATGTATATTGAACATCCCAGCCAATTAGATCTTTCTTATAATATTACCATCACTTAACCCTGACCAATTTTAGGACAAAGTGATGCATCACTCTGTTGCCTCATTATGTAGACAGGGAACTGAAGTTCAGAGAGGAAACTGGCCAGCTAATAGCCAGTTACCAGAGATCCAAGTGCATGACCTCTGTCCTTGATATAATGTATTTAGCAATATACCACACGTCCAGCTGCTTTTTAATAAAAGAAGAAATAAAAGCATCTAAGGTGGTTCTTCTTAGAAGCCAGGACACTTCCCCCTACAGGTGCCTGCCAGGGCTTGGCCTAGTTTGGAACCTTCTAGTCTGTTTCTCCTGGAGTGAATGTACTGCGAGAAAAATGCACCAAAAGCGCCAGAGGGTTCCCCTTCAATCTAAAACTAGAAATATTATTTCTTTGGTCCAACAAAGAACTCTATTGGATGGACAACATATTGTCTGTTCCCCTGCAAAAGAGGCTGAGCTATACAAGAAACTTTCAAAATCACAGATTAAAGAACAGAATCCTCAGAAGACTAGAAATACATAACGGTATTGCCAAAATTCATAGGAAAAAATATTAGTAGTTCCTTTGAAATAAAGTCTCAAATCTATAAAACTGGAAAATTTCTTTGGAAAAAAAAGAGAAAGTACTTCTTTAACTTCCAAGAAGATGACAACTTTTAACCGGGGAACAAAGATAAACTTTAAAGGGTTGGAGAGAGTATGATACAGTATCTTGCCCCTACTAAAAATCATGCTTAATATTAAGATGAAAGTTTCCTCAAGGCACAATCCTATCTGGGAGTCCCTGGGAGTCTAGTCTTTGACAAAGTTAAATCACCTCCATATTTATTTCAAGATGTAAAGGCTGCCTCATTATTTCTTTACCTGATACACTAAAAAAATGCCAAGACAAATTTTCAAATATATTATAAGCAGCTTTTTGAAAAGTGATCTCTCTTATACCTGGAGTCACCACCTGTTAAAGCTCTCTAACTTTCTCTTTTATAAAAGGAATGCTATGAAACATATTGTTTCTATCCACAATTTGCCTGCATTCATAGGCCAACCCTGCACTGACCAGCCTTGCAGAGTTAATCATAAATAGTATCTCCAAAAACCCACATACATAATTTGAATTTCAAGGAGATCTTTAATCAGATGTACTTTAAATGATTAAAATATATTTTCAGGAAAAAAATCCCCAAATTTTCTATCACTCTACTTTTTTTTCTTTTAATAGAATAAGCAAATAAAAGTACTTAGGGGGTGTCACACAATGGTTGAGAAAGCCAGATATCATATGGCAGGCTGCAGTTCAAATCCCAGCTCTGGTGGTTTGAGAAATACACCCGGCATGTGTGTGTGCATGCCCCACATCCTGACAGGATAGAGAAATGCAGAAGCAATTTTGCAGCATGACCAGGGGATGCTTTCTCCCTCTCTCCATCTCCCTCTGGCAAGCACAGGGATTCTCTGGCAATTAAAAAAATATTTTTTTTCTCTCACCACTTAATAATGAAAAATATACAAAGAAAATAAATGAGGTACTATATGGGAAAAAAATTTTTTTTAAAGTGCTATAAAATAACTGAATTAATCTCAATACCCTTGCATGCTAAGAAAGAAGAAATTTAAATCATTTTATCTCATTTAAATCTTTTTTTTCCTAACAACATTCTCACTGAAACTTTTGGGAGTAGAAATGTATGCATCTCTTGGATCAGCAGGTGGCGTAGTGGTTAAGGCGCTGGACACTCCCACAAGGCCAACCAGGGTTCAAGTACTGAATCTGGTGGCTTGCTTTCTCACTTCCTCTCTCTCTCACTCTCAACCTCTGCCTCTCTCTGGTCAAATTAAAAAATAAAATGAATGAATAAATAAAAATAAAATAATTATTATAAAAAAAGAAATGTATGCATCTCTAAGCAAGATTTGGGGTTACCAGGAAAAAAGATAGATGAATACCTTTAAAAGGTACAAGAAGGGCAGAGGATAACTGTAATAGGTTCTCAGAAATCTTGCTTTTAGGAGTAGATGGTAGAGAGTGAGAGTAAAGTGCAAAGGGAAGAAACATATAATAAACAAACAAAATAAGTTGAAAAAATACTGTATACATCATGATGAGGCCTTTACATATAATGTGAAAATTACTCTGAAAATTAAAAAAAAATCTAAAAAATACAAACAAATAGAAACATGTACTTCTACACCATGATACCAGGCTGAGAATGAGGATTTGGCAGATGAATTTCTCATCTTCAAGAGGCTTGGCTCCATTCCAAACAGTATGTATACTCTAGGGGAAAGGTTAAGATTCATTCAGCTCTACAGTTCTCATCCAAAGTACATTTGGCAATGTTTGGAGAAACTAATTATTTCTATGGGGAGGAAGGATGGGTACTGTCATACAGTAGTGAGAGTCCAGAGATCTCACTACACATCTTGCAATGGATAACCATAACATAACCCCACAACAAAGAATGATCCAAATGAGGCTAGACTGAATTACCTAATGGAACAAACCAAGAGTTTTCCTAGGGATGAGTCTAAACTGACTTAATATCCTAGGAAGTGTTCACCATAGTCCATAGGGTTATCCTCCTTCTACTTCTTAGATCACTGTTTTTCAAAGGGTATCCAAGCCTCATCTGTATAAGGAACATTTAGAAATAGAATCCTACTTCTGATCTCCTCTCAGATCTCAGTAACAGACCTGTGAAGGCAGTGCCCAGGAACCCTCATTTGTATTGACTATCCATGTCATTATTTTATACATTGTAAGGAAAGAATTGCTACTTCACTTCTCTGTTTGAGGTTATTGCCTTCTGTATTTTCAATAATCTCCTTTCTGTAAGTGATTCTTCAGGACTCCCAAAAACTCAAGAATGTAATCCCTACAACCCAATAACTCAAAGAGTGTAATTCCTATAAGTGCAGATACTAACTGGCTGTTCCCTGTTGTATGGCCTCACAGTTTGGGGTAGACATGATGAAAGAGAATAGGAAAACACCTACATCATAAAGTAAGCCATATAATTTTGGCGGTGGGGGTAACAGAATAGCAAATATTGCTACTCTCATATTTAATGCTCCTCCTATATACTGATCACTATGTTTTAGTCCTAATAACAGCCTATTGAAATGGACAGAATTAATGGGACTTAGATAAAATGGCCAGCTATCAGAAGTCAAATTCAATATTGTCTCACTTACTGGAAGGCAAGAATTTGCAAGAACTGTCACCCCAAGCCTAAATTCTTTCCAGTTTTGGTTTAGTTTGGTTTTGATTCCTCATTAGGATAGAGATTCCTGTACCACTCAGAGGTTTTGTTGCCTTCTGTTAATACAACTCATAAAAAAAAGAGTTTTGGGAAATGAAGTCCTTTTTTCCTTGTGGAAGAGCTGGCATCCTCTGGTCTAGAATGTATGCAGTAAATTACTACCTTAATTATTTTAAAAATGTAGGTAAGAAGAAAGACTTTAAAACTACTTGCATAACACCTAAATTTGAGTCTAAAAAAGCTAATAAGGTTTTGATTTCCCTAAATTCTTTCTAATTTCTATCTAATCTCCCCCCCCCCATTGCTAGAGGGCACATACGCTCCCTAGAATGACAGAACACCCCCCCAAAAGGGGAATGGTCATGTCACAATCTTTTAATCCTCTTTTTCTCCATCCTGTCAAGATCCTGGGCATGCACGCACGCATGTTGAGCATGTTTTTCAAGCCACCAGAGCTGGAATTTGCAGAACAGTCAGCCATACGGGATCTGACTTTCTATGCCCAGAACTTTGCTGTAGACCATTCTTCAATCTAATTTTACAAAGAAAATTTAACCTTTGGTTTTAGAATCTTATCTTGGTTGCCTATCTAAGATTCATTCTTTTTCTTCTCCTGATTATTGGTGTTTAGTCCCCACCCTCATCTGCCCAAGGCTGAATGTGCTGCGGGAGGACAGAGAAAGAAGAAAGAAACAGCCCTCTGGGTCACGGCCACACCACAATTCCCTCTCCACCATCTCGTTCTTCTTTTGAGATTTTAGGCATGCACATACACTTGCCTGGTGCACTACTCAAGCTGCCGGGTGGAGGACAAAACTACACAGTTCGTCACGTGAGACCTACCAAAACATGGAGCCACCTGACATTCCAATTTTAATCAGATCAGTGATGTGCCTACTTTACGCACAATATTTCCCAGTCTCTCTAGATGATGGAAATGAATTGTAGGGGGATGGGTGTTTCTGAGAAGCCTCCTTAAAGGCTTCCAATGCCCTTTCACTCCTTCCTACATGGAAAATAGGAAAGTGAAGCACTAGTCGGGGCCCTTGGACAAAAAGATGAACTTGAATTTGTCTTCTTCTCATAAGAGGATAAATTAAGCCAACAATGTTACTTTCATTTTTTTTTTTTTTTTTTTTTTGAGAGGTTTTTGATATAGGGTGCGTGCACTCGCCAGACAGACAGAAACACAGAGACAGAAAGTGAGAAATCACCCCCCAGGGGGGATGGCCACGCCACAATCCCTTCTCCTCCATTCTCCTCTCGGGATCTTGGGCACGCACGCACACGCACCCGGCGTGAGTTTTTTAAGCCACCGGGTCCGAGACACGAACCGCGGTCGACTACGTGGGAGTCCAGCGACATAGCCATTACGATAACTGCTGGTTCCCACTTTCATTATTTTTTAAAGAATTATTTTATTTCTCTCTTTTTTTCTTTCTCTCTCTCTCTCTCTTTCTTCTTCTTTCCTTTTCCTTCCTTTCCTTTCCTTTCTATTTACCAGAGAGAGACAGAATGAGTGAGTGAATGAGAGAGAGAGAGAGAGAGAAGAGAGAGAAAGTGAAAAAGTAAAAGTAAACCCCCAGGTCTAGGACTCGAACTGCAGTTGGCTATATGAGAGTTCAACGTCCTTAACCACCACACCACCTGCCAGCCCCCCAACTATGTTACTTTCAAATTCACTTTCTAAATAAATTACTAATTTGATTAATTCAGCTCTTTGGGAAGAATTTATCTATATTTCCTTTTTTTAAAAAAAATATTCAAATATATTCAAAAACTTACCAAAATAAATTAAAAAGAATTCGCTGACCCAGAAAACAATTCTAACTACTCGATCCTTGGCCCCAAATATTAGCTAAACAATGAAATGTTTCTAGCATTTAAAATGTTGTCAGGTACCTCTGTGTAGAAATATTGGGTCATTGGGAAAGTCATGACACATTTTTGCATGGAAAAACAGAAAAATATATCATGACTTTCCCAATGATCTAATAAATGATTTCGAAGTCAATTACAAATGATTTGATGTGCTTACTGCAATGGAAGAAGGAATGGCAAATATGTTAACATATTAAGCACATATTATGTGCTCATTGTGCAAGAATGTAGGGAAAAACAATCATTCAAACCCATTTCCTATTCTCAACTCACGTACAGACTAGATGAAGGACATACAATTACATAATCATATTGAAGTGTTCTAAAAGGAATGATACAGAAAGCACACCAGGATAAGGGAGAATGTGAAAGAAGAATTTCTGAAATACTATAGTGAATGCCAACTTTATGACCTCCAGAAGTTAAATTGTCTGAATTTGATTTTCCTGGGGATGATAGTGTCCACTTCACAGGACAATTATGAAAAAATATGTCATCAGAAAAGTCATGATGCATTTTTGCATAGAAATATATGTCACAACTTTAGCAAAGACCTAATAGATTTCATAGTACATTTGAAAAGCTTAACCTAGTGCCTGGCACATATCAAGGCTTCAATGTATCCTAAGTAGTGTAATAATTATTGTTATTTACTACATGTGGTTGTTCCTCTAAGCAGGTATTACTATCCCAATTTGTAAATAAAAATCCAGAGTCAAGAGAGAGTAAGGATGCTTCTCAATACTATCCAAATCTTATAAGAGAGAGAGTTGGTTTCCATATTTACACTTATTAGCAATATCTTGCTTATAATTTTAACATTTAAGAGAACATAGTATTTTCCAACATATTCTCTAGATCTCTAACAATCAAAATTATATGTATCATATCATACATCATACTGTTTTCTGCTTGGCTTGTATCAGGTAAAACGTTAGCCCTTGAGGTAAATAATACTACCTAGCACATCTTCATAGAGCCACCCAAGGCTGCATTAGATTGTCGGAAAGTCATGATGCTTTTTTACATTAAGAAATATGTCACAACTTTCCCACAACCCAATATTTGCCTGGGCCATTGCAAGAAGGAGCCACAAATTACTGGTAAGAAATATCTGTAAGAATTAGCTTTAAAATATCTTTAGGTCAATATGCCAAAAGTAATTTGGTCTATTAATGGCAGACACTGGCATCCTACCCATTGACTGCTTCTAGAATGTGATAGTATTACCATCTCTGCCAAGAGAAGACACTGTAATTAGCAGCACAAAAGAGATGAAAATACGGTTTCCAATTATTTCATTTTCAAACAAAGATATTCACAAATAAAAACTACAGAAGATTCTGGCAACCTGGAATAGATAAGCTCTGTGCAAAGTGATTAGGGACTATATTCAGAACTGGTCCTTGCTAACTAAGAAGTGAGGCTCACCTGCCTTTAGACCAGGGCTCATACTCATGTCTTAATAAAATGGAAAATACCTCTCTAGTGTCTCCCTTGTCTCATGGGTTTGAATACTCCTCTGCCTTGTACACAGATTGATTGGTATATGATGACAGCTGCTGTCCATTAAGAAAACCTAGAAAACTTTAGCACTCCTAAATGATTGTTGATGCAAACATATAGCCATATAATTAATATTTTCAACCCAGACCAGGTAGGTCACACAATGCATTGCCATAAAAGCTTGATTTTTTCCACCATTATGGGAATATTAATGTATATATTCCAATGAAGTTTGCTTCATTAAAATAGTCAACTGGTGCCACTAAGAAATATCATCCAGAAACAAATATCGCTCTAAACAGTTGTCTCTTGGACGAATTTTGGAGTTGTACAACAGCTAGAGCTTAGCTTTGATGTTTAAGTCCTTGTAGTACATGGCAAAGAAAGATGAAAGATACTCTTGAATATTTACAGTCCCATGCCCCACACCTTTAAGGAGATTTAATAGTATCACTGACTAATTTTTTATATTTAATAATCATCATTCAAAGAATGTTCTCTTCATGCTTAACCAAAGTTTAAAACAAATTTTCTTCAGAACATTCTTATATTACCTTATTTCTATTTTACCCCATTTTTTTACTGTTAATATTTTAATTATATTTTTTTCTGAAACTTCTCCCAAGAATATTTACATAAATAAATATGGAGGTGATTTAACTTTGTCAAAGGCTATACTCACAGGGACTCCCAGATAGGATTGTGCCTTGAGGAAACTTTCATCTTAATATTAAGCATGATTTTTAGTAGGGGCAAGATACTGTATCATACTATCTCCAACCCTTTAAAGTTAATCTTTGTTCCCTGGTTAAAAGTTGTCACCTTCTTGGAAGTTAAAGAAGTACTTTTTTTTTTTCCAAAACTGGAAAAAAAATGTTAACGTAATGATTCAATTTTGTTGTCTTGTAGAGATTCTTTAATTTTGGCATGCAAATGAATCACCTGCTGTATGTTAAGAGTGTGGGGTGCACTTATTAATTATAGATTCCCCAAACCTACTCAGTTCTTTTTTTTTTTTTTTTGAGAAGTTTTTGCTATAGGTGTGAGTGCTCATCAGAAAGACAGAGAGAGACAGAGAGACAGAAAGTGAAAAATCATCCCCCAGGGGGGATGGCAATGCTCCAATCCCTTCTCCTCCATTCTCCTCTCGGGATCTTGGGCACACATGCACATGTGCCTGGGCATGAGTTTAAGCAACCAGGTCTAGGATTCAAAACACAGTCTACTACATGGGAGTCCAAGGACATAGCCATAATGCCAACTGCTGGTCCCCCTACCAGTTCTGATACAAGAAGTTTGTAGTGTGACCCAGTGTTCTGCATTTTACCTGCCTTGTCTTTACCACCCCCCCTTGCTGAATCTGGCACCTAAATATATCCTGATTATTTTGAGAGATTCTCATTAATGTCAGCATATATTATTATCTCTGATGATAATGAATATAGTATCCCCAACTGGACTGGTGACAGATATATTCATGTTGGAAAATTCACTTTACAAGCTAAGTGATATATAGTGATTGCATTTATAAATTAAAGCAAATTTTAAAAAAATAAAAAGAAAGTCAGCATGTATCAAAATCTTTGATACCCAGCCTCAAGCTACCTTTAGAACTTCACTTCATCATTTACTTTTCTTCATCTTTCTACCCCTTATTGACCCAAGTGCAGTCATCCTAGTATACATATTAACTGCTTCTCTTCTGGGATATTCTTCTCTTTCTTTTTATACATAGAAAACTCCAAATCAGGTATTCATAATGGCTCAAAAAAATAACCTTCTTTATAAAGCTTCCACTCACTCCTTCCCTTTCTCTACAAAAAGGCTCATATGACTTTTATATACTCCTAATATAGTGATTATTATCATCTATTATAGTGATTGTATTTGTTTTCTAATCTAACTCTGTTTATCCATAGTATATGGAATAATGGTTATCAGATGTTATATACTCAATAAACATTTGTTGAATTGTAGATCTGAGCCTTTACTTATTATTTTTAAAAACTTGCTATAGGGCATGTGTGCTTGCCAGGGAGACTGAGATAGACAGAAAGAGGAAAAGTGAGAAAGCATCTCTCACTTCCCCAGGGAAAGATGGCTACACCACAGTCCCTTCTTCATTCTCCTTTCAGAATTTTGGGCATATATGCACATGCACCTGGTGTACTTTTCAAGCCAATGGGTTGGGACCTGAACTGCTGAGTTGGCCATGTGGGATCCAGGGCTTTAACCACCACGCTGCAACTGGCTTTGATACTCTACCTCTAGAACTATTGGGTCATCAGAAAAATCATGATGTGGGGCCAGTAGGTGGTATGGTGGTTAAGGGCACTGGACTCCCACATGACTGACTGTCGAGTCCTAGACCTGACGGCTTGCCTTCTCATTTTCTCTCTATCTCTCTCTGGTCAAATTAAAATAAATAAAAATGAATAAATAAAATTAAATAAAATAATTTTTCAAACAGAATCTCCTTTAAAAAAAAAAAGTCATGATGATGTATTTTTGCATTATATGTCGTGACTTTTTTGATGACCCTGTACCTCCAGAGACACCTAGGGTGAGAATGGGTGTATAGTTGTCATCCTTATCCTTATTCTCTTGAGATAAGTGTAATCCTAATTTCTCTTGCTTCCTTAAGTAATCTACAATATGATTTTTATTTCAAAAAATATTTTTGAGAAATTATTTCTGAAAATATTTCATGCTTTGTAAAATTGCCTTTGATCATACTACTTCATTGTTCCCTTATAGACACACTTTTGCCTTTGAAAGCAAATTCCTGAGATGTTAAATTTTTGAAGTTAATTTTTATGTCACAAAAGGAAGTTAAGAGACATTTTACTAGATGATCAAAAAACAAGTACTTATATATTTACTGTCCTGAGAATCTGGGGGAGGGGTGTTAAAGTACTTCTACTAATGGAATTCTAGTCTTTAAGAAAGGCCAAAGTAATAACTTGGAAAGAACTTGGATGGAAAAAAGGGAAAGAAGCACTAAAACAGTTCCCTCTAAGTGATGCAAAATATACACTATAAATCATCTGTGAATCTAAAGCAACACAGCAGTTATCAAACGTAAGTGCTCTTTTTCATCAATGTGGGTAAATCATGCCCAAATCGATAACATCTTTCCAAGAGTGCTGGGGAAAGAGACTCATAATCATTGAAATTTTACTTAGTGGGTAAGCTTATCAATAAAGGCTGTTAAGGGGAAAATATCTGACAGGATTCTTGCTCAATACCAGAGAAGTGTTATTTGCTTTGGAAAATTATCCTAGTTACAGGGATTCTCATTAGTTTCTGGACATTTCAACATCATTATTTAATAATCCTATATCTGTCAATAATAATTCCTTTTCACCTTAATCAGAATATTAGAATATCTGAGAGCCAGAGTCTCCCTCTTTCCTTCATCTCTTTCTTTTCCACATTTCTCTTCCATAACTGTAGCTGTGAGAGATCACATGACTTTGCACATAACTAAGAAAATGGCTGCCTGATTTTATCTCCATATATAGTAACTACAATTCATTCACCCGCAGCCTTCTCAATTCTTTGAAACAGGTATCTCTTATACTGAAAGTCGACATAGGTTTAAGGAGTAAAGGGTTCAGAAAAATTATGGAAATGAACTATTATAAGCAATGACGTTGAATCTGGATACATATCACATCTAAACACAAGATAGTCCCAGTTCCATTTACAGTTCTGGAGTCTGGCAGACCTGGAATACACCCCTGTTCTTCCTTCATAAACACTAGTCTAAACCACTCTTCAAACTCAGATACAATAATGCAACTCAGCCCACTTAGACTAAGAGGTATTTCTTAGTTCTTCGAGCACTTACGGTCTTCACTTCTAAGTTGACACTTGGTGTGTGTGTATAGACTATCCAAAGAGATTGTATATCCCTCAGTTTCGGGAGTGAGGCCTTTTATATCTGTAGCAAATAGTGCAGGACTCACACATGTCCTGCTCAACAACCCTTTCTAAAATCACATGAGAATTCCTGAAATATTGCACAAGTAATTTCGAATTTTGGAGCCCCAGTGAAACTAGGTCCATCTACTACCTAGTAGGTAAGAATTTTTAAAATCACAAATAATCAGAATAACATAAATATATGTAGATAAGAAAAAATTAGTCTTCAAAATCAATACATTGCTACCTATCAAAGTTTCTCCTCCTCTTCAGTTGTCAATTCATACATATCTAATGGAATTCTAGTCTTTAAGAAAGGCCAAAGTAATAACTTGGAAAGAACTTGGATGGAAAAAAGGGAAAGAAGCACTAAAACAGTTCCCTCTAAGTGATGCAAAATATACACTATATATCATCTGTGAATCTAAAGCAACACAGCAGTTATCAAACGTTATCAAAAGTTGATACTTAACCAGCAGTTAGCGTAATGGCTATGTCGCTGGACTCCCACGTAGTGACCGCGGTACCTGGTGTCTCATGTGCGTACGTGCCCAAGATCCCGAGAGGAGAATGGAGGAGAAGGGATTGCGGCGTGACCATATTTCTCGCTTTCTGTCTCTATGTCACTATAGCGAAAAACATTGATATTAGCAGGCTAACCAAATGAATTGTCCATTTAAAAGAACAAGCACACTCACATATATCTAAACAAATAATACTACAGATAGAGGGTACATTTTAAAACTAATTTGGACTGAAGTTTTCTTATGTAATACAAGAAAAAAATTTTATATGCAATATAAAACT
The DNA here is from genome assembly GCA_026018925.1 of Tupaia tana. Taxonomy (NCBI): domain Eukaryota; kingdom Metazoa; phylum Chordata; class Mammalia; order Scandentia; family Tupaiidae; genus Tupaia; species Tupaia tana. The sequence goes on from JAKSZU010000003.1 coordinate 154,606,243, forward strand.
TAAATTTCATAAAATATTTATTTTCCTATAATCATTTATTCAAAAATATAAAACCATGAACTTTTAGAGCAGAGATTCACCAGAATATATCTTTTAGATCATCTACCATCATTTTACGAATGAGAAAAACTGAGACCCAAAAGAGCAGAGTAATTTACCTTGAGTCAAAAATAGATAAGACCCGTAGCGAGAGGACCAGTGTCCAGATGCTCAAAAGATCTCAGTAATTTACTCTAGTCAATGACAGATAGGATCGGCATACTAGTGTTCAGACCCCAAATTAATGCAGCTTTTGTATGTATTTTTAAATTATAATTTTAATACATATAAAATGATTTTTAAAATAAACACTGAACACACTATAAATGAAACATGCACATGAAGATAAACAAGTGCATGCACAACGCATTCCATGAAAGACTCTCTGAATTTGCACAAGCGCACAACACAACCGTTCTTAACTCACGAAGTTTAAAGATGATTGTGTTCCAAGAGTTTGTAAAATATGAGCATTTCTTACCTGGCAGCTGTATGAGAGGTTGATAAAAGACATTAAAAACTTGAGCTATGATTAGACATTAGATTTTTCTGGTACCAAATGTTTGCATCTACCTGGGTTTCAGAGGTCTAGTGATTTTATGGAAGGTAGTCAAAGACATGAGAGGAAGATTCAACACATAAATTTCCACATCATCACACACATTGTGGTATTAGGTTACTACAGGTGGTTATCGCCCAAATCTTCATATTGGCCAATTAGGACCCCATTTTTCCTATCACGCCTAAAATTTCTACTACTACATTCACTTGTTAGTTAGAAAGGTTAGGGGAAAAAAACTTCAGAAGTTTCATCCCATCACCAACCCTAGGGTACTGAAGAGTATCAGCTCCCGTGCTTTTGAGTATAAAAACGCATAATGTTTGTGGGAGTGTGGGGGCAGAATCTGTGCATAACCAAGAAGTTGTAGAGAAAGAAAAGACTACTTCTCTTAAACTGCCCTCAATTCTCCAACACAAATGTTCATACCAGGCTAGTTAACTATGAATATATACTTTAGGGGGAAAAAAATTAAAAGGAGGATGATTTCTGTACATATTTTGTAATACCCATAAGCCATACCAGAATGCTTGTATCTCACCCCATGAAAAGTAACAGAGCCTCAGATTCTGATGGTCAAACCTCTTAAAAACATGCCCTCTGATGCTTCAATATCCACTCAAGAGTTAACCATTTTCATGAACTCCCTTTGCCCTTTTACACAAAAGCTTACAATGTGACAGTTATAATAGGTACCCAGGAGAACACAAGGAAAGAAGCAGAGAATAATTCTCCCTGCAGTGGATCTTTTCTTTCTAAATACTAAGGCATATAAAAGAATTAATCAAAAACAGAAACATAAATGAAACAAAGAACAGCAGCAATTCCTACCTCTTACTACCAAGAGATCCTACAAAACATCATTAGTGTTATGATAGGCAACAAGAAAGGGAGTAAAATTTGGTTGTGACACCTTAAAAATGGCCACACCCTTGAAAGTGCAGGAACAATAATTTAAAAAAAAAATGACATTTTAATGATTATATTAGAAAGCTTTCAAGTGTTTACACCAAAACCAAGTTTGTTGATAATTCTCATGTGTGAGTTTCTTTGCATTTTTACCACTTTGATTTTACAAGAGTCCACTGACTCTGGGCAAACATCAATAAAGAATATTCTGTGACCCTGGCATTTTCCAAATAAAGAAGAATATATCTATCATCCTGACCAGTCTGTCCTACTGAAGCTCATGAAAGAACAGTCAAATGGATTCATTCCACATATGCAATGACTTTCAGTCTCAATGGAAAGAAAGACTGAGAAACAAAGGAATGAAAATACCATTTTCTCTTTTTAAGTTGTGATCACAATTGAAGAATGTATCTGTACTGTGGAATTTTTGAACCATGCAAAGAATAAATATGTCCTTTGCTCAAAGTTGGTTAATACTAAGTAAAGAGGACTTATTACATGGACACACTTTCACTTCCCTGAAACCCAGCCCACCCTGCCTTCAGAATTAATGGTTATAGTGAAAGACATTAGATTAGAAAGCAAAGTTACTCACCATGGAGGAATCACTGCTTCCACTCCCGATCGGAGCTCCCTCAGCACAGGTTGGGAGGTGGGTAGAAAGTTGACTAGCCCTGCCCCCATCTATGACATCACAATCTACCTCATAAAAGGTAGTGAAAGTGCTCTGAACTCCTGTCTGATTTCCGAGAGATACAGAAAAGAGAGAGTGAGAGAGAGAGCAAGAGAAAAAAAAAAAAAAAAAGTACCCTATTTGGGAAGGGATTAGGGAGTGGAAGAGGGAATGGGTATTTGGGAGAAAGAGGTATGTGAAGGAATTTGGTGCTGAAAGAGATATGTGTGGGCCTTCTTGACATTAAGCAGCCCAGCCATTTGGATTCCTCATTGACTTTTGACCAGATAAAGGGACCATTTGGGAGGAGGATGAAGAAGCACCTCATGTCTTCAGGCATTATGGGGCACAATTGTAGTGGGATTCAAGGGGAAAAAAAAATCCCCAAATAAAGGTGTTGAAGATCACCAGGACAAAAAGCAAGGGCCACAGCTCTTAAAGCCTGGAACAATTCGGGGTTCCAAGATGCCTTTCTTGGAAGTTCCATTGCCCTGCTGTGTGACCTTCATCAAGCCCTTGTCCTCTGTGCATCGGGCCAGTACTAGAAGGGATTGAAGGAATACTTACCTTTTCATTGGGATCACTGAAGAACTAATGCATTCATTATCGCTAGAGCTACACCACATTTT